>CM037844.1:14188057-15388057 GCA_021234535.1 Stichopus chloronotus
CGTTCCTTCCATGCTATTAGCAAATAAGTTTCTATTGTGAACAAGTAACATAAGGAACGTTTACTTACTGGTGTCATCATCCTTAATAGTGACTGTTTGTGATCCCTGGAACTGCACAGCAAACGTATTGACAAAGCCTCCCGGAAAGTTAATCTTAGAGATGGCGATAGAGAAAATCGGGTCGTTTTCCACGGTCAAATCATCGTCTAGTGACACGCTAAACGAGAGAGTGTTCGTCATGGTTGCAAAGTCCACCGACGAGTCTCCGGTACTGTAATCTTCCGGCTGTTCTGCAGTGCCATCAATTAAGTCAATGTCTGAAGGAGAGAAATTACAACCAGAATGCAAAAATGCATTGCAGTTTCGATGTACTCATTACAGTTTCTTTATTAAGCTTGTTTCTCAAATAACTCTAACGCTAAGAATCAATGGTTTATTTTAATTTGGTGCAAAGATTGAGGTCATCACCTGAGGTGAAACACTTGGCAAACACTGGAAACCTTGTGCCTGTCATATTTCAAGAGGAGGTTTCATAACATGTGTTAAAATGCCTTACATTTAGCACAAGAGTATCCATCACTCCCATCTGGAGATATCATGTGCACAAGATTTTAACTATTTGACCTCTGGTGACCCCAGATGACCTTTGACCTCGGCAAAAAACAGGGATTTCCCTCCATCAATTCTACCTGGAGATATTGCATGCACGAAATTTTCAGTTTTTGACCTCTGGTGACCCCAGGTGACCTTTGACCTCCACCGAAAACAATAGGGTTTTTCTACTCAATATGGAAAACCTACAAACCAACTATCAACAGCATCCAACATTCCTATATGGCGACATCAAGCACACAAGATTTTCACTATTTGACCTTTGGTGACCCAAGATGACCTTTGACGTAAACAAAAAAAAAGGGTTCTTCCTCTTAACATGGCATACCTGTATACCAAGAATGAAGAGTATCCATCAATCCTAAATGGAGATATTACGCACACAAGATTTTCACTACTTGACCTCTGGTGACCCCAGATGACCTTTGACCTCTACCAAAACAATAGGGTTCTTCCTCTCAATATGGCAAACCTACAAACCAACTATCAACAGCATCCAACATTCCTATATGGCGATATCACGCACACAAGATTTTCACTATTTGACATCTGGTGACCCAAGATGACCTTTGACCTCCACCAAAAACAATAGGGTTCTTCCTCTCGATATGACAAACCTACATACTATCTGCAGCATCCATCATTCCTAACTGGAGATATAGCGCACACAAGGTTTTCACTGTTTGACCTCTGGTGACCCTAGATGAACTCTGACCTCCACCAAAAACAATAGCGTTCTTCCTCTCAATATGGCAAACCTACATACCGAGTATCAACAGCATCCAACATTCCTATCTGGAGATATCGTGCACACAAGCTTAGTGTCACAAACACACACACGCATACACGCTCACACATGCCATCATGATCACATAAGTTTCTATTTCATCGAAACTAATAATGAGGACAGTCTCTGCCTGCTGATATGGAATGTTTTATTCTGTACCACCCACAGCACCACTGTAGGGTGACAGGATTATAGAAGATGACACCGATAGAGAAAGATTGTTCGTTTTCAACGAATTGAACATTCTCTATTGACACACTTAATGAGAGAGTGTTCATCTGGGAAACAAGGTCAACCAACATGTCTCGTGTCTTGAAATCTTTGGGCGTCGTTGCGGTGTCACCACTTAAGGCGATGTCTGAAGAAAAGCACAGCTACAACGATGAAGAAAATCTCCATCAGGGAATAGCAAGTGTTGCGATCACAGTACTCCTCAAGGGTGAAATGATCAATGAAAGTTTAAAGCAGAGGTGACCACTATCTTATTTGATAAAGTTGCCAACAAAAAGAACAAAATGATCTAACATTACCTAGTTTACAAAACAGTCACTGATTTAATAACCCACGCAAGGGTTGAGAGTATTTCCAAGACTTTGAACGATCTAATCAAAGTTTACATGTTGAGCATATTGCAACTTTCAACATTCAGGGTTTGTGGAATCAATATGGGACGAGTGACAATCTTTTGGCTCTTTTCAGAGTATGTCAGCTTATATATGGCACATAGTAATGTGAAAATTTCAAATTTGAATATTGGGTGACCAATTGTCCCGTCTCCTCCATGGTCAGCACTTCCAATTAAAGTTCACAAGTATATAATTGCTTTTTTGGTCCTCTTTGGTTTGTATTGTACACAAGTGTTTACATACTGACCACTGGTAAATGCACCAAGTTACCACACTATGAATGTACCAAGGTATCTATGAATGTGCGATGGTATTTACGCATACATCAAGGTAACTATGAATGTAGCAAGTAACTATGGATGTACCACAGTAATTATGGGTGCATCAAGGTAACTATGAATGTAGCAAAGTAACTATAAATGTACCAAAGTAATTATACATGTATCAAGGTAACTATGAATGTACCAAGGTAACTATGAATGTACCATAGTAATTATGCATGCATCAAGGTAACTAAGAAGGTAACAAGGTAAGTGTGGATGTACCACAGTAATTATGGATGCATCAAGGTAACTATGAATGCAGCAAAGTAACTATAAATGTACCAAAGTAATTATACATGTATCAAGGTAACTATGAATGTACCAAAGCAACTATGCATGTACCATAGTAATTATGCATGCATCAAGGTAACTATAAATGTACCAACGTAACTATGAATGTACCAACATGCCTCTCTAACTGCCATTAGATTTAGGATGCATCTAAAAATCCGCCTGCATGGGCTGTGCGGTGGGTTTTCCAGTTGGTTTTAGTGAGTGATGAAAAGCATCCTCCACTGTCTGACTGGATTTATTACATCATTAACCAATCAAATATCTCAATTAGCACACAATGACCTCCAGCCAGTGGAGGTGCCGGTAGTTCTGGCAACATGATGTTCAGTTCAAAGCTAGTGAACAGTCAATATGTGAATAAACTCTTGCATCTCACAGAGCTCAAGTGTGTTTGCTGAAGAGATTAAGTTTCAGAGCATCAGTGATTAAAAGAACTTAAACTTGCAACCTAGTCTAAAAGCCAGAAAATCATTATGAAAGTGATTATAAATATACCAAGGTAACTCTGCATGCAGAAAAGAATAAACTAAACGTGCACTCCTCTTTGGCTGCTGTAACGGCAGTTGTTTACGTCACTTGCTTCATGTGAGCTGTAAGTCTACGTCAGGTGCTTGCCAGCCTGTGCAGCAATTCATTGTTTACATTTTTTTGGGTTAGTGCAACCAGGTTGCTCTGAATTCCTGGATTTATTGGGCTTAATAGAAAGGACTTAGACTTAATAGAAAAGAATGTGCATGCCATATGTTTAGCCAGAAGCCTTGTATTTAAGGTAAATTTTGGGCGTTGCCTTGGCATTTTGGTACTAACTTCTTGCAGATCGCTTCTATCTCACATTCATCAACACTGGAACAAAAATTTGCATGGTTATTAAAACTGTCAGAATATTGCTACAGTACTTCATAAAGTACTGGACTTACCAACATTCATTGGTCTCAAAGTTTCAGAGCAATATATTTCAGAACTGTAAAAAGTTGGTCAGTGAGTCACTATAAATCAAGTGGAAGATGACCATAAATGGACATGCAGCACATTTAGAGGACGCACAGAAAGAATTACAGAGATGAAATTCTACTTTAACATTTCAAGAGCATGGTCGATTCAGTAATAATCTACTCTTTCATCAAATCAATGTTTTCTGGCGATAGGCCATCCTCCATCAAGAAAATTACATGAGCATGTAGGGTCTAAGGAAGTGGGCCTAATGTTCTCAATCCTAGCAGAATCTATCTCAAAGACCACAAATAGGGGGCAACAAGTGTCACAAACACAGAGAGAGATGATCACAACTTGAAAATGATGACAGTAGTTTGTCTGCTGGTTTATTAGAAAGAAGACTGCGGAATGGGCAAAAGTTAAACTGACCAAAAGATACACCAGATTCCTCCATCTGTCGATCACAGGTAATGGTAGCAGAGTAAAATCCGTCAACTTCATCGGTGCAGACGTCTACTGGAGAGAAGACGCAGGTCGCTGGAAGAAACAAATGATACAAAGAGAGGTGGTAATACTCTTTGCTGGCTGCTCAGAAAGTCTTATCAGATATTGATAGTTTTCTGTTCATTGCCACAAAATTAATGGTTTAAAATCTCTTCATCCGTGCACTCCTCTGAAAGAGGGGGATGCCTGTCGCTGTAAAAGTGACATGAAAAGATGGAAGCTGGTAATCTATGTCCGTGATTGGTAAATTCTCATCGGAAATTAACAGTTTCCTGTTCATTGTAACAAAATTGATGGTCAAAGTCTCTTTTGATCCACAGACCTGCAGAGGGCTACATTAACTGAATCATTCAAACAGCAATTAGACACATTTTAACATTTACATTTGACCACCTGCTGGGCAGGCTACTTTTTATGTTTTTCGTAATATGTAAAATCTGACACACCTCCTTCCCTGATATCTTAAATTCAGTGTTGGCATTACACTGGGTGACTGAGGATAAAAGCTTCCATACGTTCCACATCTGCTATTTCACAATCAATAACAGCATCAAAAGAAGATGGAATGACCTTGGTGTGCAAATTAACCTCAACACTTTTGCTATAAACACCATCGCACAGGTTATGCCAATAGAATGACAGAGTACATTATCGATTTGAACCATCATTCTTTCCCATGTCAGTAACAAAATAAGTTCACATTCTGAACAAGTTAAACAACTGAAGAACAATTAACTCACTGGTGTCGTCGTCTTTAATGGTCACTGTTTGCGATCCCTGGAACTGCACGGCAAACGTGTTGGCAAAGTCTCCCGGAAAGTTAATTTTGCTGACACCGATAGAGAAAGATTGTTCGTCTTCCACGAGTTCATCGTTCTCTATTGAGACGCTAAATGACAGAGTATTTGTCAGGGTCGCAAAGGCAACCGATGTGTCTCCTGTGTTATAATCGTTGGACCTTACCGCAGTGTCATCGATTAATATAATATCTGGAGGAAAAGGAGTTCAGTAATGATGAAAGTCTCCACATGCTGACATGGCATGTTGTAGTAGATGACACACCCACACTTCCGCTACACTGCCAGTCGACCTGACTTCAAGGCGGCTACTTATCACCCCAAGCTACATTTTTGGGTAGGGAAAGCAAGATTCTCATTTGGTTCTGCCCTTTCATTGACAGCAAATTCAAAAGTTGCTGCAGAGTACTGTACGAATGCATCTGCGCAGCATACACAGGGATCCATTGTTTTGAGTTCACATGTAAAGGAATTTCAGACAGGCTTTCAGAGGGACTAGATTTAAGTGGTTTAGAGAATTGAAACTGCCTGGGGTGATGACTCTCTGTATTTAAAAGAAGTTTGCAGCTTCCAGAAGCTCTTTGGTGCAATCTGAACCTGATTTAGTACCCTCTTCTGCTAAATTTCTTGACCATCAGTTTCGCAAAATTACATGAAGGGAAATTCCAGGCAAGAAACATGTCTTTTGACTGAGCGAAGCCATTTCAAACCATTTTTGTTCATATTCTTGACGTTTTGAAATGGACTTCTCATAGACAACACGACATGTCATGATAACCAACCTGATTGCCCTACACACTTATTAGTACACAACAATAAGGATATCACAATATTGAACTGGTCATTTGAACACATGGAGAGAAAGCTCTCATTTGAAGACCAGTGACAATTACGCATCTTAGGTCGGTGTGAACAATAGCTCGAAAACTTGATCTTTACAGAGTACGAAGGATTCTAAAGTAATCCTTCTAGAGAATGAGCAATAAGCCATGTCATTACTGTAATTATCTAGGACAATCAGATTGGTTGTTGAGCATTATTGCTGGGCTTCGACTTCGTCACAAATCGCGGATTATATATGGAAAGTGCTGGAGACTCTGTTGGGCAGGAAGTTTGAACATATAGTGTTGTCTATGACAATTTCATTTTAAAATGTCAAGAATGAACGACAATGGTTTGAAATGGCTTAATTAAATCAGAAGACATGTTCCTTGCCCGGAATTCCCTTTAATCGTGTTCACAGTCACACTGGGGCAACAAAACCCATTTCACACTACTCTCACAGTCTTTTGCTTGTGCTGGCAATTACTCCAGGCCTAAATTTTAGGCTTGTAAAATAGTTTGTTCATGTAACACATATTAACAGTGGTGGCCCACAGTGTGGAGTCGGCTTTATATTACAGAGAAATGCTTCCGGAAATAATGGTCATTCCACCGAGGATAACCTTATATACTGACATGAGTTTTCACTTAAAGTTAGTTTTCTGGAATAATTCATTAAAGAAGGCTCCAGTTCTTAAAGGCAATCACTCATCACCCCAAGCTACACTTTTAGTTGATGGTAAGCAAAATGCTCAGTTGGTTCTGCTTTTTAATTGACAGCAATTTTTTAAAGATACAGTACAAGGTAGCTCATATTACAGAACATACACAGCAGTGCATTGTTTTGATTACATATTCAGGAGTTTTAGACAGACAGTTCACGGAAGAACTAGAAGTAAATGGTTTCGGGAATTAAAACTGTCTGAGGTGATGAGTCCATGTCTTTGGGTACATAAATTTGTAGTATAACCAATCAAGAAAAGAACATTTTAGATCATTATAATAAGACAAAACTCCTTCAACCTGTCAATATGCATAGCAGTTCTCCATGATAAACAATTGTCCTGCTGTGAAATCTTGATCGTACATGAAAACCTTGATCCAGTAAATCTCAATAGGCTATCATCCATTATAAAGAACAATACATGTAGAGATAAGACTTTGAGGCACTGTACACATTGTAAATTATGTGGCAAGTTGGTCTGATGTCCCAGTCCTAGTAGGGCTTTCTTCCTTCTTTTTTCCCAAACTACCAGAATCAAAATTAGACACAACAAAAGTCATACAGAGAGAGAGAGAGAGATGATCACAAATGAAAAAGGTGAACATCGACTTAATCGACTGATTTAGTCAACAAATGACCAGACAAAAGATGTTTCAGAGGGTCAACTGACCAAAGGTCACACCAGGATCTTCAATCTGCCGATCGCAAAAGATGGTAGGGTGGTATAGTCCAACATCTTCATCGATACACTCCTGTGTTGGAGAAAAGACGCAGGTCGCTGCAAAACAAACACGACGAGATGATAGTGAATTTGGCAATGTTATCTGTCAGTCACCCAGGTTAAATAATAAAGATAACTATGTTGTAGATAATGCATATAGAGATATAAGAGTATGTGACATATTAGTTAATACTAGTAGCTGACACTGAAATTGTTGTCCAGATAGATTCTCTACGGAGGCCAAAGGTAAAGAACCATAAAATCATTTGAAGGGTTGACATTTAAGAGTTTCATAAGTTGTTACATCAATGAGAGACTTGACAACATAGCTGCTAGAAGCAACATGGCACAAACTATAAAAACAAAAATGTTAGAATGAACTATACATGCAATTTAAAAGGTTATGAGGTGTACTATACTGTTGGGTCTGCAGGTGTACAACTACAATATATCACAAGCCTTAATCATACCAGTCCTCTATTGCAAGATTTCTTCTGAGCGCAATGTCAGGTCCTGCAGGTGTCGAAATACAATATCTCAAAAGCCTTGATTGTACTTTAAGCGACTCTTCTGCTAGTTTAACTGTGCTTCTTAGCTGTGACTTATTAAGGATGAATGTTGCACACATTCGGCGATTCTGCAGGCAACTGCAAAATGGTCTACAGTGAGACTACGTGCTAAAAAACAGCTCTACAGGAATGACTTGATGTTTTTCTTGGACATTCCTTGTAAAGCACATCTGAGATCACGAATCTCTGAGGGAAGGCTCATAAGTCTCACGGCTGTCTCTAATGGATGAAAGCGCCTCTCTCCGAGTGGAAATCCCCATGCTCGGAGTGGATGACATCTAAACCCCTGGAAAAATTCAGCCGACATAATCCGTTCCATTGTAGAACTTACGATGGCCATGAAAATTTTCTCGTTTATGAAGCGTCAACCTGGCCGCACACCCAGGACGTTCCGACTGCGACATAAGAGGCGGACCGAGGACTGTCGATAGCTACCCTAAAGATCAGATGTCAACATGGCTCAGATGGCTCTAACAAACCATCATCATATCGAGCAGAAGGTGCAGGCATATCAAGTTTTATGAAATTTGCTTGAGAATAAGCTAGTGGCCTTATCTTTGATCCACTTACTTTATCATATAAAAACATTGTTATCATCTTAAAGGGGCACAGTGAGTTGGCACAGATACATTTGTGGGGATTTTCAAGGGTACAAACACATGATGATGCTTGTTATAATTAGCATAATTAGTCAAGTTTCACATCTGATAATTATGAACACTGTCAAATTTTTCACACTTTTACCCTGACTTGTACTGGCTGTTTCCATACAAATCAGTACCAATATGAAAAGTGACTGGTCATGGACTTTAAAAACCACTATGAATCATTTATAGTTAGTCATGGAATTTCTTTCTTCAGGATGGAAAACCCAAAGTGGAAACTCAACTCCCAAGCAGTGGTGCAGGGTGTGGTGGAGGGTTAACTTGGTGGCTGGAGTGTCCGTCTTGCTATCGCTAGGTCTCTGGATCAAATCCCAAGTGGAACCAATGGGGTGAAATTTTCTGGGAAATCAAAATTACCACTTTCTGGAGATTCAAAGTTACTTGCTCAAAAGAGCTGTTTACAATGGTGCTGAAGGGGTTATCTGGTGATTTCAGTTTGAATTCCTGTTGTCTGATTCCTGTATCCTCCGCTTCAGGTTGCTTGGTGCTGCTGGGCTGGGCAGGTCCTCCACCCCTTCCAGACTTTGAGAAAGTGGCTACAGACTGGAAATACACTCTCGTCTGTGGAATGGGCACACTAAATGGCGGTTCTGTGAGTAGGTTTGGGTTTGTATTGGATTGTTGTTCAACATTTGGTTTGTTATTCTCTGAACTTTGAACAAAGAGGGAAGGCGAATTTCTCCGCCATGGTATAGGATCCTTGATGAGTCTTCAGACTTTCTGATCATCAAATTCTAAACTAACTAATCTAAACAGTCGAACCGTACGCATACATCAACAACGACATTTATTTCCATAAATGACAGAATGAGGCAATGATGGCATAATAACAAAATAAAGATTTATGTTGCAACAAGTAAAACAACTAAAGAACAATTAACTCACTGGTGTCGTCGTCTTTAATAGTCACAGTTTGCGATCCCTGGAACTGCACGGCAAACGTGTTGGCAAAGTTTCCAGGAAAGTTAATGCTAGTGACACCGATAGAGAAGGATTTTTCGTCTTCCACGAGTTCATCGTTCAGTATTGAGACGCTAAATGACAGAGTATTTGTCAGGGTCGCAAGGGCAACCGATGTGTCTCCTGTGTTATAATCGTTGGACCTTACCGCAGTGTCATCAATCAATCCGATATCTGAAGAAAAATCAATTAAATATTGATAATAGTCCCAGCATGCTGATATGGACAGTTAATCTCCAAAGAATCGAATGCTGCTTAACTTCATAAGGGCCTATGCTCATTACATTCAACATTTTCTGTATAAACTATAGGCCACACATACATAGCCAACTCTGACGGTGCTGCAAAATAGCCTACCCTGAGTTCATTCAGTTTACACAATGTTTATTTGCTTAGCTTGTATCTTTAAAAAAAAAGAAGAAAACAAGACAGCATTACATGGAATCCAGTTATAAGGCCGAAAATCAATAAAATCTCAACCGCAAGAGATATCTACAAATCCACGGTCAAAGTGGGAACCATCACTGAGCAGATTACAGTTGTGCAATTTCTGCAATTCCTTCATTGTCGTGTTCTCGATGTTACGACCTCGGTTTGCACTGTGTCAGCGCTAGACTGAAGGCTCATCCATCTTGTTTGCCTTAAAGGAGGATTCCAAGTTGGATGTATCTTACATAACTTTCTGTATCTTGCTGGTTCCAAATTGGGAATTAGTGTATTCCTGCGACAGACAAGCTTTTGAACATGGAGTGATTTTTTTTGGCAAAGGTCATCAATGTTTATCCTGCAGTTCAGGTAACCATCGATGACCTCTGACCAAACAATTTTCCATGTTCAAAGTAGTATGTTCCAATGTGTCCGATCCCAGCGGAGAAAATTCCAAACAAATGCGATAAATGTACCAGAGACGATCACAACAAATGAAAAATTGTAAACACATTCAGATGGATGATTTAGCGGACAGATTAATACTGGGAAGAGAGGTTTACGAGGGGTCAAGAGATTCAACTGACCAAAAGAGACACCGGAATCCTCAATCTGCAGATCGCAGGTAATGGTAGGGTAGTATAATCCCCCATCTTCCTCTGTGCACTCCTCTGAAGGGGAGAAGGCGCAGATCGCTGCAAAAAAGGGACATGAAAAGATGATAGTTGGTAATCGTTGCCAGTGACTGGTAAAATTTCATCCGAGATTAATATTTTCTTGTTTATTGCAACAATATTAAAGGTCGAACTCTCCTTCCATAGACTTGTAGAGGGCTAAATTAATTAAGTCATTCACACAACAGCTAAGGACATATTTTAATACTTACATTTCATCACTTGCTAGGCAGGCTACTTTTTATGTTGGTTGTAGTAAGTGCCATTTTGACACCCCTTCTGCCTGGTCCCTGACATTTAAATTTAGTATTAGCATTACATAGTATGTCCAATGGTAGATGCTTCTGTATGCTTCCTTTCTGTTATTGTAAAGTCAATGATAGCATTAAGGAAGATGGAACGACACAGGGTGTGTAAAAAGTAGCCTCTACACATTTACTACATACATCACTGTAACAGTCATTCCCATAGAAAGACACAGCACATTACCTTTTGGAACCAACGTTCCTTCCATGCTATTAGCAAAATAAGTTTCTATTGTGAACAAGTAACATAAGGAACGTTTACTTACTGGTGTCATCGTCCTTAATAGTGACTGTTTGCGATCCCTGGAACTGCACAGCAAACGTATTGACAAAGCCTCCCGGAAAGTTAATCTTAGAGATGCCGATAGAGAAAATCGGGTCGTTTTCCACGGTCAAATCATCGTCTAGTGACACGCTAAACGAGAGAGTGTTCGTCATGGTTGCAAAGTCCACCGACGAGTCTCCGGTACTGTAATCTTCCGGCTGTTCTGCAGTGCCATCAACTAAGTCAATGTCTGAAGGAGAGAAAATTACAACCAGAATGCAAAAATGCATTGCAGTTTCGATGTACTCATTACAGTTTCTTTATTAAGCTTGTTTCTCAAATATAACTCTAACGCTAAGAATCAATGGTTTATTTTAATTTGGTGCAAAGATTTGAGGTCATCACCTGAGGTGAAACACTTGGCAAACACTGGAAACCTTGTGCCTGTCATATTTCAAGAGGAGGTTTCATAACATGTGTTAAAATGCCTTACATTTAGCACAAGAGTATCCATCACTCCCGTCTGGAGATATCATGTGCACAAGATTTTAACTATTTGACCTCTGGTGACCCCAGATGACCTTTGATCTCGGCAAAAAACAGGGATTTTCCTCCATCAATTGTACCTGGAGATATCGCATGCACGAAATTTTCAGTTTTTGACCTCTAGTGACCCCAGGTGACCTTTGACCTCCACCAAAAACAATAGGGTTTTTCCACTCAATATGGAAAACCTACATACCAACTATCAACAGCATCCATCATTCTTAACTATGGGTATTGTGTGCACAAAGATTTCAGTATTTAACCACTGGTGACCCCAGATGACCTTTGACCTCTACCAAAACAATAGGGTTCTTCCTCTCAATATGGCAAACCTACACACCAACTTTCAACAGCATCCAACATTCCTATCTGGAGATATCACCAACACAAGATTTTCACTAATTGACCTTTGGTGACCCAAGATGACCTTTGACCTCCACAAAAAAATAGGGTTCTTCCTCTTAACATGGCATACCTGTATACCAAGAATGAAGAGTATCCATCAATCCTAAATGGAGATATTACGCACACAAGAATTTCACTATTTGACCTCTGGTGACCCCAGATGACCTTTGACCTCTACCAAAACAATAGGGTTCTTCCTCTCAATATGGCAAACCTACAAACCAACTATCAACAGTATCCAACATTCCTATATGGAGATATCGCGCACACAAGGTTTTCACTGTTTGACCTCTGGTGACCCTAGATGAACTCTGACCTCCACCAAAAACAATAGGGTTCTTCCTCCTAATATGGCAAACCTACATACCGAGTATCAACAGCATCCAACATTCCTATCTGGAGATATCGTGCACACAAGCTTAGTGTCACAAACACACACACGCATACACGCTCACACACGCCATCATGATCACATAAGTTTCTATTTCATCGAAACTAATAATGAGGACAGTCTCTGCCTGCTGATATGGAATGTTTTATTCTGTACCATCCACAGCACCACTGTAGGGTGACAGGATTATAGAAGATGACACCGATAGAGAAAGATTGTTCGTTTTCAACGAATTGAACATTCTCTATTGACACACTTAATGAGAGAGTGTTCATCTGGGAAACAAGGTCAACCAACATGTCTCGTGTCTTGAAATCTTTGGGCGTCGTTGCGGTGTCACCACTTAAGGCGATGTCTGAAGAAAAGCACAGTTACAACGATGAAGAAAATCTCCATCAGGGAATAGCAAGTGTTGCGATCACAGTACTCCTCAAGGGTGAAATGATCAATGAAAGTTTAAAGCAGAGGTGACCACTATCTTATTTGATAAAGTTGCCAACAAAAAGAACAAAATGATCTAACATTACCTAGTTTACAAAACAGTCACTGATTTAATAACCCACGCAAGGGTTGAGAGTATTTCCAAGACTTTGAACGATCTAATCAAAGTTTACACGTTGAGCATATTGCAACTTTCAACATTCAGGGTTTGTGGAATCAATATGGGACGAGTGACAATCTTTTGGCTCTTTTCAGAGTATGTCAGCTTATATATGGCATATAGTAATGTGAAAATTTCAAATTTGAATATTGGGTGACCAATTGTCCCGTCTCCTCCATGGTCAGCACTTCCACTTAAAGTTCACAAGTATATAATTGCTTTTTTGGTCCTCTTTGGTTTGTATTGTACACAAGTGTTTACATACTGACCACTGGTAAATGCACCAAGTTACCACACTATGAATGTACCAAGGTATCCATGAATGTGCAATGGTATTTATGTATACATCAAGGTAACTATGAATGTAGCAAGTAACTATGGATGTACCACAGTAATTATGCATCCATGAAGATAACTATGAATGTACCAGGGTAACTTTGAATGTACCACAGTAATTATGGATGCATCAAGGTAACTATGAATGCAGCAAAGTAACTATAAATGTACCAAAGTAATTATACATGTATCAAGGTAACTATGAATGTACCAAGGTAACTATGAATGTACCATAGTAATTATGCATGCATCAAGGTAACTAAGAATGTAACAAGGTAAGTGTGGATGTACCACAGTAATTATGGATGCATCAAGGTAACTATGAATGCAGCAAAGTAACTATAAATGTACCAAAGTAATTATACATGTATCAAGGTAACTATGAATGTACCAAAGCAACTATGCATGTACCATAGTAATTATGCATGCATCAAGGTAACTATAAATGTACCAACGTAACTATGAATGTACCAACATGCCTCTCTAACTGCCATTAGATTTAGGATGCATCTAAAAATCCGCCGCATGGGCTGTGCGGTGGGTTTTCCAGTTGGTTTTAGTGAGTGATGAAAAGCATCCTCCACTGTCTGACTGGATTTATTACATCATTAACCAATCAAATATCTCAATTAGCACACAATGACCTCCAGCCAGTGGAGGTGCCGGTAGTTCTGGCAACATGATGTTCAGTTCAAAGCTAGTGAACAGTCAATATGTGAATAAACTCTTGCATCTCACAGAGCTCAAGTGTGTTTGCTGAAGAGATTAAGTTTCAGAGCATCAGTGATTAAAAGAACTTAAACTTGCAACCTAGTCTAAAAGCCAGAAAATCATTATGAAAGTGATTATAAATATACCAAGGTAACTCTGCATGCAGAAAAGAATAAACTAAACGTGCACTCCTCTTTGGCTGCTGTAACGGCAGTTGTTTATGTCACTTGCTTCATGTGAGCTGTAAGTCTACGTCAGGTGCTTGCCAGCCTGTGCAGCAATTCATTGTTTACATTTTTTGGGTAAGTGCAACCAGGTTGCTCTGAATTCCTGGATTTATTGGGCTTAATAGAAAGGACTTAGACTTAGTAGAAAAGAATGTGCATGCCATATGTTTAGCCAGAAGCCTTGTATTTAAGGTAAATTTTGGGCGTTGCCTTGGCATTTTGGTACTAACTTCTTGCAGAAGGAAGACCTGACTCTAGAGTTCATTATTACACTTACTCTTGCCAACACGGCAAGAATTGTTTTAATATTCGAACAGACTCAGAGAGGGTAGTATATTTCTTAATGTTTATGTTCTTTATATTTTTTCAATTTGTAGACTTACTTTTGTTTTTGTGTATCTTTGATATAACTAATGCATTTTGTATTGATGTTGACTGTTGCAGTTTTCACAGAAATGAGGAATCAGTGATGGAAGGAAGGATATAAGAAAGAGAAAGAAGGAAAGAAAAATCAAAGAAAAATTAAATTAACGTTATTCTTCCAGTGAAAACGCTGAGTTTTAGTCATCTCTGTTGATGGTGTTCCTGGGCCGCTTCACATTGCAACCGACCGTGGCTATAGCTGCAATGTGATAATTTTAAAAAGAGTGATGCCAAAACAATGGCAATAATCCGTTTTGTTATTGTAGTCACACACAGGCCAACTTCAATTATATTTCAGTTGTAATGGCAGTGTACAACCATGTCCATGTTGGTAGCATACATATATGTCCATTTATGGTCATTATTAATTTTTACAGAAAGTTTTGCAAACCAGGGTATAGCTACCAGATTTCATTTAATTCAAATTTCAACACTATCGCTTCTATCTCACATTCATCAACACTGGAACAAAAATTTGCAGGTTATTAAAACTGTCAGAATATTGTTACAGTACTTCATAAAGTACTGGACTTACCAACATTCACTGGTCTCAAAGTTTCAGAGCAAAATATTTCAGAACTGTAAAAAGTTGGTCAGTGAGTCACTATGAATCGAGTGGAAGATGACCATAAATGGACATGCAGCACATTTAGAGGACGCACAGAAAGAATTACAGAGATGAAATTCTACTTTAACATTTCAAGAGCATGGTCGATTCAGTAATAATCTACTCTTTCATCAAATCAATGTTTTCTGGCGATAGGCCATCCTCCATCAAGAAAATTACATGAGCAGGTAGGGTCTAAGGAAGTGGGCCTAATGTTCTCAATCCTAGCAGAATCTATCTCAAAGACCACAAATAGGGGGCAACAAGTGTCACAAACACAGAGAGAGATGATCACAACTTGAAAATGATGACAGTAGTTTGTCTGCTGGTTTATTAGAAAGAAGACTGCGGAATGGGCAAAAGTTAAACTGACCAAAAGATACACCAGATTCCTCCATCTGTCGATCACAGGTAATGGTAGCAGAGTAAAATCCGTCAACTTCATCGGTGCAGACGTCTACTGGAGAGAAGACGCAGGTCGCTGGAAGAAAAAAATGATACAAAGAGAGGTGGTAATACTCTTTGCTGGCTGCTCAGAAAGTCTTATCAGATATTGATAGTTTTCTGTTCATTGCCACAAAATTAATGGTTTAAAATCTCTTCATCCGTGCACTCCTCTGAAAGAGGGGGATGCCTGTCGCTGCAAAAGTGACATGAAAAGATGCAAGTTGGTAATCTATGTCCGTGATTGGTAAATTCTCATCGGAAATTAACAGTTTCCTGTTCATTGTAACAAAATTGATGGTCAGTCTCTTTTGATCCACAGACCTGCAGAGGGCTACATTAACTGAATCATTCAAACAGCAATTAGACACATTTTAACATTTACATTTGACCACTTGCTGGGCAGGCTACTTTTTATGTTTTTGTAATATGTAAAATCTGACACGCCTCCTTCCCTGATATCTTAAATTCAGTACCGGCATTACACTGGGTGACTGAGGATAAAAGCTTCCATACGTTCCATATCTGCTATTTCACAATCAATAACAGCATCAAAAGAAGATGGAATGACCCTGGTGTGCAAACTAACCTCAACACTTTTGCTATAAAACACCATCGTAATGGTTATGCCAATAGAATGACAGAATACGTTATCGATTCGAACCATCATTCCTTCCAATGTCAATAACAAAATAAGTTCACATTGTGAACAAGTTAAACAACTGAAGAATAATTAACTCACTGGTGTCGTCGTCTTTAATGGTCACTGTTTGCGATCCCTGGAACTGCACGGCAAACGTGTTGGCAAAGTCTCCCGGAAAGTTAATTTTGCCGACACCGATAGAGAAAGATTGTTCGTCTTCCACGAGTTCATCGTTCTCTATTGAGACGCTAAATGACAGAGTATTTGTCAGGGTCGCAAAGGCAACCGATGTGTCTCCTGTGTTATAATCGTTGGACCTTACCGCAGTGTCATCGATTAATACAATATCTGGAGGAAAAGGAGTTCAGTAATGATGAAAGTCTCCACATGCTGATACGGAATGTTGTAGTAGACAACACACCCACACTTCCGCTACACTGCCAGTCGACCTGACTTCAAGGCGGCCACTTATCACCCCAAGCTACAGTTTTGGGTAGGGAAAGCAAGATTCTCATTTGGCTCTGTCCTTTCATTGACAGCAAATTCAAAAGTTGCCGCAGAGTACTGTACGAACGAATCTGCACAGCATACATAGGGATCCATTGTTTTGAGTTCACATGTAAAGGAATTTCAGACAGGCTTTCAGAGGGACTAGATTTAAGTGGTTTAGGAGAATTGAAACTGCCTGAGGTGATGACTCTCTGTATTTAAAGGATGTTTGCAGCTTCCAGAAGCTCTTTGGTGCAATCTGAACCTGATTTAGTACTCTTCTCTGCTAAATTTCTTGACCATCAGTTTCGCAAAATTACATGAAGGGAAATTCCAGGCAAGAAACATGTCTTTTGACTGAGCGAAGCCATTTCAAACCATTTTTGTTCATATTCTTGACGTTTTGAAATGGACTTCTCATAGACAACAGGACACATCACGATAACCAACCTGATTGCCCTACACACTGATTAGTACACGACACATTAAGGATATCACAATATTGAACTGGTCAATTGAACACATGGAGAGAAAGTTCTCATTAGGAGACCAGTGACAATTTCTTAGGTCGGTGTGAACAATAGCTCAGAAACTTGATCTTTACAGAGTACGAAGGATTCTAAAGTAATCCTTCTAGAGAATGAGCAATAAGCCATGTCATTACTGTAATTATCTAGGACAATCAGATTGGTTGTTGAGCATTATTGCTGGGCGTCGACTTTGTCACAAATCGCAGATTATGTATGAAAAATGTTAGAGACTCTGTTGGGCAGGAAGTTGGAACATATAGTGTTGTCTATGACAATTTCATTTTAAAATGTCAAGAATGAACGACAATGGTTTGAAATGGCTTAATTAAATCAGAAGACATGTTCCTTGCTTGGAATTCCCTTTAATCATGTTCACAGTCACACTGTGGCAACAAAACCCATTTCACACTACTCTCACAGTCTTTTGCTTGTGCTGGCAATTACTCCAGGCCTAAATTTTAGGCTTGTAAAATAGTTTGTTCATGTAACACATATTAACAGTGGTGGCCCACAGTGTGGAGTCGGCTTTATATTACAGAGAAATGCTTCCGGAAATAATGGTCATTCCACCGAGGATAACCTTATATACTGACATGAGTTTTCACTTAAAGTTAGTTTTCTGGAATAATTCATTAAAGAAGGCTCCAGTTCTTAAAGGCAATCACTCATCACCCCAAGCTACACTTTTAGTTGATGGTCAGCAAAATGCTCAGTTGGTTCTGCTTTTTAATTGACAGCAAATTTTTAAAGATACAGTACAATGTAGCTCATATTACAGAACATACACAGCAGTGCATTGTTTTGATTACATATTCAGGAGTTTTAGACAGACAGTTCACGGAAGAACTAGAAGTAAATGGTTTCGGGAATTAAAACTGTCTGAGGTGATGAGTCCATGTCTTTGGGTACATAAATTTGTAGTATAACCAATCAAGAAAAGAACATTTTAGATCATTATAATAATACAAAACTTCTTCAACCTGTCAATATGCATAGCAGTTCTCCATGATAAACAACTGTCCTGCTGTGAAATCTTGATCGTACATGAAAACCTTGATCCAGTAAATCTCAAGAGGCTATCATCCATTATAAAGAACAATACATGTAGAGATAAGACTTTGAGGCACTGTGCACACTGTAAATTATGTGGCAAGTTGGTCTGATGTCCCAGTCCTAGTAGGGCTTTCTTCCTTCTTTTTTCCCAAACTACCAGAATCAAAATTAGACACAACAAAAGTCATACAGAGAGAGAGAGAGATGATCACAAATGAAAAAGGTGAACATCGACTTAATCGACTGATTTAGTCAACAAATGACCAGACAAAAGATGTTTCAGAGGGTCAACTGACCAAAGGTCACACCAGGATCTTCAATCTGCCGATCGCAAAAGATGGTAGGGTGGTATAGTCCAACATCTTCATCGATACACTCCTGTGTTGGAGAAAAGACGCAGGTCGCTGCAAAACAAACACGACGAGATGATAGTGAATTGGGCAATGTTATCTGTCAGTCACCCAGGTTAAATAATAAAGATAACTATGTTGTAGATAATGCATATAGAGATATAAGAGTATGTGACATATTAGTTAATACTAGTAGCTGACACTGATATTGTTGTCCAGATAGATTCTCTACGGAGGCCAAAGGTAAAGAACCATAAAATCATTTGAAGGGTTGACATTTAAGAGTTTCATAAGTTGTTACATCAATGAGAGACTTGACAACATAGCTGCTAGAAGGAACATGGCACAAACTATAAAAACAAAAATGTTAGAATGAACTATACATGCAATTTAAAAGGTTATGAGGTGTACTATACTGTTGGGTCTGCAGGTGTACAACTATAATATATCACAAGCCTTAATCATACCAGTCCTCTATTGCAAGATTTCTTCTGAGCGCAATGTCAGGTCATGCAGGTGTCGAAATACAATATCTCAAAAGCCTTGATTGTACTTTAAGCGACTCTTCTGCTAGTTTAACTGTGCTTCTTAGCTGTGACTTATTAAGGATGAATGTTGCACACATTCGGCGATTCTGCAGGCAACTGCAAAATGGTCTACAGTGAGACTACGTGCTAAAAAACAGCTCTACAGGAATGACTTGATGTTTTTCTTGGACATTCCTTGTAAAGCACATCTGAGATCACGAATCTCTGAGGGAAGGCTCATAAGTCTCACGGCTGTCTCTAATGGATGAAAGCGCCTCTCTCCGAGTGGAAATCCCCATGCTCGGAGTGGATGACATCTAAACCCCTGGAAAAATTCAGCCGACATAATCAGTTCCATTGTAGAACTTACGATGGCCATGAAAATTTTCTCGTTTATGAAGCGTCAACCTGGCCGCACACCCAGGATGTTCCGACTGCGACATAAGAGGCGGACCGAGGACTGTCGAAAGCTACCCTAAAGATCAGATGTCAACATGGCTCAGATGGCTCTAACAAACCATCATCATATCGAGTAGAAGGTGCAGGCATATCAAGTTTCATGAAATTTGCTTGAGAACAAGCTGGTGGCCTTATCTTTGATCCACTTACTTTATCATATAAAAACATTGTTATCATCTTAAAGGGGCACAGTGAGTTGGCACAGATACATTTGTGGGGATTTTCAAGGGTACAAACACATGATGATGCTTGTTATAATTAGCATAATTAGTCAAGTTTCACATCTGATAATTATGAACACTGTCAAATTTTTCACACTTTTACCCTGACTTGTACTGGCTGTTTCCATACAAATCAGTACCAATGTGAAAAGTGACTGGTCATGGACTTTAAAAACCACTATGAATCATTTATAGTTAGTCATGGAATTTCTTTCTTCAGGATGGAAAACCCAAAGTGGAAACTCAACTCCCAAGCAGTGGTGCAGGGTGTGGTGGAGGGTTAACTTGGTGGCTGGAGTGTCCGTCTTGCTATCGCTAGGTCTCTGGATCAAATCCCAAGTGGAACCAATGGGGTGAAATTTTCTGGGAAATCAAAATTACCACTTTCTGGAGATTCAAAGTTACTTGCTCAAAAGAGCTGTTTACAATGGTGCTGAAGGGGTTATCTGGTGATTTCAGTTTGAATTCCTGTTGTCTGATTCCTGTATCCTCCGCTTCAGGTTGCTTGGTGCTGCTGGGCTGGGCAGGTCCTCCACCCCTTCCAGACTTTGGGAAAGTGGCTACAGACTGGAAATACACTCTCGTCTGTGGAATGGGCACACTAAATGGCGGTTCTGTGAGTAGGTTTGGGTTTGTATTGGATTGTTGTTCAACATTTGGTTTGTTATTCTCTGAACTTTGAACAAAGAGGGAAGGCGAATTTCTCCGCCATGGTATAGGATCCTTGATGAGTCTTCAGACTTTCTGATCATCAAATTCTAAACTAACTAATCTAAACAGTCGAACCGTACGCATACATCAACAACGACATTTATTTCCATAAATGACAGAATGAGGCAATGATGGCATAATAACAAAATAAAGATTTATGTTGCAACAAGTAAAACAACTAAAGAACAATTAACTCACTGGTGTCGTCGTCTTTAATAGTCACAGTTTGCGATCCCTGGAACTGCACGGCAAACGTGTTGGCAAAGTTTCCAGGAAAGTTAATGCTAGTGACACCGATAGAGAAGGATTTTTCGTCTTCCACGAGTTCATCGTTCAGTATTGAGACGCTAAATGACAGAGTATTTGTCAGGGTCGCAAGGGCAACCGATGTGTCTCCTGTGTTATAATCGTTGGACCTTACCGCAGTGTCATCAATCAATCCGATATCTGAAGAAAAATCAATTAAATATTGATAATAGTCCCAGCATGCTGATATGGACAGTTAATCTCCAAAGAATCGAATGCTGCTTAACTTCATAAGGGCCTATGCTCATTACATTCAACATTTTCTGTATAAACTATAGGCCACACATACATAGCCAACTCTGACGGTGCTGCAAAATAGCCTACCCTGAGTTCATTCAGTTTACACAATGTTTATTTGCTTAGCTTGTATCTTTAAAAAAAAAGAAGAAAAAAAGACAGCATTGCATGGAATCCAGTTATAAGGCCGAAAATCAATAAAATCTCAACCGCAAGAGATATTTACAAATCCACGGTCAAAGTGGGAACCATCACTGAGCAGATTACAGTTGTGCAATTTCTGCAATTCCTTCATTGTCGTGTTCTCGATGTTACGACCTCGGTTTGCACTGTGTCAGCGCTAGACTGAAGGCTCATCCATCTTGTTTGCCTTAAAGGAGGATTCCAAGTTGGATGTATCTTACATAACTTTCTGTATCTTGCTGGTTCCAAATTGGGAATTAGTGTATTCCTGCGACAGACAAGCTTTTGAACATGGAGTGATTTTTTTTGGCAAAGGTCATCAATGTTTATCCTGCAGTTCAGGTAACCATCGATGACCTCTGACCAAACAATTTTCCATGTTCAAAGTAGTATGTTCCAATGTGTCCGATCCCAGCGGAGAAAATTCCAAACAAATGCGATAAATGTACCAGAGACGATCACAACAAATGAAAAATTGTAAACACATTCAGATGGATGATTTAGCGGACAGATTAATACTGGGAAGAGAGGTTTACGAGGGGTCAAGAGATTCAACTGACCAAAAGAGACACCGGAATCCTCAATCTGCAGATCGCAGGTAATGGTAGGGTAGTATAATCCCCCATCTTCCTCTGTGCACTCCTCTGAAGGGGAGAAGGCGCAGATCGCTGCAAAAAAGGGACATGAAAAGATGATAGTTGGTAATCGTTGCCAGTGACTGGTAAAATTTCATCCGAGATTAATATTTTCTTGTTTATTGCAACAATATTAAAGGTCGAACTCTCCTTCCATAGACTTGTAGAGGGCTAAATTAATTAAGTCATTCACACAACAGCTAAGGACATATTTTAATACTTACATTTCATCACTTGCTAGGCAGGCTACTTTTTATGTTGGTTGTAGTATGTGCCATTTTGACACCCCTTCTGCCTGGTCCCTGACATTTAAATTTAGTATTAGCATTACATAGTATGTCCAATGGTAGATGCTTCTGTATGCTTCGTTTCTGTTATTGTAAAGTCAATGATAGCATTAAGGAAGATGGAACGACACAGGGTGTGTAAAAAGTAGCCTCTACACATTTACTACATACATCACTGTAACAGTCATTCCCATAGAAAGACACAGCACATTACCTTTTGGAACCAACGTTCCTTCCATGCTATTAGCAAAATAAGTTTCTATTGTGAACAAGTAACATAAGGAACGTTTACTTACTGGTGTCATCGTCCTTAATAGTGACTGTTTGCGATCCCTGGAACTGCACAGCAAACGTATTGACAAAGCCTCCCGGAAAGTTAATCTTAGAGATGCCGATAGAGAAAATCGGGTCGTTTTCCACGGTCAAATCATCGTCTATTGACACGCTAAACGAGAGAGTGTTCGTCATGGTTGCAAAGTCCACCGACGAGTCTCCGGTACTGTAATCTTCCGGCTGTTCTGCAGTGCCATCAACTAAGTCAATGTCTGAAGGAGAGAAAATTACAACCAGAATGCAAAAATGCATTGCAGTTTCGATGTACTAATTACAGTTTCTTTATTAAGCTTGTTTCTCAAATATAACTCTAACGCTAAGAATCAATGGTTTATTTTAATTTGGTGCAAAGATTTGAGGTCATCACCTGAGGTGAAACACTTGGCAAACACTTGGCAAACACTGGAAACCTTGTGCGTGTCATATTTCAAGAGGAGGTTACATACCATGTGTTAAAATGCCTTACATTTAGCACAAGAGTATCCATCACTCCCATCTGGAGATATCATGTGCACAAGATTTTAACTATTTAACCTCTGGTGACCCCAGATGACCTTTGACCTTGGCAAAAAACAGGGATTTTCCTCCATCAATTGTACCTGGAGATATCGCATGCACGAAATTTTCAGTTTTTGACCTCTGGTGAACCCAGGTGACCTTTGACCTCCACCAAAAACAATAGGGTTTTTCCACTCAATATGGAAAACCTACATACCAACTATCAACAGCATCCATCATTCTTAACTATGGGTATTGTGTGCACAAGGTTTTCACTGTCTGACCTCTGGTGACCCTAGATGAACTCTGACCTCCACAAAAAACAATAGGGTTCTTCCTCTCAATATGGCAAACCTACATACCGAGTATCAACAGCATCCAACATTCCTATATGGCGATATCACGCACACAAGATTTTCACTATTTGACCTCTGGTGAACCAAGATGACCTTTGACCTCCACCAAAAACAATAGGGTTCTTCCTCTTGATATGACAAACCTACATACTATCTGCAGCATCCATCATTCCTAACTGGAGATATAGCGCACACAAGGTTTTCACTGTTTGACCTCTGGTGACCCTAGATGAACTCTGACCTCCACCAAAAACAATAGGGTTCTTCCTCTCAATATGGCAAACCTACATACCGAGTATCAACAGCATCCAACATTCCTATCTGGAGATATCGTGCACACAAGCTTAGTGTCACAAACACACACACGCATACACGCTCACACATGCCATCATGATCACATAAGTTTCTATTTCATCGAAACTAATAATGAGGACAGTCTCTGCCTGCTGATATGGAATGTTTTATTCTGTACCACCCACAGCACCACTGTAGGGTGACAGGATTATAGAAGATGACACCGATAGAGAAAGATTGTTCGTTTTCAACGAATTGAACATTCTCTATTGACACACTTAATGAGAGTGTTCATCTGGGAAACAAGGTCAACCAACATGTCTCGTGTCTTGAAATCTTTGGGCGTCGTTGCGGTGTCACCACTTAAGGCGATGTCTGAAGAAAAGCACAGTTACAACGATGAAGAAAATCTCCATCAGGGAATAGCAAGTGTTGCGATCACAGTACTCCTCAAGGGTGAAATGATCAATGAAAGTTTAAAGCAGAGGTGACCACTATCTTATTTGATAAAGTTGCCAACAAAAAGAACAAAATGATCTAACATTACCTAGTTTACAAAACAGTCACTGATTTAATAACCCACGCAAGGGTTGAGAGTATTTCCAAGACTTTGAACGATCTAATCAAAGTTTACACGTTGAGCATATTGCAACTTTCAACATTCAGGGTCTGTGGAATCAATATGGGACGAGTGACAATCTTTTGGCTCTTTTCAGAGTATGTCAGCTTATATATGGCATATAGTAATGTGAAAATTTCAAATTTGAATACTGGGTGACCAATTGTCCCGTCTCCTCCATGGTCAGCACTTCCAATTAAAGTTCACAAGTATATAATTGCTTTTTTGGTCCTCTTTGGTTTGTATTGTACACAAGTGTTTACATACTGACCACTGGTAAATGCACCAAGTTACCACACTATGAATGTACCAAGGTATCTATGAATGTGCGATGGTATTTATGCATACATCAAGGTAACTATGAATGTAGCAAGTAACTATGGATGTACCACAGTAATTGTGAATCCATCAAGGTAACTATGAATGTACCAGGGTAACTTTGAATGTACCATAGTAATTGCGCATGCATCAAGGTAACTAAGAATGTAACAAGGTAACTATGGATGTACCACAGTAATTATGGATGCATCAAGGTAACTATGAATGCAGCAAAGTAACTATAAATGTACCAAAGTAATTATACATGTATCAAGGTAACTATGAATGTACCAAGGTAACTATGAATGTACCATAGTAATTATGCATGCATCAAGGTAACTAAGAATGTAACAAGGTAAGTGTGGATGTACCACAGTAATTATGGATGCATCAAGGTAACTATGAATGCAGCAAAGTAACTATAAATGTACCAAAGTAATTATACATGTATCAAGGTAACTATGAATGTACCAAAGCAACTATGCATGTACCATAGTAATTACGCATGCATCAAGGTAACTATAAATGTACCAACGTAACTATGAATGTACCAACATGCCTCTCTAACGGCCATTAGATTTAGGATGCATCTAAAAATCCGCCGCATGGGCTGTGCGGTGGGTTTTCCAGTTGGTTTTAGTGAGTGATAAAAAGCATCCTCCACTGTCTGACTGGATTTATTACATCATTAACCAATCAAATATCTCAATTAGCACACAATGACCTCCAGCCAGTGGAGGTGCCGGTAGTTCTGGCAACATGATGTTCAGTTCAAAGCTAGTGAACAGTCAATATGTGAATAAACTCTTGCATCTCACAGAGCTCAAGTGTGTTTGCTGAAGAGATTAAGTTTCAGAGCATCAGTGATTAAAAGAACTTAAACTTGCAACCTAGTCTAAAAGCCAGAAAATCATTATGAAAGTGATTATAAATATACCAAGGTAACTCTGCATGCAGAAAAGAATAAACTAAACGTGCACTCCTCTTTGGCTGCTGTAACGGCAGTTGTTTATGTCACTTGCTTCATGTGAGCTGTAAGTCTACGTCAGGTGCTTGCCAGCCTGTGCAGCAATTCATTGTTTACATTTTTTGGGTTAGTGCAACCAGGTTGCTCTGAATTCCTGGATTTATTGGGCTTAATAGAAAGGACTTAGACTTAGTAGAAAAGAATGTGCATGCCATATGTTTAGCCAGAAGCCTTGTATTTAAGGTAAATTTTGGGCGTTGCCTTGGCATTTTGGTACTAACTTCTTGCAGAAGGAAGACCTGACTCTAGAGTTCATTATTACACTTACTCTTGCCAACACGGCAAGAATTGTTTTAATATTCGAACAGACTCAGAGAGGGTAGTATATTTCTTAATGTTTATGTTCTTTATATTTTGCAATTTGTAGACCTTACTTTTGTTTTTGTGTATCTTTGATATAACTAATGCATTTTGTATTGATGTTGACTGTTGCAGTTTTCACAGAAATGAGCAATCAAGGATGGAAGGAAGGATATAAGAAAGAGAAAGAAGGAAAGAAAAATCAAAGAAAAATTAAATTAACGTTATTCTTCCAGTGAAAACGCTGAGTTTTAGTCATCTCTGTTGATGGTGTTCCTGGGCCGCTTCACATTGCAACCGACCGTGGCTATAGCTGCAATGTGATAATTTTAAAAAGAGTGATGCCAAAACAATGGCAATAATCTGTTTTGTTATTGTAGTCACACACAGGCCAACTTCAATTATATTTCAGTTGTAATGGCAGTGTACAACCATGTCCATGTTGGTCGCATACATATATGTCCATTTATGGTCATTATTAATTTTTACAGAAAGTTTTGCAAACCAGGGTATAGCTACCAGATTTCATTTAATTCAAATTTCAACACTATCGCTTCTATCTCACATTCATCAACACTGGAACAAAAATTTGCAGGTTATTAAAACTGTCAGAATATTGTTACAGTACTTCATAAAGTACTGGACTTACCCACATTCACTGGTCTCAAAGTTTCAGAGCAAAATATTTCAGAACTGTAAAAAGTTGGTCAGTGAGTCACTATGAATCGAGTGGAAGATCAACATAAATGGACATGCAGCACATTTAGAGGACGCACAGAAAGAATTACAGAGATGAAATTCTACTTTAACATTTCAAGAGCATGGTCGATTCAGTAATAATCTACTCTTTCATCAAATCAATGTTTTCTGGCGATAGGCCATCCTCCATCAAGAAAATTACATGAGCAGGTAGGGTCTAAGGAAGTGGACCTAATGTTCTCAATCCTAGCAGAATCTATCTCAAAGACCACAAATAGGGGGCAACAAGTGTCACAAACACAGAGAGAGATGATCACAACTTGAAAATGATGACAGTAGTTTGTCAACTGGTTTATTAGAAAGAAGACTGCAGAATGGGCAAAAGTTAAACTGACCAAAAGAGACACCAGATTCCTCCATCTGTCGATCACAGGTAATGGTAGCAGAGTAAAATCCGTCAACTTCATCGGTGCAGACGTCTACTGGAGAGAAGACGCAGGTCGCTGGAAGAAAAAAATGATACAAAGAGAGGTGGTAATACTCTTTGCTGGCTGCTCAGAAAGTCTTATCAGATATTGATAGTTTTCTGTTCATTGCCTCAAAATTAATGGTTTAGAATCTCTTCATCCGTGCACTCCTCTGCAAGAGGGGGATGCCTGTCGCTGCAAAAGTGACATGAAAAGATGCAAGTTGGTAATCTATGTCCGTGATTGGTAAATTCTCATCGGAAATTAACAGTTTCCTGTTCATTGTAACAAAATTGATGGTCAGTCTCTTTTGATCCACAGACCTGCAGAGGGCTACATTAACTGAATCGTTCAAACAGCAATTAGACACATTTTAACATTTACATTTGACCACCTGCTGGGCAGGCTACTTTTTATGTTTGTTGTAATATGTAAAATCTGACACGCCTCCTTCCCTGATATCTTAAATTCAGTGTTGGCATTACACTGGGTGACTGAGGATAAAAGCTTCCATACGTTCCATATCTGCTATTTCACAATCAATAACAGCATCAAAAGAAGATGGAATGACCCTGGTGTGCAAACTAACCTCAACACTTTTGCTATAAAACACCATCGTAATGGTTATGCCAATAGAATGACAGAATACGTTATCGATTCGAACCATCATTCCTTCCAATGTCAATAACAAAATAAGTTCACATTGTGAACAAGTTAAACAACTGAAGAATAATTAACTCACTGGTGTCGTCGTCTTTAATGGTCACTGTTTGCGATCCCTGGAACTGCACGGCAAACGTGTTGGCAAAGTCTCCCGGAAAGTTAATTTTGCCGACACCGATAGAGAAAGATTGTTCGTCTTCCACGAGTTCATCGTTCTCTATTGAGACGCTAAATGACAGAGTATTTGTCAGGGTCGCAAAGGCAACCGATGTGTCTCCTGTGTTATAATCGTTGGACCTTACCGCAGTGTCATCGATTAATACAATATCTGGAGGAAAAGGAGTTCAGTAATGATGAAAGTCTCCACATGCTGATATGGAATGTTGTAGTAGACAACACACCCACACTTCCGCTACACTGCCAGTCGACCTGACTTCAAGGCGGCCACTTATCACCCCGAGCTACATTTTTGGGTAGGGAAAGCAAGATTCTCATTTGGCTCTGTCCTTTCATTGAGAGCAAATTCAAAAGTTGCCGCAGAGTACTGTACGAACGAATCTGCACAGCATACATAGGGATCCATTGTTTTGAGTTCACATGTAAAGGAATTTCAGACAGGCTTTCAGAGGGACTAGATTTAAGTGGTTTGGAGAATTGAAACTGCCTGAGGTGATGACTCTCTGTATTTAAAGGATGTTTGCAGCTTCCAGAAGCTCTTTGGTGCAATCTGAACCTGATTTAGTACTCTTCTCTGCTAAATTTCTTGACCATCAGTTTCGCAAAATTACATGAAGGGAAATTCCAGGCAAGAAACATGTCTTTTGACTGAGCGAAGCCATTTCAAACCATTTTTGTTCATATTCTTGACGTTTTGAAATGGACTTCTCATAGACAACAGGACACATCACGATAACCAACCTGATTGCCCTACACACTGATTAGTACACGACACATTAAGGATATCACAATATTGAACTGGTCATTTGAACACAAGGAGAGAAAGTTCTCATTAGGAGACCAGTGACAATTTCTTAGGTCGGTGTGAACAATAGCTCAGAAACTTGATCTTTACAGAGTACGAAGGATTCTAAAGTAATCCTTCTAGAGAATGAGCAATAAGCCATGTCATTACTGTAATTATCTAGGACAATCAGATTGGTTGTTGAGCATTATTGCTGGGCTTCGACTTCGTCACAAATCGCGGATTATATATGGAAAGTGCTAGAGACTCTGTTGGGCAGGAAGTTGGAACATATAGTGTTGTCTATGACAATTTCATTTTAAAATGTCAAGAATGAACGACAATGGTTTGAAATGGCTTAATTAAATCAGAAGACATGTTCCTTGCTTGGAATTCCCTTTAATCGTGTTCACAGTCACACTGGGGCAACAAAACCCATTTCACACTACTCTCACAGTCTTTTGCTTGTGCTGGCAATTACTCCAGGCCTAAATTTTAGGCTTGTAAAATAGTTTGTTCATGTAACACATATTAACAGTGGTGGCCCACAGTGTGGAGTCGGCTTTATATTACAGAGAAATGCTTCCGGAAATAATGGTCATTCCACCGAGGATAACCTTATATACTGACATGAGTTTTCACTTAAAGTTAGTTTTCTGGAATAATTCATTAAAGAAGGCTCCAGTTCTTAAAGGCAATCACTCATCACCCCAAGCTACACTTTTAGTTGATGGTAAGCAAAATGCTCAGTTGGTTCTGCTTTTTAATTGACAGCAATTTTTAAAGATACAGTACAAGGTAGCTCATATTACAGAACATACACAGCAGTGCATTGTTTTGATGACATATTCAGGAGTTTTAGACAGACAGTTCACGGAAGAACTAGAAGTAAATGGTTTCGGGAATTAACACTGTCTGAGGTGATGAGTCCATGTCTTTGGGTACATAAATTTGTAGTATAACCAATCAAGAAAAGAACATTTTAGATCATTATAATAATACAAAACTCCTTCAACCTGTCAATATGCATAGCAGTTCTCCATGATAAACAACTGTCCTGCTGTGAAATCTTGATCGTACATGAAAACCTTGATCCAGTAAATCTCAATAGGCTATCATCCATTATAAAGAACAATACATGTAGAGATAAGACTTTGAGGCACTGTGCACATTGTAAATTATGTGGCAAGTTGGTCTGATGTCCCAGTCCTAGTAGGGCTTTCTTCCTTCTTTTTTCCCAAAATTACCAGAATCAAAATTAGACACAACAAAAGTCATACAGAGAGAGAGAGAGAGATGATCACAAATGAAAAAGGTGAACATCGACTTAATCGACTGATTTAGTCAACAAATGACCAGACAAAAGATGTTTCAGAGGGTCAACTGACCAAAGGTCACACCAGGATCTTCAATCTGCCGATCGCAAAAGATGGTAGGGTGGTATAGTCCAACATCTTCATCGATACACTCCTGTGTTGGAGAAAAGACGCAGGTCGCTGCAAAACAAACACGACGAGATGATAGTGAATTTGGCAATGTTATCTGTCAGTCACCCAGGTTAAATAATAAAGATAACTATGTTGTAGATAATGCATATAGAGATATAAGAGTATGTGACATATTAGTTAATACTAGTAGCTGACACTGAAATTGTTGTCCAGATAGATTCTCTACGGAGGCCAAAGGTAAAGAACCATAAAATCATTTGAAGGGTTGACATTTAAGAGTTTCATAAGTTGTTACATCAATGAGAGACTTGACAACATAGCTGCTAGAAGCAACATGGCACAAACTATAAAAACAAAAATGTTAGAATGAACTATACATGCAATTTAAAAGGTTATGAGGTGTACTATACTGCTGGGTCTGCAGGTGTACAACTACAATATATCACAAGCCTTAATCATACCAGTCCTCTATTGCAAGATTTCTTCTGAGCGCAATGTCAGGTCATGCAGGTGTCGAAATACAATATCTCAAAAGCCTTGATTGTACTTTAAGCGACTCTTCTGCTAGTTTAACTGTGCTTCTTAGCTGTGACTTATTAAGGATGAATGTTGCACACATTCGGCGATTCTGCAGGCAACTGCAAAATGGTCTACAGTGAGACTACGTGCTAAAAAACAGCTCTACAGGAATGACTTGATGTTTTTCTTGGACATTCCTTGTAAAGCACATCTGAGATCACGAATCTCTGAGGGAAGGCTCATAAGTCTCACGGCTGTCTCTAATGGATGAAAGCGCCTCTCTCCGAGTGGAAATCCCCATGCTCGGAGTGGATGACATCTAAACCCCTCGAAAAATTCAGCCGACATAATCAGTTCCATTGTAGAACTTACGATGGCCATGAAAATTTTCTCGTTTATGAAGCGTCAACCTGGCCGCACACCCAGGACGTTCCGACTGCGACATAAGAGGCGGACCGAGGACTGTCGATAGCTACCCTAAAGATCAGATGTCAACATGGCTCAGATGGCTCTAACAAACCATCATCATATCGAGTAGAAGGTGCAGGCATATCAAGTTTTATGAAATTTGCTTGAGAACAAGCTAGGTGGCCTTATCTTTGATCCACTTACTTTATCATATAAAAACATTGTTATCATCTTAAAGGGGCACAGTGAGTTGGCACAGATACATTTGTGGGGATTTTCAAGGGTACAAACACATGATGATGCTTGTTATAATTAGCATAATTAGTCAAGTTTCACATCTGATAATTATGAACACTGTCAAATTTTTCACACTTTTACCCTGACTTGTACTGGCTGTTTCCATACAAATCAGTACCAATATGAAAAGTGACTGGTCATGGACTTTAAAAACCACTATGAATCATTTATAGTTAGTCATGGAATTTCTTTCTTCAGGATGGAAAACCCAAAGTGGAAACTCAACTCCCAAGCAGTGGTGCAGGGTGTGGTGGAGGGTTAACTTGGTGGCTGGAGTGTCCGTCTTGCTATCGCTAGGTCTCTGGATCAAATCCCAAGTGGAACCAATGGGGTGAAATTTTCTGGGAAATCAAAATTACCACTTTCTGGAGATTCAAAGTTACTTGCTCAAAAGAGCTGTTTACAATGGTGCTGAAGGGGTTATCTGGTGATTTCAGTTTGAATTCCTGTTGTCTGATTCCTGTATCCTCCGCTTCAGGTTGCTTGGTGCTGCTGGGCTGGGCAGGTCCTCCACCCCTTCCAGACTTTGGGAAAGTGGCTACAGACTGGAAATACACTCTCGTCTGTGGAATGGGCACACTAAATGGCGGTTCTGTGAGTAGGTTTGGGTTTGTATTGGATTGTTGTTCAACATTTGGTTTGTTATTCTCTGAACTTTGAACAAAGAGGGAAGGCGAATTTCTCCGCCATGGTATAGGATCCTTGATGAGTCTTCAGACTTTCTGATCATCAAATTCTAAACTAACTAATCTAAACAGTCGAACCGTACGCATACATCAACAACGACATTTATTTCCATAAATGACAGAATGAGGCAATGATGGCATAATAACAAAATAAAGATTTATGTTGCAACAAGTAAAACAACTAAAGAACAATTAACTCACTGGTGTCGTCGTCTTTAATAGTCACAGTTTGCGATCCCTGGAACTGCACGGCAAACGTGTTGGCAAAGTTTCCAGGAAAGTTAATGCTAGTGACACCGATAGAGAAGGATTTTTCGTCTTCCACGAGTTCATCGTTCAGTATTGAGACGCTAAATGACAGAGTATTTGTCAGGGTCGCAAGGGCAACCGATGTGTCTCCTGTGTTATAATCGTTGGACCTTACCGCAGTGTCATCAATCAATCCGATATCTGAAGAAAAATCAATTAAATATTGATAATAGTCCCAGCATGCTGATATGGACAGTTAATCTCCAAAGAATCGAATGCTGCTTAACTTCATAAGGGCCTATGCTCATTACATTCAACATTTTCTGTATAAACTATAGGCCACACATACATAGCCAACTCTGACGGTGCTGCAAAATAGCCTACCCTGAGTTCATTCAGTTTACACAATGTTTATTTGCTTAGCTTGTATCTTTAAAAAAAAGAAGAAAAAAAGACAGCATTACATGGAATCCAGTTATAAGGCCGAAAATCAATAAAATCTCAACCGCAAGAGATATCTACAAATCCACGGTCAAAGTGGGAACCATCACTGAGCAGATTACAGTTGTGCAATTTCTGCAATTCCTTCATTGTCGTGTTCTCGATGTTACGACCTCGGTCTGCACTGTGTCAGCGCTAGACTGAAGGCTCATCCATCTTGTTTGCCTTAAAGGAGGATTCCAAGTTGGATGTATCTTACATAACTTTCTGTATCTTGCTGGTTCCAAATTGGGAATTAGTGTATTCCTGCGACAGACAAGCTTTTGAACATGGAGTGATTTTTTTTGGCAAAGGTCATCAATGTTTATCCTGCAGTTCAGGTAACCATCGATGACCTCTGACCAAACAATTTTCCATGTTCAAAGTAGTATGTTCCAATGTGTCCGATCCCAGCGGAGAAAATTCCAAACAAATGCGATAAATGTACCAGAGACGATCACAACAAATGAAAAATTGTAAACACATTCAGATGGATGATTTAGCGGACAGATTAATACTGGGAAGAGAGGTTTACGAGGGGTCAAGAGATTCAACTGACCAAAAGAGACACCGGAATCCTCAATCTGCAGATCGCAGGTAATGGTAGGGTAGTATAATCCCCCATCTTCCTCTGTGCACTCCTCTGAAGGGGAGAAGGCGCAGATCGCTGCAAAAAAGGGACATGAAAAGATGATAGTTGGTAATCGTTGCCAGTGACTGGTAAAATTTCATCCGAGATTAATATTTTCTTGTTTATTGCAACAATATTAAAGGTCGAACTCTCCTTCCATAGACTTGTAGAGGGCTAAATTAATTAAGTCATTCACACAACAGCTAAGGACATATTTTAATACTTACATTTCATCACTTGCTAGGCAGGCTACTTTTTATGTTGGTTGTAGTATGTGCCATTTTGACACCCCTTCTGCCTGGTCCCTGACATTTAAATTTAGTATTAGCATTACATAGTATGTCCAATGGTAGATGCTTCTGTATGCTTCGTTTCTGTTATTGTAAAGTCAATGATAGCATTAAGGAAGATGGAACGACACAGGGTGTGTAAAAAGTAGCCTCTACACATTTACTACATACATCACTGTAACAGTCATTCCCATAGAAAGACACAGCACATTACCTTTTGGAACCAACGTTCCTTCCATGCTATTAGCAAAATAAGTTTCTATTGTGAACAAGTAACATAAGGAACGTTTACTTACTGGTGTCATCGTCCTTAATAGTGACTGTTTGCGATCCCTGGAACTGCACAGCAAACGTATTGACAAAGCCTCCCGGAAAGTTAATCTTAGAGATGCCGATAGAGAAAATCGGGTCGTTTTCCACGGTCAAATCATCGTCTATTGACACGCTAAACGAGAGAGTGTTCGTCATGGTTGCAAAGTCCACCGACGAGTCTCCGGTACTGTAATCTTCCGGCTGTTCTGCAGTGCCATCAACTAAGTCAATGTCTGAAGGAGAGAAAATTACAACCAGAATGCAAAAATGCATTGCAGTTTCGATGTACTCATTACAGTTTCTTTATTAAGCTTGTTTCTCAAATATAACTCTAACGCTAAGAATCAATGGTTTATTTTAATTTGGTGCAAAGATTTGAGGTCATCACCTGAGGTGAAACACTTGGCAAACACTGGAAACCTTGTGCGTGTCATATTTCAAGAGGAGGTTTCATAACATGTGTTAAAATGCCTTACATTTAGCACAAGAGTATCCATCACTCCCGTCTGGAGATATCATGTGCACAAGATTTTAACTATTTGACCTCTGGTGACCCCAGATGACCTTTGATCTCGGCAAAAAACAGGGATTTTCCTCCATCAATTGTACCTGGAGATATCGCATGCACGAAATTTTCAGTTTTTGACCTCTGGTGACCCCAGGTGACCTTTGACCTCCACCAAAAACAATAGGGTTTTTCCACTCAATATGGAAAACCTACATACCAACTATCAACAGCATCCATCATTCTTAACTATGGGTATTGTGTGCACAAAGATTTCAGTATTTAACCTCTGGTGACCCCAGATGACCTTTGACCTCTACCAAAACAATAGGGTTCTTCCTCTCAATATGGCAAACCTACACACCAACTATCAACAGCATCCAACATTCCTATCTGGAGATATCACCAACACAAGATTTTCACTAATTGACCTTTGGTGACCCAAGATGACCTTTGACCTCCACAAAAAAAATAGGGTTCTTCCTCTTAACATGGCATACCTGTATACCAAGAATGAAGAGTATCCATCAATCCTAAATGGAGATATTACGCACACAAGATTTTCACTATTTGACCTCTGGTGACCCCAGATGACCTTTGACCTCTACCAAAACAATAGGGTTCTTCCTCTCAATATGGCAAACCTACAAACCAACTATCAACAGCATCCAACATTCCTATATGGCGATATCACGCACACAAGATTTTCACTATTGACCTTTGGTGACCCAAGATGACCTTTGACCTCCACAAAAAAAGTAGGGTTCTTCCTCTTAACATGGCATACCTGTATACCAAGAATGAAGAGTATCCATCAATCCTAAATGGAGATATTACGCGCACACAAGATTTTCACTATTTGACCTCTGGTGACCCCAGATGACCTTTGACCTCTACCAAAACAATAGGGTTCTTCCTCTCAATATGGCAAACCTACAAACCAACTATCAACAGTATCCAACATTCCTATATGGAGATATAGCGCACACAAGGTTTTCACTGTTTGACCTCTGGTGACCCTAGATGAACTCTGACCTCCACCAAAAACAATAGGGTTCTTCCTCTCAATATGGCAAACCTACATACCGAGTATCAACAGCATCCAACATTCCTATCTGGAGATATCGTGCACACAAGCTTAGTGTCACAAACACACACACGCATACACGCTCACACACGCCATCATGATCACATAAGTTTCTATTTCATCGAAACTAATAATGAGGACAGTCTCTGCCTGCTGATATGGAATGTTTTATTCTGTACCATCCACAGCACCACTGTAGGGTGACAGGATTATAGAAGATGACACCGATAGAGAAAGATTGTTCGTTTTCAACGAATTGAACATTCTCTATTGACACACTTAATGAGAGAGTGTTCATCTGGGAAACAAGGTCAACCAACATGTCTCGTGTCTTGAAATCTTTGGGCGTCGTTGCGGTGTCACCACTTAAGGGGATGTCTGAAGAAAAGCACAGTTACAACGATGAAGAAAATCTCCATCAGGGAATAGCAAGTGTTGCGATCACAGTACTCCTCAAGGGTGAAATGATCAATGAAAGTTTAAAGCAGAGGTGACCACTATCTTATTTGATAAAGTTGCCAACAAAAAGAACAAAATGATCTAACATTACCTAGTTTACAAAACAGTCACTGATTTAATAGCCCACGCAAGGGTTGAGAATATTTCCAAGACTTTGAACGATCTAATCAAAGTTTACACGTTGAGCATATTGGAACTTTCAACATTCAGGGTTTGTGGAATCAATATGGGACGAGTGACAATCTTTTGGCTCTTTTCAGAGTATGTCAGCTTATATATGGCATATAGTAATGTGAAAATTTCAAATTTGAATATTGGGTGACCAATTGTCCCGTCTCCTCCATGGTCAGCACTTCCAATTAAAGTTCACAAGTATATAATTGCTTTTATGGTCCTCTTTGGTTTGTATTGTACACAAGTGTTTACATACTGACCACTGGTAAATGCACCAAGTTACCACACTATGAATGTACCAAGGTATCTATGAATGTGCGATGGTATTTATGCATACATCAAGGTAACTATGAATGTACCAGGGTAACTTTGAATGTACCATAGTAATTATGCATGCATCAAGGTAACTAAGAATGTAACAAGGTAACTATGGATGTACCACAGTAATTATGGATGCATCAAGGTAACTATGAATGCAGCAAAGTAACTATAAATGTACCAAAGTAATTATACATGTATCGAGGTAACTATGAATGTACCAAGGTAACTATGAATGTACCATAGTAATTATGCATGCATCAAGGTAACTAAGAATGTAACAAGGTAACTATGGATGTACCACAGTAATTATGGATGCATCAAGGTAACTATGAATGCAGCAAAGTAACTATAAATGTACCAAAGTAATTATACATGTATCAAGGTAACTATGAATGTACCAAAGCAACTATGCATGTACCATAGTAATTATGCATGCATCAAGGTAACTATAAATGTACCAACGTAACTATGAATGTACCAACATGCCTCTCTAACTGCCATTAGATTTAGGATGCATTTAAAAATCCGCCACATGGGCTGTGCGGTGGGTTTTCCAGTTGGTTTTAGTGAGTGATGAAAAGCATCCTCCACTGTCTGACTGGATTTATTACATCATTAACCAATCAAATATCTCAATTAGCACACAATGACCTCCAGCCAGTGGAGGTGCCGGTAGTTCTGGCAACATGATGTTCAGTTCAAAGCTAGTGAACAGTCAATATGTGAATAAACTCTTGTATCTCACAGAGCTCAAGTGTGTTTGCTGAAGAGATTAAGTTTCAGAGCATCAGTGATTAAAAGAACTTAAACTTGCAACCTAGTCTAAAAGCCAGAAAATCATTATGAAAGTGATTATAAATATACCAAGGTAACTCTGCATGCAGAAAAGAATAAACTAAACGTGCACTCCTCTTTGGCTGCTGTAACGGCAGTTGTTTATGTCACTTGCTTCATGTGAGCTGTAAGTCTACGTCAGGTGCTTGCCAGCCTGTGCAGCAATTCATTGTTTACATTTTTTGGGTAAGTGCAACCAGGTTGCTCTGAATTCCTGGATTTATTGGGCTTAATAGAAAGGACTTAGACTTAATAGAAAAGAATGTGCATGCCATATGTTTAGCCAGAAGCCTTGTATTTAAGGTAAATTTTGGGCGTTGCCTTGGCATTTTGGTACTAACTTCTTGCAGAAGGAAGACCTGACTCTAGAGTTCATTATTACACTTACTCTTGCCAACACGGCAAGAATTGTTTTAATATTCGAACAGACTCAGAGAGGGTAGTATATTTCTTAATGTTAATGTTCTTTATATTTTTTCAATTTGTAGACTTACTTTTGTTTTTGTGTATCTTTGATATAACTAATGCATTTTGTATTTATGTTGACTGTTGCAGTTTTCACAGAAATGAGGAATCAGTGATGGAAGGAAGGATATAAGAAAGAGAAAGAAGGAAAGAAAAATCAAAGAAAAATTAAATTAACGTTATTCTTCCAGTGAAAACGCTGAGTTTTAGTCATCTCTGTTGATGGTGTTCCTGGGCCGCTTCACATTGCAACCGACCGTGGCTATAGCTGCAATGTGATAATTTTAAAAAGAGTGATGCCAAAACAATGGCAATAATCCGTTTTGTTATTGTAGTCACACACAGGCCAACTTCAATTATATTTCAGTTGTAATGGCAGTGTACAACCATGTCCATGTTGGTAGCATACATATATGTCCATTTATGGTCATTATTAATTTTTACAGAAAGTTTTGCAAACCAGGGTATAGCTACCAGATTTCATTTAATTCAAATTTCAACACTATCGCTTCTATCTCACATTCATCAACACTGGAACAAAAATTTGCAGGTTACTAAAACTGTCAGAATATTGTTACAGTACTTCATAAAGTACTGGACTTACCCACATTCACTGGTCTCAAAGTTTCAGAGCAAAATATTTCAGAACTGTAAAAAGTTGGTCAGTGAGTCACTATGAATCGAGTGGAAGATGAACATAAATGGAGATGCAGCACATTTAGAGGACGCACAGAAAGAATTACAGAGATGAAATTCTACTTTAACATTTCAAGAGCATGGTCGATTCAGTAATAATCTACTCTTTCATCAAATCAATGTTTTCTGGCGATAGGCCATCCTCCATCAAGAAAATTACATGAGCAGGTAGGGTCTAAGGAAGTGGGCCTAATGTTCTCAATCCTAGCAGAATCTATCTCAAAGACCACAAATAGGGGGCAACAAGTGTCACAAACACAGAGAGAGATGATCACAACTTGAAAATGATGACAGTAGTTTGTCTGCTGGTTTATTAGAAAGAAGACTGCAGAATGGGCAAAAGTTAAACTGACCAAAAGAGACACCAGATTCCTCCATCTGTCGATCACAGGTAATGGTAGCAGAGTAAAATCCGTCAACTTCATCGGTGCAGACGTCTACTGGAGAGAAGACGCAGGTCGCTGGAAGAAACAAATGATACAAAGAGAGGTGGTAATACTCTTTGCTGGCTGCTCAGAAAGTCTTATCAGATATTGATAGTTTTCTGTTCATTGCCACAAAATTAATGGTTTAAAATCTCTTCATCCATGCACTCCTCTGAAAGAGGGGGATGCCTGTCGCTGCAAAAGTGACATGAAAAGATGCAAGTTGGTAATCTATGTCCGTGATTGGTAAATTCTCATCGGAAATTAACAGTTTCCTGTTCATTGTAACAAAATTGATGGTCAAAGTCTCTTTTGATCCACAGACCTGCAGAGGGCTACATTAACTGAATCATTCAAACAGCAATTAGACACATTTTAACATTTACATTTGACCACTTGCTGGGCAGGCTACTTTTTATGTTTTTCGTAATATGTAAAATCTGACACGCCTCCTTCCCTGATATCTTAAATTCAGTACCGGCATTACACTGGGTGACTGAGGATAAAAGCTTCCATACGTTCCATATCTGCTATTTCACAATCAATAACAGCATCAAAAGAAGATGGAATGACCCTGGTGTGCAAACTAATCTCAACACTTTTGCTATAAAACACCATCATAATGGTTATGCCAATAGAATGACAGAATACGTTATCGATTCGAACCATCATTCCTTCCAATGTCAATAACAAAATAAATTCACATTGTGAACAAGTTAAACAACTGAAGAATAATTAACTCACTGGTGTCATCGTCTTTAATGGTCACTGTTTGCGATCCCTGGAACTGCACGGCAAACGTGTTGGCAAAGTCTCCCGGAAAGTTAATTTTGCTGACACCGATAGAGAAAGACTGTTCGTCTTCCACGAGTTCATCGTTCTCTATTGAGACGCTAAATGACAGAGTATTTGTCAGGGTCGCAAAGGCAACCGATGTGTCTCCTGTGTTATAATCGTTGGACCCTACCGCAGTGTCATCGATTAATACAATATCTGGAGGAAAAGGAGTTCAGTAATGATGAAAGTCTCCACATGCTGACATGGCATGTTGTAGTAGATGACACACCCACACTTCCGCTACACTGCCAGTCGACCTGACTTCAAGGTGGCTACTTATCACCCCAAGCTACATTTTTGGGTAGGGAAAGCAAGATTCTCATTTGGTTCTGCCCTTTCATTGACAGCAAATTCAAAAGTTGCTGCAGAGTACTGTACGAATGCATCTGCGCAGCATACACAGGGATCCATTGTTTTGAGTTCACATGTAAAGGAATTTCAGACAGGCTTTCAGAGGGACTAGATTTAAGTGGTTTAGAGAATTGAAACTGCCTGGGGTGATGACTCTCTGTATTTAAAAGAAGTCTGCAGCTTCCAGAAGCTCTTTGGTGCAATCTGAACCTGATTTAGTACCCTCTTCTGCTAAATTTCTTGACCATCAGTTTCGCAAAATTACATGAAGGGAAATTCCAGGCAAGAAACATGTCTTTTAACTGAGCGAAGCCATTTCAAACCATTTTTGTTCATATTCTTGACGTTTTGAAATGGACTTCTCACAGACAACACGACATGTCATGATAACCAACCTGATTGCCCTACACACTTATTAGTACACAACAATACGGATATCACAACATTGAACTGGTCATTTGAACACATGGAGAGAAAGCTCTCATTTGAAGACCAGTGACAATTACACATCTTAGGTCGGTGTGAACAATAGCTCGAAAACTTGATCTTTACAGAGTACGAAGGATTCTAAAGTAATCCTTCTAGAGAATGAGCAATAAGCCATGTCATTGTTGTAATTATCTAGGACAATCACATTGGTTGTTGAGCATTATTGCTGGGCTTCGACTTCATCACGAATCGCGGATTATATATGGAAAGTGCTAGAGACTCTGTTGGGCAGGAAGTTGGAACATATAGTGTTGTCTATGACAATTTCATTTTAAAATGTCAAGAATGGACGACAATGGTTTGAAATGGCTTAATTAAATCAGAAGACATGTTCCTTGCCTGGAATTCCCTTTAATCATGTTCACAGTCACACTAGGGCAACAAAACCCATTTCACACTACTCTCACAGTCTTTTGCTTGTGCTGGCAATTACTCCAGGCCTAAATTTTAGGCTTGTAAAATAGTTTGTTCATGTGACACATATTAACACTGGTGGCCCACAGTGTGGAGTTGGCTTTATATTACAGAAAAATGCTTCCGGAAATAATGGTCATTCCACCGAGGATAACCTCATATACTGACATGAGTTTTCACTTAAAGTTAGTTTTCTGGAATAATTCATTAAAGAAGGCTCCAGTTCTTAAAGGCAATCCCTCATCACGCCAAGCTACACTTTTAGTTGATGGTAAGCAAAATGCTCAGTTGGTTCTGCTTTTTAATTGACAGCAATTTTTTAAAGATACAGTACAAGGTAGCTCATATTACAGAACATACACAGCAGTGCATTGTTTTGATGACATATTCAGGAGTTTTAGACAGACAGTTCACGGAAGAACTAGAAGTAAATGGTTTCGGGAATTAAAACTGTCTGAGGTGATGAGTCCATGTCTTTGGGTACATAAATTTGTAGTATAACCAATCAAGAAAAGAACATTTTAGATCATTATAATAATACAAAACTCCTTCAACCTGTCAATATGCATAGCAGTTCTCCATGATAAACAATTGTCCTGCTGTGAAATCTTTATCGTACATGGAAACCTTGATCCAGTAAATCTCAATAGGCTATCATCCATTATAAAGAACAATACATGTAGAGATAAGACTTTGAGGCACTGTACACATTGTAAATTATGTGGCAAGTTGGTCTGATTTTCCAGTCCTAGTAGGGCTTTTTTTCCTTCTTTTTTCCAAAATTACCAGAATCAAAATCAGACACAACAAAAGTCATACACAGAGAGAGAGATGATCACAAATGAAAAAGGTGAACATCGTCTTAATCGACTGATTTAGTCAACAAATGACCAAACAAAAGATGTGTCAGAGGGTCAACTGACCAAAGGTCACACCAGGATCTTCAATCTGCCGATCGCAAAAGATGGTAGGGTGGTATAGTCCAACATCTTCATCGGTACACTCCTGTGTTGGAGAAAAGACGCAGGTCGCTGCAAAACGAACACGACGAGATGATAGTGAATTTGGCAATGTTACCTGTAAGTCACCCAGGTTAAATAATAAAGATAACTATGTTGTAGATAATGCATAGAGATATAAGAGTATGTGACATATTAGTTAATACTAGTAGCTGACACTGAAATTGTTGTCAAGATAGATTCTCTATGGAGGCCAAAGGTAAAGAACCATAAAATCGTTTGAAGGGTTGACATTTAAGAGTTTAATAAGTTGTTACATAAATGAGAGACTTGACAACAAAGCTGCTGGAAGCAACATGGCACAAACTATAAAAACAAAAATGTTGGAATGAACTATACATGCAATTTAAAAGGTTATGAAATGTACTATACTGTTGGGTCTGCAGGTGTACAACTATAATATATCACAAGCCCTAATCATACCAGTCCTCTATTGCAAGATTTCTTCTGACCGCAATGTCGGGTCATGCAGGTGTCGAACTACAATATCTCAAAAGCCTTGATTGTACTTTAAGCGACTCTTCTGCTAGTTTAACTGTGCTTCTTAGCTGTGACTTATTAAGGATGAATGTTGCACACATTCGGCGACTCTGCAGGCAACTGCAAAATGGTCTACAGCGAGACTACATGCTAAAAAACAGCTCTACAGGAATGACTTGATGTTTTTCTTGGACATTCCTTGTAAAGCACATCTGAGATCACGAATCTCTGAGGGAAGGCTCTAATGGATGAAAGCGCCTCTCTCCGACTGGAATATACTTGGAGTGGACAACATGTAAACTCCTCGACAAATTCAGCCGACATAATCCGTTCGATTATTTATTTATTTATTTAAAGACATTTATAAAGCGTCATAACTAAAAAGATATTCTATGGCGCTGTATAGGAATACACGAAAACAAAGTGAAGACTTAGAAAGGAAAGATACAATAATAATAACAATAAACAGCAAAAACACAGAACGAGCAAAAATTAGAAAGCTTCTTTGAAGAGATGTGTCTTTAAAGATTTTTTGAAAGCATTAAAAGAAGAGCAGATGCGAATTGCCTCTGGCAAAGCATTCCAGAGAGCAGCCCCCGAGACAGCAAAAATACGGTCGCCAAAACGTTTTGTGCGAGTGGCGGGGATATATAATGAAGTGTGAGGAATGCTCCTAATACTATATGAAGAAGGACGTTTAGAGAACAGATTAGTAAGGTAACCAGGGGCTTGCTGTTTCATACACTTATAGACAAGACAAAGAACTTTAAATTTAATACGTTGCTCCACTGGGAGCCAGTGTAGGCTACAAAGGCAAGATTATGCACTATCATATCTGTTTCTGGACAGAATTAACTTTGCTGCCTGGTTCTGAACATATTGTAGAGTGTGAAGTGTGGAAGAAGGGAGACCTAATAAAATTGCATTACAATAGTCAATGTGAGGAATGACAAGACTAAGAACAACAGACTTACAGCTAGAAAGAGTAAGAAACTTACGAATGCGTCGGATCTTATTGAGATTTAAAGTGGCTACTCTTGTCTTCTGTGCAATATGATACTTTAAGGACGTATTTGGGTCAAGTTCTACTCCCAATAATTTAACAAAGCTGCCAAATTTAATTTCAGCATCGTTGACAAATATGGAATCTGTGACTATTTTATCATTGTAGTGCTTTGATTTGAAAATAATTGCCTCAGTTTTAGTATCGTTCATTTGTAGTCGGTTTTCGTTCATCCAGACCTTCACATTAGAGAGGGTGCTTTGAATCAGTAGGACTACTTCTTGTTCATCCACCGCATTGCCAGACTTGAAGTTGGTGTAGAACGAGTGATCATCAGCGTATCCAACTATGTTGATAGTGTTGTGATCATCGTTGGCTGATGTGATGTGTTCAGCCAAGGTGCTGGAGCAGCAGTTAAATAGGACAGGACCTGCCACTGAGCCCTGTGGAACAGAAAACGGCATGTCCACAGGTGCAGATGTTGAGGAATTGACAGAGACCACACAGCCCCGGGGGGAAAGGTATGATGAAATCCAGCTGAGTACCAAGGCCGAAGTTCCGAATTTATTTTCCATCACCTTGAGCAGTGTATCATGGTCGACCGTATCGAGTGCGGCAGAGAGGTCAACCGCAACTAACAGCGTGGCATACTGGTGATCCATTTTCCAAAGGATGTCATTGGTCAGTTTCACTAATGCTGTTTCGGTGCTGTGATAGCGACGGAAGGCACTCTGGTATGATGGCAGCAGAGAATAGGTGTTGATGTGGGACGATAGCTGATCAACTACCGCTCGTTCCGCAAATTTCGAAATGAGCAGGAGATTACTAACCGGGCGGTAATTACTTACAATGGCCATGAAAATTTTCTCCTTTATGAAGCGTCAACCTGGCCGTACACCAAGGACATTCTCACTGCGACATAAGAGGCGGACTGAAGACTGTCGATAGCTACCCTAAAATATCAGATGTCAACATGGCTCAGATGGCTTTAACAAGAAGGTGCAGGCATATCAAGTTTCATGAAATATTGCTTGAGAACAAGCTGGTGTTTTTAATCCACTTGCTTTATCATGTAAAAACATTGTTATCATCTTAAAGCAGCTCAGTGAGTTGACACAGATACGTTTGTGGGGATTTTGAAGGGTACAAACACACAACGATCCTTATTATAATTAGCATAATTAGTCAAGTTTCACATCCGATAATATGAACACTGTCAAATTTTTCACACTTTTACCCTGAATTGTACTGGCTGTATGCTTATTAATCAGTAGGAATGTGAAAAGTGACTAGTCATGAACTTTAAAAACCACTATGAATCATTTATAGTTAGTCATTAATTTTTCTTTGCTGTGACACATGGGGATCCTGTTAGTGTGACCATTAGTATGTGAACGAAATTCCACAGGTTTTGAAAAATAAAGTGAATTTCACAAAACAACTCAATGCACCTCTTCAAACTGTTTGTTGATCTCAAAAGTCCTTCTTTTCAAATTTGTAGTAAAAAAAATTTACACCAATTTTTACAGTGGAATTTTTAATATGAGCCTTCCTATGCAACAGTAACTCCAAGACATCTCAACAATTTATTACATTCTTTGATGTGTTTGTGCATATACGGTGAGTTAGAAACTTTGACAGGTGAGTTAGAAATTCTTAGTTCGAAACTAATTATGACACCATGGTTTATTTCATAGCATTACAGCTGCAGGCTGCCAATGCAAAAAAAAAATCTCACCTGTGTCATCGTCGAGAATGGTAACCACTTGTGATCCTGAGAATGTGACGCAGTTTGCATCTGCATCGGCGGGAAGGGATACCTGCGTGACGCTGATCGTGAAGCTATGATCCTTTTCGACGAACGTATCAGCTATGATGCTAATGGAGAATGAAAGGGTCGTTGTCGAGCTCGGGAAATTGAGGGTTGTCCCCAAGTCCTTGTAGTCCACCGGATTTAAAGCAGTTCCATCTGTGTAATCGATGCCTATTGATGGGAACAAAAGTTACTTGTACGATTGAAAGAAAAATGGGTACCTATCAGATATGTGAAAGTGTTGAATGTCGAAAATATGCAACCAGCACACTGTGTTTGTACTATTGACTTTGGGCCTTCGGTTAAATTCAGGTCTGATTTGACCACTAGCAGTCATCTTTTGAGTGACCAAGCTACACAGGTCATTGTCGCATCTTCAGATATTGATCCATCGACAGGGGCAAAATCAGATTTCTCACAATGTCCTGTCTTTGTGACAACTTGGTGAATCACTAAATGACCCGAGATCACAGTGATATACCACATGAGCTGTGCGTATGCTTGTAACTGTTGCTATTAGGAACTGGTTGTCATGGCAAATGAGATTTTGCATCTTCAATTATGCCACCTTGCTGATCCGTACAAGATCTGATTCACCACTGTGAAATAAACAATAAAAGCGAAACCTTTTGGCCTCAGTCGAACAGTTGATCAGACCTGTGGGGTAGATGGTGACACATCACTCTGATACAGTAATCTGTCTTTTGTATCATTCCTGACATTTCTACAAGGCTTTAAGATTGGCAAGCAAACACAATATAGTTTGACATCTACTACAGTGACAGCAGGACAGGTAAGATACCCCCACTACCATACAGCATTGCCAGTCACCGGGTAAATGAATAATTACTCCATCTTATGATCAATCTGAACTATGCGTATGTGTATGACAGTAGGACAATAAGGTTTTCAGCTCAAAATGTGGAAAAAAGAATCTTCATCTGGCTATAAATTTTGAGAAACAGGGGAAACTTCTCATCTCAATTGTCAACACATTAGACTTCTGTCTCTTCAGCCTACTTGCATGGGACCTCTTGTTGAGAAAGGAGCTAAATGCATTCGGTTGTTTTAATTAAACAGTCTTTTTCAATTTTTATGCCACCTGCTATCAGAGTGTTGGTGGATGGTAGCACACCCAGGATCAAAGTATTGATCTGAGTGAGCTACTTATTTAAGGAATTAGATGACTCAAATGGTATTGCTTGGAAAACAAACATTGCACTGAGATTTCCAAATAAAGGGGAAAAAAAACCTATGAATCAACTGACCCAGGTTATCTTCACTTGATCTGGTGGGTCCCACAGTATTAGCATTACATAAATTTAATGTTGTGTCTCCATTTAAATGTCACCTCCCTGAATAAGATCATAAGAACTGGTCAACTGCGTGTGATCAACAACCTAAAAGCCATGCACGACTGTATGGCATGGTAGCGTCGGACGTTCAAATCAGGAGCGGAAGAATTTTCTTAGACATTTTCACGTCAGACACCTGACAAAGGTGATAAATCAGTTTGACCAATTCTTGCTACAACTGCTGGACTGATGGAAATCTGAAACCAAAATTTAAAATCAGAGGATAATCAAATCCTCCAGTCACACTTCTGCATGTCCACTGTCGTCAGGGTCCCCCCCCCCCCGACTTTTCTGAAGGTACAACTCAAGCACTTTCCAAACTAGAACTTTCGTTATCAAGGACAACAGACCACTTCTGAAGCATTCCGAGAATATCTTCGGAAATTCTTACGCGCACTTGACACTGGTAGGGAAGGAAAATGGTCCTGGTCCAAACATTTGATGTAGATAATGGTCGGTGAGAATGTATTGCCATATTTCAAAATTCAAGAACTTTTCAAAGGAGTTTGATGAAAAAGAACAAAATTACAAATACTTTCAAGACCTAGAAAAAGACAAATTGGAACTCAAGTATGTTTTCAAGGCCATTACAGAACCCTGTCTCCTAAAGGTTGATGCTGATTTACTCACAAATTCACGGTATTTATGAGTATCAGCTCTTCAAGAGCATTTTAGACATCTAAAGCACTGTATTTGTTTGGAAATTTTCTTTTTTTCAGTTCTCACTCACCAAAACTGACTGGATCTTTGTCATGTGGTCCATTGCATTCCACTTCTACCGTCAGGAAGCTGTCAAACTCGTCCACTGTGACATCAGAGGTGACAAAAGAACACGTCACTGAAATGAAAAACAAGATTGACGTTCCATCAGAAAATGAAAAAAACAGAAACTTGCATTTTAAAAACAAACAAGCAATCTTCTATGCATTTATTTGAGAATTCCAAAGAATTCAGTCGATGGTAGACAGAGTTAGCTCCAGTGATATTAATTTTGGTTGTAGTCCATTTGGCTCTCAGGATAATAAACAATACATACAGTCTTGCAATTTCCATCTTTTGCTTTATTCTTAAGTTTTTACAAATTTTTCGATCTGTAATCCAGATGTTGCTCAGTGATTCTCACAGTCAGAATGACAGAAAAGTAATAGTCTCAGTCTGTATCAACTACTGTGGCACTAATCAGCATACCAACATGCCATACTTGAAAAAAAAACAAAAAACAGTAACTTCACCCTGTATGAACTATGCTGGCACTGAAACCACTAACAAGCTATTATTGGGATATTTAATAACATTAATTAACATAAGTTATGGCATCAGCCATCCACTAGCAATCTTTGGGGAAGTGGGAAAATAACATCCCCAATCTGTATCAACTGGATGGTGACATTAATACCACCAACATGCTGTCCTTGAGGGAAAATGTATCATCTAGATCTGTGCTATAATGGGAACCATCAACTTGTCATCTGGGAGTGACTATACTGCCTCAAATCCAGTATCCTTTACAGTAGACTCAATGCAATCACACAGGCATGTGCCAACTTTGAGGAAACCAACGACGTGGAGTGACTCTAAGTCTTAAACTTCAGGCATGCATATTAAAGATGTCGGTAAATTAATACTGTTCAGCCAGCTTTCATCTTCATAACTTGTTCCATTGCTGAGATATGAAACGTTGAAAGATGGTCACTTCACCTCGAAATAGTCAATTTTGCAACAATTTGTGATGTTCTTTGGTGTACAACTTGCATTACCTGCTTTGGTGACCTTTTGAAATTAAAAAAGGTTCATATAAAATTGAAAAGTTTACTGTTTTCTTGCATAGCATTGTAAAATGGATCATAAAGTCGATCAATAACAGTGAGACAGTGATCACATTTTGTGATGTGGTGCGATGGTTTTCAAAAAAAATCCCCCCCCCCCACTCCCCACAAACAAGTAAAAACAAAGAAAGTACCATAGTAGTGCAAGAGTCTACTGTTTAAGAGGGAATGAATACACTTCAACATTTCATATCTCAGCTGAGAAATGTCGTGTGAAGACGAAAGTTGAACCATTTGAATTCATTTTGAAAGGTTGTGTGACATGCTTTTAGAAAAGGGCAACATTCATGCTAAAGTTGCAGGGTAAAATTCTGAGTGAAAATCCATTAGAATTTTGTTTATATCTATTACTGTTTTCGAGATATGACTTTTCAGAGTTTGAAAAAAATGACATGGATTGTTGCACAGTGTCAGTTTTTCTTTTGTAAAGCCTATATATTTTGCCTCCTAATTACTTAATTACCGAGTTTTACATTGGTGAGTGATATCAATATTTTTTAAGAAAGTAATAGATGCTTCCATACTAAAGCCCTCTGGGCATATAAAACTCTAAAATGTCCTTCAAATGAAGGTTACATAAACAAAGGATTAACATAAGACATGATCATGGGAGTTCATCTCTTGACATCACAGATTTGCATATTTAGCCAATGTTTATTCATGACACAGTTGTGAGACACTAATATGCCTGTAAATTTGTCAATCTTCGATAGATTTGGATGGAATTTGTGGCTATTTCTGACATTTTCAATGCTTAATTTCACCCAACACTTCAAAGTGCCTTTTTAATGTCACACAACCTTTAAGCATTTTGGACATGTAATTGGGGAAACTTTAGATTGCAGGTAGTACACTTCAAATCTGTACCAATAAAGTTGGCATCGTTACCCTTAGTATCAATCTTTAGGGGACCGGTCTCCCCGATCTGTAAAGGCCCCAGCAGAATTCACTCTGAACTTGCAAAACATTGGGATGATTCTGATTTACCTGAATCTGTATCTTTTATACTGACAGTCCCAGTCCTGGCACCGAGTTCCACCGCATCAGTTCGGACAAATCCCCCGGTCTCATCGATACTGGACAAAAGAACCTCAAAGCTCTCGGTGTCTTCAATCTCCTGGTCATCTATGATTTGGATGCCAAACTCCATGGAGGAGGTCCCAGTTCCTAACGTTACCATGGACGTGCCGCTGTAATCATCGGGATCGAAGGCATCCACGTCACTGTACATGATGTCTGTGATGAAAACAGATCACGGTTGTTGAGAAATTCAAGAAAGGTGAGGTAGTACGAAACTGCTCACAGTTTGGACCAGACACATGTAACCATATTTTGCAAATTTAAAATTGCATTTCATGACAATGTTGTTAAGTAATGATAAAATCTTTTCATTTTAATAACTTTGAGAGAGATTTTGCATCTGATGCAGCTGCATGCAAGTACATAGGTCAACATAGGCCTATGTCCTTTACCTCGTTCAATGACATCAGTGTCAAAATCTAGGAGTTAACAAATTCTCCTAGTTTCTACATAGTTATTACGGCAGAATTAGTCTTGCACAGTGACCAGATCCACAAAACTATCCAGGGTTGGTGAGTCACTCTTAGCTCCTACCTTTTCAGTTATTGTGCATTCTACTGCTCTGATCCATTGCATCATGATGAAAATTTCTCGCTAAAAATGTCAAAAAACCCTCCTTCTTTTCTCAGTTACTGTTTGCTACCTAAGTGGGGTTGAATCATCGTGTGGTGATGAATATGACCAAATCAGCCGATGAGGTTGGTAACCAGATATACCACACTTATCCTTTGTCTTAGTGCGGTGTGAAAAACAGGATTTTCAGCAGCTTCACTGGAGCATGTGACTGGCTCTCTATCATGCATCTGCTTATCCTAGCTACCAGATACTGTGTGTCTAGGTAGCTACAGTATCACTCACTGTGCGTCCAACTTTCATTTCTGGTCTCATAGCAACCATTCACAGTGTGTCAAACTGCATTTTGCTGTCCGTTTCAACTACTGTTCACGTTGTGTCCAGGTAGCCACAATTCACTTTTGTGTCTATAGGTAGCTACAATTCATGTGTGTCCTAGTTAGCACTTATAGTGTGTCTAGCTGGCTATAATTCATTGTGTTCTAACTTCCACTTTTACATCTCCAGATAGCTACAACTCATTGCATTCTAGCAACCATTCATTGTGTATTTAGCTGGCTATTATTAACATTGCATCCTAGCCACGATTCAGTGTCTAGCTAATTTCCATTCAATATGTCACCTCTAACTACCATTCCTCTCTGAAACAGTGTGTCCTAACTTCCATTAATTTCATCGCCTCCTTACCATTCACTGTGTGTCCTATAGCTACCATTTATTATCTGCCCATTCTAGTGCTCATGTGATTCCTAGTGTGATGTGGGACCACTTCCAAGCCAGCCGATGCTTTTAACCAAGTATGACCGCTGATCCAATGCATGTTGCCATTCCTTGCATTTACAGACCAATTGTTGATACGTTCCAGACTTAAATAGAGGGCTCTTCACAAACCATCGATGCTGTCATCTTTATACGTTACAGAGCAAATAATGGGAATCTTTGAAACCTCCTTATATTTCTTAAGACCTAATTCACTGTCACCCCGAGTATTAGAACAAATGATCTAGATACGACCGACCGTGGTTAAGCATAGGTCAAATCCAACAGGCCTACATCTAATCCTCTGCACTCAGTTTGCACAGAGAGTACAAGTGGCTGTGGAAATTGGATTCTCTTTGAGAAAATTGAGCACGTACTGCATTCATTGCGTTACGTCCACCGGATGAATAGGAACAACTGATTTGGAAACTTCAGAGATTGACGTTTCAAAACGTTTTCCTCAAAGTCGCGATCCTCATGTAAATTTACTTGTAGTTGGTGAACCATTTCCATGAATTCTCCAGCTACAACATCAGCACGGTCATTAATTCTGAAGAACAAAAGCTCTTTCTTTCCTTTTCACTAGCGAGTGGGACTGCAACTTACCGATACTGATACCACTGTTCTCCAGAACTTTATCACAGGAAACGGTCATTGTTGCTGTTAGATCCGCACCTTCTGTCACACAAACTGCTGTTGGGTTGAGGCTACATATTGCTGAAAGGAAAGCATTTAAATTAATGTCAATTTAATTTCCGATAAAATGTGCACTGTTGGAAGGTAACGCACCACCTGGGATTACTGCAAGCAATGCACTCAGGCTGTGCCCTTGTGAATCGAGTGATAGCATTATCTTTTAGCTAACATGCAGGTCCAAAGTTGATTACCCTTGTTCACTCATACTCTCAGCAACATTTTGACGAAAAAGACAACCAGGAAGTCAAAGAACTTTGTGATTCCTTGCCAATATGGATAACCAACGTACAAATTTTGAAGTTCAATCACCTTACCCTCCTTGAGATACCATGTCTACAAGGTTTTCCGACTATGATTTTGCTGACCTCGTGTGACCTTTGACCAGCACAAAATGTGACAGATATCATCTGCTTGTCAAGAGCAGCCAATGTTCACAGTTGGAAATTCTAGAACAATTCAGTCACTGAGATATCTGCCTTGAAAAGTTTTCAAACTTCCACTCCTGGTGACCTCACAAGACCTTTGACTTCCAGATAAACAATAAGGATCATCTACTCACAATGGACAACCTATACAGTAAGTTTGAACTTCAACTTTTTCCTCTGGAGATTTGGTGTTTACAAGGTATCTAAACTATAACCTTTGCCGACCTTGTGTGACCTTTGACCTCCCTAAAACATGACAGAGATCATCTACTTGTCAAGAGCAATCAATTTTAAGAGTTTGAAGTTCCAGCAACTTCCAGCAGCTGAGATAGCTTACTTAAAAGGTTTTCAGAGTTTCTCCTCTGGTACCTCAAATGACCTTTGACCTACCTGGAAAAAATAGGGACCATCCACTCAAAGTGGTCTACCTACAGTACATACCAACTTTGAAGTTCAAGCAACTTTTCCCTCATCAAGATACCATGTTTAAAAGGCTTTCAAACTATGTCCTCTACTGACTTCACATGACGTTTGATCTCATCAAAACTTGACAGAGATCATCTGCTGATCAAGTGCTACCAATGATTTATTTAAGTTTGAAGTTGCAGTAACTTTCACTTGCTGAGATATCCTCCATAATAGGCTTTCAGACTTTATCCTCTGGTGGGCTCAACTGACCTTTGACCGCCCTGACAAAGAATAGGGGTTATCTCCTCTCTATGGACTAACTAAACACTAACTGTGAAGTTCAAGCAACTCCCCTTCTTGAGACATCATGTTTACAAGAAAATGCCCCAAATACACACACGTACACACCCACTCACACACCCTCACACACGCATACATGCACCATCACCATCGCACAGATTAGTTGCATGCCTTCAGCAAAGGAATCAAAAACCAAAGAAACTTTGAGTTTGTAAACAACCACATTTTCAGTGAAGAATGAACCCTGAGAAAAGGTTATAAACACGATTCACAATGTGCCACCAATGTTTGTGCATAATGGGCAAAATATCACCATTGCTTTGTGTTGGATAGCATACATACTTGTAAATTGATTTAAGTTTTTATTGCATTGCTCTGCCAGTGATTTAACTCTAAAATGACTGTGCATTATTCATTGGATAATACATGGTCACCTGACTGTAATAGCCAATAGGAGTTGAGGATTCTCACTAAGTATGAATGAACATAGTTTTCAAAAATTTGATAAAATGTGGCACGAATCACTACCCTTAACATTTACCCTCTTTTGTGAAATGTTTCTCGGTAAAGATACACGACCTAATATTAATTTTACCCAAAATTTCGTCCATCGCACATGAAATTGAAATGAAAAGGAAATTCAAACAGCTACACAGCAGAGTTGATGCATGGTTGTCTTTTCACGGGATGCTGGGTTACGTTGAATCTGAACGTGTATGGTCACACATAGCTGCTGTTGTAGGGATCTCTTTTGTCTATGGAGCACTTTAAAGTAGGATGTGCCAGCTGTTATTGCTGTGTTGTTAAAAGTGCACCAAAGGACTGGCGATCCTTCTCACAGTTGCAACGACCTATTTTAAAACTACCGTATCAAGAGTAGTCTGCTGTGTCCGAAAATTGCCACACTTCCGATGGAAATGCTTTTACACAAAGTTGCTGTTGTAATTATTCATCCACAGGCTAAGTCTCTTTATCACAGGATCCCATTCTGCTAACGTTCTAGCCAAAAAAGGTACACCAATTTTTTCCTATCATAATTAACACTCCAGTCTAAGGCTACAATTTTTTTTTTTCCATAATCTTTTTTTTTTACACCAAACAGCACATACGCATCGACAGTGCAGCACAGGCAAAACTGTATTTTATGAGACACAAGTTTGTTCCAAGCAAATCATAGCGATACAAAAATCAAGCATTTCTATTGCAGAATCTACTGACAAATACTTTAAGCAACCTGCCCCTCCACGAGCGATGTTGCAAGGCACCAAGGAGGTTGCCAGACTTCCTGTACCTGTGTCCTCATCAGTGATGGAGACAGTTGCTGTTGTATCAGCATGATTAATAGCATCGGTCCTGATGAAGCCAGGAGCACGGACGTCATCCAAAGTCACGCAAAACTCCTCAAAATCTTCCACGACGTCATCATCGAAGATGTCCACATCGAAAGAGGCCAAGGTGGTGCCTAATGGGAGCGTTACCAAGGTTGCAGTGGTGCCAAAATCTGATCCACCGGTGGCAGACTTACCAGTGCTGTAAGTGATATCTGTAGAGCATAAACAGATAGATCTTATGGTAATTAAATGTCAATTGATATGTTAAGTTCACAGCATGCAGCACTGGATCCCACACAATTTTACTACTAAAAACGTAACACAAGAGTCTATATAATTATTCCTTTTAGGCGTTACTAGAACCTATAGAATGGTCAGGCGTGGATCCAGACAATTCCAAAAGGGGTAGGGAAGGGGGGACTGAACTTAGAGGAAGCTGGGGTGCTTGGGAATTGGTGTGGAAATGGTGTTGTTAGTATTTTCTTGGACAGAAATCTGTTTCACCATCTTAAAATAATTGGAGGGTTTTGCAGTTTTCACTCAAACATTTAGAACCAGTGGCAACACACAGGTTGTTAGTACTGGGTTGAGAGACACCACGTGCACCACAATCTAAGTACAGCACGACCAATGGTTGCCCTTACGGAGATACATGGTGTTACGTACGTTAACTTGCAAAGCAAAATGCCGTATTATGACTTCACAAGGGACTCAAAGCCTAATGAAAGTTCTATCTTCAGGGACTCGGATACCCATCCTGCCAGCTATGGGAGTTGGTAAGGTGGGTTTGACATTTTGGACCCGGTGCAAACGGTACAATTTACGTAAAGGATGGGTTGTGAATTCTGGCTAATACACACAACGTGACGCAGTTGAGAGTTATCTTGTTTTCGTGCCGAACTACCACCAACAGAGAAATGGTGATTGATATGCCAATATATAATCTCACCTGCAACATTAAAACAAATCGCAGATGTGAACATAACAGACTTAACCTTGAGTCACCCAGCAGGAACACAGACTTCTGACAAAATCACGTGACTAGCAATATTAGGGGATGTAAATCATGATTAGAAGATAATGATACCTGAAGACTCTACCCTCAAACATCAGCAATATAACACCATGCATGTACTGTCTACCCACAGGCATGACAACAAATGTGCTCATAGTTAGGTGTACAAGTCTGAAACTTTGGATGATCCGGGCGACAGTTACAGAACTGGGTACTAGCTGCCATCGTTGGTGGGGTACCAGGAGCAAACATTGCCATTTAGTGTGGGACGTAAACATGACACACTGCATGTCACAAAAAGAGCTGACTTCCCCTCCAGGTAAACATACTGATTTCAATTTGGGTTCCTGTTGTCCAGTTCAGGTACCATCTGCTTCAGGTTGCTCGGTACAGCTAGTCCGCTGCTGAGCTGGGCAGGTCCTCCACCCCTTCCAGTCTCAGGGAAAGTGGCCAAAGGCTGGGGGATACATTCTCGTCCGTCGGAAGGGGACGCTAAATGGCAGTCCCGGGAGCAGGTTTGGGTTTGTATAGGATGGTTCCCCTCCCGCCTCTTTACCCTCTGAACACTGATTGAAGAGAGTGGGCAAATTTGGTCGTGTTCATCCATGATCAATACGGAGTAGGATAGTCGATGAGTCTTCAGACTCTGTGACCCCAAAATTCTAAACGAAACTAAGTGGCACATGATTGTAAAATGGTGACTTACCTGCCGTAAAACTGGCTTCCTCTAGCTCGAAGTTACATCCTATTTCAATGGCAACTGTTGAATCTGTTCCTTCTGTTACCGTCTCAGTCCCAGTATTCAAGGTACATGACACTGTAATAAGAAATGTAAAACATTAGGAGAGTCTCATTCCCGCTTTGATCTGACGATCTGCAGCTACGCCTGCATAAAGCCCACCTCACGTGCTGCGATTCTTTTCCCTCCGATACAGCACAACTCCTTGGGTAGTCGCAAGTGAACGCACATCGTTGCATGTTGGACTATTGTACGAAAGCTGGTCTCACGCTACGTTGGGGTATCTCATACGATGGTTTTGCTAGTAGTCAGTGGTACAAGACAACATGTAACCTGTGCATGTGGGCGGCATTCTAAACGCTGCACGCTGAAATAAAAAGACTGTCCCCCGGAATTTATGATACCATAAACGCTTCGGCAAAATGACACAAATTATCTGCAGTTCAGTCACACATCTAGCAAAGACTGCACCTGATGTGTTGCGACTGAATTATTTTGAACATAATAAAAAAAATCTATGCATTGATACGATAATGCAGAACTGTTGAAAATGGGTAAGTATCAAGTCATACAAGTCCTCACTCCCTGTGATTTTCTGCGATATCATGTTGTATCATTATGTACCATATGTTACCCTACGAGACACTCCTTTCCTTGTACTACAGTAATACCAAAATCAATCCCTATTTATCTTACTGTACTCTTCTTTGGTGTAGTTTGCATACTTCTGGGGTTTATCCTCTTTATATCCTCCAGGAGAGAGCCCTTCATCTGATTCTTAACTGCTATCCATTTTAAACCTCTCCTGAATGTTTCGCAAAACTGCACATACTCTTCATTTTCAATATTTATCATTACCAGGGAGGGATATTCATATTTTCTTGGCTTGAGAATTTTCTTCCAAACATTATCAGATTTTTTTCTTACATTTTATAGACATGAATCTTACCCTTGCCGCCCCCTTATTTGCAACTCACTTTCCATTCCTATATATTTAGGCTATAACCTCATCCACACAAACAACATTTGTTTTGCAGGCCCCAATACATGAAACTCTCTGCCACCTAATATTCAGAGTTGCTTTCCTTTCACTTAAGAGGTTATTGCAAAAGTATTTCATTCATAAACAATCGCAGTCGCAATTTATATTTTGTCATTGTTAACTTAGTTTCATTCTTTTTCTAAATGTAGTCTTTTCATTTGTTTTCAGGAGAGATCATGCTACAAGCTCCTCAGGACTTCTTTTGGGTCTCTACTGAGTCACTTTCAAATCTTGTATTTTTTTCTTTTTGTTTATTACTTGTACTTCACTATACTTTGTTCTGTGAGAATAACTCAATTAAACGTTCAAGTAACGAAATGTAAATGAGACATTGCAGTAAAATTGCAGCATCTGAGGAGGGGTTAAGTTTCCTTTGAGTGTTTGCGATCTGAACCTATATTCTAGAAGATAAAATATTCCACAGCAATAAATTCAACATGTTGGCTCCGGAAAATTGATGATACCTGTGTGAATGCAACAAGTAGGTTACAATGTCCAATGCAAAACTTGTGCAGGCTTGTGTAAACATCTGCTGGTCAATTTTAGGAAATTATCGTAACATGAAGTTTGAATTCTCCATTACTGATTCACTGGTCTGTTTAGGCATGCAGAAATTATTTAGGGGGGCAACAGCGGCTCTTTGACGCAGGTAATATGCATAGTACACATAAATACATTAACAGTTATTACAGCATTGGTATGAAACATTAAAATATCCAACACAGCAGCGGTTCTTAAACTGGGGTCTGCGGACCCCCAGGTCTCGGCGACCATTACGCAAGGGGGTTCCCGAAGGCCTTAGCCTTAAGAGAAAATAATACCAATAATACATTGATAACCTCAGTATTTCAGTTCTGTGTCCATTATATTGAGGAACAGCACGGGGAATAAAATATTTGATTCTTTAGTTATGGGAAAGTTTAGATTAGATAGAAGAGCTTCGATGAGAATATCATCTGATTTAGATTCAACAAGTAAGAGTTCACTTGTAGTTACAAAATTTTCCCAGACCTACACTTACTGGCAAAGTGACCGGGGTCTGCAGATCACAAAATATACAGATAAGGGGTCCACCGATCTACCAAGTTTAAGAACCGCTGCAACACAGGATAAAAATTTCATATCCACTGCTCTTATTGTCTTGAAAGACGCCATACTTCAAAATGGACGACCAAACATCAGTCGATTTACAACGTAGCATATGCACTAGGTTGAGGTCACAAGAACTTGATAGTCAGCAGCAAACCTTGGCATCAAAGCATGGGTCCACATAAATCATATTCATACGGTATGAGTACGTGTGAACAAAGATTATTTCAATACCAGCTAGAAATTGGGCATCTCAAACAAAAGCATAGGATGCCTTAGGCCGTAACAGACTCTTATGAATTTGAACTCTTGTCACAATGACAAAAATCTAATAGAATTAGCTTAAGTGAAACTTCCTGATATGTCTCCTTGCAAATTACAGCTCTCTGGTTGTTGCATCCTACATCACAACTACACTAGGCTCCACGGAATTTCCTCTTGATTTTACCCATTGCAAGTGACAGCCAATTTGGTGCAGAAGAGGCCTCTATATCGTTATCATTTTCTTTATCTATCACATTCCAGAGTCACGTTGTAGAAATTGACTGTGAGAAATTTCTAAATATGAGTTCAAACAAAAGTTGTCTGTTAATCTGTATGATATACATATAGGGACTGCGCACACATAGGTGTGTCTTCGACCTCACTCTCACATTGAAAAAATGGGTAATTTTAGGGTGAAAAAGGGCACCACCATTCCCACTCAATGGAGATGGATGTAAATTCAAAAGTCCCTTGATTCGACAAAACAGTCTTCGTTTATAGTGATTGAAATTCGTTAGAAATATTCATGACGTTACAACCGTGCTTAAGTGTTCGACAGACCCTCTTTCATGCCCGATTACACATGTATTACCTATGGACGTGACACCTAATACCCCTTGCCAGGCAGCTCAAGAAAACCTAGACACTGAATTGACAAACCTGAATTACTTTATGAGAACAATGTTTAATTGACCACGTGGATTATCACAGCATGGGGTGATAAAACTGACCTAAGGCAATGAAAATTTGCAGCAAGTTGAACCTCAGTAGAACAAAACAGGAGTGAGGTTGAAGTGAATCCCATTTTAACGTACGAGTAACGGCACATCATTTTTATTGTTCAGTATGTTGAAAAACACTGGACAAGTGTTCCCCTTTCAACAGCAGTGACAAGTATGAACACACCACCAGTGGCAGGCATTCATTTATCTGGTGACAAGCCTTGACATGATTCTCCTTTTGGCTGAGACTTAATGAAAGTTATCAAGAGACCGACCACAACTTATCTCTTGTGTAAACACCATGTCAGCTCTATCTGCCCAGCATGGCAGCCCACTCAAGCAAGTGGTAAGTTTTAGTATGGATTACTGATTACTGCTGGGCAGGATGGAGGTAAGGCATAAGACACCAAAGACTACCACCGAATAACATTTCCTGATTTGTGCAGGCAAAGTTTGGGAAGAGGGCTTATCAACATTTCCATAGCATGGAAGAAATGAACAGCAGTAAGAATCTTAATTTTAAATTAAAGTACCAATAGTCACCCAATTTAACTACAGCTGAAGCATGCATGTTTGATGCTCAAAAAAAAAAAAGGTGCTTTTTACTCATTATTACTTTCAGGGATACTGTTTCTGAAGCATTGGACCAATGGTTGGCTCATTTGATCAATGATATAATGCTCCATTCAGAAACAGAGTGAAGAAAGAAGACAAGCATTGGGCATGAATGTTACAAATAAGATCGATTATTTTCCATATTTTGCAAGACACTTGAGTATATACCAGTCCTCCTAAAAATATGTAACTCGCCCTGTCCGCTGCTCTTCATCATTTTTCAGGTACATTAGGGATATAAATCGTGAATTTTGTTCAATGCCATCAATCCACACACTCACCAAACTTCCTGCTGGAATATAACATAGTCACTTTAAAACCAGCTGAATATTAAATTTTCCTTCTAACTGAAACTGCATGACTTGCCATCTGCCTATGGGGAGAAATGGCTTGTATAGAGTGCAAATTTTTTTCTCAAACCTGTGTCATCATCTTTGATCGTCACTGTCGTGGTAGAGGCGGGAACCACCAGGGCATCGGTTCGTTCAGCCAGGGGGAGGCTTCCCCCGTTGGTCCTGACTTCGAAGCTCTGGGTGTCCTCAACTATCAAGTCTGTGACTATGTCCACATCAAAGGAGACAGATGGCGATGAGGCAGGAATCGTGACTCGGTCTACTGTCGACGTGTAGTCGCCAGGATGCGACGCTGTTCCGTCATGGTACATTAGATCTGTTCAGGACAAAGATTTTTGAGCGTCTAGATAGGTTTCACATGTAATCAGTATTTAAATGTCTTTAGAAACGATGACACAGACTGACGTTGCAATGAGCAGTCTTCAGACAGATATCTGTTGATGTTTTGACCAGTCAAAGATTATCAATTAATCATGTGACCATTCGGAGAAAACAGAGAATTTACCATCTAAAGGCACAGCAGTGTATACTTAATACATGTACCTTTATAACAAATGGGCAGTAATTTACTAGGCTAAGTGACCACGGCTCAGGAGTTTGGAGAAACCCTGTGGCTTGTAAGTGAGAACTAATTTGCATCGAGTGACTAGATGTAATTTGGATCCAACTTGCTACCTGTTTTTCACGAGGTTGATTTATAATAGGAAAACCTCAGTTAGATCGCCCTTGGAAGAAAATCACCTTACTGTGAGCCAGCCACAGATCTCCCAGGATCTCCACTGACGTTAATTTGACTACAAGGTACAGTCAACACAAAAAATATTTCTTGAACCTTTTCCTATCACCGTGGTGACTAATTGATTAGAACTGAGAACATTATACTTGAAAAACACAACTTTAAACTTCTGCAAAGACAAAAACGTATTTCTTTGCAAGGAATTCCATGTATTTACCACAGGACCCAGTTCTGCTAAAGTTTCTGTTTGCCCTAAATTTGGCAATTTTTTATTCACTACTTTTGGACTCATAGACCATAGTGTGAGATAATTTTATAGATTTTTGCAACTGCAAAAGGTTTTGTGTACTTTTGAAAATGCCAAAATAGCAGCACGTTCCAGCTTCAACGTCATGGTTTGAAATAGACAAATGATTAAAAATAAGTACTTAATGTTTAGGGGAACCCCACAAGGCTTCAGGTTGCTCCTCAATACGCAGCTTGCATATCCTGCATGCTTGAGAGCACACAGCTTGCACATGAGATCTGTGAGGCCAGGCCAGGAGTACATGCACTGGAGCATGACTCATTACTGCCTAGCTGCATGCTAACCTTACAAAGGGTGGTAACAACTCACTCTAAGATGATCTTGGGTTAGATTTGTGGGGCTTCCCTTAGCCACACAATATGACACCACATACTACCATGCACAAACAAATGAGTGCCAGTTAATATGTGTTTGGCAATACATCGTCAGTATTATCCACAGTGATGTGCGTCAAAGGAGAGATGTGAAATCAATTTCTGACATGTTCAACAAAATTTCAGTATTATGGGGCAATATATATTATATAGTTAAAGGGAAATGTGGAGTTTGTTTTACAGAGAAAAACATATTGTTACAACCAATATTTATGGACACAGAATGATGAATTATTCCATGTAAGGGAGGACGGTGGCCTTCTTCTCCTGAAATTAGTTTCTCATAGATAAAAATTCAGTTATCTGATCCTCAAGAATAATTTGTTCACCCAGACTTTTAAAAACTTAAATGATGCATGTCATGTAACTCATCTCGTGCAAAATGTTTTGAGGAGATGAAGCTTTTGTAGATGTTTGTTGATGAGCTTAAATGGTTTAACAATGATTGTAGCTATTTTCTTTGTAAGCCATGTTGGTGCATTGTAAATGCCCAATTCCATTTAATGTGTACATCAATTGTTAAAAGACCATATCACACCAAGAAGTGAACAAGATTATAAATTACCTCCACCCCTAATTATTATGATGAAGACTATGACCACAAGGATTTCCACTCATGAATCAATCTCAGAATTTGCTCCTGAATTTATATATTCACTTAAAAGAGCAGGCCAGGCAATATTGAAAAAATTCTTGTAAACTACGTAATAACTTGGAACAAAATTTCAACAATTCTCACTCTGGTGTGGGAAATTGTGTATTGATCATTTGAACCCCTCTCCCCACCCCCCCTAACAAAAAAGTGTTCAATAGGACGACCAATATCATCATGTAGAGGTCGTCCAGAGACGAGAGCAAACAATAAATCATTCTGTAACTGTTACAATGTCACCATGCCATGATTATGAGGCAGTCCTGAAAATCATTTGTTGAAAAATGGTTTCAGACTATCCTTTTACGTCAGTGTCCCTGACTCCTATTGAATCAGTGTCAAAACTCCTCTTGAATCAAGGCCGGTGGCTCTACCTGAATCAATGACTAATCTAGAATCAATGCCCATGGCTCTACTTTAATCAATGCCCATGGCTCTACATGAAGCAATGCCCATGGCTCTACCTGAATCAATGACTCCTCTTGAATCAGTGTCAATGACTCCTCTGGAATCAATGCCCATGGCTCTACCTGAATCAATGCCAATGGCTCTACCTGAATCAATGACTCCTCTTGAATCAATGCCCATGGCTCTACCTGAATCAATGACTCCTCTTGAATCAAGGCCCATGGCTCTACCTGAATCAATGCCCATGGCTCTACCTGAAACAATGCCCATGACTCTACCTGAATGAGAGTCAATGACTCCTCTTGAATCAATAGCCATGGCTCTACCTGAATCAATGTTCATGGCTCTACCTGAATCAATGCCCATGGCTCTACCTGAATCAATGCCCATGGCTCTACCTGAATCAATGCCCATGGTTCTACCTGAATCAGTGTCATTGACTCCTCTTGAATCAATGCCCATGGCTCTACCTGAATCAATGACTCCTCTTGAATCAATGCCCATGGCTCTACCTGAATCAATGCCCATGACTCTACCTGAATGAGAGTCAATGACTCCTCTTGAATCAATAGCCATGGCTCTACCTGAATCAATGCCCATGGCTCTACCTGAATCAGTGTCAATGGCTCTGCCTGAATCAGTGTCAATGACTCCTCTTGAATCAATGCCCATGGCTCTACCTGAATCAATGCCCATGGTTCTACCTGAATCAGTGTCATTGACTCCTCTTGAATCAATGCCCATGGCTCTACCTGAATCAGTGTCATTGACTCCTCTTGAATCAATGCCTATGGCTCTACCTGAATCCATGCCCATGGCTTTACCTGAATCAATGCCCATGGCTCTACCTGAATCAATGCCCATGGCTCTACCTGAATCAGTGTCAATGACTCCTCTTGAATCAATGCTCCTGGCTCTACATGAATCAATGCCCATGGCTCTATCTAAATTAGTGTCAGTGACTTCTCTTGAGTCAATGACTCTTCTGCAAACAACATCAATGACTTCTCTTAGATCAACATCACTGACTTTATGTGAACCAATATTGATGACTCCTCTTAAATCAATACCAATGAATTCTCTTGAATCAATATCAAGGAACTCTCTTGAATCAATATCAATGACTTCTTTTGGATCAATATCAATGACTTCTTTTGAATCAATATCAATGACTCCTTTTGAATCAATATCAACGAATTCTCTTAAATCAATATCAAGGAACTCTCTTGAATCAATATCAATGAATTCTCCTGAATCAATATCAATGACCGCTCTGAATCAATATCGATGGTTCCTCTTGAAATAATAAATAATAAATCAACATCAATGACCCCTCTTGAATCAATATCAATGAATTCTCTTGAATAAATATCAATGAATTCTCTTGAATCAATAACTCCTCTTGAACCAAATATCAATGGTTACTCTTGAATCAACATCAATGGCTCGTCTTGAATGAATAAACCAACAACAATGACTTCTCTTGATTCGATATCTATGACTCCTCTTGAATCAACATCAGTGACTCTTCTTGGAGTAATATCAATGTTTTCTTGTAAATCAATATCAAAGAATTGATATCAATGGTTCCTCTTGAATTAATAAACCAACAACAGTGACTAATCTTGAATTAATAAACCAACAACAATGACTACTCTTGAATCAATATCAATGACTTCTATTGAATCAACATCAGTGACTCTTGTAGCAGTAACAGTGAAGTAATATCAATGTTTTCTCTTAAATCAATGTCAACGACCCCTCTGAAATCAATATTAATGAATTCTCTTGAATCAATATCTATGACTCCTCTTGAATCAATTTCTATGACTACCCTTGAGCCAATGTCTCATCTTACTCTTGAATCGATACCAATGTCTCCTCTTGAATCAATATTGATGACTCTACCGGAATCAACGTTGCTGACTTCTCTTGAATCGATGTCACTGATCCCTCTGGATATCAACATAACTGACTCTTACCTGAATCGATGTCAGTGTACATCTGAGTAACATACGCATATGAAACTACCGAGAGGTACCAACGATTAAAGGTGGAACTAAATCACTGTTCTCAATGATCATGACCAAACCATCATTTCGCTCCAATATGTCATCCTAATGTATGCCCTTAAGCAACGATGCTGAGACAAGAAGGAGGCTGACATATGCACAACACACATAGTGAGCATGAGGTTTGCACTGAGTGGGCTTCTTTCCTACACAGAGTTCACTGAAGAGGTGGAGATGATTGAAAGTCCTGGGAATTTCAGTTTTCTTTTTTCTTTTTTTTCTCGATGTTGTCAATGAAAGTTTCCAATGATGGCATGAAGAAGTGATGAAACAAATACCAAGATAAGATGACTCATCTCCAATGACTTAATTGCTGAGCACAGGCAGATATATGGTAAAAGAAGGTGCCTTTGATTTTCATTTAAAAAAATGATGGTTGTTTTTTCATTTTTGTAAATGATTCCTCGTGTACAAATCGTCCTCGACTTCTACATGATATTAAAGTATTTACTTGATAAAAATTCTTGCATATTTTGCATTTGTCCCCCCCCCTCAGAAATCATGTAAACATACAAACCTATATGAAATGATGAAGGATCTTGTACTGCATGAGTACATTCTACACTCAGGGTGGCTACAACGTCAGTATTTTCAGTGACGCACAATGTTGTGGATGAAAGGGAACAGGTGGCTGCAAAAGAATAAAGTAAACAGTGAGTGCACTACTTTTGTATCATCAACAAATGAGGGGCAACATGGGTGGAAAATGTAACCAGAGGGCCTAAATGCACTCTGGTTTCAATGATTCAATTATGAGTACTTTGAGTATCTGGCATATTGCATGTAGTGAGGAAATGCTTACCCAAAATGATTCTTGACCTCCATCAAAATCAATAGGCCTCTTGCATCTCATAAGATGCATCTGAAAATCCAAATAGAAGATCTAAGCTTCTCGTAATGATTGAAAAGTTTTCACAACTTGATCCCGGTTGACCTCAAATGACCGTTGACCTCAGCAAAGTGCAGTAAACTAGTTTTGCTAAATAAGACATGGCTTCAAACTCAGTTCGGTAGATGCCTCCCTTGTTGCAATATCATGTTCATAATATTTTAACAATTTGACCCCCTTTGACACAGAGTGACCTTTGTCCTCCACCAACAATAAGCATCTTTTGTTTAATGTAATATATATTTACAAACTAAATATCAAGTTTCCATGATTCTTACCTTGAGATATTGATTGTATTAACAAGATTTCCAGTGTTTGACCTCTGGTGACCTCAGATAACTTTTGACCGCCACTAAAAACAATAAGTTTGTCCAAATTTCCCTTCTTGAGATATCACGATGACACCCTACAGTAGGAGTCATAAACACACATTCACACAGACACCCATACACGCACACACACGCAATCATGACAGCAAAGGTTTCTCTTTTCATCGAAACCAAAATTGCGGAATAATCATCACAACAATGTTTCTTGCATACCTCATTCAGAGATCTGTATAAGTACATTAATTCATTGTTAGGCTACATATTGGAATACTTTCTTCTATATTTATTCAATTCATAATACAATTCACAGTTGCATTCTCAAGTGTTTGCAAGTAGCATATGTATGACTTTGCTTTTAAGAATCTAGCTACATAGAGACCTCACAATATGAAAGGCAGTGTGAGGTATGACCAGATGTCAAACCAATTCACCTGACATGTGCTTACCCTCCAGTGTTTTGGCATTTATACTGCCCACATAGCAGAAATTATGAAGTAACAAAAGATCAAATCAATAAAAACTGTTTCAAATGTCTCTTTGAGATGTTAAGTCTGCCAGGATATCAAGTATCTATGCAATGTGCCTCATTTTGTCTATGAAGTGATAATATGTGTAATCAAGAAGAGAATGAGGATATAACAGGAGTGTTTTTATTTTAGTGAGGAAAGTGCACTCACTGGTATCATCATCCAAAATAGTTACTGTCTGAGTGGCACTCATAGACACAGGATTCACTATCACAGCTCCACTGGTTCTAGTTGTGAATGGATGGACAATGCTGAGTAATTCCAATATGGCAAGCTCATTGTCCTCCACAATTTGGTCTTCGATGATGATGAGAGGAAATTCTGAACTGGTAGTCGATGTAGGGATGGCATGTGATGTCACTTCCACGTAATCACTGGGGCTCTGAGCGACACCGGTGTATCCGATTGCTTTAAGAACAGACGGCATGCTTATTATTGCATTTGATGCAACTCAAAAATTTTAAAATCTTAATGACAGTGAGCATGAGCAAAGCACGAGCTTCTTGTAATTAAAAGAATCTTACAAATCTCATGACAAGATCTCTTAAGCTTCACATACTAATGCTTTCACAAATCTCTCCTGAGGAATCACAAACTTTCTACTGGTCAACTTACAACATGATTCAAAGAAAGGGAAGGATGGGGCAAGACAAGGGGAGGTAGAGGTTGGGGAATATATGGGGTAGCATATAAAAGGCTAGCATTTCGTCATGGTAATGTTGACCACAGTGAGTGAGCGAGCACATGAGATGGGGGCAGGTGGAAATAGGGAATACAGGTGCACCAAGTTGCCAAAGCAAAAATTATTTACTTACATGCAAAAAAGTCAGTATCTACGATTGCACCTCCGGTATAGTCGAGTGTCACTGTAAGAGTAGTGGCATCCTCAGTAACTGTACTGGAACTGATGGAAATGGCCACAGTTGCTGAGAAAGCCAAATGAGAAGATAAAAAAAAAAGTCAAAAGTAGAGAGTGACTAATGAATAATAATTTGTTGCATTTGCATATGTGTTAAATAATATTAAGATGTTGTATCGTGAGGCTGATAAACTACCTGAATTAAAGTGGGTTACAAAATTTACACAAGAAGGCATGTTAGTCCATCTGCAGATGCTTTTCACAGGCCTGTTGACTTACTTCTATCAACCACTAACTTACAGACCACAGTTCAGCAGGGGAAATGAATTCTGTAACTACATCAACATTCTGCACATATTGAACTGAAGTTGTTAAAAATCTGGTTTTTCATGTCACACAAAGGCAAAGATGATGTACATTTCTTAACCAAGCTCAAGGCCTTAGGTACTTTTTTCTATCACCTTGCAATTCTTATCACCTACTGATTCTATCCCACTCAGGTAGCAAATAATAACATGGTCGAAAAGACAACGCATGCCTACGTCCTCTTGAGCTGTGCTTCGCATCACGGCACGGGATCTAAGTTGTCATCTCCATGGGTAATAGTCTGCAACTGAGTAGGGATGGAGGTTCTCCGACTATTATAGAGAAAATAACTTATCATACAAGAGTGTCATAGCTGCTGATGAAAAAACAGTTCTTTCAATTGATAAAAGCACATTTATTGTCAGCAGATGAGTGCTTGGACAGTTGTTAACAACCACTGAGCCCCTTTAATTGTTGTTGGTCATGGCAAAGGCCTCCTCTACTCTTCTCTAATACCTTGATCCGATACACATATTACAAAATAAAAACCATGAGACATTTACCCGACCAGATTGCTAAGGAGAGATAAACTATCTTGTATAGTCTTCTGGACAGACAAAATGTCCAGGAGCTACGAACTTTTGAGACTCTTGCAATGTATCAATATAAAATATTGAACAAGATAATTTACGATGGATGAATGTTGGATTGACTGGTTGGCATGAAAAAAAAATATCCCTGAAATTTGGCATATTATGTAATTATGATCCCCTTTGCACAAATCACAGAATTGGGTCAAAATTTTCATCTATGTGACCAACTCTCAAATGATGGGTTGCAATCCACATTTATGGTTGCCAGTTTTTTCTGTTGGATTGTGAGCAGCTCCCTAGGCTGCTTGAGTCACAAAAGATTTCTAAACTACATGAGCCACCATACAATTGTTTAATCTTGTGATGAGCGCCAATAATTTATGTGAAAATTATTTAAATGTGTGTGTGTTCAGAGATTAATCACAGAGATGGCGCTAATTGTCATAACTTAAAGCGGGTGGTTCCTTCATACCTCAAGTAATGAGGGGGCAGCAGACCAGTCCACTTGCTTGTGCTGTGTCTTCCTCTTGCTGAGGGCCCACTTGATGTTTCTGTATGTGTGATTTAGTGGGGCATTGGGGCCACAGGTGACAGCAGACAGCCAGAGATGGGTCATGACAGGAAAAACGTATGCTCGACATGCTGATGTAATGCTGTTAAAAATCCTGTGTTTCATACCACATTATTAATGCAAATGAAGCATTCGACATAAGCTTGTCACCAACCTCATCATCTTAGATCATCCTTATCATTTAGGTTATTGTTACCTTCGATACTATACCTTAGATGTACTGCAATGGTATATACGGCTGCTTTGGCATACCTGAAATGTACTATGCAATGTAACAGTGCCTGCATTGGCATACATTGCACATAATGTGCACTGTAATATACTTTGCAATGGCAAATATCTTAAACATCTTGCAAATTGCAACATTGCCTGAATACCCTTTGCATTGTAACAATGCCTGCCGTTACCTCTATTTGTCAAAATAAGGTGTCCTGTGCAGCTCAGGGAAGGAAGATTGTCACACGCATGCACACACTGTACTGGCTGCAATACAATCTCTCTCCACCAATGACAGTTTCTCATTAATTGGCAGTTATCAGTGCACTACTACTCAATTCAAGAAGCCCTCGATCAGAATTAGTACTGTCAGACAGTGACGCAACCCCTTGCAAAAATTTAAGCTTGCAAAGAGCTCGTTATGGACAAGCACGCAACAACCTCGAAAAGAGCCATTGATTGGAACACTTACAAGCTTGTTATTAAGCTCATGGGTAGGTCGTATGAGCTCATTATTATTCTACCACAAGTTGGCCATGATATGAGCACACTCTTGCATGGGTCTTAACAAGGGCTGAACTGATCTATCAGACATTGGACCAGACTGATGTTCAGCACTATTGGAAAAAACATCCGTAAGGTTAAAACTGAAAATTTTAGATGCTGATCTTCAGCAATCTGAAAAGATTTTCACTTGGGATGTATTAATTTGTCAACCAGGAGAGGAATTGAGAAATGGCCCAGGAAGACTATTTTCCATCTGGGAAAATAAGAAAATAAGACTTTGAAATCAAGATAAAGCACTGCAAAGACTCCATCATACATATAACAAAATTTTTCAGGACATAAGCTTCACAGTGAAAACATCAAATCGGACATCAGCTGAGGTTGTGACAAAAACATTGGCTATCGGATTTTCAGGAAAAAAAACTACATCGATTTACCCCTAGTCTTATCAGTCTGGCATTCACGGAACCGTACACTGAGCGCAGACAGTTGGTTTGATTGTCAATTTACCCACGAACTAATCTCTTCTCCCCTTTTCTTGTAAAAGTCAGCTTTAAATGGCCCGTTCTCATCACATGTGCATGACCAAACGTTCACTAGTTCATCACAATGCTTTTAACGTCGATCGTACCTGTGTCGTCGTCCTGTATGCAAACTTCGGTCGTGTCTTGAGTGTTGTCGATTTCCAACAAATTCGGGGTGAGGGGATCTGAGACCCCCGTGAGTTTGACGGTGAAGTCTTCATGGTCTTCCACGTCCAAGTCGTTAGTAAGATCCACAGTCACAGTTAGATCCGTCGCCGGTTCGATAGAGAGCGCCATCGTCAAGATGCCGGTGGTGTAATCATCACTGAGGACAGCGGTCCCATCAGTGTATGCCAAGGCTGACAAGGACAAAGTAGTGGAAAATCAGTGAGGAAAAACATGTCACACAGACATAGCAGTGAGCGTTATATAGTCTGGGAGAGACTCCAATAAGTTTGGCATCGAGTACTATCACCCTGAATAGTCGTGACTCTGAAGCTAGCCATGACTCCTTCTTGGTGTTGGTTTCAATGACATCATCACTAATGTACCATCTACGCAGGCGTGACATATTTTGAGTGGGAGTTATCATATAGACGATGTGGGGCCTCAAACAGAGTTCTAGGATTAAAACTGGATTTTGCATTAATAATCTAATAATAAAACAAATTTAGTTGTCAGACAAATTAAGTTGGACGTCATTAGGGAAACACAAAATACAAAAATAGTCACACTAGATGATAACACTATAAAATAATCTGATAACACTATAACTTGCAAAAGGACTTAAATTAAACTGTCCAAGTGATGGCAAGGGTTTGGAGAAATTAAAAACATAGAAAATTCATGTTCAACTTTATTGTAATTTGTCTGGGTGGAGCAAGTAAATAATAAGGGAAAACGTCTGAGGTTCAATCTGTTAATCCAATCCAAAGTCTTTGAATTTAAGCAGAAATATTGACCACATGAAGGTATAGATCTAAATATGCTGCAGACAAAACTTACTCAGTCGCACAACGAACCTGGCTTGAACAGGCAATTAAATGTAGTACCGGGGCTTAATGAATATTCACTACACAAAAGCAGTCACACATCACAACTTACACAAGTAAAGGGAAGTGGCACAGGTGTGTTGTGCAATACATTGTGTGCTGTTATACCTACAGATACTACTACATCATGGAGAGAGTTCCGTGGCATGTTTACACAATGAATTGTATTAGAGAAACACAACGTTGCCGCTCTTTGTTAGTTAATTCCTTTGACGATGGAAGCAACACGTTCCCAGCAACTTGACCAGCTGATAAGAGAACCCGAGGGTTGAGTACTGTTTGTACAGCAGGGCAGAGAAAGCAGAATATCATAGGTTGGATTTTTCCTCAATGCAGATCACACAAGATAACAGTGCAGAAGCAAGTTGTGGGCATGGTCAGCTAACAATCATAAAAAGCTCCATTATTTTTGATTCCCTGATCTAAATATGTTGTTATGGCAAGTTTTAGGAACTTTCAGCTTAATTGTTGGTCACTCCATAATATACTCCATAATATAAAGAGACTATATGCACACCACCACTGTGGGACTGAGTAACAGATAAAAACATCACAAGATGCAAAATAGCTGTTTTTGGTTTCTTCAGACTCACGTCATGATTTTAAGTACACAAAAAAAGAAATTCTTCTGAGAAGACTTGAATAAATGCATGTTTGGCTTCCAATGAATGAGGTTTCAGCTCTGTGAAGAAGTCTGCGGGGAAGTTTGTCTAGACCCTGTGATGAACACATGTTGTACGCATGCGTCAAGGCAAACTCCAGGCTGGTCGAGGGGCAATTGCAAAAGATGCTTTAATTAGTACAGCATCACCTACCAGTTCTGAAAAATTATTCGTCTTTTTTTTATCCAATTGTAGAGATTAATTCTCACATCAATTTAGAGGGAGTCTCGAAGATGTTTGTATTACCTTGGCACAAATTTTGTGACTTTACTCATTGTCTTATACTTAGAGAGGCAGAACTCTATGATATTGGATAATTTTTTCGCACCAATGCGAGGAGTGTTGTATTTTCATTATCACAACCTAACATCCATTCAACTTTAAAACACAAAGAGAATTAAGAGAAATGAGATGATAATTGCAAGATTTTGATGATTACTCAAAATAAAGTAGGGATGACTGCTTTTTCCCTTTAGGCACCCCCCAACCATCTACCATAAGTGTAGTGTCTGTATTACCTTCTGAAAACTTGCGTCCCTGGGATGCAACCACCTTGAAAAGTTTGCTTCTTACCAAAAATTCTTTCATCTGCCAACATATCGACAACGCTGTGACATATGAGCTGGTGCACTTAATACTGTAGGGCTAGCCTACATTACCAAGCGCTACTGCTCTAAAAACACAGTACCATAAGCAAAACAAAAAACATGACTACTTTCAATCAAAACGGCTTCCTGCAATCCATTCCCAACTAATTTTTTTTTTAATGTGAGAAAATAAGGAAGTCCTACTCCACCAAACACCAGTTGAGAAATGCATTCAGTTCGCCTGACATACCTTAGCTTTTACCGTAACATTTGTGTTTCAAAATAACGCAATGCCTGTAAACCAGACCCTGCTTTACACTTGGTTCTGAAAAGTTTGACAAATTTTTCAAAAATGCAATATCCCCTGGGTTCACAAGCTAGGCGACTAAACTTGCCAAAATTAGACCGTGGAATGAGAATTGAGATGCTTACCATAATTAGTCACAACAATTGTCATATTTATATTAGAGAAGTCCTTAGCAAAATAATGTCATAACAATCACAAAAGGTGCAATAAGGCCTAATGTTATGAGTTTTGTGTGCATACATGTTGCAGCCTACATCCACAACTACTTACTGAACTTATGCAGAGTACACAATACTATAACAGAGTATCACCTCACCTGCAAAACTTTGTGTTGCTTAAATTTGAAAAAGTTTCCAAACTGCTGACTATTAGCCAACGGGACCATCAGAATTTTTTTGGAATTCCTTAGTAGCGAAGAGAGACAAAATACGTGCATTCTTGTGCCGCTGCTATCGGCGTGTTTGGATAGATTTTTCTGTGTAACTGTAGTATACTGTTTTATTATTGAGTAGATTCTGCAACTGATCTTGATCATGAATTTTGGAGCAAATGAACCTAATATCTTTTTGGCTTTACCACTCTTCTCCCTCTCTATAAGCCAATATGATTGAGCTTGGTCTCAAATGCATTCAGTTGGAGTTATGAAAATGTGTTGGTTTGTCATAACACTGTTATATATGGTGAATTTTTCTGGACTCTTTTTTTAAGTTGAATGTGCAAAGTTTTAGTGTAAAATATGCCATCCTGTTCCTGATGATCCAATATAAGCTATATCAGGCAACATAAAGCACATTTTCAAACAGTTTGGGTCAAAATTTACTTGAAAATCTTAGTCTAGTCTGTTCCTGTACAGTAAGTGTAGGGCACCGGTAATACATGTGTTGGCTAGGCTCTATCTCAGTATTACTTATATATGTTAGGCTACAACAAAAGTCCCAAGTCATTCTGAACAAAAATATCTTGTAGAAGGAAACCTTCGAATTGAAGTTTGCGAAAATGTCTTTTCACATGCCATGCAAATGTTTTTGGCAGTTTTGACCGATTGAGATATTTTTTTATACTTTCAACATTCGATCTTGTTTTCCTGAAAATGAACAGGGAGTAGCAACTCCCTGTTCCAGCCATACTGCTTTGCATACGCGAGGTGCTGTATGCATGTCGGCTAGTTACTTGGGCAGTATGTACTTGAGACGAATCTATCATTCTATGCAACCTTAACGAAACAGACTAGACAGACAGGTGTGCAACTGCACAGACTCAGTATAGTGAGATGGTATAGGGAGATGGGCTCAAAACTGTGGGTGAAAACCTTCTTCAGCTATTTTTTTTCCCCCCGCTAATACGACTGAGGTTTATTTTTGGCTGGAATTACGGGGAAAATGTTACTCCATGTTTCATCAACAACACGCATATGTTTTCCAATTTGTAGCATCAAAATGGAAACGTGCATGCAATTCACCCCTCTTTTTGTTATTCTCATGTATCTAAGATGGTGGAAAGTACGGCCATATCAGCCTTTCAACTGTTTTTCTAGGTAGTGCATGGTACTTCTGAATACTCCTCTGTCCCGCACTTTGCTTTTGTTTTTATGTCTTCATAGGGGTCTAGTGCTCCCTAGAATCTTACAGCACACGGCAAACCCGACCTATGTACGGAAATTTACGGGTTTGGCTGGAGAGCTATTCTGTGGTCACTGGACTAAGCTATAATCAAATTTCACGGTCGGGCTGGCCAGCCGTCTGCCCTGCGGGGTCAGCAAGTCCGCCTGACCGTATCACTCACGCATTTCCGATACTCAGCAGGTAGTTTGGATAGCAACACAATAAATTTTGTAAATCGACGTGCTTGAAGCACGTGGCTGAGTGATCATTACAAACTCTACAGATAGGTTGATAAACAGAGTTGACTTTGAGAGATCCATGTTCGACTATGGAACGTATTTTCCCAGGCACATAAACAAAGAAATGAAACATGTATCAAAGTGTGTTACAATGAATCACGGACGTTTAAAGTTTGGTGAATGTTTTTTTTTTGATCAAATTTTTGCACAAAGAAAAAATAAATTAATAGCGACAAGTGCAGATAGCCTATACTTTTATATAAATTGTTGATAATTACGAAGGTGAGCCTAGGCTGAGAAATTCAACGTAAAACATGTACACAAGACTATCTGAACATCCCAGCACTGAAGCCATGCAGTGTGCAGTCAGTAGATCCATCAATTACGAAGAGCCAGTAAATATACTTAGTTAAGTAAAGAAAAAAACTTCTAAGGCTAATGAAATGCAGTTTTGAGTTCATGATTATTTTTGGAACTAATTTGTGCAGAGAAAATGGTTTGCTTCAACGACGTAGCCTTGACGCGTTTTACTCATGCGTTCAGCTCTGACTGCATTCGGCATTTGACGTATTTTGGCTTCAGTGGTAATATGAATTGCGCATTATATTACGTCTACAAGGTATAGCCCCTGTCGACACTGCATACTACCACTCGACTGCAAAAAAAAAAGTTCATGTACTCACGAGTATTCACACATTCCTATACTTGATATGATACCGAACAAACTGTAACAAAATATTTTATCTATAAGCCTATCTTGGGGTCACAACTCACTTCACCTACTCATCAGGATTGCATACAGGTATCACTCACTGCAGGCTGACCTGGGTTGAAAACCTTGCAAAACTTCCGAACCTGGTTCGCGGGAAATCGCCGACATTCGCGGGAAATCCTGCATGTAGGGACACAATTTTTTTTTTGGCAAAAAAGGGGAAAAAACCAGGAAATCTTCAGAAAACTAAAATGAGGGAGAACAGGGGAAAAAAAAAGTGTTGTTACATTTGCTGAAATATTTAAAAAAAAAATGCTCTGTTGATCGTTATTGCTTACGATACTCACATAGGCAAATAGAGCATGTTACCTCTATCATGCCTAACCACGATGTTCAATATATCCACAACGACCACGCAAGTTACCAGAAATTATCGCCAGTTTACTTTTAGGCACACTTCAGCCGCCCTACATACTCTATGAATCCCAGTGCCCCGGGAAGATTCGCGCAGAGCTCGTGCAGAATTTCATCTCTGTCAGTTTTAGAGTTTTTTTTTTTGGTTTTTTTTTTTCTGAACTCAGCACAATGGATTCTCTGTGCAAGTAATGAGATACTGAGTACTTTCAACATACAGTACATGCAGTAGCTGCACAAACAGTACCCACGCGGAATGGCTTGACCTTTGTACCTTCTTTTTGTTTGCAGTCTTACACTCAGAGCAATGTTAGCGCCAATATCTTTCTCGAAAACAATGCCTTACACGCAGTAGAAAAAAATGCCTCGATTAAACCATTTTGAATATGGGGGGAAGACTTTTATTTTTAACATTTTTTTTGCTGCAAATTTCTGCTGCCTGAGAATGGTCACATTTGAATTGAATAAAAAAGTTCGTAAAGTAAAAAAAAAAAATTATGTCGTAGCAGCCACAGGTGGCTGAATTTGAGTATTATGAATGCGTTAAATGTCCATTTTCGGACTGGTGTTGACATTTTTGCAGTGAAAAACTTTTCTTGGTAACATGCCAGGATTTTTTAAATTTACACACGCAGAGCTGGCTGTTTGTAAGTAGTGTTCTTGTATAGTTAACCGTGTATAGTGGTCTATGATTCTGTGCGGCAACGTAACTACTTGTTATGGGACTGATGTATAACTTTTTAGTGAAGAATGCCACGATCAAGAAGGACATTCTTGGCCTATTGCACACATCAGACTTAAGTTTCACTCGTTTCTGACATTTTGTAGCCTAAGTGACACTTCTTCACATTAAAAGGTACCGTTGCAACGACGCAAATAGCCTAACGTTAAACTTTCGTGATTGATTTTTCATATATTATATGAGTTTTCAGTTATATTTTTGTGCTCAGCTGCACAACTTTACTCCTCCGATGTGCTAGGAACCCCAATCTTCTGGGAGCTTGCCCCGTCTGAACCCCCAAAGGGGTTCGACCCCTACACAAATGTCAGCAGGAAATCAGTAGATTTTCTGTTGTGTTCGCGGGAAATTCAGCAAGGTTTTTCAACTGTCCTGCTGAGGTATGCTTACAAATCAAAACGTTCCTATAAACGTAAAGACAATTCTGCAAATTTATGAAAGGGAATGAAATGAACCCGCAATATCTTTGGACCTTATTTTGTCCATCTCCCCCGGTGATACTAACAAGACTTTCTCATTTATTTGCCATTACAATACTTTCCATTCAAAGTTACACAATTCCATACACGTGATAAAGTAAACTTAAAACTTTCACAAGCAGCAATTGTTTTTAAAAATACCTGGTATAACCAATCCAAGCAAAATTGGACAAAATACCTAAAAATCCAATAAAGTAAACCAGGGCAATCATTCCCCCCCCCCCTTCTTCGTCAGAGATTTTCCTTAAAAAAAAAAAAAGACTTTGCAGTAACCCAATAAAAAAGAGTTATGAAAAAGGTAAAAATGATGAGTTACAATCTTGAGTTGGGTAAAAACAATGTTTGCCGTCAGACATGCTTGAAACGAAGCAATTTGTGAATCAGTAAATTTACAAATTCCCGGCCGTCTTTGCTTTCAGCTGCCAGTGGCATACGAGGAGTGATAATCGTATACTACAACTGTATTAGCATATGGCAGTTAAAATTCATAATGTATGGATATTACTGTGACAGCTTGCTAAAGGATGTATCTTAACAGTTTTCAGATTTCAATCCTTACGTACAAATTGCATTCTCACACGACATGATGGACAGCCCAATAATGAAACACAGGGAAAAAAATCGAGTGCATATAGGTATATCACATAGGTATATTTTTTTCCTAATCTATAAATGCGTGCATATGTAAGGACTTAATCTTGAAATATTCGCGTTCATACTTTTGTGTGCTCTTGTCGGCGGGTGTGATTCTCTGCTAAAAGGATAACATGCATGAGGCCTCGGCAACTGGGACCAGCAGATCTTTAAATACGTTTGCCTACGTTGCGTTATATTTGAATGAAGAGCAAGCAATATGAAAAGTATGATAGCTCAGTGTTTTGGCAATTGCGTGGTTTTACAGGCTGCGTATTTGAGATTCATTCAGTGACTTCATAAATCTTATAATACAAGTCTCGATACGTCGATGCAAGCTTTAGTACCATTCAATCCATGCATGTTATGAAAATTGTATTTATACAAATTTATACATCATACATGGCGATTTAATATTTTTAGTTGACTATACAACTTGCAAAATTGTTCCTCAATCCCATGTTTGAGAAATTATGGAGTAGATTTGTTTTGTTTTCTTTGAGCAGAGGAGCTTCTATGTCAAAAGTCACTGTGAAACACAGGCCTAGGTGACAGACATGGGTGTGGATATAGGAGTGAAGGAGAAATTGGCTGGCATTGAAGAAAGACTATATGCGCTAATCCAAATCTTTGTTTTATCCTTGGCGATATATAGTTTGAAAAAGGTTTCTTGCATCAGCAACACTGCAGTGTCCATTGACTGTCCATAGTATTTTCAGGTGGTCAGTGCTTTTGTGCACTTTCTTGATATAATCAGGTAACAACTCCTTGATTTAATTGACTGTAAACAATCACTCGTCACAGGAGGGACACCTTAGAGGATAACGTTTCACACCGTTTTGCCTCCTGCGGGGCAGACACAGGGATTGATTATATTGTCTAATCATCCATAAAGTGGAAAGATTTTATCAGAGCTAAGGTTAGCTGGAGTAAAAAAAATCTTGCTGTATTCTTTTAGGGCGAGTTAGACCGCTATGTACAAACATTGCTACTTATTTTCATGTTCCATTGTCACAAAGTTGTTTTCTTTTTACTAAAATGCTAATTTTTGTGTTTGATGTGCCCTGCAAGGTGTACAGCCTTTGCATACACAACTTGAAGAATGTGTCTTGGAATTTTCCGTAACCCCCAATTACAGACTTTTCCAATTACGTACAGTTCAGTTACGTACCCTCTGATTGACTATACTTGAGAAGCGAGGGGGTATCAATTGCTCTCTTCACACAGCTTTACTTTTTACGACGTACTATCCATTTTTCCGGGTACACCTGGTATGTTTGGTACACTTGTTAGCTGTTAATTTTGATACTGTAAGAGTCAATGCCATGCTCATGTATACCAGGTAAATCAACACAATTTATTTACAAGGTTTTCACACTTTGACCCTTGTTGACCTCAAGTGACCGTTGACCGCCATTAAAAAAAATAGCACACTTGTACTCTATAAGATACACGTACATACTTCATATGACATCTGTCCAAGCTTCCCTTCTTGAGATATTGTGTTCACAAGGTTTTCACAACTTGACCCCTACTGACCTCAAATGACCTTTGACCTCCACCAGAATCAACAAGGATGTTGTACTCAATGTGGTACACCAACGCACTAAATATGACATTTGTCCAAGCTTCCCTTCTTGAAATATTGTGTTTACAAGGTTTTCACAATTTGACCACTGTTGACCGCAAAATGACCTTTGACCTCCACAAAAACAATAGGGTTCTTTCACTTAATTAGGTACACCTACATACTAAATATGAGATATGTCCAAGCTTCCCTTCTTGAGATATCGTGTTTACAAGGTTTTCACAATGACCCCTGTTGACCCCAAATGACCTTTGACCTCTACCAAAAATGATAAGGTTTTTCTTCTCAATATGGTACACCTACATACCAAATATGAGATCTGTCCAAGCTTCTCTTCTTGAGATATCGTGTTTGCAATGTAGGGCGTCATGGACATACATATGCACACACACACCTGCCCACACACCCGTACACACACGCGTACACGCACACACATGTATGCATGATTACAAACGTTACGATTATCATCGAAACCAAAAAGGTGAATCAACAGTAAAAGAAAACATCAGAAAAATATATCTTTTTTGTGATTAAGGTGTTTACCTTGATAAAATTTTAGGCAGCAATGCAATACCCCTTACAGTTCCACAAAAAAATCATGTCCCTGTTATTCAAAAACCATTATCACGACAAAATCTTGTAAAAAAACCAACTTGTCAGTATTTATCTTTGTTTTAATATCGCTAAACCAAAACCATAAATTATGACACTGACACATTTTTGAGTGGCATTGTCAATGGGCCTATTCAACCGCACGTACCCGAGCGATGTGAGTGCAGCCAGGGACTTGGTAAGGCACATGTTAACATGCTAGTTAATACTAAATGGAACAAGCACCCACCCTGAAGACATCGTGACAAAGCTCCCTTGCTGCTTCGTAGAACAAATATGGTATGTTTCCATTGATCTTTCATGCCATTAATCTTCTGACTTAAGGAAACTTTAGACCATAACATTGCTAGTGTTAAGCAGTCCCAAAATTTTTTGCGGGAGAGTTGTGAGTGAGCATTCGCACATGACCAGGCAGAGAATGTTCATTCTGCAACCTCTGACTCTCCTAGCATCAGCAACTTTAGCGGCACGTCCTACATCGTCGGTACACCATGCAGCCGCATGTGGTTGGTCGTTAGGTTGGTACTCATGCATGCAACGATACAGTCACATGGATCGATTATTTCAATACTCTTAAAACAATAACACATGTGAAATTGCTGCAGGGCAGCTTAATATCATAAAGCCTTACTAGCAGAAAACTGAGCTGGATTTTCTATGGGATTGGACCAGGACACTACAACTTCAGCAGACCCAGCGCCTTCTGAGACAGTGACTTTTGCACTGGACAGTGACACAGTAGCTGTAGAAAAAAGTAAACAAAATAACCAGAGAGTCAAACGACCTTGTGATTTCCTTGTCAATATTTATAAAAAAAAAAGGGAAACTAATATACTAATTTTGAAGTTCAATCACCTTACCCTTCTTGAGATACCATGTTTACAAGGTTCTCAAACTAAGAGCTTTGCTAACCTCATGCTGACCTTTGACCACCATAAAAACAAGTACAGAGACCATCTACTCACCAAGAGCTGCCAATGGTAACAGTTTGAAGTTCCAGCACACATTCAGTTGCTGAAATATCTTCTTTCATAGGTTGACAGACTCAAAGCTCTAGTGACCTCAAATAACCTTTGACCTCCATAAAGTCATCAGAGAACATCTACTGACAATACACAACAATCACACCAAGTCTGAAGTTCCAGCATCTTTCCCTTATGGAGATGCTATATTTACAAGATTTTCAAACTATGACCTCTGCTGACCTCACATGATCTTTTACCTCACTCCAACTTGACACAAGGTCATTTACTCATCAACAGCTACCAATCTTTACAGTTAGAAGTTCCAGACACTTGCAGCTGCTGAGATACCTTTCTTAAGAAGTTTTAGAGTATCCTCACTGATAACCTCAAACGATCCTTGACCTACCTGGGAAAGACTAGGGATCATCTACTCACAAATGGACCACTTACATACCATCTTTGAAGTTCAAGCAACTTTCCTTATCGCAATACTGTGTTCACGAGGTTTTCAAACTATTACTGCTACTGACCTCATGTGACCTTTGACCTCTACAAAACTTGACAGAGATTGTCTACTTATCAAGTGCTACCAAAGGTAAGAATTTGAAGTTCTGTGATCAAACAAGACCCAAAGCAACTTGACAAATAGCCAATAATTAAGACTGAAGGTGTTATTTCTGTGATGAGAGTGAAACAGCCCCGGAGAGAGTAGGCCTTAAAGAGAATGTAAAGTAGCTCCAACACAAGTTTCTCACTTAAAGCACTGGCTCACTTCATGTATACTTGAGTACCCTTTTTTAACTGCAAATTCGCAAATCAAGCGGTGTATCTATCTGAATCCAGGGAAGGGGCTTTAGCAGCTTCAAGGGAGCATGTGATATGCGTATAGTTACCTGTATCATCATCCTTGATGGTTACGGAAGCAGTTCTGTCAGTGGAATGCAGGACAACTGCATCCGTCCGGGTAAACATTGATGGCGGAGTTACACTTGCAAGCGACAGGGACAGGCTTTGCTCGGTTTCAACCACATCATCAGACGACAGCGAGAATGTGAAAGAAAACAATGTCGTCGATGTAAGAATGTCCCCTTGGGTGTCCGTGTTGTGATAATCATCGGTTGAGAGAGCATTGATGTCTTGGTATACCAAATCTGCAAGTCAGAGGCAGACAGAGAGAGAGAGAAGGAGTTAGGGGCATTCATGCATTCATTTAAAACAAGAGCCCCGATGGCACCGTGGCTAATTGCACAGATGTAAAGTATATAATGTAAATTATGAAGTAAAAGGAGCATTTTCCATCGTTTTGTAGTAAATATGGCCCATTTCTGACCATGAACCCTCACTTTTTAACATAAAATCTGTAGAGAAAGAGAGATATTTCATGCTTTTCAAAAATGGCCCATTTCAGACATAAGACCCCAAACATGACAAACATGCACCTACATGGAACCACTTCCATAGCACTAATGTGACCAACCATCGTGTTCTGGAGTTCATAAATATCAAAAAAGATGTTGATTCCTACAATACACAGCACTATCCCATTCATTTTACAAAGCACAAACAGCTGTGAATCTTTCATTTAAAGCCCTAAAGAAGGGGTTCTGCAAATTCACATTTGCTAAGTCCACCCAACACTGACATCGTATGCCCTGGACGGAACTCCTGGAGTCTAATTCCACTGGTGAGGACACCCACTGACTTACTTACTCTCATTGTGTCTTGCCCACCTCACTAATTAAAAGCCATTTACATCAATGCACACATCAGCACTGGAGCACAAGGATGTAAACTGATCCAGCCAAAACTTGTCTGGTGTGACCACCTACAGTACTTCCAACAGCATTGCTGCTTCTTCCTTTGATCATGAAACTGCTACCTCAGGCTGAACTTCCATGATTTACTGGAGGAGACTGATGAAACACATAAGCATCCATAGCATAACAAGGTTTCCAGACTTTTGCCCCCAGTGTCTCCAGATGACCTTTGCGCTTCACCAAAAACAATAGGGCACATCCTCTCAATATGGCCAACCTACAAACTAAGTTTGACTTTCATTGGACTTTCCCCTATTAAGTTAGAGCGTACCCAAGCAAGTGTCACAGAAATGGAGAGTTTTGTCCCCAGTGTCCCCAAATGACTTTTCACCTCCACCAAAAACAATAGGGCACACCTTCTCAATATGGCAAGCCTACTCACCAAGTTTGACTTCCATCTGGCTGTCCCCTATTCACCTAAAGCAAGTGTCACAGATGCACACACACATACACACACCCACATGAGTGCATAGGTCCCTTTGCTGATGCAAGGAACCGAAAAAAGTATAGTCGTGACATACATTTTCAATGACTTTGTGTGTTTTCTTACTCCACCTATCCCTCAACAGATTTGTGATAAAAAAAATGATCTACTGATGGTACCTTCTGTTAGAAAGCGCCCTCAGTTGAGAGAAAAAGCAGCTAACGTTCGATTTTTTCTTATCTTGACGTCCCACAGATAATATCATGTGTTTTATGCCTATAGCTACCTTGAGTACGGAATGTTGCTTTAGTTGCAGGTCATCAATGTTTACATTAACACTGCAGGTAAACACTGACAACCTTGAATTAACAACACTCTATCTACAAAGCAAAGGAGAGGCAAAAACACATACTCATGAATATAATATTACTCATGGTACAATTCATGGTCAACAGAAGAAGTTCAAACAATAACGGTTTTTTTCTCTGCACTGGGGTTCTTTCTGACAGAATTCTCTGCACTGGGGTTCTTTCTGACAGAATTTGTCATAGGCAGATCACTTTCTTTACCATAAATCTGTTCAGGAGACATGCCTATACCAAATTTGAAAAAGAAAAGAGCAAAAAGTTACGGAAAATATATGCAACGGCTACCTATCCTCCTTTAAGCCCATGGCGGAGTATGTACGCGGACAAAACTTAACTTCCACAAATGAAGATCAAGAAATTGTGGGCATGTGAACCTGAGGATGGCTTAGATGCAAGCATTCTAAGCCTCTTACCAGAGTAAGTTCCCTCTAACCAGAAAGCCAAAAGGCTTTGTGATTCCTTGCCATATGGTTATATTATAACAAACATGAATTACCCACATGACAAGTATAAGATCAACTTGTGCTTGAAACACCACATTAATGAGCCTTTTACCCCAAATGACTTATTTTTGGTGACCTCAAATGACATTTAACTTCCACCTACCCAGTATGGCCAACCCACATATCAAGCATGACATCAGTCACAGTTACCGTTCTTGAGATATCGTGTTTACAAGGTTTTCGCATTTTGACCTCTGGTGACCTCAAATGACCTTTGACCTCAACCAAGAACAATATGAATCATCTAATCAATGTGACCAACCCACACACCAAGTATCACATCAGTCACATTTAAGCTTCTGGAGATATCGTGTTTACAAGGTTTTCACAGTTTGATCTCTGGTGACCTCAAATGACCTTTGACCTCAACCAAAAATAATAGGGATCATCCACTAAATATGACTAACCCATACACCAAGTATATCATCAGTCACAGTTACCATTCTTGAGATATTGTGTTTACAAGGTTGTTGCATTTTGACCTCTGGTGACCTCAAATGACCTTTGACCTCAACCAAAAACAATAAGAATCATCTACTTAGTAGGAACAACTCACACACCAAGTAAGAGATCAGTCACAGTTACCGTTCTTGAGATATCGTGTTTACAAGGTTTTCACAGTTTGACCTCTGGTGACCTCAAATGCCCTTTGACATCCACCAAAAACAATAGTGAGCATCTACTCAGTATAACCAACCCACACACCAAGTATAACATCAGTCACGGTTACACTTCTTGAGATATCGTGTTTACAAGCAAGGCGTTACATACACACACACACGCACACGACATCACCATCGCATAGATTCCTTCTGCCTTCGGCAAGGAATCAAAAACATGAAAAACACATTTGAGAATTTCAAATGCCATCTTCATGATGAGTCCAGTCAGTTATATCTTAATGGCATTTTTATAAAATTGCTTCTCATCCACGTTGATGGTTCTTTCATCTCAAAAATCAATTCTACTTGTTACGTCCTTGCTCGAGGAAAATGGTACAAGACCCCTTTTTGCAATTCAAATTCACTGACACACTCAGGCCTGGGCTTTAATTGAGAAGTCTAGGATTATAAGATCTGCTGTTGAACCATTTCACTATACAACTTGTTGATGTCATACCCAGAGATGCACCTTACAGATTTCTTGCAGACATTGTGCAGCCATTCATTCATACGGAGCGAACTCAAAACAAGACAAGACTGTCAGAGTACACTAAGATTTTGATGACCCAGCTGGGGTGAAGATTCACTTTCAACCTCAAATGACACTTGACCTCCACCGCAAACAACAGGTCTCTAAACAAGGTGAGTATTCAGCACTTCTATCCACAACGAGGTTATCTGAATCAGGGATGATGTAAACAACTCACCGCCCTTTGGGGGGTACATGAAGTGATATGGTTATCGAATGACGTACTTGCAAAACGATAGGGATGGGATTTGCAACTCCATGGATTGCCTATTTGTTGAGTACAGAGAGTGCATGCACTAAAACATGCATAACTAAAACAGTCTTCACTGTGAGCATGTGGACACAAAGTAGTTTATCTCTTGTGTAGTCAACCATGAAGCAAACTCCTCGCTGGGCTGTCATGTAAGAAGATTATATGATTTTATTGAATAGGAAGTTGAAAATATTTTACGATGTCTGACGTCTCCAGTCCCACATTGAGCCTCCTCGTTCAAGGATCCAAGCTAGCCTGAGAAGCACAAACATATGTACACCATTCAAACAAAATGAATGTACTCGGTGCACACGATGCGCATAAAATTTACAAAGCAGAACAATTGCTACGTTTTTGTTTTAATAGTGAACTCGACGACCGAACTCACCAAAAATGAATCCAGTGTCCTGAACTTGCTTGTCTAACGTTAAAGTAATCGTTCCGTACGAATCTCCCTCAGAAGCACACTCCATATCAGAAGACACGGTGAGCGTTGCTTGAAACAAAAACAAAAAATCGCCACAATTGTGAATTTCACAAAACAACTCAATGAGCCTCTTTAATACTATGAAAGAAATTATGATTCGTGCTTCAAAGTGAACCCCAATTTAGATGTAACATAAGATGAAGGTTCTCAACGCGAAAAATGTAACATCATGAGAGGATCACCACGTTTGTTGTCAGAGTACATCCAGAACAAAGCAAATAATTTGCTGTATATCCATTTTTCCAGAACGACCAACAAGTGTGTGGAGGGCACTTCATGCTGTAATATTTTTTTTTCTTCCTAAAACAAAGAGTACATCACCTGATTTCAAATGCAATTTGACTGCCAAGCTAAAGACCCCCAGTGTATGACTGAACATGCATAATTAATTATGTAACAATATAATTACGTGAAATGTGCCACAATGATTTACAATAGAGACAATTCTTGCATACCAGTACCTCAAATTATCATAAGTCACGCTATGATGACAGAAACTGCCTATTTAACAAGAGAGACGATTCTGGCAAACCTACCTCAACTTATCATGTCTTACGTTATGCTGACTGAAACTGGCTATTTTCTCTAGTATGATGTATACCTGTTACGACACGCCTTCACTATTCTACAAGGGGTTACACCGCTCTCCATCCGCCAGTGATTCCCACTCCCATTTTCCGCCCCTAAAATTCGTGGTGTGGAAAATAACGTGGAAAGGCCGAAAATGGCATCTCCTTATCTTGGAGAAACACACATCCTGGTGAGAAATCACAGCTAAACCTAAGTCAATTGCCAGCACCATTCAGACAATGCATTGCTGTCTGCCCCTAAATTTGGGGTCAGTGTCAAAAACATCTCTCAGAGAGGGGAAGGGAATCAAAGGGAGCAGAAATCACAGGGGGAGCGATTTGAAAGCTGTCACACTTCTGCAGGGATCGTTCACCATGCTCTTGTTCGAGTTACCTGTGTCATCATCCATAATGGTCGTGGTGGTGGTCTGGTCCCGGGCTACGCCGGTGATGACGACTGCGCTGGTCCTTGTCACACTCGCAGGTGACCCGACGCTGGACAGGATGATGTCGACCAACTCGTTGTCTTCGACAATGTCGTCGTCAGTGATGGGTAGCAAGAATGTGAACTGACTGGATGTACCAGCATAAGTTGGTATGGGAACAGCGACACTGGCTGTGTAGTCACTCCCATCTGTTGTGACGTCACTGTAGGAAATCGCTACCATGGTGACCAACAACAAAGCAGACAAAATGGTCACAGGGTACTGCTCATTATTCATAATGTGATATAGTATACACATAGGTGCTAATACGTGTCAGAACACAGAACCTTTTCAGGTTTACATTGGTAAAGATCAGGATTAATGCTACTTCATGTGAAGAAATTCTTTTTAACACAGATTTCTGCAGACATTGTGCAGCCATGCATGCAATTTTCCTTTCTTAGTCCTCTGGCCAATTACTCCCCTTTAATGTCTGCAGTTCAAAAACTCAATTAAAGGGCGATACATCAGGTATTTAGAAGTGTGCATTTCTGAAGGAGGGGGGGGAGCAGCATTTCGTGGCATGCTCATACACATTTATTGTACAAGTCCAAGATTCTTTCCATTTACATGTTACCGATAGTTTAAGTTCTTTGCAAGGAAAAACAACTAAATAACCTATGTTTTCATGTTTAGTGACCAATCTTTTGTCACACCTAGCAACCTTACAAGGCTGGAAGGACAATAACATAGGTACTAGTAACCTTTTGTCACTTGTAAACAGCCAAACAATACAGTTTTGGGATATTTACTTCGCTCCTCACTAATGTACCTGTCCTATTAAGCAAGATATTTGAATTTAATGCAGTAGCTACTTAAGATGTATTTTTAATCCCATTTTGGTTTTAAAGTGATTGCGAGTGTAGGCAAAAAGCAAAATCATTGAAATTTCATCTCCAAAATTTTGGTAAGGCTTTTAATTACACCATTCAGAAATCTGGGAAAATAAATAGGTTTCAGTTGGTTAATTTTGCCATATGATTTCAAATTCTTCTAACATATCGACAAAAAGTGTAGAATACGACAATGTAGTGGTTGACAGTTTTCATTCAAATCAACTGTGTACGGCTTCTTTGAGCAAGCCAGTGGGAAGTATAGTAGCATTGAATATTCAGTTACAACTCAGGGTCACTGACGCCGCGGGCAAGGTTGTGTTCAGTTCGTAGGTTATTTGTAAATACAATGTTTCCTTCCACCAAATACTACAATTCCCAATACCTACCACGGAGCGACGACTTGAGTAGTGTGTTTTTGATACACTAGTGAGACCTGTAGTGTTGCATATTCATTATATAGGCGGTCATAGTAAGAACCGTTAATTTTCAAATATGATTTCTGTTTTTTACTGTTTTTTATGCCAATCTCGTTGCTTTCCGAAGTAGTTACTGTCATTTTCCTTCATTGAAAGACATAGTCCATTTACAAATAAAGAAAAAGTTAAAATCAAACATAATCTTATCTTTTTGGTTTTTCAGTACACACGCTATCACTTTAACCTTTTGTTATCTGTCATGCTACAAATTTCTAAACATGAACAACCCCTCCAGAAACTTTAGTTTCTTATTATTGGAGAATTCAATTTAATACTTCATACACTTGAGTTCATGGTTGTTCCATCAATGTAATGTACACTTTTGAAAATGAAGACTTACTCATTGCCATCCCCTAATGTGGAAAAGTTTGCCTTATGCATTAAGACTTACAGTACATGCTACCAGCTCCAGCTTTAATGACTCACCAACCGTGTGCAAATACCTAAGAATGTCTTATCAGAATGTCCTATCACGTCACTCATCACTGTGTAACACATCCTGGATGCTGACAAGTTAAGCTTTGAACGAGGTTCTCTGCTTAAGGATGCAGATAACAGGTTAGTGAAAACCAGACATTATTTTTTGGAGTGGGTCCCTCCCTCAAAAAAAAAAAGAGTGCCTCCCTATAAACAAAATCCTTCAACACATCTTCCCCTAGATCTTGTAACAGTCTACCCTAAATATCACATAATGGAATTGATTGGTCATTGACTAGTAACATTCACGTTAAACATTGCCCAATTTGCCAAGCAATACCTACCATAACTGATCCGTTCACACGAGAGGCAACATTTTGAGGCAACATTTTGAGCCACAGGTATGCGAAATGTTGTGGATTTGATTGACGATGTATACACACCAGACTGCGCTTCTCCACACAAGATTGATGTTTAGACTCACCACTATGCCTAACATTAACCTTTTGCACAGAGCAATATGCACCAGTACCGGCTTTTTCACACAAGAGTGACATTTAGGGTGTCACAAGTGCACCGATTGGAGCGATGTGTGTCATCGCATTTGGATGAACATAAAGAGCAGTGATCGATAGTAATGTTGCTGCTGCCCTCTATGTACGGTGCAGAAACTTCATATTTTCAGAGAGGTTTACCCAACATGTACCTGCGGTGTTATCATTGACACAGAATAATGACGTCCGTATCGGTGAGGAAGAACAAATCTTTCCTCCAAAATTGGTTCCGGGCAACTTTGATACTCACTCGCTGTATATCCCTCAAAACACAATTCACCTCCATAGATGTCTACATTGACGATCGCATTACCGTTGTCCTCAGTCACCTGGAGGTCCCGTAGATCCATCTCAATGGTTGCTGCGGATCAGAAGGGAGAGAACCACACAGTCAACACAAATCAACGGAGAATGACAGTCGGAACTTTTGACAATGAAATGTTACTATTAAGCAAGAGACGATCATGTGGTGAGCATTATCACCAAATTTCATCCAAAAATGTTGTTGACTCTCCCATACATTAAAGAAATTTCATAAAAAAATTAATCAAGATGCTGCCATTCTAAGATTGCTAAGTCATGGCCGGACCACTTAAAATTGAAAAACTTATGTTTTTCTTGACAATTTTATTGTTAACTGATTTCAATAGCTATGCATGGATTCAAAATCAAATTATTAACGATTTGAGCATTGCATGATACACCTCAAGAATTCAACACAAAATGTGAATAAATGTGCATTAATGGAAATTATAGGTACAGGACACAAAAAATACTTTAATTTTTTTTTTCATATCGGGGTTAAGTGACCTCATAATTTGACTCACTGAAGTCTGTTTACATTCAACTGAGGAAAAAAAATGTCAGCACACATCTCAGAATCTCAAGAGTGTTTAATGTGGAAAGGAAATTTTTGGAATGAAATCTTACAACAGTACTAGCCACACACTTCTGCTTCATACAATTTTTAGTTTCTGTAAGTAAAGTTTCTTTAGGAAGTTTCTCTATTTTATTTCTAATATCAGTTTGATGGTATCATACAGCAGAGAGTATGTACAGAATTGGAAGGAGATTGACAAAAGAGATGCTTGACAAAGAAGTTGAGGAAATTATGAAGAAAGAAAGTGAATAGGGGAAAAAAATAACCAAATACAGAAGAAAATCAAAAGAAGGAAAGAAGGAATGAGGGTTAAAGACTGAGGAGAATCAAAGGGTAGTATGTCATCACTCTAACCTTTGGACAACCCTTAATTCCTTTTATGAAGGAACTCTTTCTTTGTGGAAAGAATGCGATGAAATGGCAAATAGTACAATCTTTCCTCCATATTTTTGAGCAAAATATTCCAATAAAATCTATGTCCATTAATTTTCAGGCATTTCCTGCTGCATTTTCATTGACTGACTTTTTGCCGACCAGTAGTCTGACAAGTTGCTTTCCATGCGGGTCAGCAAGCAGCGATACCGTCTACAGTCCAGTTGTCAGTGGCCGGAACAGCGGGAAACCCTGATTAAGACTCTGGCAACTTTTATCAATCTCCATCATGATTTCAGCAAACATCCTCATGATTGAGGACCTCGGTCTTAGTTCGCGAGTAAATCTAAACGACCAAGAGGGGTTTGCTCCTCAAACAAAAAAAAAAGAACGTAACCAGCACAAAGATTTTTAGAAAGGAACCACAGACGAGGGGCTAAAACCGGTTTCACAGAAATGTCACAACGGTAAACATGACGGCTGTTCCCATTAATACGAGGATGGCGAGAAACAGAATTTGATATTCGCATTTTAGAGACAAATGTCACTCTCGATAAGAAGCTAGAAAGACACATCTGGGTACTCTGAGCCATACTCAAGTTTGCACACGTAGCTTTTAGTTGATCGTCAAGCGTGGCAGTTGAGCTTTTCAAACCTAGACAGGGGTTTTTCAGCGAGTATACGTGGCTGTCAATTGACAGGTCAACTTAAAAGAATAGGCCAGGCAATATTCAAAATATTCCTTTAAAGTCCATAAAAACATGAAACTACATGTCAACAACTTTCTGCTCCAATCCCTCTTCGCGTATAGATACCAATCCTTTGAAACGACAAAAATTTTGTAATAGGCTGACCGTGCCTATGATGCAGAGGCCACACGAAAACAGGGGACGACAAAACTATTGTGCAACTTTAACACCACTATCATGTGATTATGTTTTACTCATGAAGCTGTCTTGAACCTTATTTCTTGCAAAATGCATTTGTTATTTCAAATCTTTGAGGACCAAGTGGGTGCTACTTTTATGGGAAAATGGCTTGGATGGTCATTATTGAATATTCTCTGTTTGTGACATGCAGTTTGGGATGGTCTGGAATATTCTTTTAACAGAAAAAGAAAGATACAGATTGCAAGTTCTTTTCACTCGGAAGAGGAAGCAAATCCTTACCTGTATCATCGTCTTTAATGGTGACAGTGAGACTGTTACAGCCAGGACTAAATATAATAGCATTTGAAACTGTGCGGCTGAAGGCTCTATTCGCAGTAGGTTCACCATAAGTGACAGTGAAAGATTCGTCCTCCTCTACTTTATCATCAGCCACCACGGTAATTGAACTTGTCGTTACAAAAGTACCCATACTTGGGATACTGACGGTCTCGCCATCCAAGTTGGAATAATCATCACCTTGTGTCGTTGTGCCATCAAAGAACATTAATTCTGGAAATAAAAGGAGAAATTCTTTGATGGTGAAAGCGCTACCTGTAGTCATACATATACACTCATAAAAGAGGATCAGGCACATTCCAAAAAATCCTCATTGAAATGGTAACACAAGACATGGAAGGAATTAGTTCTCAGCTTGCACGGTGATGCACATGAAGATTACCTACACTGTGGGAAAGAAAATAACCAGAAAGCCAAAAGGCTCTGTGATTCCTTGCTACATGGTTATATTACAACAAACATGAATTTATTCACATGACAAGTATAAGATCAACTGCAGTTATTTTTCTTGATACACCACAAGCCTTTAACCCAAAATGACCTTTATTTTGGTGACCTAAAATTACCGCAACATTTGACGTCCACCAAAAGCAATAGCGATCACCTACCCAGGCCATACAACCCACACATCAAGTACAGTATGAGTATGACATCAGTCAACATTATCTCTGAGCTCCAAGAAACACACAGTAATCAATGCTGCTTCTAGTCTTGCCTGTTGTTAGTTGAATCAAATAACTCAACCTTACCTCATCTGAACTCAGCTTGTCTGCCATATTTACCTCAAAATTCTTCATAAAGGACCAGAATGTTCTTGGGTCTCCATCGTATGGTGGAATTTCTGCGTTAGGTAATTCCAATGCTAATTTGAAACTCAATTTCCTCCTTCAACTTTTTCACTGCTTCCTCCCTCTCCTCAGTTTAATGCTTTTGGCATTCCAACATCCAGCTTTCTGCTTGCTCAAATGCTTCATCAGACAACAACCCAGCCAGATCAGCATGAACCTCTTCCATTGCCTCAAATTGGCGCTCTGCCTTTTGCAAACTTTCCTTTATCGACTCTGCGATAATTTCTTCCTTGTTACAAGTAGCTTTTAACACACTCAAAGTCCTCGTAAGTTGACCCTAAGTTATGATTCCTCCTCAATATTTTTGCTTCCCCCATCCTTTCCGACATTGTGAAATACGATTGAAAGCACTCCAATTTGATTGTTAAGAAACCTTGTTCTGCTACCAGCTGTTCCTCTGGATATTGATATTATCTAAATAAATGACAGAACAGATGGTATTTTATTTTCCTCATTTTTTTTATAAACCCATTAACATTCCATCTATCTGACCCCATGACCCCCCATACCAAGACTATCTCTCTGGACAACTTATCCAGGCCCTTCACACTAGAAGTTACTCACTAAGTTACAAATGCAGTACTGTAGGGAGCAATCCCATTGAGTTAACTGTGTGCGACAGAATCAAAACTGAAATTGCACAATGTAGACCCATATGAATGTGTACGGTAGTTTATAATAACCACAATAATGGTGTTTAGGCTATTATTATTGTTTTATAGTGAAAAATTATCCCTTCCTCTCTATTGATAAGCATTAAATTTCACAGGGTCGTGAACCTGTTAATAACAGACAACCTTATCAAGTTTAAAACAAATCTGACCCACAGACATGGAACTATGGCAGTTTTAACATTTTTTATGTTTTACCCCATAACCTCATTAATATGCAAGATTTGGACACCAAAAACAATAGGGATCATCTACTCAATATGGGCAACCTACATGCCAAAAAAGAAATTACTCAGAGTTACCCTTCTTGAGATAGAGAGTTTACAAGCAACCGTCACACACACACGCATACACGCACCCTTACACACACACACACAACATCAGGACTGCATAGATTCCCCTGCCTACGGCAAGGAATCAGAAACTGTAGAATCTCGTTTTCAAACCTAATCCTACTTTTCATACAAACTTGCGACCTTCTCAATCTTCCCGCTTGATGTAGCTGTGCTTAAAATGCTGTCATATTTAAAGACTTGATGACATTATACTCTCAATCAAACAGCTCTGTATGACTTCACTTCAAAACCTGACCGTCTCAGAAGAAGAACCATACGACACTCCCTGTCGTAATCCCCAGACTGCTGGCTATACCGATTAATCTTTCCCATCGACAAGTCAGTACATATGACTAAAACTCCTGTTTTATGAAGAGCAAAATATTAATTCTCCTGGTGAACTTCTCAACCTTCCTTTGACATAGCATAAACAACAGTGCAAGTTGTGCAGGCTTCCTTTTATCACACGCATTGCATTTCTATAACATTGTATGAAAGTTACTTACTGTAGGTCAAGTGGAAGTACTTACAGATGGTGTGACGTGAAAATGACATTAAAGAGCATTGGCTGTTCCAATTATTAAAAATATTGAAAAAGGCCACAATTTCGAACAAAATCCATCAGATGTTGACAATTCCCCCGGGAAACTCCTGTCTTACACCTGTATCATGAATAAACATTGGCTAAGTATGCAAATTTTTACATCAAGAAATAGAGTCCTATGATTATGTAAATATGCCAAACAAAAGCAATACCAACACTTTTCAGCAGTACCATGTCATCATTTAAACACAATTCCAACAGGTTTTCATTTAGTAAACCTATTTTAGGTTTAATCTGTGAAAAAATTTAAAAGAAGCTGATTTCACTTGATACTGATGGGTATGGGTGTCATCATCCACCAAAGAAAAAATGAGCTCTGCTGGCAGGTGGGGGAAAGTTCATTTTGGGGGGCAAAGGTCATGGACCTCAAATATTTATTAAAGTATATCGTGTTTGATCTCAAATGAAAGGAAATTTCATTTTAAACACAGACAGTGACATTTATTTTACAAGCTAATGCTCACACAAAAAGTTACACATGGTTAATGATGTAGTCATAATATGACATGGTAAAATACGTGCCATATTGGTGGCCTGAAGGTACAATGTTTGAACACTTTAAAATAGAAATTTTCAAAAACTCATAGAAAACGACAGCAATCACCTACAGACCTGTAAATTTTTTGATATGATAGAGAATGAAATTTTCTTTCATGTCGTTTTTTTTTTTTCGTCAAGATTAGGGTGAGTCAAAGTTGACAAAATGGAGGTTGAGTTTTGGTGACCGTTTGTGACCTCAAAAAAGGTCATTTTCAGACTCCCACATGCCCATGTTTTATTCCCCCCACCTTTTTTACATTGGCAGACACCTTACACTAGCAATTCTGAGCTCATGGGGACCTCTAGGGGTCTGAAGAGTAAGCATTTTGAAAATTTTGGCCAAAATTGACCCAAAAATGGTCAGTTTCGGCCCGAAATATGACCCTAGATGCTAGGCCTAAAATAAGTTGGTGCACCCTCGATTGCATTCGTCAATACCAATCTCCACTGAGATTGTGTGTAGCCACCTGCGGTGAGCAAACGTGAGTGCAATGTTAACACGTCAGAGTTGTTTGCATTAAACGCATTGCAAAACAATCACTCTGTCGTTATTACACCATTTGATAAAGGTAGAGGCATTGCTATACTGAATCACACAGACTATCAAGCCGAAGTTGAAAGGCATTTGTCTAGTCACCACTACAAAAAGTTAGATAGTGATATGATGTCAGAAACTAAAAGGTTAATCCAAGAGACGCTACTAGACACGTTCTCTAAAAATGAGATTGATAAAAGCACCTTGGGTACCTATCCCGTTCAACCACAAAACCCGCACACCAGTAATATATGTGCTACCAAAAGTATGCAAGACCCCTCCAGCTAATTCAAAATTTGCTGGTAGGCCCATAATCAGTGGCAACGGGTCACCCACGGAGAAAATCTCTGAATTCGTGGACTTTTTCTTGCTTCCTCTTGTAACAAAACAAGAAACATACGTGACAGACACAAACCACATTTTAAAAGTTCTGGAAGCAACTGAGCTACCAAAAGCAGTACTCCTTGCAACTCTCGATGTCGTCTCCATGTATACCAACACTCCCCAAGAGGAGGCACACGATATCTGTGAATAAGTCTATGCAAAGGCAGATAAAAGCCTATATGAAATTAATAAAATTTCTCCCACCTCCATGCACAAACTAATTGAACTCATCCTCAAAAGGAATTGCTTTGAGTTTGTCAAGCTTCACCAGAAATCTGTGATATATTTATGCACAACATCAAGAAACAGATTATCCCAACGGATCCTAAAATGGCTTCACTGCAGAGACGACATTCTTTTGTTGTATGATGGAACAACCACAGAACTCGAGAAACTAGTGGTGAAGATGAATGAAATTCATCATCTCCTCAAGTTCACAGTAGAAATCTCTAACTCTGAGGTCACCTACCTAGATCTGAGAATCTGCAAAGGTCGTAAGTATCACTCTACTGGTTTCCTAGTTCCAAAAATCTACACCAAACCCACTGAAACTTACCGATACCTCGATAGAAACTCTGCCCACCCACTTGCCACCTCTAAAGGCTTTATGAAAGGAGAACTGCTGTGTAATATGTACATCTCTGTTACAATGAGAACGACTTCATCCATAATAGAGGTGAATTTAAAGAGAAACTTCTACTGCAAAACTATGGGGAAGAAGAATTTGCCACGGCCACTAGAGGCATTTCTTTCAAAACCGTGAGCACTATCTTACCACCAAACATAAAGAAAGGGAACCACCTCTAGTCTTCAAACTGACGTATACACCCCATATCAAAACCCTGCACCTGAAAGAGGCCATTCGGAAACACTGGAATTTAATATCAGAGCATCCGATTTTATCCAAGCTGTTTCCGAACGAACCGATTCTTGCCTATAAAAGGGCCCCCAATGTAAAAGATTTACTAGTCAAATCAAGGTTTCAAAGTAAAAAAGAATTGTTCAACAGTCAGGACTCACACGAAGATCTATTGAATGCGCTCATAGCTGCACTCTGAGCTCATACTCATTTACGTGCAATAAAGAACACACATTCCTAAAAATAAAATTTTATGACACTTATGCCTAAAATATAAAATATTAAAAGGCTTACTACTGATGATGCTCCTCCATATTTGAGTATGAGAGCAGAAACCGGTCTAGTTGGTCATAAGAACCACTACTCTCTCATATCACTGTTTCAAAGTATGTCAATTCTACTACTTAAAAGTATGTGTCATTTGTCATTTGTCATATGTTGTCATATATCATTTGTCATATGTCATTTGTCATATGTCATTTGTCATATGTCATTTCAAAATGCTGGGAATGTTTCAACAAGGTTACATGCAACAAGCTCATGTTATACGCTGGCGTTTCCCCTAAAAAAAAAAAAAATTTCCTTCAGGTTATGCGTCGCTCGTTGCGTTAGATTGTGTTCAACCGCTTAACCCCATTTTTCATTGACCATCGAAGTAGTATGACATTCTGCTATTTATAATTACTACTTACAATGTATCATTTATTCATTGCATACTGTGCATAGGGCTATTCTACAGTATATTCAAAATGATACAATGTGCCTATATCAGATAACGCACTAATGATACAATTACTATACTTTAATGGATTTCTAAAAGTGAATCGCTTGAAATTCCACGCTTAACAGTGCTTGTATTTCACTTAAACCTGGCATTTCACAGAAACATCAGATGACAAAATACATGCCACCTCAGGGGTTTAAAATTAAATTTCCTTTCATTCCAGACCAAACATGATATACTTTAATTAATATTTGAGGTCAATGACCTTTGACCCCCAAAATGCACTTTCCCCACCCCTCACCCACGCTCACTTTTTTTATAAATGTTGACCCCTAAACCTACTTAAATCAGATGAAATCAGCTTTCTTTAAATTTTTTCACAGATTGGCTTGAAATTGGTTTAAGTTAGGGTTACTAATTCAAAGTTTCACTCTGCAACTTCTGAGCAAAGCTCTCTTAAGTTGCATGTAATGTGACTTGGAACGAGCTAAGGACAACATGTGAAGCATTTGGTAAATAACGTTTAAACATTGTATGGCAATATAAACAAGCTAATCCCCAAAGGACCTTGCAAGACGCCTTTACATACGGAATAAATCATTGCCTCTTCAAAATTATGGTGTTTTTTGTTTTGTTTTTTTTCTTTGAAAAAAATGTAAAAAATTAGAAAAAGTATCCTCACATTGTTTTACAGATACATTTTAAATGGAAATAGGGCATTTAGTATACACCACCTTGTGTACAAACAAAACAACTTTAATCATTGTTAAACCATTAAGTCGCATCAATTAACATCTGTCAAAGCATGATCTCCGTAAATCATTATGCATGTGATGAGTAATGAAAGATGCATCATTTGAATTTTGAAAAGTTTCGGTGAACAAATGATTGTTGAGCAACAAATAACTGAATTCTATCTGTGGGAACCGTATTCCTTGAAAAGAAGACTACTGTCCTTCCCTACTTTGAATAATTTATCATTCTACGTCCACAAATATTAGTTTTAAATATATGGTTGTTTTCTGTAAAACAAATGCCCTATTTCCCCTTAAGGACTTTTGAACTTTGTTGAGACAATACTACTGATGTAACTCCAATGTTATGAAGCATTAGGTGCTGGAAACGTGATAAGTTGGCAGAGAATACCCAGGGTCTTGACACGGGGTGTGTCATATTTTAGTAATCTATTTTAAGTTTTCGGTCCATATTCAAAGGCAGACTATACAAGAGGGCTAGACAGGGAGTTGCACATACCTTATCCCTATTTTTAGTAATCATTCCCTCTTTTACATGTGTGTAATTATAACAGTCACACACGTCGCGTTATGAGTCGAGGTAGCTAGCACACTTGGCAATAAATGTACTCAAAAGACATGCAAACTTCCAGTGTTCATGTATAGAAGTGCAGCAATCAGATGAGCGTCAACATAATCCTTAGAGTTAATTTATTTCTCACATCAGTTGGCCATCACTCTGAGCATTTTGTAGTAGCTCTAAGAAGTGTGTCATGATCATTTAAGTTATTCCCTTTTGTTCCCACCAAACTGTACTCTAAATATCGCAAATGCTTGTCTAGACTATAAACGACAGTAAAAACATACTGAGTAAAGGAATTACCAAAAACATGGAAAATGACACTGTTACTAGATACTGTCCAAACATGGTTGCATAGGTTGAAAAAATCAAAACACATTGCATGGAAAGTATTATGTTGACACATTGTACTAAGGAAACCTACCATATTAGGTGCTGTAATGACCTTGACATTTGAGCTATGGCATCGCCGATCGGGCGAACGCTACAAATCATACTCAGGTATCTAACGACCAAGTTTGAAGTTTTTTAGACTTACTGTCTAGAAGAAAATCGTGATGCTTTTTAAAAAACAATTTGCCAATTTGAGATTTGACCTTTGGTCTCTGAAGTATGATCTTCAATTTCTAAAGTCCGGGTCACACTAGCACGATTCAATACACACTCCAACTTACAACTAAATTAGCGCAAATTGAGTTGATCATAAAAGTCGTTCAGAATAAAATAGCCTCACAATGGCTCTCAATCCTGGATTCCTTGAAAGAGAAAATTGATTTTGTAGTTCCTATTTTGTATTCGTAAATGTAAACAGCAAACTGAAGTTGTGCAATTTTAGTTGAACGTTGAATTGCATGTTGAATCGGACTAGTGTGACCCGGGCTTAAGGGAGACATCTTTGACCCATGGGTCACTTATCTACCAACACCTTCATCAACTATGCCATCTTGGAGGAGTTGTAGACAAAAACGTTTCGGTCACAATTTGCCCTCTGACCTCTGCCCCTAGATCTCAAAAGACATATAAACACGATTTCAAAATTTAATCTTGTATACTGGTCATAAATTTGTAGGTCCCATGAAAATAGCCATTTTGGATTAAAAATACAGCAAAAATAAGACTTTACCAATTTTACTTTTGACCCCTCACATTTGACCTTAAATTTTTTAAGAAGATGCAACCTCAGGTCATGGGTCACCTATCTGCTGACTTTGAAATTTATAACTTTTCAGTGCCAAATTTGACATCTGACCTTGAGCTCAAAACTCATACAAATGTGGTTTTTAGATAAAATCTTGTATACAGGTCATACATTTGAAGGTCCCATGAGAATAGCAATTTTGGATTAAGAAATAGATATTCACTACTTGGACCTTAAAGTTTGATCGGAGACAATTTCAGAGCATAGGTCAACTATACCAACCTTTGACCTTCATTGGCTGTGTGGACTAGGAGGTGTTACGGGCCAAAACTTTTGAATTGGAATTTTGTTTCACGTGCACACACACACCCATAAACCCACACGAACATACACAGCTTGCAAGGGTACCTCATCAGAGTAAATACTTCCCAAGACACTTTACCGATAACTTTGCTTCTGGACTATCAAATTAGTACATAAATTGTTTCTAGGACTTCCACTTACTGTTTGAGCCCTGATTGCAGATAGGGAAAGAAGTGTAACAGTGAGCTCTTTCAACACACCCTAGCACTGTCCTCAAAATACAGTTATACCCTAACGACATCTTGGTCAATGCACACGAGAGCACACACGCCACTTAAGGTGTATAAAGCAGCTGTATACAACTAGCAACTAAAAATGACCATCAATACATACCGACATAGAAGCTGTCTTCAAGGATTCCGTCTATGGTGTATGAGATTGCATTCACGGAAGCTCCTTCTATCAAGGTCGAAACAGAGTCAAAGCAAAACGTAGCTGCACAACAAAAGGAAAAGATAAAATTTCTACAGGTAAATATGCTATATTTTAAAGGAAAAATGTCCCATAATAAAGGAATGAAGAAAGATACGGTGTAAGGTGAAGCTATGCTGAAACTATAATGCCACGGGTGATGTTCTTCAATTTTACATTTTTCGGAAGTCTGTATCGGAGACACTTCAGAGTCACCATGGTGAGTATTCCAAAAAGATTCAGTTCACCGGCGGTTTCAACTTATGAGAACTATGAATACTGTTAACACTTTACATAGTGAGGATAGTGAAGCATATGTGAACATTACCCAGGATTTAACCATCTGACACTGTACGGTTGCTGGGATGCAACACAAGATACAAAGAAAAGCATTAGTTGTTAAAGCTTACTGTGTTGTCACAGGGCATTAATTAATAGTTAACAATTTTGATACACTGGCTGTCACAAGGTCTGTATCTTTTTCCAGATGTGTATTTCCCCATATAATTCAATGTGTCTCTTGATGAGATATTTGACCCACTTTAAAGGGGAAATCAGGGTTTGACTGAGAAAATTCACCTTTAATTTATTTTTCCTTCTAAACTGATTGTTCACCGAAATATAGAGACGCCGGGAAGGTGTTTGAAGGTAGAAGAAATGGTAATTTTTGCGTTGATTACTGTCGAATGAGAACTCGTAATATATGGTGGGTACAAAAAATAAACATTCATGTACAAGACAAGACAGGTGTGCCTCCTGTATGTGATTATACCGAATTTGACTGTTTCTCGAAATTGTCCTCATGTTTTGAGATAATCTTGATCATATTTGTTAGTCATAAGTCATTGTATGATACTGTTGGGTAATTGCAGTGAAAAAATTGTGAAAATAAACCCTGTTTCCCCCTTCAAGTACCGTATCATCTTGCCACCTAACTCCCCTGATACATGAGGCATCCAAGCCATTGTAAATCAAAAACCGATGATTTCAAGGATTACAGTATGTTTCATCATACAGACGAGATTCTGATACAGCTGATGGAGGCAAATTAATCGTAAGACTGCAGCTTCAATTGCTGGAATTACAAGGCTCATGATTTGCATGCAACACAATTTTCAGTTTCACTACGCCTATACGGCAAACGGTAGGCTACCTGATGATACTGTAGCTCAAATTTGTCCAAATCTTTAACCTTCCAATGAGAGAAACTATCAAATAATACCCCTTCTGAAAACACCCCTCTACTTGTGCTTCTCTAACAGACATAAACATGGGTCCATTCACTAGGTCTTAAGCATAACTTACCCTAACATTAAGTTTGATAGCCAACCAGTGACTAAGTTTATCCTACATAGGCCTGATATCGCAAAATGAGCCAATGGCAATTAGTGAACAGCATGAGGCCTAATGAAAATAATTACTGACCGTTGCCTGGGTTTGTAGTAACTTTTTAGCTAAATTTTCTTTTTCTATACCCACATTTTGAAATAATGTAATCCTGCAAGAGTACTGCTCAAGATATAATCAAATTACTGAAGACCTTATGCAACACGGTAATTTATAGGATTACTACCCGTGTGTAGCCTACGTAAAAGTATCTCACTCGATGCACAGTCTGTGCTTGTTACATATGCGTACTCTGCTGCATGTACTTAATAGTGTGATCGACAAAGGTACGGTTGTCGATTGTAGACTTTTACTGATTACGTCACGCAATTGCTGTATCCATCCGCCCCACTCGTACCAAAAGTTCAAAATCGAATGCCAGTATTTACTGATTTGTCAATATTTCTAATCTTTATATTGAACTAAATTTGAATAAACCAATTTCACGAGTTCATCAGAAATGATTAGTGATATCAGTTGAGAAATATGTGTTCTTTGTTTTCACGGAGTACGAGGCAAGGGAGTGATTAAGACTTAGCACACTCAAAACAAAGGCTTAACATAAGAAATTCGCAAAAGGAGAGTATGGCTGCATTAGATTACGATATGCTATCGTGATCCAAAAAGTGACAAAATGTTGTGTAGCTTCATGTGGAAACTTGAGAATGTGCCAAGGTAGGGTCTTAGAGTATCACAGGTGGCATGAAAAGATAAAATCATTCCCCTGTTACCAGCATTCCTGCTGTCTTCACTCTCAAAACTTGTAGGAATTAGTAACTTTCTAGCAGACCTGTTGGTAGCCATAATGATATTGCTGTGACTCAGGCAATGCAGAGTGAATTCAGAGGTGTGAACAAAAAGTAGTATTGGGGCCAAAGGCATCTCGATTCTTCACTTCTACATTGTGACTTTCATCAATATTCAAAATTGTCTGTTGTGTGTTCCGTGATGTATAAATCTGTGGTATGGCTGTATTCCATGGACAGAGACAGTGGTTCCCATGGATGTACTAGGGTGACTAAGAAGGGGGGGCTCACAAACCTAACCTAAGATCATCTCAGAGCAAGCAAAACAGAAATGAGTCACACTCCAGTACACATACCTCCTGGCCTACCAGAGTCCATAAACAGGCTGTGTGCACTTAAAACCCACATGTGGGACATGCAGGCTGCGTGATGAGAAGCAGCGCAAAGTTTTGTGGACCTAAGATGATCGTAGGTCAGATTTGTGTGGCATACCTACACAGCACTCTTCTTGTACGACTATGTTTATCAATTCAAATGTTAAGGGGCATCACCTCGCTATACTCACTGGCTGATTGAAGCATTTTGAAGGGTTTCTGAACCTTAATAGGAAATAACATTCTTGCCTTCTCCATGACTACTTAATGACTTTTACATGACCCTTTCATGATACAACATGCAGACATTTGATAGATGAATAGTGACACAATCATTCTGATTGAAAGTTGGTTTTCTTAACTTGTAAAGAAAATTGTCCTGTTCTAAATGTCATGACTTTCCTTGATTTCTGTCCTTTTTACAAAATTTCATTGACTTTTCCAGGCAGGGCAAATGGAAATATGACTTTTCCAGGATGTAGGGACCCTTAATTGTTAATAATGAACAAGTCCAATGGAAGTTGGTGTTGAATGTTAACACAAAGAGGCCACTGAATTAATAGTGAAATGCAAATCTGAGTCTTTCAAACAAATTTTCGCTGTTTACGTCATCTTTCTTCAACAGATTGTTCAAACCGCATCGGTTAACCCACATCATACCTTTAATACATCTTCTTCTTCAGGTGACCAACTGGTGTCTATCAGTGACCCACTGTCAAGATTTTTAACCAATTATTCCTTGTGGGGCATACACCAATTTAAGCCACATCCCATGAGCAGACCTTTGCCAGGATTGATTTGTTCAGTTTTTGAGTGTTCAAAGTGCACTGAAAGTTACATGCAAACTTCATGTACAACAGACAATGCCAACACAGGAAACGCAAGTAACAACTTTGCACTGATTATAAACAGCAAACTATTCTTCCATATGTAAAACCTTAGCAAATCATAAAAAATTGATAAAAATACCATATATAAAAATCGTGCACATCTCCTCCATTATTGGGAGCATCATGTTCCACTCTGTGGTACCACAGACTGGTAATTCCAGCACATCATGCAAGAAACTATATCGGGAAATTTTACTTTAGGGATGTAAACTGGTCTTATTTAACCAAAGGATAATGGAAGGCATATAATGTGGATCCCTCCCTATGACTCTCAACTAAAATTTTCCATATTTGGCCTATGTTAATTTACGATTCAATTGGAAAACAGAAATTTGTTTTCCAGAAGGACCAATATTTGATGGGTTTTGGATGGAAATTATGGCTTTTTCAAAATATTTAAGGAATAATTTGATCAATACTACAAAACGTGCTTTGAATGTAACATTATTGTGAGGCCATACAAGGTAAATGCACGAATCATCAACTGAATAATTCAGGTATTCACCCTAGAGGCAGAATGAATCCACCATGGACACACACACCAAGCACTGACTGTTATCACTTCAACTAAATGGCGATTAGAGTCTTTAAAGATGTGTTTTGTACATTTTGTACCTGTTTTACATCAGTGACCTTGAAATTTGTTGTGGCACCCTTCCTTTCAAAGTCATATTAACGGTCTGATCAAGAGCAGTTCTCATTTTGACACAGTTTGAACTGTTCTTGTTTACATTGTGCCTATTGCCCTCTTTTCCACCATGAATGTTTTAACCCTTTATGACAAGCTTGTAATTTCCATTCTGGACTATCATACTGTCCACTTATTCATCTGTCCATCAATATTTTTATCATATCATCTGTCCACCTATTCATAAATTTATCAATTCATCCACCCATCTATTCATCCCACATGCCATCTATCCTTCCATCCAAGTATCCATCCATTCTTCTTTCCATCCCATCCATATCTCCATCTTCATCTGTCTATCCATCTCTTTATCTACTAATTCATCCTTCCATGCATCCATCCATCTATCCATCCATCCATCCATCCATCCATCCGTTTACCTTATTGCATTTATTACATACTTTAGAAAGACCAAATACATGTTCACTACATAATGTGTTCCTTACATGCTAAAGAAACTTTTCGTCACTAGAAGGGCCCATGCATTGGCCATAATTATGTTGTGCATCTGCACCTCTAGGCTACCTACATCCCCTCTCATCAAATCTCTTTGGTAAACAAGCTCCCCAAGGCAGAGGCTACTAACTAACGACAACAACTTTCTAACCAAGAAATTGCCAGAGCTAAGCTCATCTGCTTAGTTCTGAGTCAGCTTAGTTCAAGTTCAAACATGCACCAATGCATAGTCGCAAGCTGCACTAGCTGTCACAGCTGGCCTACGATCAAGTGAGTCAGTGCAGAGATGGAGAAAAGGGTCATTGTGTCTAAGTTTCTGAGCCAGAAAGCCAAAAGGCATTGTGGTTTTGATGAATCAATTATGAGGATTAATTAACTGTCTGGAATATTGCAAAGGGTGAGGATGTGTCAACCTGAAACGATTTTTTAACCGTTGACAAAATCGATAGGTTTTTGCACTCAAAAAGGGTGCATCTGAAAATCAAATACAAGACCTGTCCAAGCTTCTCTGACCTGCCCAAGCGGCTACATACCACTTATCAGATCTGTTCATGCTTCCCTTTTTGAGCTATCCTGTTCATAATATTCTCACAATTTGACCCTGAGTGAAATTTGACCTCTACCAAATACAGTATGTTTTTAAACTCGATAGGGTACACTTACATGCCAAATAGGATATCTGTCCAGGCTTCCCTTCTTGATATATTGTGTTTACACCATTTCACCCCTATTGATTCCAAATGGCATTTGATCATCACAGAAACCATTAGTCTTCTTGTACTCTATAAGTTACACCTGCATGCCTCATTTCGGACTTTGTTCAAGCTTTCCTTCTTCAAATGTCGAATTTTCCAAAATTTGACCCCTGTTGACCTTTCATATTCACTGAAAACAATAAGGTTTTTACTTGATATAACTCATTCACATATTATGTATCAATGGTTTCCATGATTCTTATCTTGAGATATGGTGTTCAGAACTTTTTCAGTTTTTCGTCTCTAGTGACATTAGATGATCTTTGACCTCCTCCAAAAAACAAAAGAGTTCTTCTTCTTGATATGACCAACCAACAAACTAAGTATGTAAAGTAATCCATCATTCCTACTTGAGATATTGTGTTAACAAGATTTTCAGTGTTTGAGCTCTGGTGACCTCAGATGGCCTTTGACCTCAGCTCTGAGAACTGTCGCAATCTTCCCTCTTGAGATATTGTGATAACAAGCTGGCTGTCACAAACACACATGCACACAAACACACACATGCACACGCAATCATGACCGCATAAATTTCTCTTTCATCGAAACCAAAAATTTGTCTCTGGGGCCAATTTTTAGGTTACTTAATCTTTTGATTTCCAAATACTCTAAATGATCTTGGATCTAAAATCATTGTCCATTCTGAAAGAAGAATTACCTAAGGAACATGGCGAACAACTTTCAACATCCTGCGAGGGTCTCTCCGGGAGGAGTTACATTTTGAAATTTTTCAAATATTGGTCTGTAACAACCCCTAAAGGTCCTTTGACCTGATGCAAAATGTTTAACTTACAACCAATTGCTATTGTGTCAAAGTTTCAGCAAAACTTGTTGCAAAATGAATGTTTGAGCATTGAGCACTTTTAAACAATTATGGACAAACATGACAGACAGACAGACAGACAAAGACAGATACACATGCAAACAGAAAGACAGACAGACAGATAGATAGAGAGACAGATTGGCAAGCTGACAGAGTGACGGAGGCAGATTGCGATAGCTAAACAGCTGTATTATTAAAGCTGGTTTGATTGAAAAACCTGCCCTGAGAGGCACAAGATGGAGTCTCTGAGTTTTCAGAGGGTGCGTGACGAAACAGTAACTGGAATATCAATCGGTGGTATGAGACGTAATTCACCACTTACTGGAATCGTCATCGTTAATGACGTAACAGAAACGGGAATACCAATCGGTGGTATGAGACGTAATTCGCTACTTACCAGTATCATCATCGTTAATGGTAACTTCTGACGTACTGCTGGCAGCAGAGATGGAATTTTCAGAGGGTGCATGACGTAATAGAAAGGGGAATACCAATCGGTGGTATGAGACGTAATTCGCTACTTACCAGTATCATCATCGTTGATGGTAACTACTGACGTACTGCTGGCAGCAGAGATGGAAACTGGATTGTCCTTTCTAACGAGGGACATAGGCTGAGAAACTGTCGACAACGAGATGGTGAAGGACTCGTGATCTTCCACTATCAGATTACTGACAACCACATAGCTGATTCCCTGGGTATCTGTTGCTGTCGGAACTGCCACAGCTGTTAGGCCTTCATTGTAATCATCATTACCACTAGTATCATCTATGGCAGTGCCTTCGATCCAAGTAAGAGCTACAAACGACAAAAGCATTAGAAATCTTTTTTTCTTTCTCTCTCTCTCTCTCTTTTTTGTCAGGGATGTGAACAAGTTCGTTAACGATATGAAATCGAGGCACTGGTAATTAAAAATCACTGCAAAGATCCTTACCAAAATCACCAAATTTATTGACCAAAGCAGAAAGAAGCAGAAACAAGAGCCCAAGGGCACTCTGGTTCCTTGCACAGATGGAGAGCATATAATGTTAATTATGAAGTAAAAGGGAGCATATTGCATTATTTTGTACAATAGCCTATATGGTCCATCTCTGACCATGAACTCTCACTTTTGTGACATAAAATCTGTAGGGAGAGAAACATATTTCATGCTTCTGTAAAATGGCCCATTTCAGACATTGGACCCCAAACTTGACAAACATGCACCCACATGGAACCACTTCCATAGCACTAATGTGACCAACCATCAACGGTGTTACATACAATCTGTAAGAGAACAAGTAGTTTGCATGATTTCACAACAGCCTAGGGGCACTATGGTTCCTTGTACTTGAAATATACATACTGTAAAATGATATGCCTGAGTTCATAAATATCAAAGAAGCCATTTCAATTAATGCAATGAATTGAAGATGTTGATTTCTGCAATATACAGCAATATCCCATTCATTTTACAAAACACAAACAGCTGTGCATTTCTCATTTCAAGAAGGGGCTCTGCAAATTGCAATATGGCTTATCCCATCTGTGCCCCTTTAAAGTCCAATAAACTGATAGTATGCCCTGGGGGAACTACTGGGGTCTAGTTTAAACTGGTAAGAACACCAACTGACTTATTTTCTTTCATTGTTACCTGCCCACCTCACTAACTGAAAAGACACTTACATGAATGCACACATTAGCACTCAGGCATGAGGAGGTAAACTGATCCAGCCAAAACTTGTCTGGTGTGACCACCTACAGTAGTGCAAACAACACTGCTTCTTTTTCATTTGATCAAGAAATTGCTAACTTTAGCAGTACTTTCATGATGCACTGGAGGGGGACTGATGTACATATGAGCATCCATAGCATAAGGTTTTCAGACTTTTGCCCCCAGTTCCCCCAGATGACCTTTGACCTCCACCAAAAACAATAGGGCACACCTTCTCAATATGGCGAACCTACATATTAAGTTTGACTTTCATCGGACTTTCCCCTGTTGAGTTAGAGCCTACCCAAGCAAAACAGACTTTTGCCCCCAGTTCCCCCAGATGACCTTTGACCTCCACCAAAAACGATAGGGCACACCTTCTCAATATGACAAACCTACATACCAAGTTTGACTTTCATAGGACTTTCCCCTATTGAGTAAGAGCGTTCCTAAGCAAGTGTCACAGATGCACACACACACGCGTACACGCACGCACACACACACACACACCCCAACCTGACTGCATAGGTTCCTTTGCTGATGCAAGGAACCAAAAAAACCATCATGGCTTTGATGATATGTAACAGTGGGAAAAATTTTCCAACCCACTGTATAGTGATGGTATGCGACATGTGCCGTTTTGGCAACTATACTGTACGTGCAGCATAAACATCGACTTTAGACACTTGACTCATAATAATTACTGTTGATCTAAAATGACAATTACTGGAAAGCTTTTTGGGCATAATATAAAAAAAAACACAATTTTAGGTGAGTCATGGATGAGCACAGATTTAATGTTTTCTGCTACCAAAACAGCACTTTGTGTGCACAATGGGACACCTTCATAGCAAATGAGAATGGCGATACAAGAATGTGGGGGGCAATATTTAAAATATTCTCATAAAGTCCATAATAATGTGAAACTGCAAGTCAACAACTGCTCAGAGTGTTCAAGTAGAGACACAGATCATTTGAAACCAACTGTCAAAAATTTTTTAATTGGCTGACGGAGCCTATGACATAGAAGTTGCGTGGAAGCAAGGGACGACAAAACTATTGTGCAACTTTTACTTCATCATGCTGTGATTATGAATTACTTGGAGGCTGTCTCGAACGTTATTTATCGTAAAATGCGTTTCTATTCCAACATCTTTCTGGACCAAGTGGGTTATATTTTTATGGGAAAATGGCTTATCTGGTCATTATTGAATATTCTCCATTTGTGTCATGTAGTTTGGGATGGTCTGGGGTATACCTCTAAGGCAATAGACGATGTATTTGATGGGTTTGAAAGGAATTTACAACATGGCTCCCACTCCCCCTGACCTTAGCCACAAAACAATTGGTTCGTTTCACACAAAAATAAACTTAATCCAATATCCTCTTCTTACGGTATCCTTTTTACAAGGTTTTCATGATTGTTGTCTCCCAAATTAAATGCACAACCTCAAAAAAGAAAAAAAAAAGAAGCAGAATATGCAGAATGATTTAACAATGATTAAATCAAACCCTGTAAAGAAACAGGACAGAATTTTTGCTAAGAAACCTTACTCAAAGCACTCTGAGCTCCAACTATGACCTCTATGATCCTGAGAACATTCCATCATTCTTTACAAAATACACAAGACTGCATTGAAACACACTAATGACACACCTCTGCACAAAGATGACACTTCCTGTTTGGCTAAATGTGATCACAGTGTCGGTGAGATGCGCGATATTGGCCTCATACAGACTTAATACTGAAGGCAAAAGAGGGAAAAGAAAAACTGGACAAAACTCACTGACTGAGAATCCGGGGACTAGAATGATGGAGTCGATCTTGAGTGTTACCATTCCCGTCACATCTGAGGAATCCCCCTCGGTGATTTGCAACACTGAGGACACCATCGATATTTCGGCTGAGGACGACAAAATCGAATGTCACTATATATCAATATCAATCAAATAGACTGAATGGTTGAATTTTACACGACAGATAAATGCAACGGTTCAACCACGACATCTACCCGGCAGAAGACGTGACAATGAGCTGACTCCATCGTCTTCGCATGCCACATCAGTTCACGAGTTGAACTGAAAAGCGACGGGAAGTGAGTCTGATTATGCACCACGCCATCAACTTAATTGTATGAAGAATTTCATAGTAAGTATAGAGTAAATTTTGCACCTGACATCATAATCAGCGACTGCTGTTACGCCGCCATGTTGGATGGAATAATTATTTTTGCGTAACTAGAACAAAGCTGTACTGTTTCAGTAACACTGTGTGGTGGTTAGTCATATTTTCATATTTTCCATTGTATAACCAGCCATAGACAGCAAATGATCCTTAGGTGCATAGCCGTAGCGAGCGAGGCAAGAAGCCCCACCTGACGTTCTACCTATTTCCTGCAAATGAAGAAAGAAGCAGACACGTTGGTAAAGGGCAGCAGCACATCACCACACAGTGTACGATAAGGCACGCCGTGCACTTACGTGAGCACGTTGTTCTGTTTTCCATCAAATAAGGTGTTTCTATGGGGGACGTGACATCACTGCAAGACCTCTGTGCAGTTTTACATCAGGGCTAAACATAATAAACCTAAAACAGCATGAAGATAGGGTCCACTGCAAATGCTTGCATCACCAATTCAGTGATACAAACCCTGCACAGTTCTCACCAGTATCAGCACCACAAACACCAATCACCAAAGTTGATACAGATTTCAGACACATCTTTTTTCTTCTATTTTGGCTTCACTGATATAGTGAGGTGGCAAAACACTCGTTAGTAAGTATCCTTGCATTAACAAGTTTCTTCATTTAAATCATTTTCTCCAAACACCTTCATTTTAATTCAATAACTGTGTTTACATATGACAGCCTATGGCTTTAACTTCATTAGCCTATACATTTGTATCACTTTCAAATTAATGAAGAAAAGTTGTTGCCATGCCTAGGTATTGCTGAACATGTATGTTTGATACTGTGGGCATGTAACTTCATTCCGTTGAACCAGTGGTGGATTTAACAGTAAGCAGTCTCAACAGCGGCAGCTGACATGCGCCCCCTAAAATTTTGGAAAACTGGGTCACCCTTGTTGTGTCACGTCTACTCAGCATTGTGCCCTAGGAACCAAATGTCATATTTCTATGTTTGAATACTAAATTTGTAATTCCCTGGTCACATGCACGTGACATTTTGAACTTTAAGTACCACATTTTGAACATCACTGCGAATTTCTCAACAAAGTTTTCAGAATTAAGGACATCAATGAATACATATATGATACAAAAAACATGCTTCAACATCTTCGTTGTCGGCACTAAAACAGGAGATTTCTTGATGACAGGAGGGAGACATCCTTTTCGAGACCCCCCTGGAAATCTGCTTCCCTCATTCACACAGATAAACTGGAATTTTTTTTTTTTTTTTCGTCTCAAGACTCTCCCGCCACATCTTGGGGAAACTCTTAGGGCCCTGAATCGATGGAACTGATCATTACAGCTAATACACTTATTTCTCTCCTCCAATGTAACTGATGAGCACATCAGGCTAGTTTGATGCATATCAACATGTAGTGATAGGAATAGTAGCAAAGTCTAAGGTCACACGGTGGCAAATTCGGCAAACTTTGAAGACCCGCACTTGCTGGTGCATGTGTACCCACTTGCCTAAAAACGGATTACAATGTGTTTCAACATAGAGAGGTGTATTAATCTGATTAAACGCTATTTGTCCACAAGAATTCTGAAGCAACGTGAGGATATGCAGGTGAAAGTGTATGATATTTCGGCTAAGATCACGTGTCTATCTGTTGAGCCAGTTAAGAACGGGACTGACGAACGACAGATCTGACCCACAAATGATGACGTCAACTGTGTAGGGATGACATATTGTCCAACTAAGATGATTTGCTTATCCTACATGCAAATGACCATTGGCGAATGAGGAATCAAGAATTTGTGGCCAAAGACACTTTCACTTTTTTTACCTTAACTTTACTTTTCCTGCGGTCAAAGTTGGAGATCATGTACACCCAAGGTACATGATTGCTCCACAACTTCCAAAGGTCTTTTGTAATTTGGTTGCAAATCGGCTAATGATTTCATTGTATATTTGCTGGAAGATCTATTGGGAATCTCATGTTTGGGTTAGTGTACGCACTTCAGTTCGAACACAGTACAGATTGTGTGAAATGTGCAAACATGATTGGTCATTCTGTCAGACTTTCATTGATCACATTACCTATATTCATTCACCATCCTCCAGCGTGCAAAACCATCAAAATTAAACACAGTGTTTGCTTATGTGTCAACAGTTGTAATTAGCTCTTAGGTCAACATTCTTGATTCAACTTTTGTGGAAAATTATTTCCAGATATCAGCAGAAATGCCTAATGGCATTGAGAAATTTCACAGGCCTTTGTGTTTCATGTCCTAAGAGGGGGAGTGATTACAACTTTGTGCAAACCAAATAAAGGCTTTATCATAAGAAATTTCCAAAAGATGAGTATGGCTGCACATGCTATTGTAATCCAAGGAAGGACATATCCCCACTTTACACCAATTACATACTCTGGGGACACACACACATGTGTTTACAAAATTCATTCATGGTCACCTTTTTGATCAACAAAATCAATGTAAGAGTTTTCTTGGGTAAAGTTAAAGGCTGTCCTGAGATAGCAGCGTACTTAGGTCTGACACATACACGAACTATACTGACTGGCCATTTGCCCTTCTCCTGCCTATTTAGTCCCTTTAGTTCCTAAGTTTTGTCTAATTCCCAAATAGGTTTTAACCTGAAGTAAGTAATGATTGAGGCAACATATTGAAATATTAAGGGACAATGCCAGCGAGACAAAACTAGTCCATAAATGGCACCCAGACATTCAGCTGTGAATTGTGTTGTTAACACTGCCATGCGATTCATAGGCAGATGTTATCTGACTGCGTGTGTGATTTAGGATATTTAGAACACCGAATTTGTTAGATATGGTTCACTGTACATTATCGTTACCTATAAGACGACAGTATGAAAGTGTATGTATTTTACCCATAGATGTGTCACTAGTGTGAACATATGTGACGGACACCAAAGAAAACATCCCTTCACATGTGTTTGTTTGTTTGTTTGTTTGTTTGTTTGTTTGTTTGTTTGTTTGTTTGTTTGTTTGTTTGTTTGAGTGTTTGTTTGTTTGTTTGAGTGTTTGTTGACATCGTGATTCTCTTGACAACACACAGTAAAAATTATTTGAGGAGTAAACACCAATGCCAGGTATCTTTTTGAACAAACACGGTTGCCGTCAAGAACGAAACGTTGTTGCGGTTTCCTTTGTATCAGATGCAGCAAAATTAAAGTGAAATAATCAACAAGAAAGATCTTTTGTCAGATAATCAACAAAAAGTACTACAGCATTGGGTCCACGATTTAAGTGACCACTTGGAGCAAAACTAGTGCCAATCTCATTGACAAGTGAAACAGTTGCCATGTGCACTAATGCATGTCTTTGTAATTGTACAACAGGCCTCGTGGCATCTCTTTTCTCAAAATACAGATATATTTATTACGGATTTTAAAAATGAAGAAAGAATGACTGATTGTCAAAGATTTTTAAGGCCCAAAATATAGCTTTTTATAGGTTTAGAAGATCTGGTTTCCAGCAATGTAGAGGGAAATGACAGCAAATTTTTAACTCCATCACTCAGTCTTCTAAGAAAAATTCAACAGTCATACCACTTTACAAGACCCAACTTTCTCTAGATTTTCATGTGATTCTTCTATTTTGTAAAGGCATCAGACAATATGTAAAAATATATATATTGTTTATAGGTTCTAAGGGTTATTTTTGAAAGTATATAGGCTTATAAGATAAAAGCTTTTCATACATTTCACAGTGAGAACTATCATAAACTAAATTGTGTTGAGGTCTGCACAAACACTAAAACTGAAAAGTGAGCACGTTTTCCAAGATGTTCAATGGCCAAAATATGGATTTTTTTTTCACACATCTGTAAGATTGGCTTTCAGCACAGGGAAGGGAAATGCTCAATAGAAGCCTCTAAAAATCCTGTTTTTCACAACCACACGTACGACAAAGGATAAACATGTTATGTATTGTAACCAGCTCATTACCTTAGGCTGTTTTTATCACCTCACTGTGATTCAACCACACTAAGGTTGCAAATTAATAACATGATCAATTAGACATCAAATTCCTGAGTTCTATTGTGCTGTATTCCATAAACAAGGGACCTCACTTGTCATGCCCAAAGGGGAAAAAAATGATTTAGTGAGAAAGGAGGAAGGTTTGCTGATTAATTCAGTATAAAATGAGGATTTTCAGCTGCTTCAGTTCATCACGACACCTGGCTATGCGTCAAATAGTCTCTCATTGTTTAAGGTGGTAATATCTAATCAATACCAACTGAACGATAATGCAAACATGCATTGTGGTTTTGATGATTTCATAATAAGGATTTTTTTGTATCAGTGTATTACAGTGATTTATTGTGTCAGTTGAGATGTTGCAACATTTACAACCACAATGACATCTGCTGACCTAAGCTGATGACTGACAGGTCTCGACATGCACACCTGCATACTACAGAGATACATATATCCAAGAGAATCCTGTCTTGAGATGTGAATATGCATATGGTTTTTGCCACAAATTACCCTGGTTGTCTCAAAATGGCCTCCACCAAATAAAATACGTTTTTGTGGTCAAAATTTTGCACCACTACACCTACATGAGAAATATGAGATTAGTGCAAGCTTTCCTCTTTGAGATATCATGTTTGCAACATTTGCACAATCTGGTCCCTATTGACCCAAAATGACCTTTGACCTACACCAAGATGAGCACATTAGAGCTCTTGTACTCAATGTGGTACACCCACACTTTAACTGTGAGAACTGTCCAACCTTCCCATCCTGAGATATCATGCTTGTAAGTTTTTGATAATCTGACCCCATTTGACCTTAAATGACCTTTGACCTCCCTCAACACAAGGGCTCTTGTACTCAATGTGGTAAATTCACATAAAAACCAAAAAAATCAAATCTGTCCATACTTTCTTGCAATACTGTGTTTACAAGATTTTCACTACGTGACCCATGTTGACCAAAAATGACTTTTGACCTCCACTAAAAACAACAGGGATTATGTTTTTGAGGTGGTACACCTACAGACCAAATTTCCTATCTTTTGCACCCCATACAAAATTTGCTGAATTTAGTTAATTTTCATCCAAACAGATCATACATTAGCAAAAACTACACAGAAACTTTTAGGATCAAAATGCCATACACTTGGCATTGAGAAAGCCACAAATTTAAATTATATGTTAGAGCATCAAAGTTGGTTCATGAGTAAAGGCTACCTCACCTGACCCAACTGAAATGCAACAAAACCTCACATCAAGTTGCATCAACTGGCTGTACGGTTTCAGCAAAAATTTGCTTGTGACACAACTCACTTGCCCCAGTTTTTAAGACCTTTTTAGGAAACAGGGCATATCAAATGTTTGATATTTGTCGCAAAGTTTTAAGCCAATGCATTTGAGTTGAATTGCGCCAGGCCAGTGTGGTAAGGTCACCGAACCAACCGTGACAAGACCTGTGTTCAGTAGCCAATGAGGGCGCCTTTTGGAAAAACAACGGGTGAAAAGGATGTCAAAATGGCGGCCCTCATGTGGACTGAGGAAGAAGAGGTTCAACTCATCGAGTTGAGTCACAATGGTGGGTTCAATGCACAGCCAGCATACGCGCCGACTGGAACACGACCCAACTGTTTAAAATTGGTATAAAGATCCACTTGTGACGATTAGTCTTAAGTAATTTTGGTGCACTGCAGTCGGTCAGGACAGTGCGCGGTGGAGGCCACGAATATTCTGAATAGCATTACACAGCATTTTCCAGAAAATAGCAGGATTAATTGGGTGAGTGACTGTCGTTCTGTTGCCTGAGAGCACAATTGAGGTCTGCCATGAAAAAACGGCTCATCGTGCAATGAAATATAATCCCACTTAATCTGGTTCTCCGCTTACCAACAAAAATGCAAAAGATGTAGAAGAAAAGCAAAAGATTTTTAATAACCCCCAACCATTGTAAACTTATCATTTCCCCAACCACTTTAGTCTACAAATATTTTACGGTACATTAAATGATTCCGTGGAAGAAGCAATTGATGGTTCACCAGTTTTACGACTTTGCTTTCTATTTTCAGCTAACGCACATTGTGACATCTTTGTAGCATCTAGTGCTAACGATCTTGACAACAAGCACAAATGGCAAAAGCCAGTGGCTCTTTAGATTTTTCTTTCTCAGATTGCTGATCAGTTCCACAGCAACGACTTCCAATGGATGTAAAATATTCTAGCTCAAAATTTAGTACTCCCATGTTCTGCAATATACACAACAAAGCTATGGGTAGAGTCACACAAAATGTTGCAACACAATGATGGACATGAGAGAAAAAAAATGCATTCCTGGATGATTAAATGTTACAAAAATTATTTGAACGCTTTCTTGTATGTGCCATGGATCTTTGCTACCTGTGGTGGAATTGAAATTCTAAAAAAAATTATACCCTCAAAACTGATATGTCTAATGAATACAACAGATACCATAAGAATTGATGTTAACCACATTCCTAAATTTTTCACTCTGTGAGTGTCTTGTGGAAAGAAAATCATATTTCCTTTTCAAACATTCTCCGTGCAGTATACTACTTGGTGTTACTTACCTCGAAAGTAATTAATTCAATTGTCATATAGACTCATTTTACAAACGTCGACAATGTTTGGAATGTTACCAAACAATTGGCACATTTTAAATCTATCAATGTACTAGATGAAGTTTAAACTTCCTATTTACTGAAGAAACTTTACAATGGACATTAACAAACTTATTGGAACACAATGTGAAGATATTGCAAGATATGCAAGTCGACCCCCGCAGACCGGCTCTAGCCACAATGAGCAGTGAACCAACTGTGTTTTCCCCCATGAGCACTGACTGCAATATGCCTTGCCATCAGAACATGTTACAGTAGCGCTACATCATAGCCCCCAACGACGTCATTACTCCTGAAAGTACAAAAATTTATCCACATATTTTAAACCACTAAGATTGACAGACAATAAAATATCACATAAAAATTTCTTTTAAAGTAACAAAACTCATGTAATATGTAATGTATGTACCACGTAACTAATACGAATCATACTCCCGGCCATTCACTTTCACAGCCGATGAAATATGCAATTGCTGAGGTGGTCAGGCTATCCACCATATGTGTCACTATATTGATATAATATGGTTGGAGAACGCAGAGGACATAATTGTTTAAAATTTTTGGACAACTTCAGATGATCTTGTGTGATCTTGTGTGATTTCTATGAAATGCTTTTGTACATTGAAACTACAAGCATGCATGTTTGGTTCACGTGAAGTGTGTGACATTTCATGGAACATTTCAGTTTTGAAGCAATAATCAAATGATTTTTTCCTGATCAACTTTCACAATGCCGAAAGGTTTCATCCTCGTGCTGCGAAATCACAGCCAAGACTTAGTGGGTCATGCCTTCGTACACACAAGGGGCATTATGCGAGAGACAAAGATCAGAATATCCCAGAAGAAAACAGAAATTTGTAATTGCCACTGATGCCTGAAACCTACCAGAGGCTTGCTTTGAGGTACGTCAACTCTTCCTAGAAGTTTAAAATGAACCCAAAGGTTGCATCTTCCATTTTCAATACGAGTCATTTATAACTTATACCAGATGAATTCAACATGGGGTTTTCAGAATGTGAGGATGGAAATTCAGACTAAACCATTACCATTTTTAAAATATCATACGGTCTAATTGAAGGTGTAATTTGCAATAGGCATAAATTCGACCTAATGTTAATAGTGGCCACTAGCTCTATGCAGATTTCAGAGTACATATATCAAAGAGAAAACTATCAGATGCAGTTTCTTGTTCACAAAACTCGTGACAGATGGTCAATTATTGACCATTTTTGATGCAAGCAATACCGCTCTTTGTATTCTAAATTGGAATAATCCATTTTCGTGGAACATTCGGAAGAGTGCTTCTGAAACCATCACACTCAAGCCGGCTGTCATAATGAGACACACTTGAGGGCACACCAACCAAGTGGTACCATAGCCAAACTAGGTGAAAAGACCTCTTACATTACCCTTACATTACCCTTACATTACCTGTATCCTCATCATCAACTGTGATGACTGATGTTGAACTCGCAGGGTCGAAAAAAAACCCCGAGGTCCTCTTGTGTGGATAAACGAAAGAACCGAAGGAGAGGGTTACGGATTCGTCGTCTTCCACCCACGAATCGCCAGAGACGGTGAAGGAGAAGGAATACTTGTTGGTCGCTGATGGTATGATGAATGTTGAGACCTCTGTGTAATCGATGTACAGTCCTGTAGTTTCCAGTTCTGTACTGAGATAGTCAAAAGCTGGGAGGAGGAGAAAGTGTCAGAGAAGTAAACAAGAATGTCTTGTACCAAACTGGAAGATGGCAGAAGTCCAAATGTGATATTTTGAGTGAACAAAGGTAATATTTGAAATCTAAACTATATTTAGTCATAAATAATCTAATCAAATCTCCTGAAAAAATTCTGCTCTTGTGTTTCTTTTGTCTTAAACATTACAAAACAATCGAATAAGTGTGACATTACGATGCAAATATCTTGAGGCAAGTGTGCCTAATTTCAACTATCCACTGTGGCTACCAACATAAACACAATTATTTTAAACTTATTTCTTTACTCTCTTTGGTACCTTTGCACTTTGATTAAATGGCTTAACTACAAGAAAGCCAAGAGGCTTAGTGATTCCTTGCCACTAAATACACTTGCATTATTTTTTTCCAAGTTGCAATATGAATGTCTGGATGCCTTTATGAGGTTCAAGAAGCAATCTGGGATGTTTTTCAGGCAAGAAAATTCCATGGTTTACTAAGCGCCAACAGATGATGGTGCTCTGCTTAGATAACAACACATGAATTGGCCTCCCACCCAAAATAATGTTCCTGGAACCATGCCTGCCCGGCAGCAATTTTTATAGAACCATTGTCTTGGCAACACTGGTCGGTTACAGATTGTAGCCAGACGTTTTTTCTTTATTCTGGCATGGAAAATCTCTGTACACAAGTGATACTCCTCAGCACCAGAGCAGATCTAGGCAGATAAGTGAGTAATATCTACACGATATAAAAGAAGTGCGCATGTATGCCTTGCCGTGGGACATGCCAAGAGAGGTATGAGCAGCAAAGCCGCTGAATCTCGATACTTCCGGTTGTTTGAAGTTCCTTTGTAAGGATGTTCTGCAGAATATGTTAGAAACAGTTCAATTGTGACTGAAGAGATTAACAACGAAAAATTCAGAAGTTTGAATCTGGATGATGTACCTGTACCTGGTTGAAAAAAAAAATATTAGACTTCTGCCTCTTCAGGTTGTTTCATGCCATTCCTTGTGAACAATGCAATGAGGTAAACATATATTCATTGATCAATTAAACAAGTTGTTTCAAGTAAAACCTGGGATCAAAGCATTTTTCTAATCAAGCTAACTGTGTAAGAGCTTCAGTGATGTTGCTACAAATTTTATACACAAAGAAACAGAGATTTTAGGTGAAACAACATATCTCTGTACAGCTACCTGCTCATGACATGGCAATTAAAAGAGCACTTTAAAGGCTGTAATGCATCACCCCAGACAGTTTCAATTCTCCCAACCACCTACCTCTAGTCCCTCCCTCAGCCTGTCTTACATTCTTCCACATGTGAACTCAAAACAATGGATCCCTGTGTACGCTGTGTAATACGGGCTGCTCTGCATCTTTCGAATTTGCTGGCAATCTAAGAGTGCTGTAACTTAGAACCAGTTGAGAATTTTCCTTTCAGGGAGGTAAAAAGATAGATTAGGGTGATGCAATACAGCCTTTAAAAACAAGGGATCTATTTAGTACCAGCTGCCAGTGTAACTGACATACATACACACACATGCGGGGACGTCTGGGTATGTGTGTTTGAAGCTTCTCCGTCGACAATGGCTCACCGAAGAATGAATAAATTGGAAGCACATCAATTTTATACTGCATTTGTTTAATAAAAATCATAAAGTTTAATTAGCTGCAACATCATGATATTGGTGTCAGAAACTTGAGAACATTTTCAGTCAAGATGAGCTATTATATCAGCCGGGGAACAAATTTAGGAAATGCAGTATTATTGAATCAATATCAAGAGAATAACAATAGTGTTGGCTCTTTTATTTTTTTTTGATGAGTAACCACAAAACTGCCCCCCATGAACAAAACTGGAAACCAAGATTAAATCCTACTTCAGAAGAATCAAAGTTGACAGGGGTGAACTTACACAAGGTGTACATCTTATCATCTTCGAACATATTATCTGAGCAGATCGTGACCGTCACAGAAGTACCTTCCTTAGCGGTTTGAGTAGTCGATGCAAAGGAAAATGTAACTGGAGGATGAGAGAAAACAGAAAAACGATGACTGCAACCTCAAAGGATATGTTTGAAAAAGGGATATATGACAATTGGCACGAGATGACAATGACAATAGACACATAAAGCGACTAAGGAATGACACAAAAGGCAAGAAATGACGACTGCGACTCCACAGATGATGTACTAAGGGATGGGACAAAGCTTTGCTCTATGTATTCCTTTTCACAGGTTGTAGCACGTGTGATAACAGATTTCTTGTATACCACTAGAGAAAAAAAGGGAAACATCATACAAAAATAAAATGGTGCTCTTAACCACACTCCCTTATCCCTTATCCTTCATGAATTGAAACTTATATCACACTGGGAAAAATCTAAAAGGACTAGGACAAATTAAGCTTTCTGTTGCATCTCTTTCTAAATTGCACCCACACAGTGAGATAAACAAATGGAGAAATCATTCTCATAACTTGCAATTCAATTGCAGATTAGCCCTAAAAACTTGCCACGTGAGGGTAGCAACTGAAAGTGACAAATCCTCCCAAATTTCACCCCTGATGAGTGCACCTAACTAAATAGATGACCAGGGATCGAATTTTAAGGTAAACATTCAGTCACTTGGGAACAAATTTTTGCACCTTACCATGCAGTCAAGTTATCATCGAGAGCTTGGGTGCATACTCAATCCCTCCTATGTTTGACAACACGCAGAGGTCTTAGGCAGATATTTTCCACCATTTTCCCCACAAAGGCTGCATATTCAAATATCAGATTACGTACATCACTGCCAGTTTAGACACAGCTCAGAAACAGGCTGAGGTCAAATTTAAGATACAACCCGCACGTTCCAACACTTGGCCAATGGGTCCCTCATTGAACTCCTGCTTGAATGTAACTTGTTACTCTCTCTCACAGATTCAATGAGGCACGTTTGGAAATTAATCCATCTGGGGATGGTTCACTGCATACCCTGTGTCGATGTGAAATAACCATGTACAGTGCCAACATTAAACTACAACAACATCATAGTCACATACTCAAAGTCACCAGGCGGTCACAGCCTGGTCATCAGACGACAAAGGCACACGGCAGCCGATGGGGGGGGAATCAAATCGTTATAAATTACCGAAAGGGGTCGTTTGGATGGAACGGGTGATAAATATCAAAATAGAATGGTAAATCGTATCTGGAAGATATGACGAACATCAGATGGTTCCATGGTACACACATACTACAATACAGCAGACGCCGGCACCGGTGGGCAGGGTGTTCGGTGAGAAACTGGCCTTTCATTTAAAGCCAGCCAACTTACATCTCTGATTTGATTCATTCCAAATGTTCCAATGTGTTGTGACTACATACATAGCATATGACAAGTGCATTTGTCATGTCTAAAACCTTCACACACCGCACAAGACAAGAATACTCAAACTCAGAGATTTCATCTTAACAAAAATCAAGGTTTAGTAGAGTAGATCAAATTCAACCAGACGAAGTGTTCAGGACATTGTAGATTGATGTGTCACTGTAAAAGACCAAAAAGAGAACCACAGCAGCGGTTTGACAATGGAAATCATTCCATCTGCAGGTTTGACTTGCCACATTTTACAAAAACAACCAATCTTGCAGTTTTGACTAATTACTGCCCAGCACTGGAATAAATATTTGTTTCAAAATTTACCTCAAGTCTTTAGTTCAACAAATAAATAATAGTAACAAAAATGGTCTATTCTTATCAAGCGGTGTAAATGCCCAGGGCACTTTATGGCATTCTCCGGCCATTACCCGTGTTCAGTGGGACCAGGAAAGCTTGGGCGATCCTGGAGAGTATGGAAAGGCTATGAAGACACCAGTAGTACTCAGGTCCCCAGCAGGTCCCTGGCCTAGGTGGATAGAAGCAAGCTGAGACGAATGCACACCTTGCCCAAGAGCATTATGTAGACTGGAACTCATAACCACTGGATTAAAAGTTTGAAGCCTTGCACTCTGTAGACTACCGAGCTCTCAGAATACATTACTATGTACATCATTAAGTTACAACCGTGCTAAAGTGTTCGACAGACATGACTGCACATGTACACCTATGGACATGACACCTAATACCCCTTGCCAGGCAGCTCGAGAAAGCCTAGACATTGGATTGGATTGACACACGTGAATTACTTTACGCAAACGATGTTTAATTGACCATGTGGACTATCACAGCATGAGGTGATAAAACTGACCTAAGGGGATAAAAAGTTGCAACAAGTTGAACCTCAGTAGAACAAAAGAAGAGTGCAGATGAAGTGAATCCCATTTTAACGTACCAGTATAAACGGCATGATCATCATTATGTATCGTTTATGTATTGTGTAATTATTGTACATTCCAAATCAGCCTCCATGTCATATGACATTTAGTAGGATAATGTTGCAAGACCTCCTTTTAAAAAGGGAAAGAGCACTACACGTAGCCATTTTCCTGTTAACTCACCGGTATCATCATCTTCAATTTCCCCCAGGAGATTGTCTTCTAAGGGATTGATGACAAAAGTATCATCTAAGCCACCCCTCTCGAACGTGCTTGGTGGGGAGACACCGGTGATTGCCGCAGTGAATGTCTCATAGTCCTCAAAGTCATCATTGTTGACTATAGGTATCTCAACTGTCGCAGTGTCCGCAGCACTGGAGAGAGTGACCTCAAAAGTTTTACCCGTATAGTCCTTGCCTCCATTCGTGTCGTCATCAGTCAGTGATACAGCTGGCAAGAAAAACAAAATGCCATACCAGGCAGAGGAAAGACTTTGTCACTTGTTGCACAAAGATGCATTGAAACCAGCACGAATCACCCATGTGACAGCTATGAGATCCCTCAAAGATATTCTGCTTGAAATATCATCTTACTAAGGTTTCGACCTTTTGAAATTAGGTTGTGACCTTTTGACACAATACGACATTTCACCTAATGTTTACGGAGGATAAGTAGTTGACTTTTTGCACTTTCTACCTCAAAATTGGGTGTAAACATATCTTTTTCATACAGACTGGTGGTAAAAAAAGCTATCTGCAATGGCAAATTCACTCAGCTTGCACCAGGAATATTGATTTGTTAAAGATCATCAAAGCTTGCCTGACCTTTGCAGGTAGGCACTGACGACCTTTGACCCACAAGATTCCATCAGCTTCCATCACATTCTTGACATGGAGAACTCATGCTATGCTATTCACGAGATTCCCAAAAGTTATTCTTCTACAGATAAAGTGTGAATGAGTCTTTCTGCCAAAAACTACAAGGGGAGGGGAGAGGGGAGACTATTATAATACCACAGCTAAAACTCTATGTCAAGTCAATGCTGTCCTTAGTAAAAGTTTCAAGTGGGTTCAGGGTTCAAATGCCTGCTTCAAGGCCCATATGAGGTGCAACCTGAAGAGTCTTTAGAGGCCATTCTGTAAATATGTAAGTTTACACATGTGCTGCAAATTGTCCTTTGCTTAACTAGCAAAAAAAACCAGAATGCAGAAATGCATTGTGGTTTCGATGATCTGTTTAAGAAAGTTTTTTCTGAATCTGATATAATAGCATTAGTATGTGTCACATTAAGGTATGTATGCTTTATATGAAATATGAAATCTGCACAAGCTCCTTTCTTGCGATCATATCTACAAGTTCACACTTTGACCCTTGTTGACATTGAATGACCTTTTACCGCCATTAAAGACCAATTGGGTTTTGTGCTCAATGAAGTACAACTAATTATTGAGTATGACATCTCTCAGGTTGTACATTTAACTTAAAAATAGTGTGGTGAATGTTTCACCATATATAACAGTGTTACGACAAACCAACAACTCAACAACTCCAAGAATACGAGACCAAGCTCAATCATATTGGCTCATAGTCACAGGGAATGGGTTGAAAGAACTCTACAGCACTCCTAAATGTTCTACTTTAAATGGCCTCATCTCTTAGATCCTCTTAGGCCTACTCAAAGGCAGAGTACACACATGAAACTGAACAAATTCATAGACATTTTTTGCAAATTTGTTCTCATTTAAAGATCTTTGAGAAATTGACACTGTTTACTCTGACATTTGCATGCACTGTACATTCCTAGATTGTAGGTGTATCTCATTAAGTATACAAAGTTCCATTGTCTTTGGTGAAGGTCAAAGTTCATTTGCAGTCCACAGGGTCACAGTATGGAATTCTTGTAAACATGCTATCTCAAGAAGGGAAGCTCCCGTTGACCTCCATTAAAATAATAGCGTTCTTGTACTCAATAAGATACACCTACACACTTCATATGACATCTGTTCAAGCTCCCCTTCTTGAGATATCGTGTTAACATGGTTTTCACAATTTAACCCCGTTGACCCTAAATGACCTTTGACCTCCACCAAAAAAACAGGGTTCCTCTACTCAACATGGTACAACTAAATACTAAACACGAGATCTCTACAAGCTTCCTTTCTTGAGATATCGTGTTTACAATGTTTTCACCATTTGACCCCTGTTGACCCCAAATAACTTTGACCTCCACCAAAAAAGTTAGGGGTCTTCTACTAAATGTGGTACACCCATATACTAAATATGAGATCTGTCCAAGCTCCCCTCCTTGAGATATCGTGCTTACAAGGTTTTCACCATTTGACCCCTGATGACCCCAAATGACCTTTGACCTCCACCAAAAACAATAGGGTGCCTTTACTCAATGTGGTACACCTACATACCAAATATGAGATCTGTCCAAGCTTCCCTTCTTGAGATGTCCTGTTTACAAGGTTTCCACAATTTGACCCTGTTGACCCCAAATGACCTTTGACCTCCACCAAAAACAATAGGGTGCCTTTACTCAATGTGGTACACCTACATACCAAATATGAGATTTTTCCAAGCTCCCCTTCTTGAGATATCATGTTTACAAGGTAGGGCATCACAAACATACATACACACATGCACACACACGCATACATACACCCACACATGATTACAAAGGTTACGATTATCATCAAAACCAAAAAAACATATTTTTACGGAAATGAAAAGGGACGGGAGGGGGACTGTATCCCCTACTCATGGAAACAGGGTGGCAAATCCCCTCCACTATCCCTCAGGCAAAATCTCTGTAACCTCAAAATGACCTTTGAGCTCTACCAGAAACAATAGGGCTATTCTATTCAATATGGGTAATCCGCATGCTAATCATGAGCTTGTTCACAGTTATCATTTTTGATATCCTTCTTAAATATAGTATTTTCAAAGTTTTGACCTTCAGACCTTCAAAGTCCTAAATGACCTTTGACCTCCACCAAAAGTATAACCAATCATTCCCTCAATATGGGCAAAGGAGATGATAAATATGAGATTGCTCACAGCTATCCTTTTTGAATATTTTGATTACAAAATTTGGATTTTTGGTGACCTAAAATAATTTTTGACCTTAATATTGGCAATCCAACTGCTATGTTTACCATCAGTCACATTTAGCCTTCTTGAGATAACCATTTACAACGTTTTGGGAACTATGGTGATCTGTAATGACATTTCACCTCCAACAAAGCAATACCTAGGGGTGATTCTCTTAAGTTGGTAAATCCACATGCTGAGCACTGCAATAGACCCCTCACAGTTACGCCAGTTACGACAAATAAGCTTCACGAAAAAAATAGAAATCATCTACTTAAAGCTGGAATATGTGAGTTTAAAATTAGTTATGTTTTGCCACTGAAAGTCAAATATGTTACAGCCACTAAAAAAAAAAAAACATTGCTTAAGCCCCACTTTGCATACATGAATATTCATATCCATTCCCATTGGTGTGTTTGATTTCAAGTAACTGTGACTGACAGCTAGGCTTTCTTGGACAGTCTGAATTTTGTAGGGCAAGATGGATGAATAGTTTCTGTCAGATTTTGTGACAGGTGATCTTTTCCCCTATTTTCTCTTCCCTGATCTGAGACAATGGCAAAGAACACAGGTAGGAAGCTGACCAGGTGATTGCCAGGGCGACTCATATCCCAGCTTTGAGCAAAAGGAAACAGGCTCTGATAATTGCTAAACGACATGACACATACCAAATCTTCTACTCAACATGGTTCATCATCTTATCACCTAGAGATCAGTAAAAGTTTACCTTTTTTAGACATCGTTTTTATGCTTTTTATGGTTTGACCTTGTGCCTACCTACAGTAGGTTAACCACTGACCTCCACCAACAACAGAAGGGATCTTAAAACTGCAATGTAATTGACTTGAGCAAGCTTGCACTATCGATATTTTGTCTTTACAAGGATCTCATATTGGCTTCTTCTGACCAAAATTAGAGGTTAAGATGGATTGATCCTACCTTATCTCCATATTTCTTCAGTATGTACTAAACCCACAACCATAGGTTAGTATGTAACCCACAGCTATGACTAAGTGATCACTGCATTGCGGTACATAGAAGTGTACGTGGCATGGCTCAGTGTTCACTGCAACAATGAGGATTGCACATTGCATAACATACACAACACTTACGTCACATCGTTTTTGTCTTACCCAATCTTATGACAAAATTCTGAAGTGTTATACCAAATAAACGATGTGTTGCATTTGTACCAATTTTACGAATGATTTCACTCGTTGAAAGATCGGCATCACCTCTGCCAATACAACATCCAGTCTTCCAACCCGTGAAATTATTCTTAGGCTATTGCACTCATAAACATTCATTATTTGTATATTCATTGTCTAAGTTCAGCCGAGCATTTTGTGTAGATAGAGAGGAAGCATTTAAGCAAAGAAGGAGATTGGGCAGAAAATTTAACCACTGCTAATACTTTAAGACCCACCAAATTGAGTGAAGATAAGCTGTTCAAGTAGCTCAAAGGTATTTCACTCCTTTGTAAGGCAATTCTAGTTCAATATAGTGCACCTAGCAACATCATTTAAGTCAACTAATCCTTAAACAATTAGCTTGCTCAGAACAATGCTTTGATCTCAGGTGTCTAACCGCCAACATTTTCTGAGAAGGTGGTGGCACACAACTAGAAACGAATATTTCATTGACATAAATGAATACGTTTATCCTTGTTGCTAGGGATCGCATGCGAATGAATTAAAGATTTAGAAGTCTACTGTTTTGTCAACATGATGAGAAGTTTCCTGAAATAGGCAAATATAGATTTTTTTGGTGTTTGGACGTACAATCTAAATGCTATACTGTCATACATGACACCGTGCAATGCTGGAGGTAGAATAAACGTTTTTCTCATGACAAGTGGCAATGTTGTTGCAGCACAGAAACCCTTCTAAACGCAAACGGTGACTGCAGCAGACGACAAGTACCATACTGTGTTTACTTCCTGATCTCTTGTTAAAGACTTATAGAAATGTCAAGAACAATACAAGAGACAGATTACTGTCTGATTTTGGTGGCTGCACACATGATTTCAAAGCGTTACATCGTCTCCTAATAACAGTTGACTGGTCTAAGTGCGAGAGAAGCTCATACCTGACAGATTAGAAAGTCTCACAGGATAAACTGGATTTGAGATGGATCAACAGAATTATACAAGAGGATATGAACCGCTAAGCCTCAGCGACAGAAGGAGCAGGAGTTGCTGGTGTCATCTGACAGGACTGTAAGGGTATATACTTCATGTAAGCCAACCTCAAACTCAGGTGAACAGACATCATCAGAAGGGAAATGAATAGACTGAACAGCCTCTACTGAATAGGATTAGCAGTGGACTATTCAAGTTGATTTGAGGTTGGCTTACATGAAGTATATACCACTATAAGCACTACACCTGTGCCCCAGAATGTTAGCACCAATCATTTCATCAATTATTAATAAAGAAGGTTAGATTTTTAGCCAATCACAATAATGCTTCAATAAATAATACCTTTGTGTTGATCTGAGACCATATATGCACATCTCATTGAAAACATCGCGGAAGGTAGCGATGACTTATATACTAACATTCTGTACCACTGTCACCCACCCAGTCTGTAACTCACATCAAAAGCAGTGAAGAATGAAATGTGAATAAACATGTGACTTCCTCCTATGTAAATGGCATTGCCAAGTGGATGTAGTCTACACGACTGACAATTAAAGCAAAGAATCCACCAAACTTTATACTGAGGAAGAAAATAGTGTTTCTCATCACCTGTTTGGAAAAATGACGACAATAGAGAATATTTGCAGTAGCGGATCAGAGGGGGGGGGTGCTCTGAGTGGATATGCACCCCTCCAAAATATCTAAAATTGTTCCTTTAACATATGTTACATTGCAGATATCTCCTTCTTGCTCTCCTCACATAGCTTTCATAGCTTTGGTATAGAAACTCACACACCATAACAAAGGGCTATTTTTAAGTAAATCCTTCACACCTAAAGACACCCTCCCGCAATGTGCGAATCTGGTGCTCGACCATTGACATGTCCTGCATCCGTCCCTGGTGCAGTATACGTTTCACGGGTGAATTAAAGTCTATAAATTAGCGTACTTGCTGTATAGCCACTATCCTGGAACGAGCCCGTAACAGTCAGTGTGATGGTCCCGGTTGAACTAGCACTCTCTGTGAATGTTCCAATACTCTGAATACCTATGATAGCTGTGAATACAAACGAAAGAGTACGCATGATGACAAATTTAGCTTTGATCGACATTAATCTGACTATTTAACAGATACTGTCAAAGGAAATGAGGTTCTGTCCATTCCCAGAACTATCCCCCCTCCACAGTTCGACCCTGACAATTCCCATATAAGCCCTTTCCTCGACCGTAACCCTTTCCCTAAAGGAATTATTGGAGGGAAATTCTCAGTCTTCGGAATTATTTGAGTGGGAATGCCTAGGGGAGGTTGTCCAAGGGGCAAATTGTACAGGGGGAACCTTTTGACGATTCTATCAAAATCGCTAATCAAAACACTACCTTCTATCATGATTTTCATACACTGCATTGATGTCACATCCACCTACCTCCGAAGCAGGGTTCCCACACAATTTTAAAAACTAATTTCAAGGACTTTTCCAGGACTATAGAAATACAGTATGTTATACTGTCAATACCCCATTAAGGATATTAATAAGATGGCCTCCTCTACCCCTTACAGCCATTCGATCCTCCCACATGTTCATTAATAAATATGAGTATGACCCAGAACTACTGTAAACAAAGGTTGTGCAAAACTGTTAGTGTAGATGCAGCAAAGTTAAAAAATACATTACATGTGCATGACTCTTACTTTAAGTAGCTGTGAGATACTGCCATAAATGAATACAGCCAGCTAACACAATGTGTAGAAGTTACTTGTTGGTTGGTGATTGGCATGGTATAATATCAGCTGAACCAGTAAAAAGTGTAATCTTCACCCAAACGTAGAAACAAGCGGTTATTAATACATTTTGGGTGTCAGATATTATACTATGACATAAATTTGAATCAATTGGCTGAATCTGCTGTAGTTTCTGGAAATCTATTGGTGAGATGCTGTAGGCACAGCCACTTCAAATTTAATGTAACATTTACCCAACTAACAAATAATGAAATATTAATAAGTTTTGGGTGTCAGGTAGTGACAAAAGTTTGCCTAACTTCTGGAGATGTCAAGGACTTTTTGGAAAATATCCAAAATTAAGTGAATTTCCAGGACATTCAAGGACTACAATATTTTTCAAGGATTTCAAGGACTTTCAAGGACCTGTGGGAACCTTGCGAAGTGACCCGCATTTGGACACCCAAACGCACTGACCCACCACAAACTTTGAAAAACCCACATTTCACATCTATGTAGTACGCTAGGATGAAAAAAGAGACCAGAATGCACAAATGCATTGTGGTTTTCATTGATCCCATTATGAGCATTTTTTTTCTGAATCCGACGTTATACCATAAGTATGTGTCAAAGTCTACCTATGCGTTACATAAAAAATACGAGATCTGTACAAGCTTCCTTTCTTGAGATCATGTCTAACAAAGTTTTCACAATTTGACCCTACTGACATCAAATGACCTTTGATTTCCATGTAGGATCAAACGCTTCTTGTACCATATGGGATGCAACTACATACTGAGTATGATATCTGTTAAAGCTTCCCTCCTTGATAAATGATGTTTACATGAATTTCATAATGTGACCCTGTTGACCTCAAATGACCTTTGAACTTCACCAAAGACAATGGAATTCTTGTACAATCAATGAGATACACCTACATTCTTGATGAGAGGTCTGCCCAAGTTTTCGTTCTTGAGATATCATGCTTACAACATTTCCACAATTTGAACCCTGTTTACCTCGAATGACTTATGACCTTTACAAAGTCAAAACTAACATTGAAATCAATGAGGTACACTTACATACCACATATGACCCCTGTCAAAGTTTTCCTTCTTGAGACAAAGTGTTTACAAGGTTTTCACAGTTTGACCCTTCTTAACCTCAAATGACCTTCGACTTCCACCAAAATCAATACGGATGTTGCACTCATTGCGGCACACCAATATACCACATATGACATTTGTCTAAGCTTCCCTTACTGAGATATCAGATATTGTGAAACAACTATGCAATAGAAGGTGAAAAAATATTAAGTGACGAACTGATCAACTTCAATAATCAAAGCTGAGTTACATACTGTAGAACAATGTTAAAAGTAAGGTTACAAGATTGCAGTTTCTAAACATTTCACTTTTTTCTCTTTTTCTTTGTAGAAATAGGAATGATGGACCAGTGGCATGTGCAAAGTAAGCGGGGGCACAATGAATCAAAACTGCATTGTTAAGGCATGGTCACACTTCAACGAATTCCGGTCGGATTACGTTCCGAATTTTTCAATTTTTAGTAAATATCTTCTCCATCTCTGATCAGAAAGATAAAAAAGTTTGTCAACTTGCGTAAATATATGATTTGTACCAGACGACTATGAAAATGAAATGTTATCTCATTATTTCCTGACGTCACACCAACAGACAGTTTTTATCAGACACCCACAGTCCGATAAAAGCTCTCCGTTGGTGTGACGTCACAAAATAATTAGTATAAATTTGATTTTGTTTAGTCATGTGATACAAATCATTTATTTACACAAGTTGGCAAATTTTTTGTTCTTTCCGATCAGAGATGGAGACGATATTTACTGAAAATAAAAAGAATCGGATCGTAATGAGATCCGATTTCGTTGTAATGTGACCGCAGCTTACGTCAGGCATAATGGCAAATCCAGGCAATGGGTGACTTACATTACGATGGATAAACTAAGGTCCGTCGATATATCGATATATATCGATATTATCGATATATCCGATATTGAACGCCATACTAATATCGTCGATATTGATTTTCGTTCATACAGATATATAGATAACATCGATATATAGTTAAAAAAACGATCTATAGTACGTAAACACCGATATTTATTTTACATGCCAGCTCACAAGATTGCAACAGCAGCAAAAAATAAATAATCCAGTCTCTTTGCTTGAGTATATTTCTGCGCGATCAGCGTCACTCCTTTGTCAAAAACATCTAGCTGCGTATCGCTGTTCAAAGAAAGCCTAGACATATTCTTTTTTTACTTCAACGTGACTTATTCTCTGCGTACCAAACGCTGTTCGTACCATCTACTTGCGAGTCACTGCAGTACTGCACAATGGTAAAGGTGGCTGTGTCGTTGTTAAGTCACTCATATACAGCTTCCCCGCTCATCGCAGCAAGAGGCTTTTACTTGGCATGCACAGTCACTGCGAGTTCTCAAATTATGTCAATGCAATCTCTGTAAATGGTGAAGGTAGGCGGAGTTTCATTCACATCCTGACTATAGCACGCCTTGCATCGAATTATGAAAGTAAGGTCTACCTGCCACTCGCATGCATTATAAACTTTTCAAAAATCGAGGGAAAAGGTAAACGAATCCTATAGGCTCCCAGTCACTCCACGCCTGTCAGTCATTCCACATTGGTATCATGGGGGCGGGCATACACAGCTCATTCAGATCTAACCCAGAGAACAACAGCTGAAAATTCTCCATTGATACAGCACAGAGATTTGCTCGCTAAGTGACTGAAGTACCGTACGATGCAATAGTTGCAGTAGTTGTGTTGAATGGTCCCAATATAAGGCCCCCGATTTTCCGCGTTTCAAAATGGAAATTTCAGTGTTTTTCCATTTTCAACTTTCTCATTTCCGTTCCAAACACAAATGTCAATTGCAAGTTACTATCGAGTTATCGTGTGATAATAGCCCCGCATGTGTACAAAAGTGCAGGGATATATGAAATCCATATACACAGTGTAGCGTTAGAATGAAAACTATACATCAGCGTAACTCAGGTTCGATCAAAAGAAATCATTCCATATTGCTTCAAAATTTGAATAATTCTCAAAATGTTGCATATTTCATGTATTTCAAACTTTATGCATTTTTAAAGTTAAAATGTACAGAAAAGTCTCATATGAAGAAATACATAGGATTGCCCAAAGCCTTCCGAAAAGTTACAGTGATTATATCCTAACGTAGTCAGATGTATAGGGAGTAGCCTAACCACCTCAGAGATTACGTCCATGTTTCATCGCCCGTGAAAGAACAGCCAACTATTTGTAAGTTAAAGAATTCATGTTATTTAATAAACAATCAAATGTATTCTACTGTTTTTCAGTCCCAGAAGCTGAAAATATTGAGATTCAAGATTGAATTTGTGGAAAGACGGCTTTGTTGAGGCAACGGTAGCATTAATGTTAGTACACAGCATGATTCTGTCCCCAGTAGTCATGGGGCAAGATTTGTTTCTTACTCCAAAGACGTTCACTCTCGATAACATCTTTCCAGTCAATGGGCAATTAGGCAATAAACATCATCGCTAGCCTTATCCCCACAGGGGTAAAATGGTGTGACACTTTATCTTCTAAGCTCTATCTTAAATTCCTTGTTCTGCTTCTCTTATCAGTTTGTATTATTTCTGCACAGAAAGCCAGGAAATTTTAAGAAAGTTTACCATGATTGATTGAAAGGCATGCAGAACACAAAATAGGGTGTAGCCTATAAACATCCTAGAAACAGACCTACTTGAGTGTTGATGGAGTAACCAATATCCCAGCTAAGATTGCAGTGGTAATTGTCCAAAGTTACTGGGCCAGCCCAAGCGTGTAATTTCTACCTGAGGCAGTCAATCTCTGTGTAAGTGGTGAAAGAATCCACAACCATGAAATTCCCATACATAAGTCGGGTTCTCCACACAAAAATTCTGCCCCACCATTACAGGGACCAAAATCACGTTATGAACTTACCCTCCTTGAGTTTCTGGGGTCTAGGCACACAGTTGTCAGTGCTAGAGCGCATGGGGAATGTTCAGTTGATTCAATCGGATGTTTTAGCCAGCTGCAGCTGGTCCACTTGGGTCTCCTTTCGTATTACGCTAGCTAAGTGTTGCGATAGTTTCTTTGAATATCTATTCAAAAGTTTATGCAAGAAACTTAAGACTGTAAACCATATACATTTCATTAATTTAGCTTTTTTTCTCCAAAAGTATTGTAGAAAGTTTCTCTAAAATTGGTAAATTCCGTGAATTTCAGTCGTTCGGAAAATCGGTGGCCCTACCTTTAGCCCTTGTAGTGTGCATGTTACCTTGTTTGTGTATACAACCGGTAGTGGGGGTGGATTTGCTTTTATTTCTGAAGGAAGTCTTCAGAAAACAAAATAGTTTTCAAGGATTATATGTAATTAAATGAGCTGTATGTAATGCACAGTAATCAGAACCTGAGCTTAGAATTTATTACTGGGTGGCAACTAGTCAGTGAATTTCCAGGTCCCGTATGTGGACACTTGACATATGATTGCATTGGCAAATATTTGGGTCACATATGTGACTGATTTAGTCACTGAACTTGTGCAGCACTGACGTTTATGGCCCATATGTCTGGCTTATTGTGTATGTACCAGTTTCACGAAATTTTGCAGGAAAAACCTATATACCGTATATTACTGATATTTTCAAATTGATATATCGATATCGAATTTTTAATACCGACGCACCTAAGGATAAACCATATAGTTTTGAAAGCAAAAATTTTGTGAAAATACAATAGCAACATGGGATTCTGCACGATCAAAAAATTGTCACAGACTGTGCTATTTTGCACCTCAGAATTATTTGATTCAAGACATTTTCTGAAGGTTCCCATTTCAGTTAGGCCCCTCCCCCATGTCAGATGAGAGGAATATATGGATTCTCCACAAACTTTTGTCCCCCAACCCATCAAGCCCTTCGTACACTACTGTGCTGGCCTGAGTCACAATTTCCAGTGCTATTATTTTCAACCTTGCTCTGCTCATCGACTTACGATTGTTACGACGAGTTTTTGAAAACGACTAATTTCAAACTTGCCTGTGTCGTCATCTTCTATTGTAACAGAGGCCACGCTGGCAGTGCCAATATCTAATACGCCGGCTCGAAATCCAACAGGCGTGCTGGTCCCCATGATTGACACAGAGAATGATTCGCAATCCTCCACAAGATCCTCATCGAGGATATCCAACACAACTTCGAAGGAACTCACACAAGCAGGTATGGAATATGACGATATGCCCGAAGACGAATAGTCCAAGCCTCCCATAGCTGTGTCAGCTATCACAGTCAGTGCTGTGAGAAAGAAAACAACCAAAGTGAAACTTGCAGCCAATGGCGTGCAGTGACACGTATTCGACATCGTTCTGCATGTACCTGTACTCACAGACACGGGGAAAGAGGTTAACAAATCTCTAAGATAATTATCACAGAATCGTGAAAGAAAGGACGAAAAAAGAGCCAAAACATAATACACAATCCAAGATTTGGGGCTTCATATGATGAGTCTATGAGGTCTTGTTCTAAAAGTGGTGTCAGTGTTTGTTTGAGTTGAATCCAGTATACAGTTTACATCAACAGAAGACAAAATACCATGTCAGTTGAAGTTCCTCTTTGCAAAGCTTCTGCAGATGGCATGTGCTATACCGTAGTAAACCATGCAAAATGCTTGTTCCGAGATTTGGAAACTTCAATTGGCTCTCTATCAAGTTGCAATGATCAGCACTTTCTTTTTTAACAGTCAAAGCAGTAATTGGAAGCAATCAATATACTACGCATTCTCTATCGTCTTGAAAACAAACTGCGTATTTTCAGATATCGTGGCTAATTTATCCAAGACTTTTGTCTTTAGCTAAGTTTAGGCACTAGTGAAAGCCATTAATCTTCACAGATATTGCTGCAGATATATAGAAAACAAACTCTAGCAAACAAAGTGCAAAATGTCATATTCCGGGTCATGCAATCACCGATTTATGGTTCCATGACTGGTAAACAGAGGCATAGCAAGATCCTTGCAAACTCATGGACAAGAGACAATGGGGTCTCCAAACCAAAAACATTTTATGTTATGTGATTCAGAACTCTTTGCGACTTATTTATGACACAAGAGATGACACATTCTCCTCAATGTGGTCCATCACTGTGCTATACAGCTATTATCAGCAACAGATTAATTACATTCTTGAAATAAATATACTGAATATATGTGTGAAAGTGGGGGTGGACGCTGGTTCACTATCTAAACACAACAGTACGACCAAGAACCTGATGAGAATTGTTTAGGCTATGCTCTGAGGTATACATGTCTTAATGCATGTCCTTCTTAGAAGCATTTTCACCTTTTAGGTGAAATAACCTTACTTTTGATGTAGCATTGCTACAAGAATGGTTCTAATGACCAACCTAAGAACGGTTCTTATGACCAAACTAGACCGGTTTCTGCTCTCAAATTTTAAATTAGGAGCGTCATCAGTATAGTAAGCCTTTCCAAGTATTTTATATTTGTGGCTGGGGTGTCTTAGCTCTCTTATTGCATGTATATAGTGCATTAGAAAGAGTTTATGCTCATAATGCAGCTATCAATGCTTTCAAGAGATCTTCATGAGAACCTTGGCTATCGAACAATTCATCATTGCTTTGGAATCTTGATTTAACAAGGAGATCTTTCAGATTTTGTGCTCTTTTAAAAGCAAGAATCGGTTCGTTCGGAAACAGCTTGGATAATTCGGGGTGACCCGAAATTAAATACCAGTGTTACAAGAGAGCCTTTTTAAGGTGCTGGATTTTGATGTGGGGTGTGTAGATCACTTTGGAGACCAGAGGTGGAACATTTTGTTTCGGTTTGGGGGTGAGGTATTGCACACGACTATTAAAATTGATGCCTATTGTGGCTGTGGCAAATTCCTCTTCCTTGTAATTTCTTAATAGAAGTTTCTCTTTGAAATTTTCTCTTTTTTCAATGAAGTCGGTCTCATTATTGCAGAAACGAGAAAAACGCAATACCTCGCCTTTGATGAAGCCTTTGAAAGTGGCAAGCGGGTGTGCGCAAATTCTATACAGATATTGGAAGGTTTCAGTGCGTTTGGTATAGAGTTTAGTATGTAGTATCCTGGCTGAGTGAAATCTAGGAGTGTTGGTATACATGGCGACAACATCAAGTGTTGCTAGGAGTATCCTTTTTTGGTTACGGGTTTGCTTCCAGAACTTTTAAAATGTGATTGGTATTTTTCACACAACTATCTTGTTTTAGTACAATGGGAAGCAAAAAATTATCCACAAATTCTGAGATTTTCTCTGTAGGAGATCCGTTGCCACTTATTATAGGTCGACCAGCAAATTTTGAGTTAGCTGGGGGTGCCTTTATGAATTTTTGGCAGAACGTATATAACTGGTGTACGGATCTTGTGGTTGTACGGTGACAAGTACTCCATTGTTGCCAAGTCTATCTCTTTTTGAGAGAGCATGTCTAATAGTAGTTCCTGGACTAAACCTTTGGTTTCAGACATAATGTCATTTTCCAACTTTTCATAGCGATGACTTGAGAGTTGCCTTTCAATTTCAACCTGGTAGTCATCATGACCAAGTATGGTAATGCCTCTCTCTTTATCAAAGGGTTTAATAACAATCGAGCGGTCGTTCGTTAAAGCATTTAGTGCGAACAGTTCCGATTTGTGAGTGTTGCCTCTTACGTTCTGAATTGGAACGCTAGCTGTTTCTGCTATCAAACTTTTGATTCTTAGTGTTCGAAGGAGGAGAGGAGAAGAAAGAACTTTGCATGTTTAATAGAGGTGTAGACCTGCTCTTTCTAGAAGAGTTGATGGCCCTAAAAAGAGCCTTTGAAAATGAGTCTGTCTCAGTGATCTACTTCCTCTTACATGGCTGTGGTCTGTTTTTGGTCTTTTGATGGCGAACAGGTTTCCTCCTATACTCTTCTTTCTTGTCTGATGTAGTCAGCAGGATTGTCAACAGACAGGTAGCCTCTATGACCTTGGATGTTGACTAAAAGATATATCCTACATCGCACATATTATGAGATAATATGACACATATGTCAAGGCTCGCACCACTGGAACTTTGCCCTCACAAGGTTCTCTCATTGTGATCTCTGATAAACATAAGAGGTCAAGATGTGTCTGGAGGTCAAAATATGTCAATACTCACACTACTGAAACTTTGTCTTTAAAGGGTTCCTCCTTTTGCACTCCGACAAACATAAGAGCTCAAAATATGTCAAGGCTCACACCGCTGAAACTCTGTCTTGATGATTCTTATGTTTCACAGTTTGACCTCTGTTGCCTGCACATGACATTTGACCTCCACAAAAAGAATAGGGTGTTCTTGTACTTTTAGCAGCCAATTATGATAATAATAACAATACAAAATAATACAGAAACCTAAATAGCACATTACCGTAGAATGTTTAGTTGCACTTTACAACACATCATGAAAAAGCCAGGCTCTTCAAATTTACCTCAAACGACTTAAGAGAAGCAGGCTCTCTGACACTAAGAGGGAGGCTACTCCATAACATGGGGCCACTTAAAGAAAATGCCCTTCCCACCAAGTTACTACAGTATGCCTCACAAAAGAAACAACCAGGCTGGTTCCACTACAAGTAGAACTTCTTAAAGAAGAATAAAAGTCAGAACGTTTTACAATAAAACATCACTGTCAAATGAAAGACTAACGTGTGGTTGATCACCATCACCAAATTTCATGGGTTTTATGTTGTTTACTTTTCAAGATACTGCAATTTGAAAGTTCATAAAAATCAATCAGGATGCTGCCATGCTGAGATTGTGATGTTATAAACTGACCATGTGTTATTGAAAAGCTTTTGTTTTTATCTACACTTTATTTTAACAGTTATGCATCTATTTAAATCAAAGTATGAATAATTTGATCACTGCATGATACACTTCACTAATCCAACACAAAATTGTGCACAGTGTACATGCATTTATGGAAATTGTGAGAGAGGAAAGCAAGGAAATACATTACATTCCTGCTATCAGGGGTAATATGTGACGTCACAGTTCGACTTACTCAAGTCGGTTCACATTCAACTGAGACAAAAATATGGCAGCCACCTTCTCTAGGTTTCAAAAGTGCATAATTGGAAAGGGAAGAATACTTTTTAATGAAACTTTGACAAGTGTTTGGTCAAATACTTCTGCTTCATATTTTATAAAGATATTCCCGCGGTTTCATTCTCCTTTAAATGGTAAGAAGAAGGCTTAGCAATACACATATCACCAAGGTAAGAGGGAGCCTGTCCAATCACAACATCATTTGTACACTAGAAGGAGACTCTAGAGCTTTATCCTGTTATCAACTGGTAGCCAGTGCAAACTTCTTAAAGTAAGGGTAATGTGTTGGTGGTGGTAATTGATACCGCTTCATTATCACTTTAGCTGCAAAATTTTTTAAGTGTTGCAATCTTTGGAATTGCTTTTTGTGCAGGCAATACAAGAGGCTGTTACAGTAATCAAGGTGAGGAAACACCGAGCCATGACTCCGCTTTATAAAGAAATCTTTAAAGAGACACTTAAATATTCTATGTATGTTGTTTATGTTGTGATTAGCAAATCTTATCTTTGTTGAAATATGGTTGTCGAAAAAAGTCCACATAATGACCTACCGAGGTATACTTTCTAGGGCATACTGATTGTTGAGCCACCATGCCATTTTGTTTCATGTATTCGTTGATTCCCTTGCGCTATCACGATTTGTGCAATTAATATACCCTTACAAGTGCAAACAGAAAAAAAAAACATGAGCACAATTATGATGGGAAGTTATTCACATCCACGAGCAGAACACTCACTGTGACCTATATACGTGATGGATTATTAAATAGCCAATCGTTACAAAAAAGAAATACAAATGGGCCAATGGGAAGCAATTTCATTTGAGTGTACTTACTGACAGAGTATCCGTCATCCTCTACCTGTGCAGAAATTGTGATAGTCTGAGTGTACTGCATACCCTCACCAACTGTGGATGTAGTCGGTATTAAGTTCAGCTCCGCTGAATGACAAAACAAAATTGAGTAGAGTTTAAAAACACTTGCATTACGCTACCTACGGAAAAGAGTCCCGAAATGCGTATGACATCTCGGATGGTTTATATTGCTGTTCTCACCCCAAAAGTAATTCTGATCTATAACATGACTCAAAAAATTCTGCCCTTGGAAAAAGAGAAGCAAAGTCCCGTCTCTTTTCCGTCCGCAGATCTCACATGACGTAAACTAAGATATCATCTGACTATGCACTGTATTTATTACATGCTTTAGGATTAACTGCAGGTACACTTGTCTGTCCACAGTGCAGGTGCAGCAGAGATGAGAGAACTGAAGGAGCTACATGGATATTTCTGAAAAGATATGGCCAAGTCTACGTGTACTTGTAGGCTTGTATGTACTTGTAGCTTGTGGACTTGTATGTACTATATGTTCATACTAGTAACCACAGCATATATGGGGGAATTTCCTTTTATTTCTGTGCTTCCTCACTACCTACAGTCCAAACAGCAGTTCAGGGAATTTCTCTGCAAGTGATCAGTGTTCATTGCCAGTTGCAGTCAATAAAAGTTTATCTGTATTGATACTCCACCAAATATAACCAGAATGCACAACTGCATTGTGGTTACGATGATCCAACTATGAGCATTTTTTTTTTCTGAGTCTTACATTAATATCAAATGTTACCTGTGCTTTATGACATATGAGATCTTTACAAGCTTTCTTTCTTGTGATCATATCTAGCAAGGTTTTCACAATTTGACCCTTGCTGACATCAAATGACCTTTGACCTCCATTCAAGATCAAATGGCTCTGGTACTCCATGAGATACAACTACATATGAAATTTGCCAAAGCTTCCCTTCTTGAGATATAACGTTTATAAGAATTTCATAATGTGACCCTGTTCACCTCAAATGACCTTTGATTTTCACCAAGAACAATGGAATTCTTGTATACTCAGTGAGATACATCTATATTTTTCGTGGGAGACCTACCCAAGTTTTCCTTTTTGAGACATTATGTTTGCAATAGTATCACAATTTGACCTGTCAACCTCACATGACCTTTGATCTCGATCAAATTTGAAAGTGATCTTGTAATCAATGTGGTACACTTACATACCACATGAAAATTGTCCAAGCTTTCTCTCCTGAAATATTGTGATTACAATTGCCTGCCTCCTAACAGGTTATCCTGTTGCTACAACTATCCAATGTAATCCAGTTTCATTCACTATTCAGTTGATGGGCTTATAGTGAGTATAATCAGTATTGCAAATTTGTTTGTGGGGGTAACCAGCCAAATCATCTGTAAAAACACCAAGCAAACCTAGCTCCTACTTGACACTGTATTTTTGTACAGTGTAACACTTGTCGGCGTTTTCAACACCCGGTAATACAATATACATCATTACATACTAAATCTATGTGGTTACAAGTGTAGGGTAAATTGCAAACCTGTTTCACTCGAGTGACTTTTAAGTCAGGACAAACAAAATTCTCGAAATGGAGTGTTTTACAGTTATTTAAATCAGGACCCCAAAACTCCAACTTGCAATTTGGCCTGCCCTTTGAATTTTTACCAGCCTGCAAAGGTAAAAAAAACCAGACCAAATTTGCCTATTTTGGTGTTTAAAATGCCAAACTGGCAACCCTGACTACAACAATTGGCAGGTACACTTGGTTGAAGAGAAGATTTCCCGCACTAATTCTGCATGAATTGCAACAAATGGGGACACTTTTACATCACTGAATTGACGTCATTAAAAATGACAATTTCATTCACACCAGTGCATAAGTTGGATTGGGAATTTCTGCAATTCATAATCATAAGCAAAGTTCCTGTCCTTGAATCTACTGTAATTATGAACATAAGTCCTGAATGCCAATGGGATTTCAAACTCACAATTGGCTGACGAAAATCCCAGGAAGTAAAGTCAACAAATTAATATATGAACTTGTACACAATCTCATTCACTTCAAGGCTGTCAGTCATTTTACATTGGGGTCTTTTGGGCGGGGCATAAACAGCCTGCTCAGCTTGGAACTGAATATTTCCCATTGAAATGGTAAATTGATTGATTAGCTTCAAACAACAAAAATACTATAAGAAGCACATACAGTAGTGTGCTTGTATCATTAAAGTTTCATTGTTTGAGTGTATAAATGGAAATGGCAGTGAATTGGTTTGTATTTCTGGTACAACAAAACAAGACAAGTTTTCAATGATTTTATGTGAAGTAACTTGTAAGTAATGTACAGCAATCAGATTACCTGACGAACTGACCTGACCTCCTGACCTGATCACCTAAGAATTTCTAGGTAGCAAATGGCTAGTGAGTATGCTAACACACGATCACATCAGCAAAAAGTTGGTGGCTGATTTAAATTAGTTGCTGTACACAGTACTGCTATCAAACCATGCGAAAGCTGCACAAATGAAACTTTTTACCTCGTCATTACATGGTTTTTTGTCAATGAATTTACGTAAAGACATGAAAATAAGCTACTGGTATGTAGGTCACAGAACCTGTTGTTTTTATCACATTGAACAAGGCACAGAACCTCTTTTTGTTATATAGTTGACCATGTGGTCAGTACCGGTGCTTTGAGTAATGCCGGTAACGATGTGTTGCGGATACCGGCACTGATTTTTCTTAATACGTACTGCAGTGACGTAACTGATATCTTTAACCTACCATCATCATCATCTTGAATTGTTGCAGCAAATGTAAGTTTTGATCCACCAGTTATCACACCTCCTCCTGTCCTGTGTGCCAGGCCATCTAAGTAACGGGTAAGAGAGAGCGAAACAGTCTCGTCGTCCTCCGCTTTCATATCATCAAGAAATGGTATGGTATATGTTAAACCTGACGTCATTGTGGGCACATGTATTGGAGTAGTAGGAAGATCATCTGGGAGACTGTAGTCACCGGCCTCTGCATTGCTGCTTAGGACCGAATAAGCTGCATTAAAAAAAAAAAAATGAATGAAAGTCTTTCTTTTTAACAATTTTGTTTCACCCCAATCAAGGTTTCACATCATGCCAAAGAAAAAACTACATCCCGATGTATTTCCTCCATTTCTTTTGACAACTTGACTACGAACACCACCAATAGTACTGTACATATAGCAGTGTTTGCATCGAGTACGGGTCCCCGACCAAAAATGTTTAGACCTTTTTCTGAAATTGCGACCCGGATCCAAACGTTTAGCAACTAGTTCCATCGACTGCATGTGCCACAAAATTCAGCATCTACACCGCATCCGACATCTTCGTCGTCATGCGCCATACATACATAAGACACATTGTGCAGGGCAATGAGCGATTCTGGCCTCCACGAGAAACTCATGAAGACAAATGGAAGTTACACTTGGGTACCAACCCATTGGGCATACCCAGTTCCGAAATTTTTTGACCCAATGCAAACGATGATAAATAGGGGCAAGCTTCAGGCTTCTTCAGAATTTAACTTCAGTCGAATCTTACAACTAAGGATGATCCATGCGGAGGTACAGTGGACAGTACATTTAATCATTTTGTTAGTCTCTTAGGATTGTGTGTGTTTGGACTGCGATTTCAAGACAAGACATACAAGTACTGTTATGGGCAATCACAGGGGAGGGTCCACAGGGGAACTGATCTGGATCCCCGAACACCCTCCCTCCTTTTTCAAGAGCAAAAAGTACTTTAGGGACAAGAGAAACTGGGACAGTTGTAGTTGCTCTCTTGTATTCACCAGAAGTAGCCTGCTGAAATAATAAGACGATTATGTACGGAAACTTTCCATGACACCATGTTACTATTTGACGTCGATGATTTATCAAGTAGTTGACTGCAGAATTAAAATATCGTAACTTTCATTAAACTGCAGAGTTATAATTTTTGTAAAAATGTCTTTTCAGAAAATTTTTACACAATACCCCTCAAAACATAATTCATTATACATATTCAACACAGAAATATGCCAGCACCTCCTCCTTTTTTTGATGCAAGTACAAGCAAAATATCTCATTATCTCTTTATCTCATATTGTAGACGTTGAAGGGGTTTTTGTCTAAATAACTTGCACCATGCAAAAACCCCTCCTATTCCTTATTCTCTGAGTCACCATATGACTCAAAATTCAGAACGCTGGAAAGCTTCTTTAGTCAATTAGTCTGCTTTTTCTTAATAGAAGGGGCTACTGCAATATTGACATTTGAAATAATGCACACATGTGGTTCCTGCAGCAATAAATTTTAAGCGCATCCCTCTCTGGAACACTTCCAAGCACCATATACTTGATCAATGTCTCAATACAAAGACATCATACAAGGGGGAATCAATGTAAGGTGATAATAGGACACAGTGCATGAAGGTTAGGATATGACAAATAATACCTGTCATAGGCAGGTAACTGATTAACCAATTGGCCTGCTAGACTCCATACGACCTTTCGTCTACATCAGAACCAAAGGGGAATTTGTAGTAAATACAAAGACATTACATACTGAATAAAAGATTTCCATCAATGACATACCCCAAAATGATAAGGCTACAGTCTTTCATTAATCCAAAAAGTTTTGCTTATAAGAAATGACCTTTGATGGTCACTAAAAGTACAAGAAAAGGTGGAGCAACATTTTCTTACTCCACCATGTCAATATGACACTGCTTGATATGATGAAATCACAAGCCAATTATAACATCTGCACTAAATTGAACAACCTCAAGGGACTCAATGGGACTCAAGGGTACATAAAAGAGGATCCAAAGTTCATAAGGATTCTTGTATCAACTAAACCCAATCTGATATGTTGTATCATTTTTTTCACAGATTGATCTTTCTCTTCCTTCACTGAGAAATTGTGGACATGGGATCTCTCTGTCGAGATTGGTTACATGCAGCTTAAAAATGTTTGAAGAGTGCCACTTCCAGCCATCAAGGGGGGGGGGGGGAGGAGAGGGGTAGGGCTTGCAAAGCCAACTTTTCTTGCACACTTATTGCCAACAGATGGTGATGCTACCCGTAGATAAAACAGAACATGCCCTGTTTATGTTGGACCCCCCTCTTTAAACCCTTAAAAACAAGCAAACCTACATCCGACCCTGATTGTAATTTAGGCCAATACTTGGAAGTGATGCATTGAGTGGTCGGTCCGCTAGGAACGTGGATCACACGTCAAAGACAAACGGAGCATGTGGAGCGGCTTAAATATCTTTGCACTATATCTCTTTGATGTATACATATATACATGAACATGGTGTGACATTGACACACATGCAGACAAATGGTACATGCCACATCAGAAAATAGTGCGACATAATCTACATAATTCCAGTGGCAGCCTTTATACATATTGGGTTACGCTACTTCAATGTCCAAATGGCATTCTCCACTTTTTTTTCCCTGCAGAACACTCATTTTCTGTGACCACAAGTAGAATACGTGTATTGTTCGACTAATTGGTGCCCACATTCGACATGATTGTTCTCAAATGGCCCTATTTTTTTTTTTTTTTTTTCATTTCCAGGGACCACCCGGCCTTGTTAGAGGAATATATGCATGGTGAGCAATCAAAAGCTTTCATCAAACAATATTTTAAAAAAGTTAGCAATATCTTTGAAAATCTTAAACATCGTCTCACAGAATTTCGTTAAGAAGATGTCGACACTTACAGAAGGAGAAGATATTCTCATCCTCCACTTGGTTGCTGAACAGGAAGGCCACCTCAACGCTTGAGCCCTCATCGGCAGACTGATCGACGGTGAATGAGACAGAGACTGCAGCACGTGAAATCAAGAAAAGCAAAAGGGATACATTTACAAAACAGCAACCTTGAAATCTTGACTAAGGAGCACATACATTGGTTAAACGTATAACATAGCTTCCATGTTTAGAAATGAAGGACTGGGATCTACCTCTGACTCATCCATCACTGGTTCACCTACCAAGACAAGAGGTACAATCACAGGTGGCAACTTTCTGAAAATTTTTGAATACTAGTGGTGTCAATATGCACAGTGGTAACACTTTCCTAGCAAATCAGTCAACATAATTGGCCTGGAAGTTTGTATCCTAAAAGCATTGCACAGTTAACATGAGGATGGTTCCTGGAGTTTGACCATAATTCATATTTGAGGTCAGAGGTTATGTAAGAACAACTGCTTTGGTTCTGCTTTTGCACATGTCTCTTTGTAGGAATTGAACATATCTCTGTTTGCAGGAATTTAGTTTGTACATATCTAGGTACCAGATGCACCATATTAGAAACTGTCTATTATATTTGTAGCCAGTCTCTCCTGAGGTGTAACACGAATTAGGTCAAAAAAGCACCATATCAGAGCCAACTTCTAGTTTTTTGCCTGATTTCTCCTGCCAATCATTTCTACTTGCCATATGTTATATCCTGCCTATTTTGTAGGGCGCATCCAAGCACATGAGTGACAGGGGCTATTCCCTTAAATGTCAACTTATTACAAAATTTATATCCTCGATTGAAATTGATAAGGTAACCCCTTAATGCACACTGCTGTCACTTTTGACAGCAAAATTGATGCAATTTTGAAAAAATCACACCATTCCACTTGCTTCTAATTACAGGATGTACTTGTAAACTCATATGGGGTTTCATGACGATGTCATAAATTTCTGACAGCCTTTACAAGACTTTAAGGGAAAGAAGGTGTCTGTTATACAGAAAACCATATTATTAAAACTCATCATTGTCTGTGGAAAGAGAACGAGAGATTATTCAAAAATAAAGAAGGACTGTAGTCTTCTTTTCGGGGAATAATGTTCCGACAGTAAAGATATTCAGTTATTTGTTCATACAAATTTTGCAAAATTCGAAAAAGACACATCTTTCGTTACCCGTCACGTTCTTGATGTTCTGAGGAGATGAAGCCCCTTGCAGATGATTATCAGTGAGGCTGACTGGTTTTGATGATGATGATGATGATGATGATGATGATGATGATGATGATGATGATGATGATGATGATGATTAAAGCCATTTTCTTTGTATGCCATATTGATATATTCTAAACGTCCTATTTTCTGTTAATCGGCACAACCCAATCTACCTGCCAAGTATGAGATCACTCAGAGTTACGCTTCTGGAGATATCGTGTTTGCAAGCAATTTTCAAGGTATTTACCTTTTGACCTCTGGTGACCCCAAATGACCTTTGACCTCTACCAAAAACAATAGGGATCATTAACTCAATAAGAGCAATCTACATGGCAAGTATGAGATCACTCAGAGTTACGCTTCTGGAGATATCGTGTTTACAAGCAATTTTCAAGGTATTTACCTTTTGACCTCTGGTGACCCCAAATGAGCTTCGACCGCCACCAAAAACAATAGTGATCATTTAATCAATATGGGCAATCTACATGCCAAGTATGAGATCATTCAGAGTTACGCTTCTGGAAATATCGTGTTTACAAGCAGGTGTCACACATGCACATTCATACACACGCACACACACAACATCACCATCGCATAGATTCCTTCTGCCTTTGGCAAGGAATCAAAAACCCTGAAAAAGTATACATTTGTTTTCTTTTTAACAAAATAGAGAGGATTCTAGGTACAAGAGACAATATGCAACCATTAACTTGAACAAATTAGGTGCCAAACATATTGGGGGGTGGGAGATGAGGATGGAAGATATTAGGACGTTTTAAGTAGGACATTTAGGAGTGCCTCTGTGACTGTGAGCCAATATGATTGAGCCTGGTCACTCAAATGCATTGAGTTGGAGTTATGAAATTGTGTTGGTTTGTCGCAACACTGTGATATATGGTGAACTTTTCTCCACACTTTTTTAAGTTGAATGTGCGAAATTTTAGTGTAAAATATGCCATCCTGTTCCTGATGACTAAATATAAGCTTAGCAATATATCAGACAACATAAGGCACATTTTCAAACAGTTTGGGTCAAAATTTACTTGAAAATCTTAGTCTAGTCTGTTCCTCTATGGTAAGTGAAGGGCACAATAGTAATACATGTGTTGGCTAGGCTCTATGTCAGTATTACATGTTAGGCTACAGCAAAAGTCCGAAGTCACTCTGGACAAAAATATCTCTTAGAAGGAAACCTTCGAATTAAAGTTTGCAAAAATAATGCGGATTGCTAGTTGGGGTCTTTTGCATATGTCATGCAAATGCTTTTGGCACTTTTGACCGATTGATGTATTTTTTTATACTTTCGACATTCCATCTTGTTTTCCTGAACATGTGATAGTAAGTTAGTAACTACAGAACAAAGTGTACACAGACAACAAAACAGCTTGTGAGATCCAACGATGGTTTTTGTGACTGAAATCTCTTACTTTAGGGGGTCTAAGACCTTAACAACATCATTGCAGTTGGCATCAACAGAAAGTTGTCTTTGGAATAAACGTTGGGAAGGAATGCATACGCGATGTACACTGTATGTGTCTCGGCTAGTTACGAGGGCAGTATGTACTTACGACATACGAATCCATGCAACGTTAACGAAACAGACTATTGACAGACAGGTGTGCAACTGTGCACACTCAGTAGGTATAGGGAGCTGGGCTCAAAACTGTCCGTGAAAGCTTTACTTAGCTTCTTTTTTTCCCCGCTTATACAACTGAGGTTTCTTTTTGGCAGAATTACGGGGAAAATGTTACTCCATGTTTCATCAACGCGCATGTATTCCAACTTGTAGTAACAAAATGGAAACATGAATGCAATTCACTTTTCTTTTTTTTTTCACCATTTCAGACATTGGACCCCAAACGTGACAATCATGCACCCACATGGAACCACTTCCAAAGCACTAATGTGACCAACCATCAACAGTGTTACATAGAATCTGTAAGAGAAGAAGTATTTTGCGTGATTTCACAACAGCCTAGGGGCACTATGGTTCCTTGTACTTGGAATATACATACTGTAAAATGATATGCCTGAGTTCATAAATATCAAAGAAGCCATTTCAATTAATGCAATGAATTGAAGATGTTGATTTCTGCAATATACAGCAATATCCCATTCATTTTACAAAACACAAACAGCTATGCATCTCTCATTTCAAGAAGGGGCTCTGAAAATTGCAATATGGCTTATCCCATCTATGCCCCTTTAAAGTCCAATAAACTGATAGAATGCCCTGGAGGGACCTACTGGGGTCTAGTTTAAACTGGTAAGAACACAAACTGATTTATTTTCTTTCACTGTTACGTGTCCACCTAGGGTTACCAGATTTATTTTCCAAAAAGGAGGACATTGATCACCATCCTGGGGGAGGGGTCTAAGGGGAGGGGTGCCCCTCCCCTCTGGGAATTTTTTCTGTTTTCAAGGGTGTCTAGATGCAAAATGGTGCGATATTTGTTGCTTTATCCAGACTTTCTTCAACCTGAAGTATGTTTTGGTTTTGACAGTTAAATCCTAAAAATGTCAAATAAAAAGAGTCAGTAACTTGAACGATCCTCACGAAACATTGCACTCATTGATTGGCTAAAAGTGTTCGGGACTTCTCGCTAATTATGTAGGTATATCTCTGGAGGGTGTGATGCTATTGTTAAATAAGGCAGTAAACCCTGCTCAAATCCGATCTTAGGTTACGCATGAGACAGCTGAATGTGTATAATGTGGTGTATGTAAGCTACGTACACAATGGGTTACTGGTACACAATCACCAAGAGGCATATATTATACGATGAATACAGCTTTCAAGATATTTTGTCCGTAAATTAAAGGAAAATCTGACAGATTGTGTGAGAAACACATGAAAGCCAGACATTTAGGGGCAATTTTAAAAATCCACCCGGACGCCCTCGAGAACCAGTAAACAGAGGACATGTCCGGTTAAAACCGGACGTCTGGTACCCCTATGCCCACCTTACTAATTGACAAGACACATGAATGCACATATTAGCACTCAGGCATGAGGAGGTAAACTGATCCAGCCAAAACTTGTCTGGTGTGACCACCTACAGTAGTGCAAACAACTCTGCTTCTTTTTCATTTGATCAAGAAACTGCTAACTCAAGCAGTACTTCCATGATGCACTGGAGGGGGACTGATGGTACATATGAGCATCCATAGCATAACAAGGTTTTCAGACTTTTGCCCCCAGTTCTCCCAGATGACCTTTGACCTCCCCAAAAACAATAGGGCACACCTTCTCAATATGGCAAACCTACATACCAAGTTTGACTTTCATCTGACTTTCCCCTATTGAGTTAGAGCATACCCAAGCAATACAAACTTTTGCCCCCGTTCCCCCAGATGACCATTGACCTCCACCAAAAACGATAGGGTGCATGTTCTCAATATGGCAAACCTACATACCAAGTTTGACTTTCATCGAACTTTCCCCTATTGAGTTACAGCGTACCCAAGCAAAACAGACTTTTGCCCCCAGCTCCAACAGATGACCTTTGACCTCCACCAAAAACAATAGGGCACACCTTCTCAATATGGCAAACCTACATACCAAGTTTGACTTTCATCGGACTTTCCCCTATTGAGTTAGAGCGTACCTAAGCACGCGTCACAGATGCATACACACACACACACATACACACACGCCAATCTGACTGCATATGTTCCTTTGCAGACGCAAGGAACCAAAAAATGGAATTTTCCTTGGAATTTTCTGTAACCCCCAATCACAGACTATTCCAACTACGTACAGTTCAGTTACGTATTCTCTGATCGACTACCTGAGAAGCGAGGGTGTATCAATTGGTGTCTTCACACCGCTTTACTTTCTATGACGTAATATCCATTTTTCCAGGTACACCTGGCATGTTTGGTATACTTGTTAGCTGTTAAATTTGATACCGTAGGTGTCAATGCCATGCCCACGTATACCAGGTAAATCGACACAGTCTATTTGCAATGTTTTCACACTTTGACCCTTGTTGACCTCAGATGACCGTTGACCTCCATTAAAAACAATGGCGTTCTTGTACTCTACAAGATACACCTACATACTTCATATGACATCTGTCGAGCTTCCCTTCTTGAGATATTGTGTTTACAAGGTGTTCACAACTTGACCCCTGTTGAACTCAAATAACCTTTGACCTCCACCAGAGTCTATAAGGATGTTGTACTCAATGTGGTACACCAACACACAAATATGACACAAATATGACACAAATATGACACAAATATGACACAAATATGACACAAATATGACACAAATATGACATTTGTCCAAGATGCCCTTCTTGAAATATTGTGTTTACAATGTTTTCACAATTTGTCCCCTATTGACCCCAAATGACCTTTGACCTCGCCTAAAACAATAGGATTCTTCTACTCAATGTGGTACACCTACATACCAAGTATGAGATTTGTCCAAGCTTTGCTTCTTGAGATATCATGTTTACAAAGTTTTCACAATTTAACTGCTGTTGACCCTGAATGACCTTTGACCTCCACCAAAAACAATAGGGTTCTTCTACTCAATGTAGAACACCTACATACTAAATATGAGATCTGTCCAAGCTTCCCTTCTTGAGATATCGTGTTTACAAGGTTTTCCCAATTTGCCCCCTGTTGACCCCAAATGACCTTGACCTCCACCAAAAACAATTAGGTCCTTCTACTCAATGTGGTACACATACATACCAAACATGGGATCTGTCCAAGCTTCCCTTTTTGAGATACCGTGTTTACAATGTAGGGCATCACGGACATACATACACATACACCCATACACACACACACATGTATGAATGATTACAAAGGTTACGATTATCATCGAAACCAAAAAGAAAGAAAAATCAATTTTCACCCCCTAAACGTGCAGGTATGGTTTCGTAAACTTTCCTCGGTCATCAAAGGGGTCATTTAAGTAATTGAACTTCTTGTTACAGAAAGCGGACTATCTGTAGGCTGTCTCTTGATCTGAAATGAAATCATTTTTCCATATCCTTCAGTATGAGAATTATGCTGGCCTACTTATTGACACATTATTGATGAGTGTATCATCCTAGGTTGGCCCGGCATTCATTGACCTGGTTCACTCGTACACAGCAAGATTTTCACAAGAAGAAAAAACACAAAAACGAAAGAAAATTTGGATCAGTGGATTAACCACGTTCTCACTGAAAAAAAGAAAAACCCTGAGACAAAGTACACAAAATTCGCAACATGTAAACAATGTCTGTGTGCAATAGACAGAATACCAGATATGTCCCACTCATCTCCGAGTCTCACTTCCACATCGCAGTACACGATAGGCTCGGTGGACAGAAATGTTAAACATGTATACTGTATGTGATTTGTCGTTCTTTCAGACTTTCCTTGGTCACATTAATTAACTACCTTTATCCATCTGCTGCACTCCCTCACACAGAGACACTGAAACTGAACACCACCACTAGCTCACTTGTAAACAGTTGTAATTGCTTTTTTGCTGTAAAGTGTTCTTCCTTGACGTAATTTGCAACCAGAATGCACACATGCATTATTGTTTCGATGATCTGATTATATGAAGTTTTTTTTTCTGAATCTGACATTATAGCATAGTATGTATCAAAGGCTACCTATGCGCCATATCAAATATGAGATCTGTGCAAGCTTCCTTTCTTGAGATCATGTCTACAAGGTTTTCACAATTTGCTTACCCTTGCTGACATCGACCTTTGACCTCCATTAAAGACCAAATGGTTCTTGTACTCAATGAGATACAACTCTATCCTGAATATGACATCTGTTAAAGCTTTCATTCACGAGATATGACCTTTACAAGAATTTCACCAAAGACAATGCAATTTTTGTACACTCCATAGGGGTCTAGAGCTAACCCTACCTATGTACGGAACTGAATTGGTATGGCATTCTGTGGTCACTCTAGTGAACAATAAACAAATTTACGGTCGGGCTGGTCAGCCTATCTGCCCTGTGGGTCATCAAGTCCACCTGAACTATCACCTATCGATATCACATTCCGATACTAGTAAATCGACACACAAATTGTGCTTCAGAGGCAAGGATTGACTATATTGTCTAATCATCCATGAAAAGGGAGGATTTTATCAGCGACAAGGTTAGCTGGAGTAAAAAAATCTTGCTGTATTCTTTTAGGGTGAGTTAGACCGCTCGCTATGCAATGCAATACACCTATATTCTAAATGAAATATTGTCCCAAGTTTTCCTTATTAAGATATCGTGTTTACAATATTTTCACCAATTTGACCCCTGTCGACCTCAAATGACCTTTGACCTCAACCAAAGTCTAAAGTGCAATCAATGCGGTGTAATTACATGCCACATATGAAATTTGTCCAAGCTTCAATTTTTGAAAGTGTCTACAAGAATTTCAGTTTGACACTTCTTGACCTCAAATGACCTTTGAATTCCAATAGAATGACTAGAGATGTTTTACTTAATGTGGCACACCAACATTGAACATACCACATTTGACATTTGTCCAAGCTTCCTTTCTTAAGATATCATGTTTACAAAGTTAACACAATCTGACCTTGTTGACCTCAAATGACCTTTGACATCCACCAAAAATGATAGGGTTCTTGTACCCAATGTGGCACACCTTTGTACTAAATATGAGACCTGTCCAAGCTTCCTTTCTTGAGATATTATGTTTACAGGGTTTTCTTAATTTGACAACTGTTGACCTCAAATGACCTTTGACATCCACCAAAAATGATAGGGTTCTTGTACCCAATGTGGCACACCTTTGTACTAAATATGAGACCTGTCCAATCTTCCTTTCTTGAGATATTATGTTTACAGGGTTTTCTTAATTTGACAACTGTTGACCTCAAATGACCTTTGACCTCCACCAAAATCAATAGGACTCTTGCACTCAAAGTGGTACACGTAAATTCCAAATATGAGATTTGTCCAAGGTTCCCTTCTTGAGATATTGTGTTGACAAGGTTTTCACAATTTGACCCATGTTGACCTCAACTGACCATTGACCTCCACCAAAATCAATAGGGATCTTGTTCTTAAAGGGAAATAGGGCATTTAGAATACACCAACATGGCGTGCAAAGAAAATATCTTTTACCATTGTTAAACCATTCAGTCTCATCAATAAATATCTGTCAAAGCTTCATCTCCTTAAAAAATTATGCATATGGTGAGTAACGGAAGATGCATCATTTGAAGTTTGAAAAGTTTGGGTGAACAAATGATTGTTGAGCAACAAATAACTGAATTTATATCTGTGAGAAGCTTATTTCTTGAAAAGAAGGCCACTGTCCTTCCTTATTTTGAATAATCTATCATTCTATGTCCACAAATATTGGTTTTAAAAATATGGTTGTTTTCTGTAAAGCAAACGCCCTATTTCCCTTTAAAGTGGCACACTTACAAATTACATATGGTACCTGTACAAGCTTCCGTTCTTGAGATATCGTGTTTACAAGGTTTTCACAAGTTGACCCCTGTTGACTCCAAAGGACTTTTGACCTCCACCAAAACAAAACAATAGGGTCCTTGTACTCAATGTGTTACACCTATGAACCAAGCATGAGATCTGTCCAAGCTTCCCTCCTTGAGATATTGTGCTTACAAGTTAAGCATCACAAACACACCCATACACACGCACACACTGTCGCATGATTACAAAGGTTATGATTTCATCGAAACCAAAAACTATTTCCCAAGTTCAGAAGGAATGAATGACATTGTCATACATAAAACAAAGTCTAATATAAGAATTTGCAAAAGTTAGATTTCAATATATGCTATAGTGATCCAAACACCAAAGTAGGTCAGATGGTTACTTCTTAAGATACCGCATTTCCCAAGCCAGTACATCACATGCAGACTCACACTAGTCCACCATCACCCAATTCCACCTTTGACATCACAAAAAAAATTAACAAGTGATCTACGTGTAAGTATAAACTTACGTATGTCATCATCCAAAACGGTGACAACAACCGTATCTAATGTAGGATCTACGAAAATGGCATTAGTTCTGGCAAAGTCACTGGGCTCAGATGCGTCAGTTATTGAGATTGTCAGAAACTCATGATCTTCTACGACTGCATCTCCATGTATCTGGATTGGTATTTCAATTGAACTAGTGCCAGAGACGCTCAGTGTGTAGATCACAGATCCCGTTGTCAAGTCGCCATCTTCCAGGCTGCCAGAGATTAAGTCATAGGACAGACCTACAAAAAAAAAATGGCATAATCGGATTTGTCATTCATCGCTTTATCATTAGCAAGAAAAGTGAAACTTCCGCAATATGAAACATTATTGGATAGCGCTACACTGATGGGTCTGCCTCCGGCAGTGCGCGAGGGGCGGCCAAACTTTTTCAATCACGGGGCCACGTTGTCACTTTTGACTTTGTGGCATGGAATACAGGTTATAAACCAGCGCAATCCGCTATCCTTTCGTTTTATGCTATCTGCACTGTAAAAAAAAAAAACACAAATGTCATGACCCTGCAAAGTGCTACAAGTAAGAAGATGGGATTGTAAGGATGAAGTGCATTGTACATGCATACAATACACGTACGGTAAAATGTCGAAAGATGTGAAAAATCGGGACTACCAACATGTGTGATGAGTGCGAAATTTGACAACAAAATATAAGCTTTCACAATCGTCTAGTGTGGCCAGTACATTTCTGGACTTTTCCCAATTTTTTTTTTCCTTTTGTATTCTGTTCAAGATTTTGTTCCAGTACAAAATGAGGTCTGACAGAAGCATGATGTGTTCTGTTTTGTGTTCTGTTTTACATTTTTTCCCCAGTTCAAAAGGGGATCTGACAGGCTCGTTATACCTCTCTGCGGAGTGCACTTGGCCCACAGGTAATTGGCCACCCTTGCCTTACATGATCTCTGATCTGGGACACAAACACAGTGCTCGCCGAGCTCCTCTTCCAATTCAGCTCCTCTTTCTTCTCGAAGCATCGATAAAAAATCAACCGATCAAAGTTATTGATAAAACTGCTACAGTATCACTTGACATGTAAGTGGATTACAAATTAGTTCATTTTAGTCATGGTGCACATCAGTACCTGTTAAAGACAAAAACTAATCACCCCAGTTTCGATTCTCCCAACCACTTTCTTCTAGTCCCTCCCACAGCCTGTCTTAAATTCCTCCCCAGGTGTGATCAAACAATGGATCCCTGTGTTCGCTGTGTAATATGAGCTACCCAGCATATTTTGAAATTTGCTGTCAATCAAAGAGTACTGCAACTTAAAACCAGTTGAGAACGTTGCTTTCTGGAATGTAAAAATATAGCTTAGGGTGCACAATGAGTTACAGCCTTTGAAATTGAGTGAAACTGTCAAGTCATCAACTCAATAATGTCTGTCACTTTCTTCAAACTCCTTTCCAATTTGGGTAAAAAGTTAAGCTTTTGACCAATAATTGTAAGCTAATTTACAAACCAAGGGCAGCTGCTGAGGAGCCAAGATGGACGCCATCCTCTTCTACTGCATACATCACACAATCCAATTCTACATGCCCTCGCTTACATTTCTATTATCCCCCTTCCCCCCCCCCACCACTGCACAACCCTACTCCTATGTTCTACAAATTTGATGCACAAATCCCACGGCACTTCTCACCAACAGTGAATCCATCATCTTCAAAAAGAGAAGACCACACGAGGGTCACAGTTGCTGTACTGTCAGCACCAGTTCCTTCATTTACTTCAGTATCTGAGACAATGCTGACTGTGGCTGCAAAATCAAATCAGAAAATATTCATTCATTCCTTTAGCTTAACACTTCAAAGTAAAACAGTGCAAATTTATTACATAGAAGGGTAGAAAAAATGCATAGTTAGACAAATCAAAAGTAAAGAATAATCATAAAGCATAACAGAAATGAACAGAGGCCAGAAAAAAAAGTTAAGAAAGGAACTAATAGGAAGTCTGGCCACCATGCTGGGGAAAAAACAAACAAGAGGAAAAACAAAGGGAGGGAAATAGCATATAATTTTACGTGGGTAAACTTTAAATAAGAGATAGATGAAATTAAAGTCATGTCTAAGCAAATTTTGTTAAAAATATAGGCAGTAGAACATCTCCTTAATAGGAAAGTCTAAAGGCATTGTGGTTTTGATGATTCAATTATGAGTATTGAATCTGGCATATATATTTCATATGGTGACGATATATTGACTCCCAACAATTTTTGACCTGTAACAAAATTGATAGGCTTCTTGCACTTAATAAAGTGCATCTGAAAATCAAATATGAGATCTGTCCAACCATTTCTTAAGTGTTTACAAGGTTTTCATAACTTAATCCAGTTGACCACAAATGACTTTTGGCCGAGTTTCACAGAAAGCAGTGGGCTATACTTTTGATCAAAAATGCATGGCTCCATATGAGATCTATCCATGCTTCTGTCCTTGAGACATCATGTTCATATTTTAAAAATTAAACCCCCTTCCGATCCCAAGGGACTTTGACCTCTATCAAAAACAATAGGGTTTTGTACTCAATAGGGTATACCTACACCTACAGTCAAATAGGTAATCTGTCTAAGCTTCCCTTCCTGAGATATGTGTTTACACTATATTTGACCCCTTCTGATCCCAAATTTGCCTTTGACTGCCACCAAAGCCATTGGCCTAATTCTTGTACTCGATCCATACGGTACGAAAACATATACCAAGCTTTGCCCAGCTTTCCTTCTTCAAATATCCTCATATGACCTTTTGATGAACACGATCGCACCCATTAAGACAAACTCATGCAGCCAATCCTCATATGATATCATACATGATAAGGTTTCATCGAAGGAACAAACCCTAACCATAATGGGATTTACCCACATCAGCTAGCTCATGTTCTATCACACAGGAAAAGGTCTTCTCAAGACACTATTTAAGCACATTATGGAAATTCTGTGAGGACTTCGTGGCTCACTGGACTTGCACATGCACATACTCTACAGTCACAATGGGTGAGCATTTACAGAGCTCACCCATTGTTTGTAGGAATTACTTTCAACCAAAATTAAAACCTTTGAGTACTTTGCCTATGGTTACTTTTTAGGGCACTGACAGCCTATGAGAAGGGTTGCAGTCATGAGCAATATCACCCAGGACTAGTATACAAGGTGCAGTTTACATTGAGTCAATGTCATGTACTAGTCGATCAATGCAGTCTCAACTTCAGTGAGGCCGTGCCAAAGGACGTCCAAAGTAAGCACCACCTGCATCATATTTACTTCAAACAATATCAAAAACAAGTATTTGAAGTGTTATTTTTCATTTCCATGGAAACATTTTACTCACAGTCAAATTTTTAAGTTTCAGCAATGTTGCCGACTACCATGTTTCAAATGGTACCAAAATATTGACCAACATGTCTTCTCTAAGACTCTCTTTCAAAATTTGGATAGAAGAAACAATTTTTTTATGTTTTTTAAGATTAGTATGTATATATTTGATAATATTCTGCTAGTGTTTTGATAGGTCTTATTCTGCCTTAATTGATCAACTAAAGGCTTCATCATAGTCCTAGTGTTATGTACAGACAGTCGGACACGTTAAATTCAAAACCTATTTCCAAGTAAGTACTCATTTTCAACGCAACCAAAAAGGTGATAAAATGATAAGGACAGATTTAAGAATATTTCTGTTAAGTTACATACAGTAATGTTTTCATATTCTAAGGGTTAAAATGTTTGTTACTTGTTAGGTGATCCACTCATGGTAATTGACTGGTAATCAACTCATGGCAATTGACATGGTAATCAGCTCATGCCATGGTAATTGCATGCATGGTGATGGACCCATATGGTAACCCCTTGCTAATTTCCGCTCAGCATTCACGATCTGTTAAATTTATGTCTAATTACCAACCGGCACAAACTTCACAAAGTATGATGAGAGAAGCAGCCTCTTGAGTTGACTTTCGTAGATTTTGCTGGTATACTTTCCTACACCTGCTCAGACGACGGCAAGCTCCAGGGAGCTGATCACTTGTCCAGAAGTTCCAGTTTGCATGGGGGCCCCACCTGAGGTCCTGGCGGTGCAATCTCTTGGGCCCCACCATGCAGCGGTGGCTAATCCACTTGCGTAAAGGTCAGCATTTGCATTTTTCTGGCCACAACCCTTGCTGTTAGTTTCAGTGACTGGCTTGTGACCTCAGACTTTGAGACTTGTTATTTTCAGTCATAGGCTAGGGGTAGCCCAATTCCACACAAAACAGCCATTTGATGTCTGTAGGGGCCTAGCCTACATCATGTTCAGTGCTCCTGAATGAGATCCACTATATGTATTTTAAGCCCTAAAGTATATTAATTCTCGTGGAAAGGTATCTGTAACCTAACGTTAGGTCTAATCTTATGTTAGGTCTAACCCACAGTATCCTTGAACCTAGCATCCATGCGATCCGATCACTTCGGGTTTTAACTTTAGCAGAACTCATTCCTGTGCTAAATGTAACGTTAGAACCTGGCGTGTAACTTCACTTTAGAACCGGTCAAAGGAACCGGTAGGCCTAACGTTAGGCTTATAGTTATACATAAGGTAAATCTGCCCTGCAAATTTGTAGCCTAGACACCACGATGATCCAGGAATCATTTAGATTTCAATCAATAGTTGGCACTACTGGAAACCGATCTCAATGGTATTTGGTTCGAATAGAGAATCCGTGACCGGAGCTAACATGACAGTTTACACTCCACCTCTTGCACAAAACGATATAGAAGAATCGCACGAAAATTTATTTTTAATTCGTAATAACGAATTAATAACTCGAAATTACGGATTAATAATTCGTTATTGCATACATGCACACATGTATGCATGATTACAAAGGTGACAATTATCATTGAAACTAATAATTAAAAAACAAGAGGGCAATCCACGGAATTGTATCGTCGTCCATAAACTTTTACATGTATAGCATGGATGTATGAAACTTCGCACATCGTGAAAACCTTGGAGTTTCTAGCTGCTGGAAATCCAAAATCCCTACAAATCTAATTATCTTGTTTTCTTAAGTCTACAGTACAATTTACTAACGATTTGATCCAATATGCTATGGATTGTACCTCGAAATCAACATTTACTTCAGTTAACCATATGCAATGAAACAAGTACGTCACAATCATTTGCATAACTCAATTTCCCGTACTGTAAACCACCCAGTTCCTTGGCTAGTGTATACAGTTTTTCATCGGCTGTCGATTTTATCACAAGTGGAACATTTTACTCTACAATTATGACAAATTAAAACCCAGTATATACGTTGCTAACGTAGGCCTACTATCATAGGCTAAGCGCGCGGAACTTCAGATCTTGTGGGGGTAACAAAACTGGACCCACGTCCCCTCCCTCTCTTGGTACGGCCTGGAGAGACATATGAGGTCAGGACCGTACGTGTGATCAGTAGGCTTTGGTTTCCCATCCAAATGCAAGCAACAACGCCTATAGGTAATGGCCTGTGCCCACTGCCCAACTGCCTTCTGATCAGGTCCCCAACAGAGCTACAGTATGCATCTGTTTATGCTTCTCACGCTTCAATTTTTTTTTTTTTTTTTTGCAAAGTAAAGGTAAATATTGATAACCTGAAATATAAATTTCAGGCTATGTAAAAGCTAGTGAGAGTAATCTAGCACATTCTCATGTATATTATTTACGGAGTTTAAAAAAAAAAAAAAACAAGAACTAGGCCTAATTAGACAATCACGGACCGGGATGGACAGGGGTTTTTTCTTAGGCCTACTGAACAGTTTCTGAACGAGTCCGCCATTGGCAGATCATTTTTTGCCACGAAACCTGTGAAGGTGGTATAACGTATACCCAGTTTGGAAGCAATTAAGTGCATGAAGTCATGTAACAACTATATGATTGCTCATAATTTGCTAAAATCACGTCTTTGCCATTAATTATTGTTTTTAATTATTTGCATTAATTAATCCGGGAGAATAATGACACAATCTTCTTAACGGTGTTTATTTAGTCTAGGTAAACACTAGGTACACAATTTAATTGTAATAACTAGGCCTACCTATATTCCCTTAAAACACCAACATTCTTTAAAACGAAATGTGACCTTTTTTTTTTTTTTTTGCTTCGTATATGGTAACATCTTAGTTAGAGGATTGATTGAACCACATTTAATCGTTAAGTTTACAGATTGAAAAGCTTGGTAAAACAGCTGACAACACCCTCCAGATAATTGGTAGAATTCATGAACATACAACCCCTTCTTCTGCAAATCCTGCCAGTAATATGTAACTGAATAACTAGCGTTAAAATTGTGTAGAGTTGATGAAATTGACTATTTTGAAGAGAACGCAAATAACCTAAATGCCTACGTAAAACAAACTAGCTGGAAGAAACGATCAAGCGCCACCATTTTATCAAAGTCAGTGGTGGTGGCATGCTACAATTAACATTCTCCACTGACTTTTGCATGTAATTGACTTCTGCGGGTGAATTGTTTTTTTTTTTTTTCTCTCTCTCTCTCTTTCTTTTTTTTTTTCTTCTTCTTTTTCTCAGCCATATTTTTTCTTCGTGGGCACCTAGGGAGAAAGTAAGACTTATTGCATGCTATGGTGTGAGAACAGGGTGTGGCCTACACTCTAACTCGATACTGCTCTGAACGCCCAGTATCGTTACGGAAGGTGAAGCTGCTGTTGGTTATATGTGTAAACAATTGCAAAGAAACTGCATCTGCAGTTCGTTACACAGCATCAAAGAGCACTGGATGTAGCACGCAGCACGCCCGACACAGACCGTGGCAAGGAGAGTCGTGTGTAGTCAAGACTAAACGCACAGTGTGGTGAAGTCTGCACTGACAGTTAAGCAAGGATTTCATCCTTAAGTGATTTTTCCCTACACATAAGTTTAGTGTCTTTTTATTTTAAAATATTGAGGAAACAGTTTCGTTATGGCGGATCTGTGTGCTCAACTGTTCCTCACGCATTTTTGCACTGCCTTCAGCGTTACTTGTTTGTTGTTGCAACATATACAAGATACATGTGCTATATATCTTTGGCAAACACTGTGTACCACGGTTTTATCGTACTCTGTAAATATACGCGACTCCAAATATTTCCAGTAAACTAAGTACAATGCACTTATCGATATTCATAATGAGAGAGTCAGTTCGGTGTTTTACAATTGTGACGCAATGAAGCAACTCGTGTACTCATGTTGAGAACACGTGAGCAAAGGAATTGGAATACGTCCAACCGAAGATCTTACATGGACAATAACATGTTAAATCGAAATTCAGACCAAAGGCATTATGTGGTGAGATATTACTCAACGAACAAAATCCCCGGGCAAAAAACCTGTTTTTGAGCAGCTCAGCTAATATAGATATAGGCCTCAACATTGGTATAATGAATTCTTCATTAACCATCCTTGAGCCTACTACGAAAATAAAAAATCCTCAAAAATGTATCCATAAGAACTGTATGTCATACCTGGCATTGAATTCCTAGGTCACGGTCTAGCCTTTCCTGAAATAATTAAAAGGGGTAGAAGTTAACAGTGCTAGCCTATGAGTTTGAAAACTAAAGTCAGAAAATTCCTCAATAGACGAAAAGACAAAATTTTGTTTTTATTTTTTTTTAATTGTTCTGTCATGTTGACGTCCCATAATATTTACGAGCATTTGTAGTACATACATCATCTCGCTGGCTTCTACGTGAAGCTTTGAACGGTCAAAGGTCATCAGTTCAAGTTTACTTGAACTCTGCAGGTATACATCGAAGAGACCTTTAACCAACGACATGCCATCCACAAAGAAAGGGAGAGAAGACATACTCATGAGTTGTAATATATGTCTATGGAACGTCGACGAAAGGAAAAGCTTCAGAAATGACGGTCTCTCACGGACTTTGGCAGATCGCTTTTTGCCGCAGATCTGTTTAAGGAGACTTGCTCTCTAACTCGATTTGAACTCGGAAGAGGACGCGAAAAAGTCACGTAAAATGTAGGCTTCAACTACCTATGCTTCTTTAATGGCAAATAGGCCTACGTTACGGATGGATATTTTTCACGTTTTTTAAAAAAGTCCTTCCCTATCCCACCTGCTCCAAAATAGCACTGTCGGATTTTACATCGCTTTAAATGGAAATCAAAGTCAATCCTAACTTAGGCTTGGAAGTTATGCACGCAACACTAGAACAGCACACATTTCAGCCAATCAAAATCCTGATGAGTAAGCTACCTCAGCCCCCCCCCCCCCGTCCTTTACTCGGCCCCTCCACTTAGCTCATTTGCAAACCCCCGAACAAAGGGCCCCGCTGCACTGATGTATAGAACTTAGGAGGGGTTTTTTTTTCCTTTTGACGCGTGCGGCACGTTTTCGTTGGAAAAGAAACTGTAAACGAGTCAATGTACATGTTTTTCTGTGCATGAATACGATCATCATAAATCATATGCCCCTGCAACTGCAATTCTTTTGGGCACGACTGACTCAGGCGCCTGAGGTACACACTGGAACTTGATAAGCTACGCTGGTACATATTGTAGCGAAATACCGCAGAAATTTCATTGAATTCCGCTCCATAGAATTAGATCTAATTGATTCGCTCTCGGTGAGGGTTGCCACATGACATTAGCCGATGACTGGCCAAATTTGGCATATTTTGAACCCCTTTCGATGTTTTCCACAGCTATCGGCCAAATCGCCGACGCTTAAGAATTGTAAGTGAATTCCGTGTCAGACAGTAAATCGAATTTGGTATATTTTCCACATTTTCCATATTTTGCTGATATTTTGCCCAGATCATCCTCCAAGTTGTAGCTAATCAAGACATACCTATGTTCAAACATTTCTCAAGATCGCTGGATTCGCAGGCTGTCTTTTCCATCGAGAGCAAGGAGGCATGGTCACTTGATATAGATAGACTAGTCGATATGTTTGCTAGCAAGAAGACCAGCCTCAGTAAATTCAAGCTCTAGCCTTTCCGAGTTCTAGGGAAGTTGGATACCATTTGTCCATATGGCACAGGATTTCGCAGACTAAGAAGCCTAGGGATGGGGCTAGGTAGCCTATAGGTTCCTGCACCATATACATTTCGATCCAAGGAGAAATTTGAGAAAATAAGGGTGATTTGATAAATTTACTTGTTAGGTATGGTAAACTCATTTTTGGAAATCTGGAGGGCATTTTTCGAAAAAAATATCGTCATAAGGTACTTGGTGACTTATGGTGGCACCGTTTAGATGGTCCCTTTTTTCAAATGCCTCCGCCCCCCCCTCCCCCACTAAAACTTTCTTTAAAAAGGCCCTGAGCTACCTTTGGAGCGTTGTTGGCTAGTCACCTATGAAACAACTACAGTAGGAAGGATTTATCCTATCTACGTACCAATAAATAGTTTCCAGCAACTCTAGCAACAGGGGTAACAGTATAAGCATAAACAGACAAGCTGAAGAGGGCACAAACACTTTACACAGGCTGCTTAGGCATTGTAGCGATATCATGCATGTACAAAGTGCAACGTTCCTCAGCCCTTGCAAGACACCGCAAACACACAATTGTATCAACACAGTCTCATACAAACTACAGGCATCACACGGCGATGATGTAATGTATAGATATCCCATAGTGTAAGCTAAACCCCTGAAAACATATGTACCAACACCTATTGCTTCTTGCAAAGTTTTCTGTTTGGCCCTGTTTGGCTCTGTTTGGCTCTATTTGGCTCTGTTTGGCTCTGTTTGGCCCTGTTTGGCTCTGTTTGGCTCTGTTTGGCTCTGTTTGGCTCTGTTTGGCTCTGTTCATGTTTTACGAATGCCCAGTCGGGATATGTGTACGTGATGCTCTCTTGATTTCTGCATCGAACACAAACACGAACACAAACAAACGCTTCCATTAGGAATCTAGTCACTTGCTTCCACTTTGATCTTATTAAAGAATCAGGCAAGGCGGTCACAAGTGGGGTCATTCATGGCCAAAGAGGAACTTATCATGTGGGTAACATAGTAGGCGCTTATAACAAGAGAGTGGTTTGAAACCTTGTTGCATGTCTCGCAAGATCCTCCAAGAGAGGTTGACGAGATGTGGAAGTCTGGTAGAATGTATAAACAGAGCCCTAAAAGACTAAGAGAGTTTGTCAGAGTTTGACATTTAGATCTACGTGGCGTCTTCATAAACAAAACCGTAAAAGAGACTGATAACGGCAGGGTTAGGATTTCGTAGGATGAATATAATTCTAGGGCCTCAGGAAAGGTGTACAGTTCAGTAGGGGAGGTGCTGAAGAGATATTGATATAGAGCACGGTGGGGGTAGTGGTGTTTCTATAGAGCTGTACGTTACCTGTATCGTCGTCCTCAATGGTAACTGTTGTGGTTAAGTCTGCGGTATCAGTATCCAGTATCACAAGATTGCTCGCTGTAGAGGATCCGCTACTTCCCACGCTATCTATCACCACATAGAATCTTTCATCAATTTCCACTATGTTGTCGTCTGATAGGCTTAACATAGTAGAGAAGAAGGTAACGCCGGTGGGGATATTTACAGTTGAGGGACCAGAATAGTCTGTACCTTTCGTATCTTCGTTGTCGTAATTCAAATCTACCATGAGATACACAGATGTTGAGAGAGAGAGCAAAAAAAAAAAGCATCACCGGAAGTCGTATGGCGTAATCAAAATTAAAATACTTCAGTTTACTTGCGCTGAGTCCCGATTGTCATTTTAATAGCAAAATGACAATTGAAGCCAGTTTTGCGAAACAATTTATTTTTGCATATGAATAAAGGTTCTGCCCTAGACTTAGTATAAAGGCTTATTTGTTTCATCTATCGTATATTACTTTAGTTGGAAACAACATGAATTATTAAGAAAATAGAAAATCAAACTTTAAGATGACTCGACCGAATCGATATATATACTTACATTCTTTAAGACTAGTCTACACCCATCACCTTGGTTCAGACGCATTACATCATAGTACATGTAGGCTGGTAAATCGAAAGGTGACAGCAAAAACAGACCCCCAGTCCACCCCCTCCAAACACACACATACACACACGCACACACACGTAGACACACACAGAGTCCGTGATCATACTGTGGTAGCACACAAGTCTTAAAATATTTACTACTCTTTTATAGCCTTCGAATGTGTTGTGAAAATGAACTTACTAATGAAAAAAATGTTTTCAGTGACGGGACATTCCAAGTCAAAGTTTAATGTTATGCTATCCCCTTCGTCACCACTCTGCTGCACAAGACTCATGTCGACTGTTGCCGTCGCTGAAACCCAAAACAGACAAAAGCAAATAGCGTATTAAAGAAAAAGATATTAAAATAGGCTGGTGCAAATTAGAAGACAGTAGCGGGCCGATTTGGAATAGGTGATAGAGTTAGGGGGATGAGGAAGGGCGGGTGAGCGAACTCCAAAACATGTACGAATGCATTAATTGAGGACGAGGGGGGGGGGGGTTTGAGAAAGAATAGAAAGCCATATTCCATCATAATCCATGATATAAGCCCCTTTAAGGTCATTGTTAATCTTTTGACTTCAGTCGTCTGAGTTGGCGTTGAGACAATGGGATTGCATTTCTTCAATCTTGGCCCTTTTTATCTGTGACGAAGAGCAAGGTCGTTTACCATGAACTTAATGTTCTCTCACCATACTTTCTTTGAAGTAAAACCCTCTTTTTAAGTGGACCACAACTTGTAGTGCGTGCGTAGATAAGCCTAAAAATGCTTGTTGTAATTTAGCAAAACATTGTACTTCTTTTTGTTTGTTTTGTGTGACAGGCAAATGGTAACAAAGACAGTGCTACATGTGATCACTATATGGAAAGGGGTGGTGATAGCCTTCGTGGAGATATATTCTATCAGTAAGCCTCTTCTACCTTGACAAGACCAAGTATGCCCTGGAGTTAACGGGGGCACGCTCCTATAGCAATCAACAAGGGAGTGTGCGGAATTGAACTGATTTAGTTCTGCACAACCAATGAAAGCTGTGTTGCTTTGTAGTCGACCTGTCGATAACACTTCCCACAAAATTGAAGTCCCCACCAAGAATAAGTGGGCAGCTACCCTGTGTGTAGTAATAAAGCTTGTCAATAAACTTTTTCCTCGCAGAAGGCGGGTTGGGGGCATGGATATTAAAAAACGGAGATAAATATTGTTGACAGTGCAACACAAACAGAGATGCAACGACCCGCATAGTCGCGTTAAACTATGGACACCTTAATCACCAATCTGGGTTAAGAGATGATGGCCAGTGAATGATTGGACAGTCTAGGGGGGATTGAAAAACGGGACCTCCCCGCTGTTTCCTAAACAGCTTGAAATCTCCCTCGGTGGAGAGAAAGAGCTCTTGCAAAAATACTACATCAGCATTAACTATCTTGCACCACTGTACAATACGGGAACATTTCACATTATCTCTTTAGCGTTAAAATTTACAGTTAGCTATAGAAAAACTGATCATTGTGATCAAGAAAAGCGTTACAGTATCAAAATTTGTTCTTTTTCAAAAACGAAGTGTCAAAAAAACTCAATTTCCCCGTTCTGCAAAAAAAATGTCGGGTGAGATGCTGTTAGATGCTGGATCAACTCGGGGGGGGGGGAGGGGTTATTAGGACAGCCGGACATGTTTTCATAACACGTGGGTATTTCGGTGGTTTCATTGAACTTTGCGTTAGGGTCGGCTTGGAGTCAAGCTGCTCCTCGTTATTTGACGTTACGACTGCTGCACCTTTGATCCAAACTCATCAATAGCTGGGCTTTGATTACATTTGCAAATGAGATTTTTTGCAGTCACGATTACTATGTCCGGCCTCTTCTTCACACGTGGTGCATTTGATTTCATTGATACAGTTGTTGTGAGTGTATCCGAGTTGGAGACATTTTCTACGTTTGACCTTCTCTTACAGTTTTTGAATGTCGTGGCCTCTTTCGTGACAATTTAAACAGGTTCTGGGTTGCCCATTGTACCTCAACCAACAGTCTCCTCCACATCGACTCCAGCACTCAGTCTGAGGGTCATTTTAACCATTTCATCAACACGGTTTGAACTTTTATTGTTTCTACTCCGAAGTGTACTGGCCTTAAAATTTACATCAACAACAAGAGCAACAAAAAGATAACGATAAAACAGTAACACTTACAGCACTGGGGGTTAGTCAATTTCACTGCTGCGTACAGCAGCAGTAAAAAAAGCAGGATCTTCATGGTGTTTCCTGGCAACAAAAATAGAAGACAAGATTTATCACAGAATAATGAACATTAACATGAGGAGGGTTACCCTTCAGCCATTTTGTGACAATTTACTATGCTTTCAACGACTCAATACTGTCCTCGAATACCTTATTCGTAAAGCACTTAAAGTGATTGCGTGCGTAGGCAAAAAGTAAAAAATATTGAAATTTCATCTCCATAATCTTGGTAAGGCTTTTGATTACACCATTCAGACAATCTGGGAAAATAAATAGGTTTCAGATGGTTAATTAAGCCATATGATTTCCAATTCTCCTACCATAACGAAAAAAAGTGTAGAATACGATAACGTAGTGGTTGACAGTTTTCATTCAAATCAACGGTGTGCTTCTTTGAGCAAGCCAATGGGAAGTATAATAGTAATAAATATTCAGTTACCAACTCAGGATCACTGACGCCGAGGGCAAGGTTGTGTTCAGTTCGTAGGTTATTTGTAAGTACAGTGTTTCCTTTCACCAAGTACTACAATTCCCGACACCTAATAAGGAGCGACGACTTGAGTAGTATGTTTTTGATACACTAGTGAGACCTGTACTGTTGCATATTCACTATGTAGGCGGTTATAGCAAGAACCGTTAATTTTTCAAATATGATTTCTGTTTTTTTACTGTTTTTATGCCAATCCCGTTGCTTTTCGAAGTAGTAACTGTCATTTCCCTTCATTGAAAGACATAGTCCGTTCATGTAGGCCTACAACCTCGCGTGTACATTTCAAAATAAAGAAAAAGTTAACATCAAACATAATCTTATCTTTCTGGTTTTTCAGTACACGCAATCACTTTAAAGGAGAAAAGGCAGTACCAATATACATCGTACATAACTTTTTGCACTTTTCCTCCCAAACTGGACATAATCATATTTCCTTAAAGGAGGCTGGGTGCTTAACTTAGTGACATACATTTACAGAAGTTTTTACTCTTTCTTTCTCCAAATCGAGTATAAGCGTATCTCTTTGACAGATCTTTGGTTAAAAAATGATCTTCCCATGACAAATTTTCTCAGAAAGTGCTCCAGTAGAGAGGAAAAGATGTTATTTTTTATCTTTCTTATCTTGACGTCATCTCGATAATATTCATGAGTATGTGTTTTACACCTTTCCGTAGCTTTGTAGGCGGTAGGTTCAACAGCGTTTACCTGCAGAGTTAAGGTAAACATTAATGACCTTTTATCAAACAACATACCTGATTCAATTTGGGGATAGGCATAAATCACATACTTGTGAATATTATCTAGGAGAGGTCAAGGTAAGAATAATTAAAGAACTAACTTTTTTTAATGTACTGAGGCACTTACTATAGCACACTGTACCATTGGTAGATCTTCTTTTTTTTTGAAATACGAATCTGTTAAGGAGATATGATTATACCCGTTTTGTAGGAAGAGGGATAAGTAAGAAAGTAATGTAAAATGTAGGCCTATGTCACAACATGATCTATCCTCCTTTAAACGTGTAAAAAGTGTAAAAGTATATGCCATACCTCGTTGTAAGCAATGAGATACTATACGACTGCACTAGAAAAAACACTGACATCAGACAATTTAGTATGCCAAATCCACGTGGCACATGTTATAAGAAACAAATAATGAAAAGGAAATGATATATGTGAACTAATCAAAGTTGTAACTAAGCCTATAGATGGACATTGAAATAATGTGCTTTATAAAAGATACATAGGTGAAAATAGTCTTGCAATGGACAAATATATGTACAGAATTCTCGTAGGAAAAAAGTAAAAGTTCTTTATTTGTCCTGCAAGGAGAACGAATGCATACAGTTATTCGAAAAATACATGGATTATTTCAAAAACGAAGGTTCTGTTGGAAACCTTTTGTTCGTCAAGGACCCTTTTTTCGTAGAGTGAATATGCTATATGTCGCAGATGACCTACTCTGTACAAACATATAGATGTACAACGGTAGGCTACTAAATTGACAAACAACAAAATACTATCGAGTTATCCCATTCTTGTAAACATGCAGCAATATAGTAACATCACAAAGGGCAAACCTCAAACACAATAAAAAAAATACAATAGTGTTGCTGTACAAGTTATAAGGATGGAAAAATTGTTTTCATATAAAACTTGGAATCTTTGCAAAACTAGAAATTAAGGGTTTCGAAGGTTCAGGTTCGATTGAAGATTCTTCCCGAAGTTCTCCAGCGGGTGTTCCGAAAGTTCCGCTCCAAGGGTCCGAGACGCCGGTTCCATGCGGTAGAGCAGGTTCCGTGGGATCCGAGTTGGCTGATATTGGCAGAAGAGGCCGGAATCAACTTGGACGAGGTTCAACTGTGCCGACGAGGTTCAATTGTGCCGCCATTCACTTGGCCCCGGGGCCCTACTGATCCCTCGTTCAATACCTCAACGTTCAACTCCCCATATTCAACCGGGCTGACATTAGAATTAAGTCCAACGCGGCTTGCCATAGACGTTCAACTAGAAGCCGTTCAGCTGAGGAGCCGTCACACAGAGCTGTTTAAACTGCGCCACTGTTCACCTACGATGAGGGTCTACTGCGCCGAGGTTGACTGCGCCGCCGGCTATGATACTTCATTTGGTAGATGCCAAGGTCAAAATGGCGAATTGTCCGGATTAGAAACTCGTTTAGTGTACCTTTTTGTAAACCATTAAAAGTCGTTTGTTGTAAGTGATATCGCTGTAAGAATGATCTCTATAGAAAGATTGCTTTATGTAATGATGATTTACCAATATTACCATTCTATGACATAAAGAAATTGGTTTTCAGTGTAGATAACAGAGAGAATTTACAACTTACGAGTTCAATTTGCCAAAAACGATTGTATGACATATTCTATGACCTCTCCCTGTTAACCTAGTGCACAGTCGCTTATTGAGTGAGCATCCGACGTGACCAGTAAACGTACGTGCGTGTCTATATGTAGGTACAGTTGATTACAATTTATTCCGTATTTGTGTGTCGCAACTTGGCCGACGATGATGGAATGCCGAAAAAAAAAAAAACGAATAGTGATTTCCTGGATTAGATAACATCTAAACCGGAAATCACGATTCGTTTTTACCTCTTGGCCATGTTGTCGTCCATGTTGCAACAATCAAAGACTTGTTTTCGACGGCTTCACAGCGGCGAGCAGTTTCTCCAGTCCAGTTAATATAGAGATCAGTGCTTTCAACCCTGGTTGTCGTTCAACTGCATGTCATTGGTGCGTATTAAGGAATTTGTTGTTATTACTAAGTCCCAATTAATTAATTAATAAAATAAACTAATCAATTAATGCCATTCGCCATTCAGGTGCATCACCTTTGGATGATGTGATGTGTAAATAAGAGTTCCAAAAGTTTATTTTCTCTTATCGACAATTTTATTCCTCGACTCTCTTGTTCTGCTTTCCCGATCTCGCACACACCATGGAAGACCACCCATTACAATACATAAACAGTAAATATGTATACATCTTCAAGGTGGCCAATTGTATATGCAAAGTTGCCAACAGATGTACGTACAACAGTGTTGCAATAGATATTTGTATTTGGGGTGAGATTCACGGCTCTCGTGCGGAGCCTGAGAGGGGCATTTCCATGAACCATTGGTACTTCTATCCATAAAAGTCCTAGTCACGATCCCCAACAAATGATGCTGGCGCTCCACTCAGTCTTTAGATAGGGTTCCTCTCTAGTCTCTAGTTACGTAACACTAGCCAGCATGTTGTGATAATGGGCCCCACTTGAGCCTCGCCAACCCCCCACCCCCACGAAATGCACTCACGACACCACTGTCCACTTTATTAACGCAACAGCATTTTCATTAAGACAAACATTCAAACAAACAATGTACCACCTTATCGAAACGTCCAAATGCAAGTATATAAATATAAGGGCTAATAATGGCCAAATTTCAAAATGCAACTGATAAATACGCCCCAAAGATGTATTATGGCGCCGATAGAAGTGTACTTTGGAACCGATAAAAACTTACCTGGACGCCAGTAAAGAATGTACTTTGACGCCCTAAAAATGTACTTTGACGCCGAAAACAAAGTGCACTCGTACATTTTTGTCAGCGCCAAAGTACTTTCCGGCTACCAAGTACGTTTTAATCGGCTCCAATGTACATTTTTGTCTGCTCCAGAGTGCTTTTCCGGCGCCCAAGTACATTATTACCCGAGGCAAAGTATATTATTTTCGGCGCAAAAGTAATTTTTTGTAGGAATATAGAGACGTCGAAACATAGAGATGTCGGAATATTGAAACGTCGAAATATAGGATTGTCGGAACATAGAGACGTCGGAATACAGGACTGTCGAAACATAGAGACGTCGAAACATAGGAATGTCCCAAACAAATACAACGGTGATATAATCACGGACTAACAGCGAAACACTGAAGTGCGCCATATCGACGGGGACCTTTCTGTGCAAACCAACCTTTGAAAGACTTGGAAGTTTACATCCATACAACCTTTCTATGCAAACACATAAAAAATAGAGCATAATGGTCATGGATAGACATAGAAACCTGATCACTGCTACATGGATGTATGGTCCGTCTATACAATCTAACATCTTACTGTCCAAAAAATATAACAGTAATAAACACGGACTACAGCATCGTAACTATAGTATGCTACATCTAGGTGGTCTTCGCTAAAACATTATAACAATGAGCGAGAATGAACGAGATCGTACTGAAAATGTATAAGCATTCTGTACATCATTGATGTCGGCCTATAGGCTATGTGCAAACACTCTTTAACGACATGGAGTGGTAGGCTATCATCATAGACTTTACATCCGAACAAAGAAATATGCTACACCTACGTGGCCACTCTATGAAAATACAATATTTAAATACAATACTGCTATTTGAAATAGACTGGTGACAGAGAGCTGGTGGGACAAAAGCCTGTACTTCTGAGTCCACGTATAACATGGTAATAAAAGGACGCCTTCCCACAGTCGACGAGTTCACGGATTGGCCGAACTGTTTTTTGTCTCTAATGTCTTAGGTAGAAACTGGATTTACAGACAAAAGCGATTTCACTTTCCTTCTTTTTTTTTCTTTTTTTTGCGATTTCGAAATCAAGTGAAAAAGAAATAACTGCCATTTAGCTGACTTGAGAAACACTGTGTCGGAATTAAATTTAATTCTATTTGAAATGATATCCTTCAACCGAATTTGTGGTACCCCTTTGATCGACAGTTGTACGGTACTATCTAACTCTCGATTTAAACTTCACCATACAAGAACGAAATTACGGAACAATATACACAAGCGACAATCGAGAATATTCATATCCATTCCATGAAAAATATAAAAAAAGTGGTCTCCCGCCCAGCGTGGTATATAGTATGGTAGATCGAAGTGAAATAGATCGTAGATCCCCTGTGGTGCAAGAATTAGTGTCAGTTTGAAGAAAAGTCGTGGTGACGAATGCTTTAATATACAAAAAATGTACACTTCGAACATTAATGAGAGAGTGGTGCTCCACCCACACCCCCTTTACTCACTGTGGATGGTGTTGATGTAAATCATTCTAAAAAGAGTTCCAAATTGAGAAACTCTCCTAGTTCTAAGTAAAAAAAAAAAAAACCTTCACCTTGTCGAATGAAAACATGTATGCCGGAGAGCACGTTACGAATTTTGAAAGAGTGCAGTACACATACTTCACGAATTAATGTTGCAACCTATCCCGAGGAGTACGTGAAACAGGTGTAATATTGTAATGAAAATGAAATGTACTCTGCCGGTGACTCTCTGTCAAATTTTGTCTTCTTTTGCCTTTTTGTTGTAAAGAAGTGCAGTTACTTTGATCAGAAAACGATGAAAACATCCTGTTCTGACAACATCAAAATACTGCCTGAATTGCAGACACACCGGTGTAGTTGCACAGGGTTACCCGAGAGGCGATGTCCGGACCCCAGCTCTGAAATAGCTATGCTTGATCCATCTTGAAAGTTTTACTTGCATACATTGCACACGCATGTGACAAAACCCAGTATAGTACGAAAGTAATAACACTTGTTGCCATGTCACGTCACCGAAAGTACCAAACCACAACCAAGTATTCGTCACAACTATCTTCGGGGTCGCGACTATTCTTGCGGCGCGGGGTACCCGACTCCAAAAAATGAGTCCCCGAATCGCCCATTCACAACCAAACTCCTACACTGTCTAACAGAATTACATTTTCGGTCCCCGACAAACATTCCGACAGACTTATGACGACAGGTCCCAACTTTGAGCCCAGTTCCAAGATTAATGACTAGAATTCTATCAAAAGCTATCAAAGTTATACAGATCCTGAAATCAATCCACACAACTCTGTAGCTAATTTTTGGTTATTAATTCAAAAAAATATCGAACAAGCCGCTGTCAGTTTTAGTACAAGATTAAAGTTACAAGTAAAAGTTTGCGAAACCCAAGTTATGCTGTCAAGTAGTCGATTATTCCGATTATTTTTTTTTCTTCTTACTTTACTGTAAAAAATCAAGTAGCTTGAGTAAGTAAAGCTACGTCGATGGGGAAAGTAGGGCGTTTACAGTGCAACAGCAAGGTATACTGAGATAATGGCTTGAACCATTGTTGAACTACTATAGGCTCATCATTAAGCATCAACCAAAGCTTCTTGCCTACAAAACGTTATACATAAAACCAGTTACAAAATACAGTTACTTTTGAAGTTTCTCTGAACAAATTTTTATTAGGCAACAAATATTTCTGACTGTGAGAAACTTTCTTCTTGATGAAGAGAAGGTCACCGTCCTCCCTTACTTTGAATAATCTGTCATTCTGTGTCTTCAACAATTAGTTTTAAAAATGTAATTTTTTTTCTGTAAAAACAAATTATTTCCATTTGAACGTAGATCATAAGTTGACAAGATTCTTTCGTCTTTTTTTTTGTCAAAATGACCTTATACGATGGGATGGGTAAGTAAAAACGGAATAATCGGTCGCCCTTTTCAGGTTCATATACTAAATTTCGATGAAGAAAGAGAATATACCTGTGGGTTTTTTCTACTGACGCTAATTGTATTCCATGATAAGAATCGCTCTAAGGCTGGCGCAGTCGAAACCTCCGACGGAAATTAATGTACTCCAACGAATTCACTCTATTAGAACAAGATGAACGCATCAAGAAGTTCTCATGAATTTTCGGTTTTCTAGACGTGGATTATGACAGAAGGAAAAATTCTGGGTCTTCACTGGATTCGTTGAACTGAACAAGTACTTTTTTGGTGGTGTTGACGGGGCTAATTATGACTGCGTAATTTATCGAAATGTCATTACACAGTTAGTTGCACGGGTTCACCCGAGCATTCACTGTTTAAACTTTTTTACATACTGCTAAACAATACCTTTTCTCTTATGTATATTTTAGTTTTTTTTTTCCATTATAATCAGTGGATTATTGAACTGTTTGAATGGATTGTAATAGAAGAATGTAATAGTAAATTTCTTTGCTCAGTTCTTTTTGAATTATTTTCATTCTGTTCATTGAGTCGTGCGGTAGTATATATGTTTCTCTTTCATTATGCTAGATTTATTCCAGAAAGTGCACTGTGTAGTTTCAAACTCAATCATTAAAAAGGTCATAGCAGTAGACGCTGTAAAAACTGTTTATTTTACAGTTAAAGGGACTCATTGAGTTGGTTCACAAAACTCCAGATATTTTGTCACTTCAGATATTTCTTGATGAGACTGGATGGTTTAACAATGACTAACACTATATCTTTTGTATGTCATGTTGGTGTATTCTAAACACCGTATTTCCCTTTAACACAGAAACACAAAACGTGATGGACACCAACCCCAGAGTCTCTCCCATGCCAATTCGCTTAAAAAACTGAAATAAACAAAGATCAGCTCAATAGGTGACAACACTGGTTTTCTTTGGTGTTGGGCCCATATCCTACTGTCAAAAACTTGCACTTCTATTACAAGAAGTGACAGGTGTATGCTACAAATCTGACAGACTCGTGTAATCAAACAGTACCTTGCGCCACCAATAGTTGGCACGAAACGCAGAGGAAAAGTTTTGACCGGAAACACCTCTCAGTTCACCGGAAATGGCATTTTGAGCCCGTTTGAACTGTACCCAAGTATTCATTGCATTTTTTTTATTTACAGCTCATCACACTCCTTAGCAACAATTTTTTTCAATTTTCAAGGAAATGTATTTTTTGGGGGGTGATTCTATGATGGGGGGAGGGGCGGGAACGTCCTAAATGTCTCCAATCCCTGTGGTTGCGCTTCTGCACAAGACTGAGTAAAATTTCTGCCAAATGAGTTGATAGAATGATGAGGACTTGGATTCTCATCTCACTTCAACTTAGAGAAGCTTTCAACAATAATAGCGAGAGGAAACTACAATTTTGGACATTCTGACTGTTCTCAGGATACGTCTAGTTTTGTATCGCTTGCAATCTTTCAACTTTTAGTCCACAGCAGCACCGATTGCCAAGGCCGAACCATCCCAGGAGGTGTTGGTATGTAGCGTACACAAATGGATGCATGAGTAATACAGTTTTGCGTGCTATAAACCTATATAAAGTTGGCGAGTTTCCATGGGAATGAGAGAGGAGATAAATTTCAGCTGAGGTTATCACTTGAAGGGGAAATCAGGGTTTGACTGAGAAAATTCACGTTTAGTTGATTTTTCTTTTTAAACTGCTTGTTCACCGAAATACAGAGACGTTGGGGAGGTGTTTGAAGGTAGAAGAAACGGTAATTATTGCGTAAATTACTGTTGAATGAGAATTCTTGATATTTGTCGGGTACAAAAAATAACGTTCATGTACAAAACAAGACAGCCTCCTCTATACGATGACCAATCACAGTGTAAGACTGAGATGACGTTACATGAATAAACATAACCGAATGTTTACGGTTCCCGTGTCATTCGTGCATTGCGGAATGCTAAGTAAACAAGAGTTTAGTGATAGTTGATGATACATACAGCACACGTAGGCTACGTATGAAACTGGTCAGCCACACCTCCTCATACCTTGAAAAGGCGATAGTATTGAATGTTCATATTTGATCAATGAATATAAATGTTACAGACTTTCGGAGTTCTTCACCTATTGTTTTGCGAATTTGACTCGTTTTTCAAAATCGTTCAAATGTTTTGATATAATCTTGATCATAGTTGGTAGTATAACTGTACGATACCGGTGATGATTTGTAGTGAAATAAATTGTGAAAATAAACCGTGATTTCCCCTTTAAGCAAGGAGCATGCAAACTTAGTTAGCTTAAGGGGACTATAGAGGTAGAAGCAGCACTTTTTTAAACCATGTAGGGACCAACATACATTGTCATGCGCATGCGTGGCATTAGTTTACGAAGAAACAGAAGAAACTATGTTGGTGAAAGACAATTTGGGTCAGAAATTAAGAAGAGCCGGAGCAATTGTAAGTCCTTAAAGCCCACTTTCGCGTAGATACCAGCTTGCTTGTAGTAGATATCCATTCTCCATCTTTATGTGGATCCCTGTCCACCATTACATGCCAGAGATTCCCTACTGAGGCACTGACGACTCATTGCAATCGGCATGACGCATGGTGCTCTATAGTGGTCTCAATAAAGGTCACAGTTTTAGCAATTAGCACGGTGGCTCAAATCATTCTAGATTACTTCTAGAGGGTCACTTGAATTTGGTAAATAGCTTTAACATCAGCTTCTATCATCTCCGACATTTTTTTTTCAGAGATAGCCTAGCTATCGAGCTAGGTTGCTAATCAATATTTATGTAGTTCTGATCTAGCACACGTAGTCCTGACAAAATGCACATAATGTGCTAAAATCATGTCTCGGGAAGACCTTTTCTGCATGACATAACATGACGTGATATCCAGATATACCAAAATGGTTACTAGGGTATGCTCCTCTCGAGAAGGGATAAACATGTATCATATCATGTGAGGATTGGCTGTCAAACATCAAAACCTCAAACTCGGTCAGTAAGAATATTCTAACCGGCGGCGGGTATTTTAGACACATCCACCCCACTCGGTGTGCAGCATAATCTGTAAGTTCGACCAAATTGGGTAAAAACAAATTAGCATAAACTCCTAGAGTCGATACTGTTAATTGTGAAGACATTACAAACAAAACCCGGCACATTTATCTCAAAGTGAATAGAGAACGTCCAGTAGCCTTTGGATTTTTGTTTTCTTTCTTCCTTTTTATTCTATTTATTTATTTTCTTATTTACTTTTGTTTTTTAGGACTGGAGAGGCCATCAGGTCAAAACAGACGATGAACAAGAATCGCACAATGGCAGAAGTTTTAGAAGTGGTATCATCTTTACAAACGAAACTTGATAAATAATCAGACCTAATAGAACTGGATTTGCTGACAGAAGAGCTGCCTAAATGATTGTGCTCCTTGAACAGTGGCCGTATGATTATAAACAACAAGTTAACCTGTTTGCCGTGGTTACAACAACAAGGCAACTAACTTATTCTTGCAAACATTTGTTGGAAACTATTTCATTTCTTCTCTGCGTACAAAACTGAGAAACGGTATAGCATAACTCTTAAACTGCATTTTGACTAAGTATATGTATACTAGCTTACTTAATTTTTCATTTAACATGTCACGTTGCACAACGCACGCTACAATACAGTTCAAAGTGACTTCCTCGTATCGTCACTGAGTCTGACTGATCGTTACCTTTGACGACTCCTAACTTGGGTACTGTGGAGCATAAGTTACTACAAAGTCCACTCACAACCAAACTGAGCGACCGCCAGACAATCCCGCCCGGCAAAGTTTCTTTGTATAGGAGTCCTATTCAGAAAAGTTCAACCCGGCGATTTGTTTCATAATATACACTGAAACGTGTTTTTTGCTACGGTTTTTTGTCGGTTTTTGGACTGACATACCACCACGGCATACCACCAAAACAGCCTCTGACGATTGTTGGCCCTGAAAGAGAATCCGCAAGGAAACCATTCAAGAATGATCCCACAAATAATGTCTTTTGTACTTTGGGCCTTTTACCGTAACAGAGTTGGTATTTGATCATTCCAGTGTGCCCATGTTCTATTCATATCGCTGTGTAGCTCATACATTCAGTGCAGACGACTGGAACACTGACTTGATGGGAATGACGCACTCATCACTGCGCATTTTCTGAAATAGCCTATACCTTAAACAAATAGTCCGACAACTATTGCGTTGACCCATTCAAGTTGGGTCCGTCTTCATTAGTTATTCAAGCCTCCGTCGCCAGGGCTTCTTGGAAACATCCATCCCGTGACATGTGACACCATCTGCAGACAAGGCTGGAGCTGACAACTGACAAACATAGGCCTATGTAAACAAGGTTTTAACATGGTGTACCTATGAAGTGCTATCTATGTAAACACAGAATCGTTCATTACGAGTAGGGCCTACTATCAGCTATAAAGTGGTCGTTGGTATGATTGTTGAGTGAGTTGCTGTGAAATCTCAGAATGGTTTGTGTACCCTTTTTTATCACCAGCTGCTAGGTTAATCTGTAGAATGTATCAATAACTCAATTACTCAGTAATTCAGCTATTCTCGATTTTGACTCCAGCATGATGACGTCATCATACAGCCTTTGCCCTTCAAACATCATTGTTCACTCCCCCCAATACCGATACTGTACTCATATGCTTCTATCCATCGGCAAGTTTGCGGCCAAGTCAGAGGCCTTTTAATTTGACAGATATGGCACGTTTTAACCGAATTGTGAAATTAGATATATCATTTGACTTTATGTTTTGCAACTTTTGTGATCAGAGTAAAACCTCAATTTCGATCTCAATTTTTTCTCAATTTCTAGTCAAATCAGATGAAACCATCGAGTGTTGGTCTCATATATCACTTTCTCTCACAATGACTGACACACACAAAATACATCGATCTTCGACGGACCCTGTAAGTTGCATGCAACTTACATCACGTGAGAGGATCTGTGCCTATGATTGGTATAACGCGGCCTGGCCTATCATGGCATGTTAAATTTTCCTTTTGTCGGCAGTCTCTCATTCCGATTTTGAGCTAGAAGAGGTGAACTTAGAGTGGTGAATCCGCCCAGGCTCTCGTCAATGTAGCTTACTGGAGAGAGATTCCTCCGCATTTTGTTCACCCTCGGTGAAAGTTCAATGGACATTTAAAGAGACAACTTTTTCATTCTTTAAGGTATTTTATTCTTTGGGGGGGGGGGGTTCTTTTGTTAATTGAATATTGAAGTAGGCGAGTTGAGGTATGCATGGTGTGAAAATGGTTGCAATTATGGAAAAGTTAAGGACTTTTAGCCGGCGGAGCCATATCATTTAAGGCGAGGTGTGATTTGCCCCAGGGTCTGAAAGTAAGGTAACTTCGACTGCCTCTAGTGCAAAATCTAACCACCTTAGGTACGGAAACTTGAAAGTGGCATGAATGGCTAATGTGTCAGCTTTTCAAAGAGCTTTGGCTCATATCTATTAAAAACTTCGACAATGCTTTAAAGATCACATTACTTTTGGTATTGAGTGTGTAAGTCAATGGGGCAATTGATAGAGGTATACTACCTCAACTCTCGCCGCAAGAAATATCCCCCGAGTTGCAAATCTCTTGCCTATAGTTTTGTGTGGTCATTTGATACCGGCCATCATTTCATGTAGCATGGATGTATGAAACTTCGCGCATGTAACGTGAAAACCTTGGAATCTTGCTTCTGGAAATTCAACGCTTCGCTATGAATTCAATAATCTTGTTTTAGCAAGTCAGAAGTGTCATTTTACTGTAATTTGACACCATCTGGTGGGAATTGTACCTCGAGATCTGTTTTTTTTTAACCAACATTTGCTTGAGTTAACGATACAATGTGAACCTGCCAAACGCACCTCACCAACGTTTGCATGACAATCATTGCATAAAGAATGTCCTTTTAAACAAATCCTGTGCGCATACCTTCATTAATTGCCTGTAAACAAGTCAGCAACGGTCAGGAACAGTTCCATTGAGTGGTCAAAATGATGGTTTGGAAATTTGTAACATAAGTCGGCAACTCCAACTAGGTCTTCAAGACTAGCCTAACTCCCCTTTGCAAATGCACAAAGTAAAGTTGACTCATCAGACAAGGGCAATTAAATGAACAGTGTCTCAGCTTTCTTTGAAGTCTTTTCAAGGTATAGTAGTCAGTTCGGGCTTATTTTTAGTAGGGGTGCGCGAAGTTTGGCAGTGCGCGAAGTTTGATGTATGCACTATACTTCCAAAGTGCGCGGAGCTAAATGTCCTGAGTGATTCCGATTGCTCCGGCCGTCGCGTTGTGGATAAAAGCTCTGAATATTCACGATTTGGTCGTGTCGAACGGCACAATTACAAATACCTGCATGATCGCACAAATACCTACAATGACCGAGGACTGTCTTGCGACAATTTTAAACCAAAGGTTAGTTTCCCTTATTTCTTGTAGTAACTTAGGCTGTCTACTTAGTAACAGCCTACAAATAAGAAGAATTATGATGACGTCTGCTATTCGCGTTTGGCGATTAACCGAGAATGCTCTATCCCCGTCTGCCACCTCTGTTTAGGTGGCACATAGGTGAAAACTTTCTTGGTGGGCAGTAGCATGGTTGCTAATTCATAGGCTATTTATAGTAAATGGTTGGGAGACATGCTACAATCCCCCCCCCCCTTTTTTTTTTTTTTTTTTTGGCTGGATTATCATCGTAAGAAAGGGAAACGGTGGCTGTACGAAAGATTCACAAATCACATTAGACTGACTACTGAGTGGAAAATGCTGATTTATGCTCCCATAATGTGATAACGGATTGAATATACTGCAAGTTTGCTGTTGAAACAACTCTAATGTGAAATTCAGGCTAAACTGTCAGATGCATGTTGTTTAACAACACACGCAAAATAATTTCAGTTTTTTTTTTTTTCATGGGGAAAATTGATTTTCTAATTAAAATTGTTGTCTAACATCCAACTGTGAGCTTTATCCTCTTTTTTTGTTAGTGACAATGAAGTATCCGAAGAGGCACTTCTCAAAGAGCAGATGTCAAATCTGGTAATGCTCCAGGCCATGGGACAGCAGTTCAGCAGGACATCCCACCATTAAGTTCTATTTCAAGGTGGGCTGAGCAACTGGAGAAAGTTTTGTTAGTTGGGATACAATATGAAGCTGCAGAATCTCCAAGAAGCTATCTTAATTGAACTTAGTTATCATACAGAGAAAGATGAGGTACCATGAATTTCTTATTGCAGCATCTGGTGAAGAGAGTACAGGTGTTCAGAATTCTACTCAAGAACATCAAGATGCATCAAATACATTCAAAGTCTCAACTGTGACTGAAAGTGAGGGATGAGCTGTTTGTAACTGCTGGCTACTGCATGTTCTACACAAATTGTTGAAGAGATAAAGTGGTATAAACTATAAAGTACTGCAATCTGTCATGGCTACTAAGTGTTGTGAATTGCTGAAGTCTTGGTTGACCGTACTTTCAACAGATGCAGGAACCTCATTTGCAGACTATACATATCAATGGATTGTAAAGCAATCAGGGCCAGCTTTTTATACTTAATGTGCAACTTTTAACACCATGGAAGAAGCAGTTTGTTCTGTATTGAATTGGGTCAACACATAGTTTAATCAGTTAAATGCACAAGTTCTTTTATTTAGCACATTGCAACAAAGAATGGCTCTTTAGGCTGGGAATGGTGGGATAGTAATTTGTGCAAGTTTCTCTACTACATCAAAAACAAGTAAGGTTGATTGATAATGTCACTGGATGTAGAGTATACTGTAAGCCCTCCACTGTGAAGGCATGCAATGCACACTTCTTGAATGCACTCCTGCTAGAAGTAGCTGAGTTGATTCCAGAAAATGTTTTTACATGTATGATTTAGTGGCAGTTAGTCTCTTTGGAAAGTTGTTATTCAACATGTCGGCATTATATGTCTCGTTTTAGATGTGGCTATGTTAAACTGTCAAGTTAATTGAATCTTGTAATCACTAATGTAAAAAAAAATGTACATCGTAATTTTGAAGGTGAAAATGAAAATTGAGATAGGCAGTTGAACAGTTTCTATCATAAACAACATAGAGCCCAATTGAAACTCCAGGAAAATATGAACTTGTTGCATATACCTATGGTGGCTAAAATTGAACTTTTTTCAGTGGAATGACGTACTTTAATAGTATACATAGTTTAATACTACGCTATACATTGTTATTGTAAACAGTATTATGACAGAATATTGATTCTTATTACCAACTAGACTTAGGCTCTGTTCTCATACTTAAAGTTGGAGGGACTACATCAGTATTAAATCCCTCAGTTCTTTTCTGTTGTAATATTTTCATTGTCATGGTTTTTCCATTGTTATCATCATTAAATAAAGATTCATCACAGCTAAATATTTCAGTTTTGCTGTAAGCATTTTGATTTCTGGAATTGTGATTTTCAGTCAAGTTGGTTGGTAAATGGGAGTGCAATTCAACTTGCACGCTTATGTGAAAAGTTTCACTTGCTGCTGTTTTGCAATTTAAGCCCATCTGTATTGTACCAAGACTACATACATCCACTGAGCTTGACCTTTTACCTTTTGATAAAGTAGTAGGCACCGTACCCATGTGAGAATGGTTGTCATGGAAACACCTGGAGTAGATGAGTAGTGACACTCCATGGGGTAAGGTGACAATTGGTACAGTCGGGTCCCGTTGGGTGGTTTGAATGAAAACGTGTCCGTGCCGATGTGGTTACGTGTGTGTGCGCTCGCGCGCGCGCGTGTGTGTGTGCGTCCGGGCGCACATGTCCAAATTTTGGTTTTTCCAGAATACCTTGAAAAGTATAGGAGCGATTAAGTTTAAATTTGGCAAGGTTGTACATATACATTGGCGAAATATCCAATGTATATTAGTTTCATGGTTAAATGAGTCAAATTTGCTGATTTTTAAGGAAAAAAGCCAATTTTGCTCCAAAATTGCGACTTCCAGCATATCTTAAGAACGACTTGAGCAATAGCCCTTAAACTTTGTGAGGATTTACCTGATAACACAATGTCCAACAGATATCATCTTTATAATAAATGAAGTACAATTTTCTGATTTTTTAGAAAAAAAAAGCTAATTTTTTACCAAATTTTGGATTTCCCCATATCTTGAGAAGTATGAAAACAATGAAGTTTCTGCAAATTTGTGAGAACCTATCAAAGTACACGTTGTTCAAGTTAATATCACTTCAATGGTGACTGTAATGAAAGTTGCTGATTATTGAGAAGTAAAGTTAACTTTGCCAAAAATTTGGAATTCAAGCATATCTTATGAACTATTTCAGCGATTACCTTAAAACTCTGTAATGACTTATGTGAGAACACACTGTTTAAGATATGCACCTATTTATGGTTGATCAAAGAAAATTTTCTGATTTTTAGAAACAAAAAATGCCCCATTAGCTCCAAAATTTCGAAGTACAGCATATCATGAACATTATGTAGGCAATTACGTCAACAAATTGTTAAAACTTGCCTGAGAACACAAAATTAAAAATATATCACTTTTAGGATAAATGCATATGCTGATATTTGACCAAGAAAGTCAATTTTGCTCTAAATTTGGATTTCTAGCATATCTTGCGAACTATTTGAGCAACAGCCCTGAACACTTTGCAGGCACTTACCTGATAACACAATGCTCAACATATATCACTTAAATGGTAAATTTATTGATATTCACTAGTTTGTGAGAAAAAAAAGCCATTTTGCTCTAAAATTTTATTTCCAGCATATCTGAAGAACTGTTTGAGCAATTACCCTGAAAATTTTTAAGGATTCACCTGAAAATACAACGTCTAGGATCTGGTAAATGAAGTGAAATTTGCTGACTTTTACCATAAAAGCCAATTTTGCTCTAATATTTGGATTCTCAGCATACAGTATCTTGAGAACTAGCCGAGCAATCCAATGTTGCGCTATAGAAGTGAATGTACCCTTTGAACAGCAATCCTATAGCCAACATTGAATGGGGGCGCGGGGTGTCCCAAGGTACTTTGTCCAATATTGCAGCTCTAAAGAATATATCAGTATATCTATTGTAGAATAAGCATGTAGAATATTGGGGGGTTTTAGGGGTTCACAGTCGTGGAATGACTGCCCCAGCGACGGATGTTAACGCGACGAGAGAAGCGTCAGAACGGGAAAATCCAGAAAGAGATAATTAGCGATTAAAGTTCCATTTTATTCTGATTCGACTGGCACATGAATTAAAACGAGAATTAAATTGACGATGATGATTCAGACCGAGAGGAAAACGTATACAGTTAAGTTACATGACGATGACAAGAAGAGCTGAAGAACGGAGGCCTGCATAGTGTACAGACAGAAACGAAGTTGACGGTGTGATGTCCAGAGAGCCAGTGTCAGCGGCGTGGCGAGGTCGATTGATCAACCCACGACGAACTGCTAAGGATCATGGGATAGACTTCTGACACTGGCCAATCACAGGTCAAATGATTGACCTACGTAATTGAATGAGGCGGTTGCCATCTGTGATCTACCAATCACGAAAGGATTGCGCAACCTTTCTGAGAACAGGGTCTAAGTTTACTATTTTTAATGTATTGTATTGTCTAATCTGACTGTCTGAGGGAAATAAAGAAAAAGTTAAACAAATCTGGGGTAAACACCGGAAAACTGAACTTTGTACGACCTTTTGCGTACGGTGGGGTAGAATGACCATCTCTATACAACACTATAGAGGTTTTCAGCATTGGTCCCGCCTATTCCCACGACAGGGTAAAGTGCGATCATGCATGCAGTGGCAAGTTACATCTCACAGTATGGTCGCTGCATAAATGCCTCTTTCGGCCTTGGTGCCCTAATCTAACCCCTAACAGTAACAGCATTGTGACTATAGTAAAGCCACTTCAGTTCATCTTTGCAATTTCATTGAGTGGGGCACTTATTGCCAAAGACGTTTGTACATGCTCGTATGTATGCCCCACTGACTCTGCACTGATGGTGTGTATGGTTTTTGATTCTACATATACCTCTAAACCCAACCCCCTGGCCTAGCTAGGCTTATGATACTCTGCGAAACGAAATAGCCTTATCCTGAAATACGATCTCTTTGATACAGTATATAGCAAATGAAAGAATGTAAGGGGAGGCCAAAATTCAATCGCTCAAAGTATTTACATATTTTTTGTGCTGTTTCGCAAAGTACCATTACCGTGATGAGACGTTGGTATTCTGCGAAACGAAACGAAATAGCCTTACCCTGCAGAAAACACGATCTGTTTGATATATAGCAAACTATGGAATATAAGAGGAGAACAAAATTCAATTTAATTTGAGTTTGCTGTTTTCTTCTCTTATGACATCTGGTTAATCCAAAAACAAGTGCTACGCATTATTGTTACATTACGCGAAAACAAAAGTAATCCCAGTCATACTTACGTACAGTGCACCACGCACGACGACAACAAAACTGTAAGCAAAGTGTAGCCGACGTTTGAAGTTTGAAGTTTATTTTCTACAACCATTGTAACATAATATAACATAATATAAAGTACATAGATGACATTCCAATTGGTACAGAAATTCATGATAAAATAGCATAAAGAAGGAATGACAAGGTATTCATAGCTTAACAAAATAATAATTTAGAGAAAATAGTGCAAGTGTAATGGTTTGTAGAGGAACCAGAAATAAGTAGAAACTTTTCGAGCCTGGTCCCTTTCTTAAAGACTAAACACAAAAACACTAAAGGAAGGAGGAAAGAATAGGAAATGACACACGGAGAAGGTAGCGTTAAAGGTGGAAAAGTAACCTGTTATTTTGAGTTGTTGTTCAATAAGTAATATTTCAGCTTCTTTTTGAATGTTTGCACATTTTGGGTTTCTGTTATATCTGGAGGTAAAGAATTCCAAAATTGTACACCAGTGCTTCTTAACTGAGAATGGGCAAGTTTTGTTCTGACATATGGTTGATTCAAAAGGTGTTTTGATCTAGTGTTATAGTTATGAAAACTTGAGTTATAAGTATAAAAATTGTCAAATGGTGATGGAAGAATTCCATTACGAGATTTGAACACAAAAATGCCAAGGTGATATTTATAAAGGTCATAAATTGAAAGTATACTTAAGTTTCTGAAAAGGGGAAGAATACATGCTCTGTACGGTGTGTGACATATGTTTCTAACAGCTCGCTTTTGAATCTTAAACAAATTACTTAGTGACGTTACGTTGGTATTACCCCAAAGTAGAAGACTGTAATTAATATGAGGAAGGATAAGGGCATTATACAACAGTAGAAGTGTATGAGTAGGTAAAAAATGCTTAAGTCTGTTAATAATACCATTCGATCTCGAGACTCTACTACTTACTACAGATAAATGTTCTTTCCAGGTTAACTTTCGATCAATTGTAATACCCAAGAACTTTGCATGATCTGATGTTTTAACTTCATGACCATCTAGCGATACACTTACGTTACTTGTGTCATTGATCCTATTATCAAATATTATAAGCTTTGTCTTAAGAATATTAAGTGATAATCTATTTGATCTCAGCCATTCGGATACTAATGAAAATTCATATGAAATGTCATTAAGTACTTGATCTAAGTTGGTATTTTGAAGAAAAACTGTAGTATCATCTGCAAATAAAATGAAGCTTAATTTTTCAGAAGACTTATAAATATCGTTTATATATAAAATGAAAAGTAACGGTCCTAGTATTGAGCCCTGGGGAACACCAATATTACATACTTTGCGATGAGATACGGAGTGATTAAACTGGACATAATTACACCTGTCACGTAAATAATTCCGAAACCAGTCAAATGCAACACCACGTACACCATAAGCAAATAATTTATTCAAAAATATTGTGATCAATTGTGTCGAAAGCTTTGGATAGGTCTATGAAGACACCGGCCGTCGTAAGCTTACTGTCTAATCCCTGGGAAATTTTATCTACAAGACTTACTGCAGCCATATAGGTAGAATGATTACTACGAAAACCATATTGATTGGAATAAAGTAAATCATGTTTCGTGATAAATTTGTATAATCGGTTATAAACTAAACGTTCGATAACTTTAGAAATAGAAGGTAAAAGTGAAATAGGCCTATAATTTGAGAAAATCTTAGAATCACCAGATTTAAATATTGGTACAATCTTAGCAATCTTAAGTTCTGAAGGGAATACACCTTTTGTAAAAGATAAGTTTATTATGTGAGTGAGTGGCATAGAGACAATGTCTACAGCACTCTTAAGAATATCATTTGTAATATTGTCGTACCCAGAACTTTTTCCACTCTTAAGTTTGAGAATAATTGACCTTACTTCATGCACATCGGTAGGGAACAAGACAAAGGAATTTATGACAGTAGTGTCCATGTATCCTAGAGGGGAACTTTTGCCAGCAGGTAAGTTGTCAGCTAGATTCTTTGCAACGGGAGAAAAATAGTCATTAAAACAATGAGCAATATCCTTTTCATTGGTAACCAACCCATCTGCACCCTCATACACATTACTACACTCTTTTGTATTATTTTTACGAAGAAGATTATTAATAATCTTCCACAATCGAGTAGTGTCTCCTTTAGAATCTTTAACTAAATTACAGCAATGCATCTTTTTTGCACACACAATTGATTTCGTTAGAATATTTTTGTACTTGACATACTGTAATTTTCTAGCTGCAGTAGGATTGTTTGCATCTAGTATATAGTTTATTCTTACGCTTAACTGAGTTCAATATCCCTTTTGTCATCCAAGGAGATTTCTGGAGATTAATTTTTGGTAAAATTTCTGTAAGATGATTCTACGTCTTGATCATTGCTTGCAATAGACCAGTCAATTTTACTCAGGTCATTAACCATATGATTAATATTTCTACGGCTGGTATTATTCTTAAAAATAGGACGAGTTGGTTCCTTTACAGTCTTGGTATTAATGATGCAAAAAATTGGATACTGGTCAGATAAATCATCTACCAGAACATCACTTTCCAGACCCACATACGTATTATTAGTAAACATATTGTCAATTAAAGATGAGGTAGAGCTTGTGGTTTTTGTCGGTTTGTCTATTAAAGGATGAAAAGAATACATTGCTAATGTGTTGAGAAAGTACTGGATTTCATGAGAATCATTAGCTTCAAGAAGGTCAATGTTGAAATCTCCTGCTAGAAAAACGTTCTTATTTTCACTGTTTATTCTTTCTAAGCAGATATTTAACCCATCAACAAAAACATCCGTTTGACCACCAGGCGGTCTGTAGACAACGCCAACTATAGTATTTCGGCAAGTTAAACTTTCGAGTTCAATAAAGAGAGATTCAGCATAAACATTATTAAAAGTACTTAAGTCAGGTCGCATCTTTATGTTTAAAGTTTCTTTGGCATAGATAGCAACACCACCCCCCCTCGTTTGTCCGATCTGTTTTTACATATGAGTTTGTAGCCATCAATTTGCATAGTTTCTAGAGGGGAGTGATCATTCAGCCAGGTTTCAGTAATCGCCAAGAGGGAAAAGGGATAATGATTGATAGAATGTATCAAGTTGACTAAAAAATCATAGTTTTTCCCAAGACTTCTGATGTTTATATGAAGCAATGAAGTATTGTTATCAGAGCACGGGATATCGCAAAAGCTGCTAACAGTATGATAGAAGCAGTTATCAAAACCACTGTCAAAATTACCAGGGGAATCACTCTTAGTACATAATACAGTAAAATAACTACGTTTAAGATGAATGTCGTGCAGGTATACAGAATAGACCCAAAACATACAAACAATTCAGTAATAGATAACCTAAATTTGGTGTCATAGAAGAAAGAAACATGACAAAACAAAGAAAAGATAATTTTACCACAATAGAAAGCATCAAAAAGGTTTACAACATTTAACTAGGTGTGCAAAGCTTATCAGACCACATACAATTAAAATATGAAATACTCACAATTAAAGAAGGACTGTAACGTTCACTATAATTTCATTAAATCTGAATAATTGTTCACATTAACTTTTCTTTCATGACCTTCACTTGTTTTTATGAGGGCTATAATCCGACCGTCCATCGTCCAACTGTTGGAGACTTTCTCGTGTTCCTGGGTTTTCTTCAGTAATTTTGCGTTTTCTTGCATTAAGTCCTCCTTAATAACGATGCCCGTCGATTTTAGTTTCCTTCTTGCTTGCATAATTGTTTGTTTGCTTTGGTATGTGGGCCTACGCGGAATTACCTCTGCTAGAAATGCGGTGATCCAGGTAACAAAATAATTAGCTACACGTATTTTTCTACAGAATAGTTGATATAATATTACCGTAAATGTGGGAACAAAAGCAGTGTTAAGAAGTGATAGAAGGGCTGAGCTGAAAAAACTAGGCTCATAAACAACATACGAAATCAGTGTGACGTAAAAATTGACCTATAATACATATTCAACCTTCGTCTTATGTGAGAGAAGTTCTGATTCGAATGCAACTTTGGCCACTTTCACCAATTAAAATGTTTCTTATGTCAAACGAAAGGAAAATTCTTACCCCCTTTTCTCTAGTGCAAAGGCAAGTGCAAAGTCTTTCGTGCCAACCTACCATGCTATTGCTCAGAAGTAGGCAGAAATGTAAACCTTGCCAAATCGACAGAACTGTCACTGAAATGACGGATTTGGTTTTGGAATTTTGTCCTATTGCTATATCAAACACATCGTGTTTTCAGGGTAAGACAATTTCGTTTCGTTTTGCAGAATATCAATACCCCACCACGCTAATGATATTTTGCGAAACAGCACAGAAAATCTGTAAATACTTTGAGCGATTGAATTTTGTCCTCCCCTTACATTCCTTAGTTTGATATGTATCAAGGTTGTCAAGGTAAGGTTATTTCGTTTCGTTTCGCAGAATGTCATAAGCCCTCGCCTAACAATAGCAACAGTCTTGTGACTGGACATCCTTGGACTAAAATTCTTCTGGTTCCTATTCCTTTCGTGTAGTATATTTATGTTTATTTTTGTATCGTATGTCATGTGCTTATGCTATACTTGTTTGTCTTCCTTTGTTACTATTATCTACAAAGGAAGGAAATAAACTGAAACTGAATTTTCAAGCCAAACAATAACAGAACCAGGCAGAACCAGGTCCTGTGGTAAATGTATACTACAGGCATATAGCCCTAGGCAACGCTTGAATTTCTGTAAACTAACGTTACTGTAACCGTAAGCTAAGCTGAACCTTAGTTTTAGCATAGCTATGTCATCCTGTGTTAAATGTATGTGGTTGACATTTATGCAAAGAATAGTTCAACAGGGTTGTGCGTTACATTACACTGTGATGTGGAATGTAATGAGCTTTGTGTAGCCGTAGCGTATAACGCAGTCCTGTTCAAGAGCTAGCGAATAGCTAGCTACTACAATTGACATTGCCTTCAGTATTACTAGACGTAGTTGCAAGTATAGGACTACTCATACTGTGTCAACAGAGTCGGACGGACTCCATGGTTCGCCATTTTAGTTTCTTCTTGAATTTCATGGGATTGTCTAGGTGTATTTGGTATAACATTATTTACATCTGAGTGTGCCGTAATATGGGAAGTAAGTTGAAGTTAGCAAGCTCATCCAGTTGGTCCGATCCAACGGATGTATACTTGAGACAAGTAGTTATGTGGAAAAGTACTTATCTATGACACCATTTTTTTTGTTTTGTTTATTTTTCCAATTGAAGTACATCAATAAAATTCATACAAGATGAAGTGTACATAAAGAAATTAACGTATGAATCAAAGGGAGAAAAAGGAACGAGATGAAGCTAAGAGCTTTTCTAGTCTGGTCCAATCCAAAATTAACGTTAAATATTACAAAACATAATGGAATAATGTACGCATATATACGCAAAAATGAATCGTAAGGGATTTTAGGCTCAAAGTACACAAGAAACAGATTAAGAGAGGTATAAAGAAAGTAGATGTTTTTTGAAGTACTGCTTAAGCAAATTAATATTTGAGGAATTACGTAATTTTGTGTCAAGGGAATTCCAGAGGTGTACAACTTAGCTTCTCACCTGAGAGTGGGCAAACATTGTTCTTGTGAAAGGTTGTACCAGATTATCTCTTCCCCTTGTAGGATAGTTATGATGAGTACTGTGTGAGTGGAAAAACGAGTTTAAATCGTGGGGAAGTTGATTATTATGATGTCTATATAGGAAGATACCTAACTGATATTTATAGTGATCCTTTAGAGTGAGAATATTGAGGTTATAAAAATACGGAAGTGTATGGGTGTAAAGTGGAATATTTGAAATTAAGCTGACAGACCTCTTTTGAAGAACAAAGAGTTTATCGAGGTAAGTTTGGGAGGAAATCCCCAGAGTAAAATACTGTAAGTAAGATGTGGGACTACTAGAGAGTTGTAGATAGTCAACAAAGTGTTACTGGGGAGATAATACCTTAATCTACTCATAACACCTACTATTCTAGAAACGGATTTTGCAACATTGTCAATGTGATTTTTCCAAGAAAGCTTATTGTCAATTGTGATACCTAAAAAATTTGTGAAATTACTATTTTTTATTGATCAAAGAAAAAAACATTGACATTTTTTCCCTTTCAGTGAGGTTATGGTGTGAACTAAACTAGGCCCACTGTTAAAATGCCTTGATCAATGTACCAGGGCTGTAGCTAGAATTACAACTTTAGGGGGTTGCATGAATGAGGGGAACTGCATTGCACAAACCACACTTATTTTTTAAATGTTGATATTTTTAACCCTCATGAATCACATGGACCTATCATATCTTGGGGTGGTCCCCTCACTCCCCATACCATAGCTACGCCACTGCAATATACAGCACTTTTTAGTGATATTTTCATGCAGCAGTAGAAGCAATGCTATGGAGAAATATTGGCTTAAATGAAATCGATGCTTGGTGGCGATGAGATACGCTATTCCGTGGATTGCCCTCTTGTTTTCATTTTCATCGCAGTAACCAGCTCAATGAACATTGTTTTTGCTTCATAAATCATGTTAATCGATAAACAGTATTCTTCGGTGTTTTAATTGAAAAACAGCCTCATCGAAAAAAAAATTGTCGGTTTCTTGGTCGATGATAAACCTGTTTTTATTTAAGAGAAAAAACCTCTGTGTCTTTGATTATTGCACATTGGGCTTGCCATAGACGTGACACTTACCTTACGGGTAACGTGTTCTACTGCAGCCTGTTCTGTGATATGCAGGTTGTGTTGTCTAACATAGACGTGAAAAATGGTCCTGTGACGGTCTTATGGTTCCATAAATCTGAGACCTCATGATTTTGGAAAGACCAAACAATATTAGTTTTCCTCACTTTGTTATCTAACAACTCAGTAAATTTAGGCTACATACAGCAAAGATATAATCGACTTTGGTGTTAAAGATTTATTTGGAAAAAGAAAAAAGAAAGTAAGACTGAAATGAAAAAGCAGATTTGATTGGCTCCAAGTACTTCGCAGTCGAACTTAACCAATATCATTACCTTGGTATAGTGATCAGTATTACTGTTGTTGTTTTTTGGCAAATTCTTTTTGTGTGTGTGTGTGTGTTCGTTTTCAGTACCTGTTCCTTGTCTATTTTATCAATTTTGCGCACTTGACTGCCGCTTGTATTTCACTATAGCTTTACCAAACATATTGTCTTGCTTACAAGTATTTCATTAGGCACGGTGAAAAAACTAAGTATTTCTAACTTGACATTTTAAGGTGGAGCTCAGAATGTTCCAGTTCAATACATCAACTGAAAATTATCCAGTGTTCTGTGTCACGCTTCAGGCTGTGATCAAGGGCGCAGAACAAAAGGAAAAAGCCTTATTCAAATTGACATAAGTACAGAATATAATTTCTTTTGATCCATTTTGGTTCACAGAGCGACTTTGTTTCGCATTGACAAATAATTAAAATGACGCACAATGAATGTCTCATAAACATATCAACTGAGAGCCCTCATCGTTATTTTCTCATTCAGTCATTCAAACCCGACTTGAATTCAACTGCAACGTAAACAAGTACTAAAGTACAGTATTGCACAATCTGTCTCGCAGCGGGGAATAGATAATGTCGCGGAATCAAATTCATAATCGTCAAACATATATCGTGCGTAGAGATGTTACAAATAACAGTAATAAGCATAGTATATGCGATTGTTAGGTAACCCACGAGTCTTTGGAACAGTGTGGGTCAATAGGCAATCATTAACGTAGTAGATATGTAGGCCTTGTTATTTACTGCCTGTAAAGTACCGGATTTAGAGGGGGCCGTATAAAGACGTCTGTAGCCAGTTTCGAGAAACTATACCGGGTAGAGCGGAAGACGCAATCTGGTGAAATATTTTACAATTTTGAAGTCAAATTTCTCTTCCCCCACAGAAGTCTCACTTTCCAGATATCTCACTCCCACAATTTCAACTTTCTTGCAATAGCGGTGTTTAATATTTACTCATATAGAAATAGATAAAGTAGAATGGCGTCACTGTAACCACGCATGCGCTTAACAAATGAAGCCGAACAATAACATGCGGTGGTAAGGTACGTGGTAAGGCCAAACAGGTCTTGCCTTCAATATTTGCCGAAGTCAATGCACGTACGGCCCTAAAATTGTTCGTTCCATATCTAAGGCTACATCTTCAGGGAAGACAGAACTTAATACCCTAAGTTGATTTCTTTTTTAGATAACGTGATAACATGAAGGGAAAACTACGTCCCAAGGTTTAGCTGTTTGTGAGTAATATTATCCTGAAATTTCCGTTGGATGTGTGTTACGCGGTTTCACCAGAACACCTTTTCCCATACAGAATTTTTGGCTGCACTAATTGTTTACCCTACGTCATTCTCCTTTACTTATTTCTCTATATCTGCTACAATTTTGGATGGCTAAATAACAAAGTGGAGCAAAACCTTACGTGATAGTAATGGAAAGAAACATGTTCTCCATGTTATTGTATATTGTACGCCTTGATATGGTTCTAATAAAGTTTTTCTGAAATCTTCAAGCAGGGGCTTCTTTAGGTAACTAAATGGAGAGATAGAAACTCAGTGACATGTTGCTATGTTGATTTGTAGCACAAGTCCTTTCAACAACCTTTTTTGCACACCTACGTGCACGCCGACAAAACTTACTAGATGCGGACGAATTTCCCCCTTTAAAAGTGTCCGGCCGGACAGAAAATACTGTTTACACGACACATTGCGGTTTCGTAAGACATCTGGACGCTATTTCGTTCACACCGGTGTCGTACTTCGACTCGGTTGCGAAAGATCATCGAAATGGCATACACAAGGTATTTCGTACTTATAATCTTAGTCACGCAAAACGATTTCTTCTTTGGGTAGACGGTAGCCCGGCGGCCGACTGGCATAAGAGAACTCAAAAATTATGAAAGAGTTAAAACACACGGAGTGCAGATAATAAGAACAGGTATAATTTAGTTTGCGCTGCATGTAACGCGCAAAAAATGGTCGACTAGTCCTTACAAGGGCTAGTGTCACATGAAGTTTTATCCCCTGATATTTTTTGTCGTGACGGATAAAAAAAAAAAAACAATTGGAGTATACGTATATTTTTATGCACTCGGATGAAAAAAAAAAACCTTTTTTTATTCCCTCGGACAAAACATATCGGTGTATCGGGGGTTTTTTATCCGTTATAAACATACGCAGTTTTTCTTATATCAGGTTATTTCTATCAAAGAGAATAAAAACATTTTTATTTATTTGTTCGAAATGATTCTCGCTCTAATGCTTCGATGGATTGCAGTGGAACCTTGACTCAATGGTACTTGCATAGTGGGCGTTTTGGATGATTTGGTTTTTTTTTTTTTTGTCCGAGGTCCTTCATGTGCCATTTTGTTCATTTTAAGTGATCAGACGTCTGTTATAATTTGGCTCGGCTGGTGGTACCTTATTCTTGTTCAGAAATTTTGGGTCCGCGACTCTTCATGGGCTCTATCTGGCATTTTATACTGCTTGTGCTGTTATATCTATATATACTGCTTTATGGCTTGTCGTAATGATACTTCGATAGTGGTTCTTTTGTAAGTATTTTGGGTTCAAGCTCATGATGGGCCCAATTGGTCTTTTAGGGATTCTTTATCCGGGTCCCTCATAGTCCATTTCATTAAATCGTTCAAAATAATTGTTCCCTTGCTTAATCTTTTATAATTGTCGATGGGTTGTTTTATTGTTACTTGACATGGATACTTTTGGAGTGTTCGTGAATGCTGGTCCATGACCTCGATGGGTTTAATTTACGAAACCAGACAGAACATTTCTTCTTATACAGATGCTCCTGTACACTGTAAATCGTCGGTCATAATGATATTTGGATAGTGCTGCTTAAAGGCTGTAATGCATCACCCCAGACAGTTTCAGTTCTCCGAACCACCTACCTCTAGTCCCTCCCTCAGCCTAGGGAGTTGCTATTTGACTGCTCAGCCTGTCTTTCATTCCCCCACATGTGTAATCAAAATCATGGATCCCTGTGTACGCTGTGTTATACGAGCTGCTCTGTATCTTTCGAATTTACTGGTAATCTAAGAGTACTGTAACTTAGAACCAGTTGAGAATTTTCCTTTCAGGGAGGTAAAAATATAGCTTAGGGTGATGCAATACAGCCTTTAAATTAAAGAGTATGGGCACCTGTGGTAATTTGCTGACCTGGATTTAGAATTGGTTACGTAATAGGAAACAGAGGGTGGTTTTAAATGGTTGCGCTTCTTCTTGGCAGGAGGTTACTAGTGGGGTCCCCAGGGGTCTGTGTTGGGTCCTCTCCTGTTTATTGCTTTCATTAATGACATTGATGCTGATATTGTGTGTAGAGCCAACAAGTTTGCTGATGACACCAAACTGTATTCTGAGGTCTCCTCTGATGGTGATTCAAAAAGTTTTCAGAAGGATTTAGACAGGGTTTTCACTTTGTTTCAGGAGTGGCAAATGCTGTTCAATATTGATGAATGCAAGGTAATGCATATTGGCAATAACAGTCCTAGGTACTCGCACACTTTAAATGGACGGTCACTGCAAGAGGTTTCTGTTGAAAGGGACTTAGGTGTTCACATAGATTCTTCTTTACAGCCAGCTAAGCAGTGTGTTGAAGCAGCTAAAAAAGCAAAAAGGATTTTAGGTATGATTAAGAGAAATTTTAGTTTCCTTAAACAAGACATTGTTGTTAGACTCTATAAGCAGTTGGTTAGACCTCATTTAGAGTATGCTGTCCAAACCTAGAACCCATATTTTTCTAAAGATAAGTAGTTACTTGAGAAAGCCCAGCGCAGGGCTACTAGATTGATTAGGGCGTTCAAGGGTGTCCCCTATAAGAGCAGATTACGTCTTTTAAATCTCACTTCACTTGAGCTGAGAAGATTACGTGGGGATTTTATACAAGTCTTTAAGATTGTTCATGGATTTGATAATTTATCATTTTCTGATTTTGTCAAGTTTGCTAATTGTAAAATTACTAGAGGTCATTGTCTTAAACTCCAGAAGGTTCAAAGTAGGATCAATATTGGTCGATACTTCTTTTCTCAGAGGGTAGTGAATGAGTGGAATGGGTTGCCTGAGGATATAGTGATGGCAAGAAGTGTAAATGGGTTTAAGAATGCACTGGACAAGCACTTTAGGCTTTGTAACAGGGTTTGATTTTTGTCACTTTTTTCAGTGTCCTTGATTGGGACTTAATTCCCTCCTGATCCTTTTTTAAACTAAACTGAACTAAAAACATTGAAATTTCATCTCCAAAAGTTTGGTAAGGCTTTTAATTACACCATTTAGACAATCTGGGAAAAGAAATAGGTTTCAGTTAGTTAATTTTGCCATATGATTTCAAATTCTCCTGACATAACGACAAAAAGTGTAGAATACGATAATGTAGGGGTTGACAGTTTTCATTCAAATCAACGGTGTGCTTCTTTGAGCAAGCCAGTGGGAAGTATACTAGTATTGAATATTCAGTTACCAACTCAGGATGACGCCGCGCCCAAGGTGGTCTTCAGTTCGTTGGTTATTTATAAATACAGTGTTTCCTTTCACCAAATACTACAATTCCCAATACCTACCAGGGAGCGATGACTTGCAGCGACTTGAGTAGTATTGTTGCATATTCATTATGTAGCCGGTTATAGTAAGGACCGTTAATTTTCAAATATGATTTCTGTTTTTTACTGTTTTTATGCCAATCCCGTTGCTTTTCGTAGTTACTGTCATTTTCCTTCATTGAAAGACAAAGTCCGTTCATGTGCAACCTCGCATGTACATTTAAAAATAAAGGAAAAGTTAAGATCAAACATAATCTTATCTTTTTGGTTTTTCAGTACACACGCAATCGCTTTAATTGTCCCTCCTGATCCCTTTTTGTACTAAACGACACTACATTTTTTCAGAGAATTTTATACGACAAAATTACCTGGATATACACAGTAACATACGGAGAGGAGACTGTCACAGCACACAGTAAGCTGACGGTTTCAGTGCCCATTGTGAGTCAGGCATTACGCAACATTAGAATGGAGCTACTCACGTGGCAAGCGAAACATGTGTTGTTCAACTTGCTAGTACATTACGGTGTATGTAGGTTGAGTTGCTGCACACTGAAACTGGGAGGTGAGCGCGATACCAGCAGCAGGTCCATCATCCACGTTTGCGCTATTCCTTTTCAAAAATGGAAGAAGTAAAACTGAGTAAAGAAGAAAGGAAGATGAAGAAGGTATGTAGGAATTGAGTGAAAAGCATCCAATTGAGACAAAGAAGTCAAAAACGTACGCATCAATCATCTCCGGAGTGACTTGTCCTAACTTACGCCTAAGCTGTCACTGCTCTGTGCGCTACAGCACGATTGACGTACTGTACAGTAGCCTAATACTGATTGTTGCATCGTGCCAGTCAAACATGGCAGGCCTATGGACTATACAGTGTATACTATAAGGTATTGTCTCAGCCACGTGCAAGAGAATTCATGGCTGTACTTGTACTATTATAGTTGTGCCATGCCCAACGAATCTGAAGACTAGTCTGTGTGCATTGTTTGTTCTTATTTCCTTTTGATTCATGTTTGTAATCACTATCACTATCAGTACTGGAATTTTGTAGTTGAAAATGTGACTTACAGTGGGCAGAGGCTAGGCCTAACATAAGGCCAAGGCTATTGCCAAGTATAGGCAAGACAAAGAATTATTCCAGAATGGAGTAATCTCACAAGTTTCAGAATCCTACATCCCATGTCAAATTGCAGCTCAAATTTAGGATCAGTGCCTGGAAGTGACGAATACTCCCAAGCTAGCTTTCACGTTCAGTTACAGTAAGTGGAACAGGCTTACCTATGTTGAATGGGCTTCATGCTGCTTAAATAGATTGAATGATGAGTGGATTGCATGCCAATAAGGAGACACCAAAAGGAGTAAGTGCAGAATGCAACGCCCCACTTCAAGTCACCCTAAAAAAATGCTTAGTTGGAATGGCCAGAAAATTTTAGTTTTTTACTGGAAATTTTCTGAAGTCCACTTAGCGTCCAATTTGGAGTAAAGGCACAATGGTGGTTGCAGTGGCTGCCCATGGAAGTGCAATCATTTTAAGAATGACAGAGCATACATCCTGTGTCTATTTTTTCTGAAGATTCTCTAAGTCCAATGAGCCTCCACTTTGGAGTGGAGGAGCAGTCGAAAATCATAAATACCATTTAACAATAGCAACAGAACATAATTTTGCTGATGCCAAGTTTTGGCCTGGCAGTACAGTGTGTGCAAAGGAACATTTCTGACTGCTGTACGTGATAATCTGTAGAAATTTGTGTTTTTGGTTTCTATGATAATTGTAACCTTTGTAATCATGAATATGTGTGTGTATGTACAGTTTGTCCATAACGCCTTACCTTGTAAAGACGATATCTCAAGAAGGGAAGCTTGGACAAGTGTGGTATGTGTAGTATTGGTGTACCACATTGAGTAAAAGATACCTACTGATTTTTGTAGAAGGTTATTTGAGATCAAAAAGGGTCAAACTTTGCAAACCTTGTAAACACAACATTACAAGGAGGGAAGCTTGGACAAATGTCACATGTAAGTGGTTGTGGTAAGTGTATGTAAGTGTACCACATTAATTACAAGATCACGTTTGTCGTTGGTGAAGGTCAAAGATCTTTTAAGGTCGACAGAGGTCAAATTGGGAAAATATAAACACAGTTTTTCAAGAAGGAAACCTTGGACAGATTTCCCCTTAAGAATCAAGATGTATCTCATTGAATTCCATTGTCTTTGGGAGGTCAAAGGTCATTTCAGGTCATCAGGGTCACATTATGAACTTCTTGTAAACTTACTAACTATACTTTGTATATTTATATTTCATATAAAGTATATGTACCCTTTGACACTAATTCAGAAACAAATGCTCATAATCGGAACATTTAAACCACAATGCATTTGTGCATTCTGGTTACTTTATGCGTGTTTTACAGAACAGTAGGTGCTGGAATTGCTGGTTGTGCAAGATCAGGCTATTTACAGTTGCGCCAAGTAGTAATTGAACAAAAGTCAATGCAGCATAATCTTGTACGCCTCTTAGAGTCACTGCTACTGACTGTGGATATCCACAGTTGACCCGGTACGTTACTATGTAGTATTGTAGTATAATATCGATATTTTAGATACTTCTTTCATATATATCGACTTTACGATATCGATATAGTTGAAAACGCATATCGACGGTATGGGTATTGTGGCAATACTGACTAATACAGGTAATATCGATATACTGCCACAGCTTATCCCATAATTCACATAAAGTATAGGTACCCTTTAACACTAATTTAGAAACAAATGCTCATAATCGGAACATTAAAACCACAATGCATTTGTGCATTCTGGTTACTTTATGCGTGTTTTACAGAACAGTAGGTGCTGGAATAGCTGGTTGTGCAAGATCAGGCTATTTACAGTTGCACCAAGTAGTAATTGAACAAAAATCAATGCAGCATAATCTTTTACGCCTCCTAGAGAACGCAGAAAAGAGCTCTGGGATTATACACGATATCGCTATTGTTCATTTTGTCACATTATGAACTTCTTGTAGACTTGATATCTCAAGAAGGTAATTTGACAGATCTATGTCATATTCAGTAGTTGTATCTCATTGAGTACAAGAAAGATTTGGTCTTTACTGGAGGTCAAAGATCATTCAGTGTCAGATGGTGAAAACCTTGTAAACATCATCCACTACGTTTTCCACTTCGCAAATTCACAGTTTTTTTCCTTTTCATTTTTCCCATTTTTGTGAATTTTCGTTCCAAACATGAATGGCAGTTGCAAGTTACTAGCGTTAGAATTGCTCCACGTGTGTACAAAAGCGCACAGAGATTTAGAACCCATATACCGTGTGGCTTTAGGATGAAAACCACCTCATCGTACTGTAACAAAGGTTCGATCAAAAGGCATCATTCCATACTGCTTCACAAAATGTTGCACATCTCATGTAAATCAAACTCTATTTCATGCATTTTTCAAGGAAAGTGTACAGAAAGGTCTTATTAGAAAAAATGCATTTGTGCATTCTGGTTACTTTATGCGTGTTTTACAGAACAGTAGGTGCTGGAATAGCTGGTTGTGCAAGATCAGGCTATTTACAGTTGCGCCAAGTAGTAATTGAACAAAAGTCAATGCAGCATAATCTTTTACGCCTCCTAGGGAACGCAGAAAAGAGCTCTGGGATTATACACGATATCGCTATTGTTCATTTTGTCACATTATGAACTTCTTGTAGACTTGATATCTCAAGAAGGTAATTTGACAGATGTCATATTCAGTAGTTGTATCTCATTGAGTACAAGAAAGATTTGGTCTTTACTGGAGGTCAAAGATCATTCAGTGTCAGATGGTGAAAACCTTGTAAACATCATCCACTACGTCTTCCACTTCGCAAATTCACAGTTTTTTTCCTTTTCATTTTTCCCATTTTTGTGAATTTTCGTTCCAAACATGAATGGCAGTTGCAAGTTACTAGCGTTAGAATTGCTCCACATGTGTACAAAAGCGCACCGACATTTAGAACCCATATACTGTGTGGCTTTAGGATGAAAACCACCTCTTCGTACTGTAACAAAGGTTCGATCAAAAGGCATCATTCCATACTGCTTCAAAAATTAAATGCTTCACAAAATGTTGCACATCTCATGTAAATCAAACTCTATTTCATGCATTTTTCAAGTTAAAGTGTACAGAAAGGTCTCATTAGAAAAAATGCAAGAGATCGCCCAAAGCCTTTCAAAAAAATGCAGTAATTATATCCTAACGTACAGTAATTAGATGTATGTGGAATAGCCTAGCCACCTCAGAGATAACGTGCATATTTCATCGCCCGTGAAAGAACAGCCGACTATTTGTAAGTTATGAGAATTCATGTTATTCACCAAACAGTCAAATGTATTCTATTGTTTGTCAGTCACAGAGGCTTAAAATATTGAAATTTAAGATTAAATTGTAGAAAGACATCTTCGTTGAGGCAATAGTAGCAGTAACTTACCCTCCTGGAGTTTTCCAGAGCTAGGCATACCGTGATCAGTGCTAGTGCTCATGGGGAATGCTCGGTTGATTCAATCAGGTGTTTCGGCCAGCGTCTGTTTGGGCCGACTTATTATGCTTGCTCGATTTAAAGTTTGTGCAGGAAACTTTAAACTGTAAACCATGCACATTTCATTAATTTTACTTTTTTCTGCCATTTTAGACAGTTTCTCTAAATTTGGTGAATTCCGTGAATTTCTGGAGTTGCTGTAGACTTTCATTTTCTGGCAATCATCTCACCAGGTTTCGCTGTCTCCAATTGAATTTGGTTGTTGGAAGCAACTGGACAACCATGAAATCAAGTCCTTGCTATTATTTCAATGCTTCCATTTAAAACTGTGATATTCTTGTCATTTCAATTGAAAGTGTAAGGATGACTTAACTTACAGTTCTGTTTACACTATGCCATATACAGCTCTACTTCCAGTTTTGGCTATGTTTGACTGATTATGTACTAAAGTACTGATAATTTTTTTCTACCACTGTAAAAAATATACTTGCGGTGCTGCACATTAGGGTGCTACATAGCGTACCTCAATTCGATGTTTGCAATACTGTACCTCAAATCCTTCCTTATCTGTCTCAAATTTGATCTTCATTTTTAGAAATTGGCAAAAAAAAACGCCCTTAGCAACGAGGCAGTTGAATTACCTGAGATCAACGGACTTTACGAGAATGGCGAAGAGGTCGAAGGTGTCACAGTTTCGAAGAGGAAACTGGGTGATGAAGGGAGCCCCATCAAGAGGAAGAAAAAGAGAAAAAATAAGCCATCTGATGTACCTGTGAATGGCACAGGGGAAGCTGAGTTAGAAAATCATGTTTTGGACTTGTTAAAGGATGAAAAACCAATTGAGAATGGAGGAGTCCATGAGTCTGTCGGTGATGATTCAGAAAGTCCTAACAAAATGAAGGACAAGCAGAAGAAACTAAAGAAGAAAAGGAAAGAACAGAATGCCAAGCCAGAGGAACCTCTAGAGACTGAGATGGAGAACGGTTCTCACCACAGCAGCGGTGATTCGGACCAGGAAATCGACCTGATGAAGAAAGCCTTTTCTGACAGATTGGCAGAGAAAACCAAGGAGATTGGGAAAGAGGCAGAGAAACAGGTGAGTACTGTAGTGAGCCCATAAGGTGTGTTAGCTTGACAGAGTGGTAGTGTTGTATTGAAATATTTCCAAGTGGTGAGCAGGATCTGTCTATAGGAGGGACAGAAATTGCATAAATGGATGTTTGACGTAAAGAGAGTTTGCATGGAGGGCAGAGGTGTTGAGTGGTGACCAGCAAGTTGGTAGGAATGGGATGAGCACTTGTAAATGAAGGCAAATTACTGTGCGCAATGTACGGCAGTAGTTTGTATGGAATGCAAATAGTATGTATTCTGTGAGAGAGGAATGTTAGAGTAGAAGAGAGGTAAGTACATACATTTGTTCTTGTATGAATTATTAACATGGGAGTACAGCAATTGGATCAGCAACATGGCCCACAAAGTCATGTTTAGTATAGTTTACATACAGCACTTCACTACTGCATGGTCGCAACTATGAACTTTCAGAAAACGTATTATCTTGTACAAAATTTTTCTTTGTCCCTCAGGTGGTTGCTGTCGACCTTGAGACAATTAAGATGGAGGGCGCCTTTGACAACTTTGAAATATCGAGCGAAACTATCCAGCATCTTAAAGGTTGGTATCCTTTTGGTAATGCAGGGTAGATCTAATGACTATCAGTGGCCCTTTGTAGTCCTCAGTCAGAAGTTAGGCTTGTAGGATGCAGTTGCGTACCCGTTGTAGTGGGAAAGTTTTTTGTCCAGCTTCATCGCTGCAAAAAGGCTAACATCTGCAGCCTTGAGAGACAAGCTTCTTTTCAACTCTGTAGAAATCTTACAGAGTTCTTTATTTGCATAGCTCTAATGTGATTGGCTGAAGCATGGAGTCTTATTAGAAGAGAAACACTGCTACCAATCCCTCCTCAGCTGCATAGGTACGTTGTGAACAATGTAACTGGTGGACACCCTCCTTGTAAGTACTCTGTGGTAACCATTTGTACATACGCACAGTACGTACGACAGCTAATCACTAACAACGATTTGATTTGTTGAGCACCGCCTACCTCATGCATAATGTACCAGTGGCAGTCAATGTTCATGAGTATTAAGTATATCAACATTGGTTAAAAACACATGCTCTGCAGGCTAGCAGTTGGAGGGATTTTCCTGTGTATATTTACATGAACTGTGAATAGTCTTTCGTAAGTGAAAGGCCATCGTTGTGTCGGTATGTCTTCCAAAAGTCTGTGATGACTGCAGCCGAGATTAGAGATTGTACATTGTTTACATCATTGAGGTGAGCAAAGTAAGAGGTCAGGTAAAGGTCAAAGGACGATGACTTTATGATCCTGATGGGCTGAAATACCATCCTTGTATTACATTGTTGAAGTTAAGTTGTAGATCTGGCATCTGAGAGGCCCTAACAATTTTAAAGAACAGCTGCATTTTGTCACCAAGTCGTCCTCTTAGACGTTCATGCTTGATGCAAATGAATTTTTTTGTAGAATGTCAGAAACAATGACATGAAATTTGGCAAAGAGTATTTCATAAACAGCGCAGTACAAATGTGTTCATGGAACAACCACTGACCTAGGAAAGTAAGTTTGTAAGCTGTATTTAATGAAACATTAATGACCTAATTTTGTAGGGTAATTTAAGTTTGAAATATAACCACATTTTGGGTATCCGTTTTTCCTTGTACAACCGGCTGAGAATTTATTTTCTTCACTGTGTTAGTACAGTAGACTACTGTTTGTGACGATGTAATTGCATTGTGCAGTGTTAAAATTACATAATTGTTGAAAAGATCAGATGTTGCTCTCCTCAGGTCAGGTGCACAAGGTGTTACAGTCGTCAAAAAAAAAAAGAAAGTTTGGAGCATTTCTGACTTGAGATTGCAACACATTTTATTACAAGTGATTCGCACTCACTGTGCACATTAGTGTTTGCATCTCATGAGCCACCGACGATGCCATGACCCGGTTCTGAAATTGCTACCACACTTACCTTGATCCATTTTGACTAGAGAACTTTTTCCTTAAAGGCTTAATTTATCAAACCCATTCATTGCAACATTCCTTGAATGAAACTCAGGATGTATGCCTTTGAAGGAGCACTTTATTGTCATGCTAGTACTGTAGGTGTTAAAGGTACATGTTGTGATATTAATGCACAACACATTGTCGTTTTATGGCTTCGCAACAACCTCATAGTCTAGTCTAAATGTCTAATGGAAATTGCATTTCTTTGCACCCAACCATCCAAATGTGGATTGCAGGTGCTATGGTGTGAAGTTTGGATGCAGCACAGCCACTGGTTAATGTACTGTGTGGTTAAAAGATTTATTTTATCAAGGGAACCCGCAGATTACAATACAAGCAATGTTCATTTCAAGGAATAATTTAATGTTTCATATTTGCATATTAGCTTTCTGCTGTGTTCCGTATTTTGTCACAAAAACAAGAAATCCCTTAAATGTTGTATGTATAAATATTTGTACACATTTCTGTAACAATTTTATCATTTTGATGTGATCACCATAATATAATGAGATGTGATACCAGATAAATGTGTATTTTTGGTTCCAATTTCTTCTAACTACTGCAAATATATATACAAATTATTCACTGCATTGAATTTCGAATCACATCAGATGACGCTGTTCCTCCCGTCATTTTAATGGTCTATCTTCTCCAGTTCAGCAGTAATCAGTATCTTATCTCTCCCATTTTTTTTTCCCTGCTTGCAGCATCTGGAGTCAACTATCTCTTTCAGGTTCAAGCGAAAACTTTCACCGATGTGTTCCAAGGGACAGATGTCATCGTTAAAGCAAGTAAGCATCATTTTACAGAGGCTCCCCACCATGTTACTCCAAAGCAAACTCAATTTTCTTTCTGTTCAGCCCTACAGTACCACACATGAACATGTTGTCTGTGTACTCTCAGCATTTCATGTCTTACAGTCACAGTGGCACATGTGAATCTGTTACAGGTGGTATTAAATCGTTGACCCAGAAAGTTGGCAACAGTGCAAGGTTTAATGTGGAAATATCGCAGATTCGTAATTTTCAATGGAATGTAATGGCAATATTGTAAAAGATGGAAAATCACAAAAGGTGAGTATTCCTGCTACTTTACATGCAATGCTACTGATCATACTTACTGATTCTGGGGGTTGCATCCCTATGCTCCGATGCCCCCACGTACCGACAACACTGTGTTCTGACACTTCTATGTTCTGACACTTCTACTTTGCTACAAATCCATTATGCCAGACAACAGTTTGGCAAACGGCAGCTGTGTTGCATGACCTAGTTATGATGCATAGGCCTACTTTCAAGTTTCACCGCTAAGTTTTATGAGGCTTTAATTGGTGTTGAAACATAACAGCACCAGTAAAACAGTATTGTAAAAGTAGAAGTACTGACCCCCTCGCACTGATGTCACAATAGCAAACAAGGGCACCCTCCTCGAGGCAAGCAAATGAACGGCTCATATTGAGCTGCACTAGGCTAGTGTAGATCGAATGACAGAGAGGTAAGTTGCACCTGTTGAATTTGGTGACTCATTCTTAAGGAGTGCTCTTCACCCTATCACTGTGATGTCACATCATTTATCGGGGTCTATTGTCTGACCTTTCTGTTGTTTTGCCTTCATTTGCCAGGGCTGTGCAATTTTTTGGCCAAGAGACAGCCCATTTGTCAATCGTTAGTATTCAAGCTGCTAATCTTCAAACGTTTAACTCTGGCCTCTGTTTCAATGTTTGTTATGACAGTCGATACACCCATTAACAACCGAATCCTGCCCTCCGCTCATCCCGACCCACTCATCCCCACCCCGCCATGCGGTGTATCACTTTGGTTATGAGTAATTGCTGTTTGTCAAGGGATGCATTTACTCATTAGTTGCACCCCACAGTTTGTAATTCTCTGTCAATTTTCTTTTTTGTTTTTTTGCACGCTTGTCTTTCAGGGACCGGAACCGGTAAAACGTTGGCATTTGTCTTGCCAGTTGTCGAGAGACTAAAAAACCGTGAGCAGAGAGTTGGAAGAGCCCCAGCTGTATTGACCCTTCTTCCAACGAGGGAGTTGGCCATTCAGGTAGATTTGCAGAGATGAAAATTATTCATTTGGAGTGGGGCTCTTCTTTTTCTTCTTTAGTAGGTACTTCTGCTGCTAACGTGGAGAACGTGCATGCTACTTGTATGAGATTTAAAGATTTGTTAGGAATACTCTATGGTTGTGTAAGTTTCAATCAAGTGACCACCTTGAAACCCAAACAAGATCTGTGACAACTTTAAATGTCTTTCAACTGTCTTTACGCGATGACATTTAAATTAGGAGAAAAGACTGTAGTTGGCAGGTAAAACTTACTCTTTCACGTGAATCACATACCTGTCACTGTATAATTGTCTATGCATACACAGCCATTGTTTCCACTTTAGTCGCTATGTGGTGATATTGACGCGATGGCTTGGTAATTTGACGCACAGATGTTCATTGCCACAGTGCACAGTTGCATGCTGCTTAAGTTTGTCGTGAGCCAATTTAGCTCACAATTTTATTGTTTTGACCCAGCAGACATTGTTCTTGAGGAAACACTATAAATCACCATATATTTTTTAAATGTTACCGTTCAAGGCTTGAATAACTCACACACATCTGCAAAGGGAGTTAATGCCTGTGGTAACAATGACATTACGTAACCATGAAGTATGTTAGCCTATGTAGTATAAAGTCTTCAGTTTCTGTGTAAGGATGTAATAAATAATGATTTTGGAAGATTCTGCAGTATAAGCTAACCTTAATACTTCTGCTGCCAGACTGCTGTGGAAATTAAAGCTTTGGAGAAATGGATATGCTACTGCTATTGGTTATCTTTTCAATTATCCGTAGCACACATGTGAAAGACTCGCACCGTCTTTTCTCCTGAATTTTAGTTGTCTGGATTGCACTCAGTTTCAGGCCAAAAACAAGTCTTGATGTCACTGGGATTTTTCTGTTTCTGCATAAGAAGTGTAGGTTGCAGGAGGGGGTGAACATTTGTGCTGGGTTGGTTACGAATGCTGAGTAACTCCAAGTACAACGACCTCTCATCAAAACTGGAAACTGATACTTTGGGGCATTAGAGAAATGTGGCTGAAATATTGAGTAGAGCTGCTGGTGACTAGATACTCTCATTGCTACGTGAAGTCAATATACTTGGCTCATTGCACCAAGTGTATTTTGTACTGTGAGGAGACAGCTCAAGGCATAAAAGTCAGGCCGTCCTGCAGATAATGTTGTAACTTGATGCGTTTTCAGAAAAGAAATGTGAACATTTTTTTGGTTGGTTTTTGTGGATCAGATGATTTTGAAGGGTTATGTAAAATTGTCTTGTCTTTAAGCTACTGCAAATATTCATGATCGGTATCGTTCATGGTTAACTTCTAGACCATGATGATTGCGTATAGCAGGGATATTGTACATGCGGTACGTTAGATTATATGATGTAAGTTCCCTGACATCCAGTTGAAAATTTTAGTTATATGGCTGTTTTACATATGAGTAGAAGCTGTATCCTAACCACAACATTGCGTGTTGCTCAGACCATGAAGAACGAAGAATTCTGCCAAAATTTCCCTCCCTGGGAGGAGAATCAGTCTCCATGCAATACAAAATTTACGTCTATGAAGGCCATTCATATTTTTTTTATCGACAGGTGTTCAAATGTTTTCAGACGACCGCCCCGGAGCTACATTGCCTCTGCGTGTATGGCGGTGTGAGCTACATGCCACAGACAAACGCACTTCGCAGAGGGGTGGATGTCGTCATAGGTACCCCTGGGCGCATCGGTGATCTGGTCGAGCGGAAGTCGTTAGATTTAAGCCAGCTGCAGTATGTAGTGTTGGATGAAGTCGACCGTATGTTGGACATGGGTTTCGCAGCAGACGTGGAGAACCTGATCTCTCCGGCTTACTCCAGGGGTGAGTATCATCCGCCGGTGGGCATCTGGCACCTTTCACCTACGGGCGCGGCTCCTCGAGAATATCGGACCCCCCTTAAAAGACCTTTCCGTTGTTCAAGAGCTGTAACCTTGTTTTCCGTGGTAATGTCAGTGAAATCTTAAATTACTGCAAGGTGAAATTTTTTCTTTGGTATGAACATCAAGGTTAAATAGATCAACTCCAGTTTCAAATGACAACAATGATGAATTTGCCAGTTGTTGGGTGACATTTTGTTGACCTTGATCCAACTGGAAATCTTGTCCTGGCCGGAAAATTCATCAAACAGTGGTGTCTTTACCCCCCTATAAGATACCGGTGAGAAGTTTGAAGTGACTGAAGTGAAATACTATTCTCTTTCTGTCGCTGAGACGAATCTCATGCGAAATACATACGGGAGTGTCTGAGATGGTGTATGCGCTTTATTATTATGCATGATTATGAAACCACAGTAAAAGTAGAAAAACAAAACGAAAAAAGACATACCTTTTACGTACTTTAGGGGAAAGAAAAACATTTGAACAAGAAAATTTGAAATATCCCCAAGTCCAGAATATGACAGATTTAACCCTTATTGAGACAGAGTAGAAGGAAAGATAACAAAATTTAAGAATGAATAGGGTAAAGTCAACACAAAACACAGCTATTCATTCTTAAATGTGTTGCACTAATTGACATACAATCATTACCTGTCAAAACCACTTATGCAGCAACAGTATACAGGGATATACAGTGTTTAGCAGTGGCTTACTGGGATACACTGCGGCTAATAGAAATATGTGGTGGATATTTGCAGTGCATCTGAAACCTAACAAGCTATATTATGTGTTGCAAGAGACGTTACCATAAGCAATAACGAAATGTTGAAATATAACCCTAACTCGTACAAAAGTCAGAGCTTAGCACAAGAGTTAACTAAGAATCAAAGAGAACGGGAAAGTGAAACTTACATCATAGTAATTAGTTTATCCAGAAAGCCTTCAAGACCAACTCCATACCAAGAGAGGAATGAACAGACACACAGAGGCAAGAGAATGCAAATGACACGCCAGCATTGTGCACCTTAAAAAAGACGTTTGCTAGAGCAACGGCGACCTAACCGAAACTATCAATGAAAAAAAACAAAAAAACTCATTGACAGCAATGACACTTTCATTCAAGAAAACCTTTTACTTGTCAGTAAAATCTTCATTGATTTGCAAATGTATCAGATGTAATTAGTGTTTTCATCGATCCTTAAAAATCAGAACATTGCATGTTTTCTCATATGAGTTGGGTTGCTGGGTATCTGAGTAGAGTGTGAACTGTATCCTTGTCGTTCGCATTTCCACAGTACTTTACATGACATTTGTGTGGAGGGATCTTACTAGCGTACTACTGTACATACACCCCCCTACACCTCTGATGAATATCACCGCTGAATTCTGCCCAGAAAAAGGAGGAAGCTTTCGTTTTGGACTGTGCACTTGCTGTGTACAGAGGGCGAAATTTAGCAATTTGACACAATGTGTTCATACAGCGGTTGTGTCGCTTTCCACTCAATGAAGGATTCGGGTCGTACTGTTAGATCCAGGTAGTAAAATGTTGTGAGGTTACCTGGGTTACTGGTGAAAACATTTAATGTAGCATCACACGATGATGTCACATCAGTATATACCTCACCGTAGGATGCACTGTTTTGATTTTTAAGTGCCTGTCACCGGAACTGATGCCGTCAAAATAAAGGAAGTAAAATCGGTTATGTTTCTGCTGTGTTATACCTGAAGACACACTTCTGGAGCACGGAACCAAGAAAGAAACAATATCAACTGTGCCCAATATGGTTTATACGGGCTTGCTGGCACATTGAACTAATGCACGCATTTGTATTAACTATTTGTATGTTGGCAACAACAATTTCTTTTTTGTCATTTGTGTTGCAGAAAACCAGTCCAACCCACAGACGTTACTTTTCTCAGCGACAATGCCTCCATGGGTATTGAAAATAGCTAACAAATACTTGGACAATAGTTACAAGACCATTGACCTTGTCGGGAAGGAAGGAGTACAAACAGCTACAACAGTAACAGTAAGTGTTATCCCTGGTTTTTGTTTCTGAGGGGTATTGTGACTCAAATGGGCTGCCTAGCCACCATAGAAACTGCTGTAAGAGGCTGCAATACCTGTATAGAACAAAAGTACACTATAACAACAAATAGATCATGGTGCTTTGCCTGATGCATGCAATTAAAGGCAGATGTGTGATAGGCTGGAATGATTGTCTGGGCCTGCCAGCATGCTATGGTAAGGGAGTGATTGCATGAGGTGTACTTTTTTCACAGGTTTCTAGACAAAAAAGATTGTTATATTGTTTTAAAATGCTTCTTCATCAATTTCATCATTCTTAAATGTAATAGCTAAAACTCTAAAAGATGCATTCATTTTTTGAAATGTGAATACTTCTCAAGTTTTTGTTGTAATGCAGATGTCTCTTGGAGCAGTGTGGTGTTATTAGATGGAGATCCATCGGAAACTTTAATTTATGCTAATCCAATGAGATTGACCTCAGAGTAGACATTTAATCCTTTAATTGGGGATTATTGAACTAAAGGGCATTGAAAACCCTTTGGCTGATATCTAGGCAACCTCATCTGCTCATTTATACCTACAGCAACCCCCAACAAAAAGGATTATTTAAAGGAATGCTTTAATGTCTAACTAGTTGCCGACAGTCAAGTACGAAACACTGATCGGACATTCCAAACGACTGTTTATTGCCAAGAAACCTAGCGATGCTGGCAACAAACCAGTGCTCATGATCTATGCAAATGAACAAAAGAAGTATAAGACTAAACTTTGCCTTCGAGTTTTGACTTATTTTCGCATTCGCTCGCATGATCTAAAAGACACCCTCATTTTGAGCAAGTTGTAGGGTACTAGACAAGTATGTTGTAAATAACGTCGAAATGCGTCGAAACCCTCAAATTAATTTATAGCTTAAGCGACTGGCAATGTTAAGGCAAGGGGCAAATTTTGCGAGCTGCTCATCGAGATGTAGCAGACGACATCTCTAACTTGTACTTAGTTCCTAACACCTCTTAAGCCTATTGAATCATCAAGAACATCACACAAAAGAATTACTGTTGGCAACTAGTCGGCTTCAAAGAAAGAGTTTTCGATAGATCTCCATCTAATAACACCTCCCTGCTTGGAGCATGTCAAAGCAATTTTAGCAAGGTAGTCAATGTATCAGTAACTGATGACATTTCTTTCCCCTTCCTCTACCTGAAGCATTTAGCCATACGATGCAAGCCCGGCCTGGAGGCTGCCCTCATCACTGACATTTTCCAGAGGTATGCTGGAAAATCTGGTCAGGGTATTGTCTTCTGCCAGACAAAGAATCAAGTGAATTCACTGGTTGGAGACGAGAAATTTGGTCTCCATGCGATGCTGTTACATGGTGACATCGAGCAGGCCCGGAGAGAATTGACGCTGAACGTAAGAAAACACTTCTGGAGTGTACAAGTAATCAGCAGATGCTAGTCTTCAGTGGCGGTGAAACGTGACTGATGAAGTAACATAAGTAACCATTGACAATGTAACACAAGTAACCATGAGGAACATAAGTAACCATTGCCGTAAGTAATACAGCATTTGTCAAAGGTAACCATGAGCCATTCACAAGGGAGGAAATAGCATAAACAAATTGATCAGAAGTTTTTTGCTAATCAATGTTGGAATTGGTTAGCAGTCAACCAACTGTGATCAGAGGGGATGTTAAACAAACATTGCCTTGTGAATAAATTGGAAACTTAAACCCACTGAAACACGTGCCACGTATGGTTAAAAACCTTCCAAACGACACCAAAGATGGAATCCATATGTAACCTCGTGACAATAGTCTTAGGTTGATATTGTGAGAGAGAGAGATTCTACACATCAGTTTCTGTCCTATAAGGTTATGATCCATAATATGTAAGCGTCAGTCTGATATGTAGATCAATCTCAATATAATGACATCAGTCTTATTATGTAGACATCAGTCTTAATACTTAAACATCAGTCTTAACGTGTAGCGATCAGTCTTAATGTGTAAAGGTCAGTCTTAATATGTAAACATCAGTCTTAATGTGTAAACGTCAGTCTTAATATGTAAACATCAGTCTTAATGTGTAAACGTCAGTCTTAATATGTAAACATCAGTGTTTGGTGGAAATGATGAACAAACATGGTAGCACATCCTGCATGTAACCATTCAGCAACCAGTCTTGAGTAGAAGTGTGAGAAATGTGACCATAAATTGAACTCATGGCTCTGCCATATTTGTTGCCAGAACTGCAAAACTTGACTGCTTCTTGTTTCCGACAGAAATTCCGTCAGGGGGTCTTCAGGGTCTTGGTGACCACAGATGTGGCCTCTAGAGGATTAGACATCCCAGAAGTCGATCTCGTCCTACAGTGTCAGCCTCCCGTTGTAAGTCACATTAGCTGGGTTTCGACTGATTTATCGCTCATATGGCAGTTGAAAATGGTCTTGTTGTAGGAGACTAGACCATCAACTGGAGGATTGTCCTCGGAGGGAATGTAGTCTTGAAACAGAAGGTGGATAAACAAAGAAAATGGAATAGCCTAGGAGCTCAGGGAAATAATTTAGCGTTAAAATTTTGTTATTTTTCATTTTTTCAATTTAGTTTCATTTTTGTAGCAATTTAACCTGATTCTGTCGCAAATTGTGATGCGACACTGGAAAAATTATCCAATGGAGCTGCCAAGGATACCATGTTGCTGTATTCCCCCCCCCCCTTTTTTGTTTGTAATTACTGCACTACTTCTTTTAAGGTAGATGATTGGTTTCAGCATATCCTTTGGACATCATTTGTAAACAGTTATTTTCCTTTATGTCTAGGTAGGAAACTGGTGAAATGAATTGCATGGTTTGTATGTGCCAGTTTTGACAATTCCTTTTTGTCAATTCGCTTTTGTCGGTCAAAATTCTTCTTTGAGGTTTTTGTTATCAAGGATGGCATCTCTGTAAAAGTACATTGGCAAGTGATGATTAACAACTGGGAAAATACTGCAAGGCACATGAGTGAGAGAATGCAGTAAGCAAAAGAGTTTGCTAGGGCACAAAGGAGAAGGCAAAAGTGATGTTGTTGCAAATTTACAATAAATCTTAAACATGGTCTCTATGGATATTGAGTGAATAGGTTCCAGTTGAGGATTAATATCCTGTTTGCATCCGAAGTGGCCCGCTTTAAAATAGCCCAAGAAAATTTGCTGATGAATTTCTGAACTGAGTTCTGGGGAGGGAAAATTTCACCGATTCCAGGGAGCCTTTTTGCTGGTTGAGGATACTGTACGTCAGTGACCTGCAGAAATGATGTTTACAGAATTGCCGACTGATTACATCAAAGAAATGTAATCATGATGTCGAACGGTACTGATCTGCAGATCGATGACACCCTGGTGACCTAAGTGACTGGCGGAACAAGTCGTTATCGCCATGACTTTAGGATGGAAGGTACTGGCTGATGCAGGAGGTCACATAACCTTACCCAACCTTGAACTATTCTTTATCTTTGAGACCAATGTTGTATCAGGAAAATGGCAGTGTACTATCACAACAAATTTAATTGAGCAGCACATTGAGTTGACGTTGATACATTTGTGAGAATTTTGAAGGGCATCACCATGTGACAATGGGTGACAACATCATTAGCGTAATTATTCAAGTTTCACATCCAGTAGTTACGTAAACTGTCAACATTTTTCAAGTTTTGACTCGTGTCTCTCACACAGTGGCTGTGTGCATATGAAAATACTACTCATGTGAAAGCGTGTGGTCACAAAGTTTTAAAATCAAATTGAATCGCTAATCATTCACTCAGTAATGTCGATTTGTATGCGACACATGGGGGATCCTCTTAGTTCGACCATCCCTTAAAAGCCTGTGAATGGAACAAAACGAGATTCAGAAAACGTATTTCTTTCCACAGTATAACTGAAAATGCCCCTTTCATGCAGGATAAATGTATGATAATGATGATGCATCAATCACAGAGTGAGTGCATGACTTTCAAAGTTTGAAGTCAAAATCTGTGACCAAACAAAAAAGTTGAAGAGAGCAGAAGTCAGTTTGAATCTGTTTATATTTATGTTGTACAGTACTTTCCCAGATCTGCCCTTTTGTCGAGTCATAAAAGTGGGATGACCCACCCAGCGCCAAGGGTTGGTAGTGTTCTGTTTTGGTTATGATCCCTTTTTGAATTTTACATTTTTCCTCAGGATGTGGATAACTACATCCACAGATCTGGGAGGACGGGACGTGCTGGACGGCCAGGAGTCAGTATATGCCTGTACATGCCGGGATGTGAACAAGAACTGCAAAACGTTGAAACCAAAGCGGTGAGGATAACTGACTTGTTTAGGCTGTTAGTGTGTTTGCTGTCTAGTAATCTTGCTTCATGGATGGCAGGGTTTCATTATTGTCCTGTGGTTCCTCATAATCTTTGGTATTCGCTTGGGCTTAATACGAACTTGAAGAGTCACCGTCCATAAGGGTCGCCATTGGTCCTGCTCCATAACGTACAGTCCGGGTTTCGGACACTCTCTCCTAGTCCTCTCCTCGAGTTCAGGCTGGGCCAGACGTTATTTCGCTCTCGCTGAAGGAGATTATGTCATTTTCAGACTAAACATCCCAATTCCTCAACCCTAAACATGCACCTGAGAGTCTTTTTTCTATGAATGGTCAAACACTACCAGGACAGCCTGTAATTGTCCAGCAACTGCTGTGTCAAGTCATCGTGGAAGTTTGTGGGGTCAAAAATTTCTTTGACACTATGCACCAACTCATGATGGTGCACTGCTTCGATAGTAGCTGAGGTTGTTCACCTTTCAGTTTTCAGGGAATGTCCACCATCTATCTAGGATAGCCACTGTCCATCCAGACAGATAGTACGGGGCAGTCTCTAGTCAATATAAAGGCACTCATTAAGTATTAGTTTTATAGATAATACCAGTGGGACAGTTGCCAGCGGAAATTTGCATTTGAAACAGTAACCGATTGATCCTGTGTGTGGTGCTGGCAACGGCGATAGTCGTGATGGAGTACTCACCAATAATCGCATGAATGCCCCAGGAGTGGTGACTGTGCTCAAAATCTAACCTGTGCTTTCTCTTCTGCAAAAAGTAAATCAGAAGTGATTAAACTGGATAATTTGCCGTAACATTTTATCAGTTTGTTTGAAAATGTTCCAAGTGGCAGAAGGCGAACCGATGTTGATCAAGTCACACAACGTCGAATTTGTCAGGCTTCCCATAAATGGCAGAAATTGATTGTAAAAAAGAGCAACTTGCAGTGTCGTAGCTGTGGACAAAATTTTCCATCGTAATTTAGAATGTAGATGGTGACGTAAATCTTTAGGTTGCTGTCGTAATATCATTTAAGCCCATTGAAAGTGAAATTGGTGAACAGAGCAGATGTCCTTGACAGCAACAATGTGGATACAAAGGAAGTTTTCCTATGTATCTTGTTCAAAATGACATTGCCCTGGTTTGTCATTGTCATGGCATTACCAGTGCTTTGTACAGTGTTCTCTTATTCCTTTCAGAACCTGACAGCCATCATATTTTACAGATCAAATGAAATTGTTGAAAACGTGACATTTGCGTTAAAGCTTTGTGCATTGTAATGCTGCATTTGGGTTAAACCACAGAGCTTTTTTAGTCATGCGGATGATTTGATATGACACCCACACCCTGCAGTTTTGTGCACACTCTGAAATGGGAAAATGTGGCTTCACTGTCAAAAGGAAGGAAAAGGCAAACTAGTTGTTGTCATTATGACTAAGGTGTGTAAGAAGTCATGGTTGATTAATCAGTCAAAAGCACCTCAGTGCACAAACAACTGTTTGATTGAAGGTAGGCCACACAATTAAGCAGATTCCAACCTCACCCAACTTACATGTCACGCTACCATGTTCTTATGCAGAGCCAGTAAGATGTGACTGACGCTTAGCTTTTCAAAATGGATGCTTGTGCAGATCTTGTGGGAGATAACATACAGTTACCGTTTTTCTTGACCTGGTTTGCAATTTAGCACAAGTTAAGTTGCAAGTAGATTCATAACACATTGCCAGATGTATTCTGCACGAGGCAAAATTGACTTAAGGCAGTCTGACAGTGATATGTCATACTGGCCTATCGACATGCCTGAAATTGAACGTTGTATTTCTACTCTGAGAATTAAGGTGACACTTGAGGAATTTTGTCCTTCACTGTTTGCCCTTGTGACTGTCATCTTTTATGACTTATGCAAATTCAGCAGAAGTAGAGGACCTTTTGACCAATTATGTTGACACACCACACTGACGGTGGTGTGTAAATGTACGTAACTGCCGTAACTGAGTAATTCTTCTTCTGATAATATCCGACTTCACTATTAAAGGGAGACAGTACACAACTGGTCACATTGCATCACAATACACATCACTGGTCCACCAGAGGAATGTGAAAGCTCATAGTCTGGCACACCTCTGACACACAAACAAGTTTCAGTGTAAATGTAAGCCACCTTTTGCTGTGCAACTCCACAGCCTGTCTTTGAATGTGTCCTGAAATAAACATATCGTGGCACTGAGAGAATGGAAAGTCCCTGTGTTACGAAATACTGGCTCTGCAAAGGCTGGCTTTGGGGTGGTTTTGTGGTTGCATAAGCTGTGGAGAATTTTTGCAAAAGCTTGTCAAAAAGTAGTACTAAGTACGCTTAAATGTTGCATCACCTCTCAGAGCAAGACTAAATGTGTAATGCAGCAAATGCAAAAGTACAAATGAAAAGTTTCAAAGTGTTGGTAAATTTGGATGGATTCGAGTCAAAAGAAAAAAAGATACTGCCAGTAATGCATTTTTAAGTATCAATAACACAACTTTGAGGAACCATGATGTGTGATTTTTTGGGTGTGAATTGTGAATCTTTCATCCTGTTTATTCAGATACTATGTGCTTCCTATCAGGTTGTCAATGATTCTACTTTCTTATCGCAATGGATACGCTGCAGATGTCCTGCTAGATACACCGTCCGTGTTTAGTTTGCTCTCCCAGTCTTATATATATATAGATATATATATATATGTCCTGGTGGTATTCGCCGTTCGGCAGTCATTTGATCGGCGTCAGCATGAATTTGCTCATGTTTCTTTTTTTTAATCTCTGTAGCAAATCAAGTTTAAGCAAGTCCCTCCACCACAGCCTGAAGACCTGTACATGGTGAAACTGGAAAAGCTAGAATCGTAAGTAAATTGCTATGCTAAGAAGGATGCCACTGTTTTCATTCGATTCTCCTCAACATGACTAGAGCATGTGCTTTTGATTAAGAATCCTTGGCGCTTTATAAACCAGAGTTCAAAAGACATGGAAGATATTCTCGTTCATCAGGTCCTGTTTGCGAAGGTCAAATTTCTGTAAGTTCTTGCTTGGCTTAAGCTCTTGCTTTTGGTGTGGGCTTGTCCACTTCATCAGAACCTGGGATTTTGTTTGTGGTTCAAAACACCTTTGTCACCATTGACAATGTCCATGTTGTTCTCAGACACAATCAACACGATGTACATATTGTAACCTAGTCATCACTGATAATGTCAGTTTTGTTTTTCGAACACACAAGTCGTCATTGATGATGTCTGTGTTGTTTCCTAATGCACAAGTCATCACTGATGATGTCTCTGTTGTTTCTCAACATACTAGTCATCATCACTGATGTCCATGTCATTTCCCAACAGGCTAGTCATCACTGATAATCTTCATCCACATTGTTCTTAATACACTAGTCATCACTGACGAATGTCCATATTGTTTTTCCAACACACAAGCAAGCACTGACAATGTCTGTGTTGTATCCCAACACACTAGTCATCACTGATAATGTTGTCCATCTTCCTGATAATGTTCTCCATCTTCTCCAACACGCTAGTCATCAGCGATCATCCGATTGGCAACGATGTCGATGAGGTCCATTTTGTCACCTAGTCACCATTGAGGGTGGGTGTAGTCCTAGGGATTTCCATCTAACAAAATAATGACAGTGCCATTTCCAGAGGGTTAGTTGCCGAGACTGGAAAGGGCGATTTCCTACCATATATGGGGTATTTCTATGCAAAAAGTTTCTGGTACAGTCCATGCCAACATATGGTGGCACTCTACTACATCTCTGCACACTCACCTCATGTACTGTAGTCCAAAAACCTGGATGCACAGCTGCAGTGTCAAGCACACTCCATTTCCGTAGCACGTTGTAACTCTGTGTCAAATGATCTGCCATGATTTGTTGTTGCCTTTGCCCACCCCCCCTCCCTCTTTTTAAAACAAACTACACCCCTGCTTGAAGGTACTGTGTTTCAGTATTCTCATGGGAGATCTCATGGAGCGTTACTGACATAACAGGTCCCTCTATCGGCATGTGACACAAATAATGGTTACACGTTCACATTCATCAAAATGCACTCTTTCCATGTCAACACCATTCGCCAGTTTCCAGATTTGTGTTCTACAATGTAAGGAATATTTAACTAAAACTGAGAATTACAGAGAGAGACTGTAAAGTGCAATTTCCTGCAATCTGAGAGGACTTTGTATATACGTTGTATATAAAGTAGGGGGACAATAAAAGCTGTTTTCAAAGTTGTGATATTATAGAAAATGTACAAAGCACAGCAACACAATGCAAGAAATGACCTCACAACCTGACAACCTGTTTGTGGCGTTTTAAATACACCAAGGGTATCCTCTCAGCCTGACTATTTTTTTTATGCTTATTCAGAATTCTCTGGGTCGGTCACTAAGCCCTGTCAAACTTTTAAGTACACTAAAGGGAGAGCTGAAAATATTAATATATAAATTTGATCCCATTTCCTGGCTGTGCAAAACTTTGTGGAATGCACACTAAAATGGTCATTACCATATTACATAAACCAAACTATCTGACTTCTGCAAAGCAAATAGACGCAATTATACTGTCTGTTGCAGTTGGAAAACTGTTATAGGCAAGGATGAGTGGAAAGGAATGGTTTGTCTTTTCACTTCATTAGGTTTTTGATAATACTATTACACAATAGGCATATTGTCAGCTGTTTTTTACCGTCAGTTGGTAGGATACACATGGATGGACTTGAGCAATTAAAATATGGTAGGGTTGTATTTCAAAGGAAACCATTATACCGTTGCAGTATAAAGTTGCTGATGGATTAACGTTGCAACTGCTTTGTAGGTTGCTAGCGGTGGAAGTCTAGCAATCCTTGGGAATGCAGGGCTCAAAATATGATGAAAAATTGCATTTGCCAAACCCTGGGAACATTGAACATCTGCATCATTGATGTAGCCCTGATAAATTTTGTATTCGTGAAATACAGCTGGCCAGATTTTGTAAGAAAAGCAAAATTAAGTGAGTCATCACCATAGCCTTAACCAGGCATATGTGAACTGTTTCTCCTCTTCACGTCAAGAAATGCCCCCTCTAGATTTCTGCAGAAATAGTGCAACCACGCATGTAATGTTTCCTTGAGACCTCTGACCGACGCTTTCGTGTAATTGTCCGTAGACGGAAAAGGCAAACAGAGGCTCATGTGTCAGGAATTTAGGAGTGTGACTGGCCTTTTCATGACTTGTCTTTTATTTTTTCTTTTTATATTTTTATTTAGTCATATTTAGTTATTTATTTTGGGTATGTGTTGTTTTTTTTATAAAACAATGCTCCATCTTGCTACATATTTTACATCATGACAGATCCTTTCAAAAGATTCCACAACAGTCAAAGGAGATACTTGAAAATAGAGGGCAGTCTCTCCTGGATCGATTTGGTCCCCTAGAGACAGTCACGTCCCTTCTAGCCCATATTGCTGGAATGCAGGACATGTGCAAGAGGTCCGCACTGACCAGTTTGCCGGTGAGTAGCCAAAACAGGAACAGCAGGTGGCATGTGTGATTCCCATCAGTGGATATGATATAAGATTCTCTCTGGTGGCCCAGGCTGCTACATTAAGGCTCAGTCTCTCTTGGGATAATGCTGCCATGTTATTTTCTCACGGAGGAATGGCCAGGAGTGTTTTAATGAGCTGTAAGTTCTCCCTGGGAAAAGGACTGCTATGTTAAGTTCTGTAGGGGCTGGGCTGTTTTGTAAGGTTCTTTCTGATAATAAGACAGTTGTACCAGGTCCATGTGGAGTTCTATGTGGATATGTGGTTGTCGTGTGAGGTTTTCTTTGGTGGGAAGGATGCTCTGCATTTAAGGCTGCTCTGCATGGCCTTTCGATGAGAAAGCCATTACATGAGATTTTTTCTGGATAGCAGAATCTTTACTGTATGTGAGGTTTTCCCTATGGATAGGGCTGCAATGTGAGGTTCTCATCGTGTATAGGGCCGTAATGTAAGTGCCTCAATGGTGGTGGTAGTAACTGCGACACACTTCTTGTGGGGATGGGTAAACGTAAATGAGTTTAAGTGTAGCAATGTGGAAGTGATGTAACAGGAATTGCCGTCTGATGGCATAATTAATGCTAATTGATGGTAAATTATCACTACTGATCCACTTTAAAGGTTGCACATTATCGATGAATCCGGAAACTTTGACAGTGACAAAAATGGATCGTCATTTTTACACCTATATTTTGTGAATGTCATCTTGGATTCAGCGGCTGTGACATCATGTTAAAGGATAGAGACCCTCAAAAATTCTCATCCTCCATTCTTCAGAAAATGTCCAGCCTGAAACTGACTAGTCGTCTCTCCATTGGAAGCACAGAAGACTTATTACAGCTTCTGAAGGGGAAGGTCGGCGAGGATGCCTTCAAGGTGAACCAGAGGGGAGTCTTGCTGAGCAGAGACAGGAAGATCGTCTTATTCGACACCGACTTTGACGTAGAAAGGAAAATAATCGTGAGTATGGATCTGGGCATGTGGGATTTTCAAGCAGCGAGGCCACTCTTCGCCCCCTGCCGGACACTGAATGGTGTAATGTTACTCTCCCATCAGTCACAACCTCAGTCGAACAGTGGCACATGTAAACAAAGCACATGAGCACCGGTTATGTGTAGTTGTCGGAAGCACATGGAGGTGCAATGTATTTTTTTTTATTCTTTTCATTCTATGCATACATCACAGTATAGATGATGGTGGCAAAATTTAGATAATAAACATTTCATCAGGTGCAGTCACTCACGACAAAAAAAAAAAAAGAATGAGATTATTGTTCGTGAGAAGGTATCAGTAACGAACTTCCCCTTGGCTACCATCAATTTTCTGATATAATATAATTCAGGTGTGAATAAGTGATGAGCAGCTGTAAAGTAAATCGCCACCATCTGTGTGGTGCTGCTGTTTTATCCTCTCTCAGTGAATGGAGCTGTTGGGGGTTCAAGATAAGTTAGTTTTCTACCCGAGCCATGGTCAGGAGTACATTTAAGACAGTGTAGATTTACTACAGCTGGCATGTAAGGGTCTCTGTTTTTGATAGAGCTGCTATGTAACGTTCTTTTTGGGGATACTGTATGTCATCGTGTTATGTGAGGTTCCCAGTGGGCGAAAGGACTGTTATGTGAGATTCTTGTCGAGATGGGGCTGTTATGTGAGATTCTCGTTCAGATACGGCTGTTATGTTAAGGTCCTTTCTGCTGGTGGTGCCCTTACGTACTTTGAGAGTTCTTGTGGGAATGGGAGAGTAAATATTGTAGGATAACCACGTATGTGTTAAAATGCAAGGGTGGAAATGATGTAACAGGAATTGCCGTCTGATGGCGTAACGCTAATTGATGGTAAGAAAACATTACTGATCCACATAAGCATGGGAAACGTGATTGATGAAACAGAAAACAGTTGTTCCGTATGAAACAGTAATCAGATCCTAAATTGACCCCTCCTTTCCAACAAAAGTATCCAACCACATATTTTCATGCAGATATTGAAGGTAATTCTTAATTAGAAAGTTTTCGCAGGGAGAAAATTTGATGACTGTTTTTAGAGAGCAAACTTCCAACTTTATGATGAATGTGGTCAGTTGATGGTGAGGGGTTGATTGCGACCATGGCCAGCCTTCAAAAGTTCACAACTTGATGTTGACGTTAAGACTCTGAAACAGCGCAAGTGCACCGTTGTAGTATTGTCATAAGTATCTCAGTCATTCAGGGCAGGTTGAATATTTTGTTTGTGAAAAATTTGATGCTTGAAAATCAGTTTCATGGTGACTTGCTTGATTTCTCCTTCTGGTGTTTTCTTTCTCTGTCAGGATGCTTTTGCTGATGATGACGAAGTTGAGGTGGAGGTGTTGGACCAATTTCCTGAAAATTTCCTCTCAGACTTTTCCTTTAGAAGCTCTTCCCGTGGAGGCAGAGGATATGGGGATAGAGGAGGATTTGGTGGGAGAGGAAGAGGGAGGGGAAATTTCAGAGGAGGCAGGAGAGGTGGCTTTGGTAGAGGGGGTGGTGGCTTTGGTAGAGGAAGAGGTGGTGGATTTGGTAGGGGAGGGGGCGGCAGGGGAGGGAGACGTGGAGGATTCCGAGGAGGTAGCAGGGGACGTGGTGAAGGAGGTTTTAAATCTGGGAGGGGTAGTTTTAGAGGGGGATCTGGACAAAGAGGAAGCCATTCATCTTTCAAAGAGTAGCATAAATTTGAAAGCATGGGAAACTTTGGGCTCCCCAGAGAACAGATTCGGCGCATCTAACTGTGACAGTTCGTGGATGAGTTGCCATTTGCTGGCAATTTGTGACACCTTGGCGAAGATCAGATGCCATACAAGATGAAAAGCGTCGTGACATGTGCATGGCCACGTCACACTTATCGCACAAAGGTTATCTGCAACTGTGGATGACTTTTGCCGAACAAAGAACTTGGTTTGCACCCTAAACTCGTGCAAAATTTTGTAAACTGCTGTTGTTGGTCACCAGGAATTGGATTTGCCAATGTGATTACGACAGTGACACCAGCTCCATCTCTATTGGGTGTGTCTGTCACTGTGTGATTGACCATCCTTTGCAGTGGTTTTATCAACCTGTCTGTCTGTCTGTCTGTCTGTGTGAGAGGAACTTTTTCACTTTACAGCCCTCTTCAGTGAGTGTCTGCTGCAGGTAGTTACTAGAGGATGGATTTGCCCATGTGATTACCATATCGATAGCAGCTCTCTGTGTGTTTTGTATGTCTATGTGTGAGGAACTTTTTTCTGTCGACGTATGTATGTCTGTCTGTCTGTCTGTCTGTAAGGTGGATATATCTGTCTGTGTGTGATGGACCCTCTTGTCGACCGCACGCACCAGTCGTTATAGCACTCGGTGTGGGTGACCTCATTGACAGCAGACCTTCGTTAATTTATGTGATGCAGACTACTCCTCCTCTGTACAACCATGAAGGAGGCCTAACAATAAAAATTTTGATAAATATTAATGCATAACTACTAACCATATATATGGCTATCTATAAAATGAACAGTTTGCAAGTGTGTACCTAGAAAGGCCCTATTTGTGACAAAAATGAAATTCAAAGTTGACGTTTTTGCATTAAGTAATGCACACGTCAACTTCAGTTTTCATGTCGCCGGACCCAAATTTAATTTCATGTTTCTGAAAGTTGTTTTGATGAGAAGATCCAGGAAAGTTGACGATATTCCACCAGACGCAGGTCCTTTGAATGCTACTCACCGTGATTGAAAGTGGTATCACGATTAACTGTTCATATAATCGATACCTGTAAGGACCGGATTTGATTCGGTGGCTATTGCACGGCATTGAATTGGAAAATACAAGAGGTTTATGTCTTAAGAATCTAAATGCTGTCCTTAAATGTCGAAAAATGATCGTGAAATACCAAAAATTACCATGAAATATTGAAAGATGTGGTGGAATAATTGGAAATATTTAGTTAAAACAGAAGAGAAATTAACTGATTGAACAACCCCGCTGCTGGTGATAAGATTTTACTGAGTGTACTCGGGCCACTCAGTCATACAACTACATGCCAGACTATGCATAACGACATATGTCAAGTTTTTTTTAGGAAAAATTGGTTACAATCAGAGTATATCCACATGAGGTCTCAGATTACACCAGCAGTTCAGACCTTTGTTAAAAAAAAATACGAGGAAATTTTGCTACAATAACAATAGCTTATGGCATACTGAATCACTTAACAGTTGTATTTTGTTTTAAAGGGAAATAGGGCGTTTGTTTTAGAGAAAACATCCATATTTTTTAAACCAATGTTTGTGGACGTAGAATGATAGATTATTCAAAACAAGGAAGGGCAGTAGCCTTCTTTTCAAGAAATAAGCTTTTCACTAATAGAAATTCAGTTATTTCTTACTCAACACTAATTTGTTCACCCAAACTTTTCAAAATTCAAATGATGCATCTTCCGCTACTTGTCACATGCATAATGTTTTGAGGAGATGAAGCTTTTGCAGGTGTTTATTGATGAGAATGGATGGTTTAACAATGACTAACTCTACTTCTGTTGTATGTCATGTTGGTGTATTCTCAACGCCCTATTTCCCTTTAACACTTCATTTTAGCTTAAACTTCTTTTTCTTTTCTTGCAATGTCGCATCATGCGATAGCCTATGTGGTGTGCTTTCTGCATTATTTCATTGGTCGACTGAAGGACTTCACTAAAAATTATACCTCAATATTCGACCAACTATAAATAAAATTATCAGTTTTAATCCTTCAGAGGAAAAAGGATCATGGAAGGTCGGTCTTTGTCCGATATTTGTCTTTGATATTTTACGGTCCAATAAATTGCTTAAGCTAATTCAACCCAGTGTGTTTCCACCTTTTTCATTGTTGGCGAGGAATTCACAGAGTTGTATCGTCCTTGTGTGGTAAACAGAGTGTCCAGTAATTGTCTATCCAAGTCGGTAATTTGTTTCAGCACCATTTCATTTTCCTCAGTATCCGTTTCAGTTTTGATCTGCCAGCTGCGGTCATATACCCTAAGCATTTGTTTCTGTGTTGTGATCAGCTGACTTGCTGTCTTGTTATTCTCGAGTATCGCTGATCGGCCAGTTACAATCATATGCAGCTTAGCACAATTGTGACCCTTGTGGTGCTCACAGTGAGTTGATTTTTTACACAGAATTTGGAAGGCTTTCACATCATAAAATGAGTTTTTGTTACAAAAAAAATCTCAAATTCAGTTAGCATTGTTGAGTTGACTGTTATCAGAGTGAAGTGATAATCATCCAGACTCCACATGTATAGTTGCTGTCGTAAAATAACTGCCCTTGAAAATCTGAATTGTTACAATTGATAAACCTATCAGCTTCAGGATTGATCAACTAGTTTTTGATTCCTTGCCGAAGGCAGAAGGAATCTATGCGATGGTGATGTCGTGTGTGTATGTGTGTATGTGACACTTCTTGTAAACACGGTATCTCAGGAAGGGTAACCATGACTGATGTCATACTTGGTGTGTGGGTTGGTCATATTGAGTAGATGATCCCTATTGTTTTTGGTGGAGGTAAAAGGTCATTTGGGGTCACCAGAGGTCAAAATGTGAAAACCTTGTAAACACGATATCTCAAGAACGGTAACTGTGACTGATGTCATACTTAGTGTGTGGGTTGTTCATATTGAGTAGATGATCCCTATTGTTTTTAGTGGAGGTCAAAGGTCATTTGAGGTCACCAGAGGTCAAAATGTGAAAACCTTGTAAACACGATATCTCAAGAACGGTAACTGTGTCTGATGTCATACCTAGTGTGTGGGTTAGTCATATTGAGTAGATGACTCCTATTGTTTTTGTGGAGGTCAAAGGTCGTTTGAGGTCCCCCGAGGTGAAAATTTTCTAGCACATTATCTCCAGAAGAGTAATGTTGACTGATGTCATACTTGATGTGTAGGTTCCCCATACTGGGTAGGTGATCCCTATTGCATTTAGTGGACGTCAAATGTCATTTGAGGTCACCAAAATAAAGGTTATTTGGGTTAAAGGCTTATTAATGTGGTGTTTCAAGACCAGCAACTGCAGTTGATCTCATTTGTCATGTGAATAATTCATGCTTGTTATAGTATAACCATGTGGCAAGGAATCACAAAGCCTTTTGGCTTTCTGGTTGGTTCCTTGTGTTAACAAAGGGACCACCTATGCAGTCAAGTCAGCATATCTATGTGCGTGTGTGTGTGGTGTGTATAAGTAACGCCACTGGAATGCGAGGTATGTGACTCGACAACCGAGATCTCAGTTTGTCTCACACTTGGTGTGTACATCATATGGTGTGGTGTGTATTGGTGTGTATCATATTGAGTAGATGTGCCCTGTTGTTTTGGGCAGCCAGTTCGACACATGACCTCCACGCCTAGAAGCTACAAAAGTGACACATGCCCGACGTTACCAAGCTGATGGAAATGTATTTCCTAACCCTAATGATGACGTCATAGGAGAGGCATTTCCTTGTGGTTTGTGGCGTTGAAAAGAAACTCTCAGGTACACATTAAGTGGTTTTGCGTGCCTGTTCTTGCATATTATTGAGTGGGCGGGACCGAATGTAAAATTTCTGATAAGGCAATATCTTTGCAGTGCCTTGTCCGATTTACTTCAAATGTGGTAGGAAGGTGTTGTTAGATATTAGGTACATGACCATGGCATATTTATTTTCAACCTCACTGGCTTTTTGGCCAATGATGGGGTCCATTGCCTCAGTATAAGTATGATTACGGATACTTTTGAATTTTTGTGCTTGATGTGAGCCATGGACTCTTGAATACTGAAATTTCTGTTTCATTTTCATGCTATGGATGCTTGTAAGGTCCATCATGCAGTCCCCCTCCAGCAAAATCATGGCAGTACTGCTTGAGGTAGTAGTTTTATGATCAGATGAAGAGGCAGCATTGCTATGGGAAATTCTGTAAGTTGTCATACCAGACAAATCTGACTGGATCAGTTTACGTCCTGGTGCTTCAGTGGTGATATGTGCACTATGGCTTTCACTGAAGTAGTAAGGTGGCAAGACACAATGGAAGAAAAGTCAGTTGGTGTTCCTGCCAGTGGGAGCTAGACTCCAGTCCTCTGAGCATACTCTCAGTGTTAGGTGCTGGACTCTAAGGGGCGTAGATGTGGTAAGCCTTATGCACTTTGCAGAATTCCTCCTGTAGGGCTTTGAATGAAAGATTTACTGCTGTTTGTTACATTACCAGATGGAACAAATATGTTAGGCCACCACATCACATAGCCCGCTGTTTTTCTGTAGTTTGAACCCCACTTGCTTTATATCATAGGCTCAACATCTTCAGTTTATTGCATTAATTGAAATGGCTTCATTGATATTTACGCGGGTCCTGCATATCATTTTACGGTATGTACATATAATCAAAGCACAATTAACCATTGCGCCCCTGAGCTCTTGTCAATGATAGTGGCGCACTGAAGGGGGCAGCTTTCAATGACAGTGGCGTGCTCAAAGGGGTGGGGTGTCAGGCGCATTCCCAACATACGCGTACAGTGAGGGGCATGTCAAATAGGGCAAGTGGAAGTGAAAGAGGTAGTTTTCGAAACGAAGTTTGACAAAATGGAATACATTTTACCATTGAGTTTACAAAATCGAAAATTACTTGTAGTCGCACGGGTCCGATTTTTGGACGTTAGGCCGTGTAATGGAGCGTGGTCTGTTTGGCAGGTAGTTACTTTACGTATCCTAACGATCATGGACGGTTGGAAATGACAGATATATGGAATATTAGCTTCACAATCCATCGCTTCTAGTGCTTATTTTGGTTCCTCTTTTTCTCTTTTTTTTTTTTTGCTTCTATTTTAGCATCTATGGAAGCCTATTGCTGTCACCTAAGATTTTTATTTCAACTTTTCCTACGTACGAAAGTCTTTTCGAACGTTCCAAAAAACTTTTCGAACGTTCGAGTTACTAGTACATGTGATGGAAATTGCTTTGTATTACGATATGTAATTCTGAACATAAACATGAAACTAGAGCAAGGTTGATATCAATTTTCGGAATGTGACATTCTTCTTTAAAGTTACCTAAATGTATTAATTTATTAAATTACCCTGTAACCGACACCTATGTAGGCCAGCCGCGTGAAAGTTCAGACTCCACCTCGACTTAAAGGATAATTTTCTACAATTTACAAAGCATATTATTTTGTCAACACAAATTTTAGCAATGATTTCTGATCGTGACGTCCTTGCTGTCTAAAAAGACAATGCGTTCTGTAGTTAAGAGTGATAAAACCCATTAGATACTTTGTGCCGTAATGAATGGTAACAATAATATACAATAAGTCAGATTAATGGAAAAGGATGCCGGGTATCTGATCTATTATCTATTTGTTGTTGTTGCCTTCTCTTTTTCATATCATCTGTTTTATCGTACAGGATCACAAATTTCTTTGATAAATCAGAATGAATCTAAATATTTACTGAAAGTATTATCTATACCTGCGTAGCCTGGGTGAACCGAGACTATGAAGGCTTTGACCCCTCACATGTTGAACGTAATTGTTTGTTGTTTCAATGAGTGTGCTACTCGAATATGGTGTGATCCATTATAAGCATCATGGTGCGTATTGTTAATGATTTGGTGGGTAATTAGTTGATTGAAAGAGGGGCCATCCATCATATGGCGTGTGCCCAAAGTCCGAATTCTTTTCGCCCCTATTCCTTTACCACGTCATTTGATTTTTTGACCAAATCATTTCCGTCCCCATTTGAATGTGCGCTGCACGGTTGCGGTACAGAACGTTATTGGCAATCGAAACGCTCGTCAGAAAAGAAGGTTGGGGTTGAACCAGTCACATGATTGAGTGCTTCAATGAGCACCGTATTTAATCCTATAGGGACAACCATATGAATCATATACGAAAGACAAACAAGATGCCAGGTGACGATAGAGCCAATCCTCACATGATATTATACATTTTTATGCCTTCTCGAGAGCAACATGCCCTAAATGGTATACCTGGATATCACGTCAAGTTCTGTCATGCATGAAAGATCTTTTCGAGACATGATTTAAGCACATTATGTGTATTTTGTGACGACTAGGTGAGACAATACTAAGATTTTACGCCGTTCTCTATGTAAACTACTGCGCCGATCGTCTTGTTATCGTCTGGTACACACAAGCAAAGGTTCCTCATCACTAAAAAGCGTAGAAGTCGGTGAAAACAGTAATATGTCAGCATAAACTAGATGTCGCTATTTTCGGAGGACCAGCACGTTGCGAAAGTAGCCATGTGTAGTTTTTTCAGTGGACTTTTTTTATTACATTTTTTTTTTCATTTTCCCTGATTTTTGTGCTTGGTTTACGAAACAATTTATATTCGGCTAATACTTCTTTTTCCACTTTCGCTTAACCAGAATGCAAAAATGCATTGAGGTTTCGATGAATTCATCACCCAACATGAATTTAAATCTAATGTTTACAAGTTTACTCCCACCTCAACGAAACCCAGTGGACTTCATCGACAGGAAATGCAGCACAGCAAGTACCATGAAAAATGAAAGCTATCCATGAGATGTCTTGAGATACGGTGTTCAGACGATTTTCAGTCTTTTAACCCTGATACACCGGAGATAACACTTGACCTCCCCAAAATAAGATGATTCATCTGCTTAGGATGGCTCATCATCAACATACCCCAAAATGAAAAGTATCAAAGTTTTTTTTTTTATTAATCTTAAGATATCACAATTACAAGATTGTCAGCACTTGATCTCTGTATGAAGCCTGAGATGACCTTTAACCTCCATCAAAAAAAAAAAATTGTTCACTCCATATAATGTATGCACGGCAGATAAAACGGAATCGCGCAACGATTAAGACGAGAGAATTCTGAGAAGGAAGTAATTTTAAGTATGCAGGCATCTATGGCAAGGTGCATGCAAAAGAAAGAGAGGCAGACATGTGAAATCTCTTCAACGGCATAAGTAGGGATTAGTGACTGTAAAATGTGTCAACAAAATATTAGTTATCACAAGCTTCTATTTGGATGACATCTCTGGTACTATTTTTCCTCTTATTGTTCATTGCGGTATTTTTTCTTTTCTATTTATTTTTTAACTTTTTTTTTTCGGCGTTGCGATGACAATGCCGGTATAAACGGAACTTTTGTGATTTGCCGTATATGGTTCTCTATGCATGGACAACGTCGTCAGCAGTTATAGTTGCCTCACATAGAGCCTTCTATTGAATCAGTAGTAAAATAAATGACAGGTTTCCATAGAGCCGTATTGTACACATTGTTCATGGGATTCTCAGCTTTTGTGGGAATGCAGAACCACCCAAGGCGGATAATAGACATGTAGGTCATTGTCTGAAAACCTGTTGCCAAGGGGCTTTTAGCATTCAAAACAATTTTACATAACAAGGAATAGAAATTTCACAGATCTTTGTAAATCAGAGAATGAAAAAGCAAAATTTATTTGAAGGTCTGCTTTTTTTCTTTCTTTTTTTTCTACGGGACTCTTGTGACGCCCCTGCTTTTACAACCATATTCACCATTCAATTCTCTTTTTTCTCTGCGGCACGATTATACTTTAAGTTCATCGGAGACTGCTGGCTAAAAGTAATTCCACTGAATTACAGTCAGTAAAAAAAAATGACTGGAACGTTGTTAGTGGTTTCTATCACAGTATAAAAATGCAGGGAGAGAAAATGCAACAAATTGGATGGGGTATGCATGGACATGTAAAACTTCGCGTATCTAACCTAAAACCTTGGAATTTCTAGCTGCTGGAAATTCAAAATCCCTACAAATCTAATAATCGCGTTTTAGCAAGTCTAAAGTTCCCTTTAATTATAATGTGATCTAACCAAGTAGGAATTTACCTTAAAATATGTTATTTTAACCAGCATTTCATTGAGCTACCGATGCAGTGTAATCCTGCCAAACTTCGCCAACCTCATAATGTTAGTATGACAATCATTACATGAAGAGTGTCCTTTCAAACAAATCCTATGCATAAACCCACAGCGATTACCCGTGAACAAGCTAGCAAACAAAAACGGTCAAGGACAGTTCCACTGGCATGGATGTATGAAACTTCGCACATCTAACGTGAAAACCTTGTAATCTTGCTTCTGGAAATTCGAAATCGCTATGAATCCAATAATCTTGTCTTAGCAAGTCTAAAGTGCCATTTTACTATAATTTGACCCCGTCTGTTTTGAATCGTACCTCGAAATCTGTTATTTTAACCAACATTTGCTTGAGTTAACGATAAAATGTAAACCTGCCAAACTTCACGCACGTACCTTACTAACGTTTGCATGACAATCATTGCATAAAAAATGTCCTTTTAAACAAATCCTACTCGTAAACCTATATATTAATTGCCTATGAAGAAGCTAGCAACAGAAACGGTAATGAACAGTTTCACTGAGTGGTCAAAATGATGGTTTGGAAATTTGTAACATAAGGGTTGTAACATTTGTAACATAAGGGAAATCACAATAACTCTTTAGTTTTCTAAAGGTTGAGGTGGGGGGGGGGGGGGTAAATCCCGCTATCATTCTACTGTTTGAAACCTGGTCAGATATGACGTTATGATCATGCTAAAATGTTCTGTTGGCCCTCTTCCATGCTCGGTTACATATATTGCCTACCCACATGACACCTAATACCCCCCTGCGCTGCAGGTCAAGAAAGCCTGGACACTTGGATTGACAAACCTGAACTACTTTACGAGATTGATGTTCAATTGACCACGTGGATCATCACAGCATGAGGTGATAAAACCGTCCTAAGGTAATGGGGACTTGCAACAAGTTGAACCTCAGTAAAACAATAAAGAGGTGAGGTTGGAAGGTCTCCCATTTTAGTGTAAGAGATACGGCATGAAAAGATTCCGCGTTGTCTTGGAGGAATATACGCAATGGTGAAACATCGTCAAATAATGGCTGGAGCTGTTTGCTGGGGTTGTGACATTATCGGTCAAAATGTTGTGACATTATCATTTAGAAAATGTTGTGACATTATTCGTCGACTGTAACATTATTGGTCGAATGAGGTGTTTTTAATGTAAGGAGAAATGCTATACGTGAAACAATCGGCACTTAGATTACTAAGCACAAAAGTAGTCTTGGCTTGAGTGTGCGCAAGGATAGTTGCCAACAGCGGACGCAATTGCCCAATTCAATCACCATTAAATCGATTTACTGGTGAAGTGTCATTTTATAACTCACTGCATACTCTTCCATCATTCTACAAGCTAAACTGAACTCTGTAGAATCCTAAAAAACCCATTGATGCTCACAATCGTAGCATAACTTGACAATATTTAACAATCAGCCCACCTCCGAACCCCCCCCCCCCCCTCTCAGCCTGTCTGACACTCACGTAAACCCAACTTGTCAACAAAGGTGAACAAGCGAAACTATCGGAGGCCATGTTAGGGAGTGAGTGAATAACTTAGAACTGTTAAATTATTCACTAGTTACAAATTTTCACTATCAACTCTCCCGTCCACGTACATTGTCAAAGCAACGTGTTGTCGTCAGATTTTCATATAGTTCTTTGACCTAAAATGATCTTGTAATTACAGTGCCACCTAATGGGTTACTGTAGTCTATAATGCCAAGTGTAAGATTGCCCTCACCCCCTCCCAGTGTAAGTGAACTTACACGTATCAATGTATTTTGGCCCTTAATTCATGAACATTCGACATAGCTCCGTTCTGGATGTTGTAAGACTCCGGAAGCTGCATGGCCCTCAATTATGATGGCTGCAAAAACTGTTGAGTCAAAAGGTGCATTCCTCCAAAATTGTTAGGGACTAGACATGTTCTAAGACCGAAATAAACGATTAACGTCCAAACACTAAGGACCAAAAATTAGGTGGGATCAAAAGATTTACGATCAAAGACTGCAGGACCAAAGCAACTGAGTAATTTTGGCAAAGGGCCCATCCGACACACCTATGTCTATTAGCCTGGAATGAAGTTAGAGTTTATTATAAGAGCACAACAATTTACGTGATTACGACAGTAACTCAAATGTTATGATCCAGGGTCTGTACAAAAACAATTTCACCTGTGACATTGGACCCTTAATCCTAAGCCTCCTAAAAGTACCCCTAACTTAACCGACAGAATACTAATAATGATTGTATTACATAACCTGCTGGAGAAGCATTTAAATGTGATTTCATAAGTGGACAGGCGTGGTGGCCATCATGATCTGTGGCCCAAAATGACTGACAATTACTAAAGAGAATCACTATATCGATTGTACGGAAAATTACTGAACACTCCAGAAGTGTATCACTATCACATTACAGTATGAGCACCCATCACACTACAAAGCGAATCTGCAAGAGACGGAACATTTTGAGCGATTAAATTGAAATAGTCCACAAGGCCCACGCATGACCTTTGAACTCCCTGAACAGTGTCAAAGAACCACTATCCAAATATCATTATGGCCGACGATTCACAGTGTACAACAGCATCTCTAGAAGAGGCGTTTCGTCTGGTTTCGTAAATTGAACCCATCGGGGTCATGGACCAGCATTCACGAACACTCCAAAAGTATCCATGACAAGTAACAATAAAACAACCCATCGACAATTATAAAAGATTAAGCAAGGGAACAAGCATTTTGAACGATTTAATAAAATGGACTATGAGAGACCCGGACAAAGAATCCCTAAAAGACCAGTTGGACCCATCCTGAGCTTGAACCCAAAATACTTACAAAAAGAACCACTATCGAAGTATCATTACGACAAGCCTTAAAGCAGTGTATGTAGACATAACAGCACATGCAGAAGCATTTTGCATAATTTATATAATGTCAGATATAGCCCATGCAGAGCTGTGGACCCAAACTTTCTGAATAAAAATAAGGTACCACCAGCCGAGCCAAATTATGACAGATTATCATCACTGTACAACCGTCTGAAGCATTTGGCGTGATCACGTAAAATGGACAAAATGGCTCAGGCAGGACCTTGGACACAAAAACTTCCAGATCATACAAAACGCCCACTATGCAAGTACCATTGAGTCAAAGTTCCACTGCAATCCATCAAAGCATTAGAGCGAGAATAATTTTGAACAAATGAAAAAAAAAATGACGTTTTTGTCTCCATGATAGAAATAACCTGATATCTCTTACCCGGATAAGAATAACTGTGTATGTTAATAACAGATAGAAAAAAAAAAACGATACACGGATATTTTTTGTAGGAGGGAATAAAAAAAAGTTTTTTTTTTCATCCGAGTGCAGAAAAATGTACTGATACTCCAGTTGGTTATTTTTTTTTTTGTCCGTCACGACAAAAATGTCAGGGGATAAAACTTCACGTGACACTAGCCCCTGATAAGACTTGTCGGCCATTTTTGCACGTTACATGCACTGCAAACTAAGTTATATCTATAATTATTATCTGCACTCCGTGTGCTTAATTTTTGTAATTTTTGATTTCTCTTATGCCAGTCGGCCGCCCGACTACCGTCTACCCAAAGAGAAATCGTTTTGCGTGAGTAAGATTATAAATACGAAATACCTTGTGTATGCCATTTCGATGATCTTACGCAACCGAGTCGAAGTACGACACCGGTGTGAAAGAAATAGCGTCCAGATGTCTTACGAAACCGCAATGTGTCGTGTAAACAGTATTTTCTGTCCGGCCGGACACTTTTAAAGGGTGGAATTCGTCCGCATCTAGTAAGTTTTGTCCGCCTGCACGTAGGCCTGCAAAAGTAGGTTGGTGAAGAGAATTGTGCTACAAATCGACATAGCAACATGTCAATGATTTTCCAGTTCTCTGTTTAGTTACCCAAACAAGTCCCTGCTTGAAGATTTCAGAAAAACTTTATTAGAACCATATCAAGGCGTACAATTTACAATAACATGAGAAGGTAAACATGATAATGACATGCATAGATATAGTTCATGAGTTCAACTAAGAAGCTACTCAAAGCTTGTGAGGAAGTAGAACCCCGGATGTCAATTGAGACAAGGGAAAGAAAACTTTAAAAAGACCGTGAGATACAACAAAGTCCAAAGCACAGAATACGAAAAAAACCTACAACCCCGCTCCCCCACCCCCCCCCCCCATCCACAAACAAAAACGAAAGAAAAAAATCATATCCTTTGCTGAAAATATTTCTTTAAATACGGTTAAATGATGAGAGGTAGTAACTTCTTTAAATGAGTCTGGTAAGTTATTCCAAGCAACCGGTCCAGTGTATTTAGTATCATGTTGGATTATTAAAGCCTAGAGTAGGGGATAATGTTATCAGAGTTATGCCTAGTATTAAAAACATGGCTGTGTAATGTGTATAACGATCTGAATTCGATTACGTATACATATTTACACATTGCTACTGTATGCAGAGAAATTAGGTTTAGTTCTTGACCACAGTTCCTCCACCCTCGTCCACCCTCATTAACTAACATATCACGAAATTGACGCGTAAGCCATTTCCATGCACTGAAGTCTGACTAAGACCGCTTTGTCAGTTTCACTGCTACCATATTTGAGACACGCAAGAACAAAAATTATATTTCTCTTTTTGTCTCTCTCTTTCTCTTCATGCCCGTTATCATCATAAAGAAAGAAAGAAAAAAATGTGGATGAACTTTCGTGGGAACTACGATTTCTCGGAAAAACAGCACGACTTCAAAATATGACAAAATATTACACACCAGATCGTTTCTAAAGTAGTACCTGGTTAGTTGAACAATTTCTCAAAATGAGATGGGACGTCCCCTTTCACATTTCCCCTAGGCCGACTATCACTAATCCCTTTTGTTGCTATCAAATAGCAGGGTATGAAAGTGTTTCTTTCCATTACTATCACGTAAGGTACAAAAGTTTAGCTAGATATAGAGAAATAAGTAAACGAGAATGACGTACGGGAAACAATTAGTGAAGCCAAAAATTCTGTATGGGAAAAAGTGTTCTGGTGAAACCGCGTAACACACATCCAACGGAAATTTCAGGATTATATTACTAGCAAACAGCTAAACGTTTGGACGTAGTTTTCCCTTCGTTTTATCACGTTATCTTTAAAAAAAATTAACTTCGGGCATTTACTTCTGTCTTCCCTGAAGATGTAGTTAGACATCGAAAGAACAATTCTCGGGCCGTACGTGCATTGACTACGGCAAATATTGAAGGCAAGACCTGTTTTGCCTTCCCACGTAAGACACCGCCTGTTATTGTTCGGCTTCACTTGTTAAGCGCATGAGTGGTTATAATACAGTGACGCCATTCTACTTTATTTCTATATGAACAAATATTAAAAACCGCTGTGGCAAGGACGTTGAAATTGTTGGAGTAAGATATCTGGAAAGTAAGACTTCTGTGGGGGGAGAAAAATGTGACTTCAAAACTGTAAAATATTTCACCAGATTGCGTCTACCACTGTACCCGGTAGTTTCTCGAAACTCGCCAGAGACGTCTTTATACGGCCGCTCTTAATCCTGTACTTTGCAGACGGTACATAACTAGGCCTACGTATCTACTACGTTAATGATTACCTATTGGCCAACACTGTTCCAAAGACCCGTGGGTTACCTAACTATGGCATATACTATACTTATTTGTGTTGTCTGTAACATCTCTACCCACGATATGTTGATGATTATGAATTTGGTTCCAAGACATTATTCCCCCCCCCCCCTCCCCCGGCTGTGAGGCAGATTGGGCAATATTGTGTACTTGTTTACGTTACAGTTGAATTCAAGTAGGGTTTGAATGACTGTTGCTCTCAGTTGATATGTTTATGTGACATTGTCATTGCGTAGACCAATGCGTGTTCATTATTCGTCATTTTAACTATTTGTCAATGCGAAACAAATTCGCTCTGTCAACCAAAATGGATCAAAAGAAATTATATTTTGTACTTATGTCAATTTGAATAAGACTTTTTCCTTTTGTACTGCGTCCTTGATCACAGCCTGAGGCGTGACACAGAACACTGGACAATTTTCAGTTGATGTAGTGAACTGGAAATTTCTGAGCTCCACCTTAAAATATCAAGTTAGAAATTCTAAGTTTTTTCACTGTGTCTAATGAAATACTTGTTTGGTAAAGCTCTAATGAAATACTAGCGGCAGTCAAGCTCGCAAAAGTGATAAAATAGACAAGGAACAGGTACTGAAAACGACCACACACACACAAAAACAATTTGCCACGTCTACTGAGAACAAAAAACAACAGAAATACTGAACACCATACCAAGGTAATAATATTGGTTTAGTTCGACTCGCAAAGTACTGGGAGCCCCTCACATCTGCTTTTTCATTTCAGTCTTACTTTCTTTTCTTTTTTTCAAAATGAATCGGTAACACCAACGTCGATTATATCTTGCTCTATGTAGCCTAAATTTACTGAGTTGTTAGATAACAAACTGAGGAAACTTGACATTGTTTGGCCCTTCCAAAATCATGAGGTCTCAGATTTAGGGAACCACAAGACCGTCACAAGACCATTATTTCACATCTACGTTAGACAACACAAACTACATATCACAGAACAGGCTGCAGAACACGTTACCCGGTGGAGCTATTGTCATACTGGTAGGTAAGTGTCGCGTCTATGGCAAGCCCAGTGTGCAATAATCAAGGTACAGAGGTTTTTCTTCTCTTACAAAAAAAAAAAAAAAACAGGTTTGTCATCGACAGAGAAACCGTCAGACTTTTTTTCGATAAGACGATTTATCGATTAAAACACCGAAGAACACTGTTTATAGATTAATATGATTTATGAATTAAGCAAAAATCAATGTTCATTAATAAGCGTTTTATTTTTTACAAAAACTGTGTTTTATGAGCGAAAAACTAAGTCTCTCTAGAATTGTTTTTTTCGCTGTATCTGTTTTTGGCCGAATACCTTGGTAGAATCGAGTGTTTTGGATGAAGAAAATATATGTTCTTTTGTCTTTCATTTTTGTGTTCCGGACAGATTCTCGTGTACTCGTTAGATTATCAGTTTAATTTCATTAAAGTTAAATATAAAGAAACCCCAGTTTCGCAATCCCATACATACTAAACTTAACTGCTAATCAGTCTGTATCACGAATCCCATATTTTGTGTATTATTTATTTTGAATAATGTGAATCCGGAAGATGAGTTCACCGTGCTATGGGAAAGTGCCTAAAATGAGCCACGGCCACCGGTTTTCCTTTTTGATGTTCCCATTTATCAGTTTATCAAGTTTACTTTCTGTCCGAAAACAAGATACACGTCATCAGTCCCAAAAAACGAGTTTTCAGTCCGACTATTTTTCAGTCATAATACGAAATACACGTTTTCAGTCGGAAGAAAAAACGAGTTTTCCGTCAGAAAATAAAATACGTGTTTTCAGTTCGAAACTTTTTCGGTCCGAACATAAGATACACGTTTTCAGTCAAAAAAAGAAAAAAACTTTACAGTCCGAAAAAACGACTTTCAGTCAGACAATGGAATACGCATTTTCAGTCCGAAAAACAGATATACTTTTTCAGTCAGAAAATAAAATACGCGTTTTCAGTTCGAAAATGGAATAGGCGTTTTTATTCCGAAAATTAAGTCCGACAATAAATACACGTAGTGGAAGGGGTAGAAAAATACACTAAAATATCCAAAGGACAACATCACCGGACTTCCAGAAGTAACTGTATAAGCTGAATATTTGAAATATGCACTTTAGTGTATACCCCCAAATAATGTAGAAAAAAAAATAACTGCGAAGGTATGTTCGATTCACTGGACAACCGAACCCAGCTCGGGCGTTGCCTGGGCAAGAGAATTGACAAAACCCGAATTAGGCTCAAAGAAGAGTCAAATGTTATACATCGAATCGTTTTGATCAAAAGGTGAAGATGCGCCATTTTGGCGCAACCTTTATTTTTCGGGGAGAGGGGATACCATACCACCATTAGATAATGTGCACTGGCGGGACTAGCTCACCTGTGAGCAGTGGCGACTTCTTTGTCTTGACATTTTTGAGCACATATGCAGACTGATATTGGTACAACAGATATTCTGTTTTTTTACGTCATTTTGTTTAATGCAGTGATGATCTCATCAAAATTGAGACTGCTTAATTCTCACGAAGGCAGTGAGGTAGAATCCTAATTTTGTATGTTTTACTGTGATCCCCTGTGCCTCTCTTATCCTGTCCAAATTTTGCGGTAGTTATGTGACATCACCCAAAATTTCGGGTGTGTCAATAAAGGTTTATAAAATCTGTAAAAAGTCAATGGCAGCAAAGTTAAATGTGAGCGACCCTCCAAAAATTCATTTTCGAACTGAAAACGTATATTTCACTTTCGTACTGAAAATGTGAATTTTACTTTCGAACTGAAAACGTGTAGGACTGAAAACCTGTCGGACTGAATACGTGTATTTTATTTTCGTACTGAAGACACATACTTCATTTTCGGGCTGAAAAGTGTATTTTATTTTCGGCCTAAAAACGTGAATTTCATTTTTTTGGACTGAACACTGGTCGAACTGAGAGGTGGACTCCATTTTAACAGCGTGTAGATCTACCACACAATTGTACAAGAAGTCGAGCTGGTGAAAATGAAACAAGAGGGCAATCCACGGAGTAGCGTATCTCATCGCCACCAAGCATCGATTTCAGTTAAGCCAATATTTCTCCATAGCACTGCTTATACTGCTGCATGAAAATATCACTAAAAAAGTGCTCTATATTGCAGTGGCGTAGCTATGGTATGGGGACTGAGGGGACCACCCCAAGATATGATAGGTCCATGTGATTCACGAGGGTTAAAAATATCAACATTTAAAAAATAAGTGTGTTTTTTGCAATGCAGTTCCCCTCATTCATGCAACCCCCCCCCCTCCCCTCCCCTTGAAGTTGTAATTCTAGCTACAGCCCTGGTACATTGATCAAGTAAGGTATTTCACAGTGGGCGTAGTTTAGTTCACACCATAACCTCACTGCTCACTGAAATGAAAAAAAATGTCAATGTTTTTGCCTTGATCAATGATGTCATAGACAAGTACTGTTCCACATAACTACTTGTCTCAACAATGTACCTGTCGAATCGGACCGGCTGGATGAGCTTGCTAACTTCAACTTACTTCCCATGTTACGACACACTGAGATGTAAATAATATTATACCAAATACACCTAGACAATCGCGTGAACAAAATAGGGAGGAATCTCCCTCAGTAAACTACCTTGAAGACAGGGCGGATTCACCACTCTAAAGGTTCACCTCCTCTAGCTCAAAATCCAAAATGAGAGACTGCCGACACACTGCCATGATAGGCCAGGCCGCGTTATACCAATCATAGGTACAGGAGCTCTGACATGATGTAAGTTGCATGCACGAGGGTCCGTCGAAGATCGATATATTTGTGTGTGTGTGTGTGTGTGTGTGTCAGTCGTTGTGAGAGAGAGTGATATATGACACCAGCACCCGATGATATCATCTGATTTGACTAGAAACTGAGAAAATTGCAATCGAAATTGATGTTTTACTCTGATCACAAAAGTTGGAAAACATAAAGTCAAATGATATCTAAATTTACAATTCGGTTAACACGTGCCATATCTGTCGAATTAAACTGCCTCTGACTTGGCCGCAACTTGCCGATGATTAGAAGCATATGAGTACAGTATCGGTATTGGGGGGAGTGAGGGAGTGAACAATGATGTTTTGATGGGCAAAGGCTGAATGATGACGTCATTATGCTGGTGTCAAAATTGAGAATAGCTGTAATACTGAATAATTGAGTGATTGATACATTCTACAGATTAACCCAGCAGCTGGTGATAAAAAAGGGGTACACAAACCATTCTGAGATTTCAAAGCAACTCACTCAACAATCATACCAACGACCACTTTATAGCTGATAGTAGGCCCTACTCGTAATGAACGATTCTGTGTTGCCATAGCACTTCATAGGTACATTATGTTAAAACCTTCTTTACATAGTTAGGCCTATGATTGTCACGGAGTGTCAGCTCAGCCTTGTCTATAGATTGGGTCACACGTCACGGGATTGATGTTCCAAGAAACTCTGGCGACGGAGGCGTGAATAAACAATGTAGATACTGAAGACGGAGTCAACTTGAATGCGCCAACGCTGTAGTTGTGAGACTATTTGTATGTGGTAGGTTATTTCAGAAAATACGCAGTGATGAGTGTGTCATTCCCATCAATTGTTTCAGTCGTCTGCAGTGGATGTACGTGCTACATAGCGATATGAATAGAACATGGGCACACTGTAATGATCAAATACCAAGTCTGTAAAAGGCCCAAGGCACAAAAGACATTATTTGTAGAACATTATTGAATGGTTTCATTGCATATTCTCTTTCAGAGCCAACAATCGACAGAGGAAGCTCTGGTGGTATGCAGTGAACGTGTCAGGCAAAAACCGACAAAAAAAAAAAAAAACCGTAGCAAAACACTTTTCAGTGTTTATCATGAAACTAATCGGTCGAACTTTGCTGAATAGGATTCCTACACAAAGAAACTTTGCCGGGCGGGATTGTCTGGCGGTCGCTCAGTTTGGTTGTGAGTGAACTTTGTAGTAACTTATGCTCCACAGTACCCAAGTTAGGAGTCGTCAAAGGTAACGATCAGTCAGACTCAGTGACAATACGAGGAAGTCACTTTGAACTGTATTGTAGCATGCATTGTGCAACGTGACATGTTAAATGAAAAATTAAGTAAGCTAGTATACATATACTTAGTCAAAATGCAGTTTAAGAGTTATGCTATACCGTTTCTTAGTTTTGTACGCAGAGAAGAAATGAAATAGTTTCCAACAAATGTTTGCAAGAATAAGTTAGTTGACTTGTGGTTGTAACCACGGCACACAGGTAAGCTTGTTGTTTATAATCATATGGCCACTGTTCAAGGAGCACAATCATTTAGGCAGCTTTTCTGTCAGCAAATCCAGTTCTATTAGTTCTGATTTACTATTAAGTTTCGTTTGTAAAGATGATACCACTTCTAAAACTTATGCTATTGTGCTATTTTTATTCATCGTCTGTTTTGACCTGATGTCCTCCCCAGTCCTAAGAACCAAAAATAAATAAGAAAATAAATAAATAGAAAGAAAAAGAAAGAAACAAAAATCCAAAGGCTACTGGACGTTCTCTATTCACTTTGAGATAAATGCGGCGGGTTATGTTTGTAATGCCTTCACAATTAACAGTATCGACTCTAGGAGTTTATGTTAATTTGTTTTTACCGAATTTGGTCGAACTTACAGATTATGCTGCACATTGAGTGGGGTGGATGTGTCTAAAATACGCGCCGCCGGTTAGAATATTCTCACTGACCGAGTTTGAGGTTTTGATGTTTGACAGCCAATCCTCACATGATATGATACATGTTTATCCCCTTCTCGAGAGGAGCATACCCTAGTAACCATTTTGGTATATCTGGATATCACGTCATGTTCTATCATGCAGAAAAGGTCTTCCCGAGACATGATTTTAGCACATTATGTGAATTTTGTCAGGACTATGTGTGCTACATCAGAAGTACATAAATATTGATTAGCAGCCTAGGATCGGTGGCTAGGCTACCTCTGAAAAAAAAAAATGTCGGAGATGATAGAAGCTGATGTTAAAGCTATTTACCAAATTCTAGTGACCTTCTAGAAGTAATCTAGAATGATTTGAGCCACCGTGCTAATTGCTAAAACTGTGACCTTTACTGAGACCACTATAGAGCACCATGCGTCATGCCGATTGCAATGAGTCGTCAGTGCCTCAGTAGGGAATCTCTGGCATGTAATGGTGGACAGGGATCCACATAAAGATGGAGAATGGATATCGACTACAAGCAAGCTGGTATCTACGCGAAACTGGGCTTTAAGGACTTACAATTGCTCCGGCTCTTCTTAATTTCTGACCCAAATTGTCTTTCACCAACATAGTTTCTTCTGTTTCTTCGTAAGCTAATGCCACGCATGCATGACAATGTATGTTGGTCCCTACACGGTTTAAAAAAGTGCTGCTTCTACCAGGCTAGTCCCCTTAAGTTCTAACTAAGTTTGCATGCTCCTTGCTTGAGTGATAACCTCAGCTGAAATTTATCTCCCCTTATTTCTATGGAAACACTCCAACTTCAAGTTTATATAGGCCTATGTAGCACGCAAAACTGTATTACTCATGCATCCATTCGTGTACGCTACATACCAACACCTCCAGGGATGGTTAGGCCTTGCCAATCGGTGCTGCTGTGGACTAAAAGTTGAAAGATTGCAAGCGATACAAAACCAGACGTATCCTGAGAACAGTCAGAATGTCCAAAATTGTAGTTTCCTCTCGCTATTATTGTTGAAAGTTTGTCTTAGTTGAAGTGAGATGAGAATCCAATTCCTCAACACTCTGCCAACTCATTTGGCAGAATTTTTACTCAGTCTTGTGCAATGGCGCAACCACAGGGATTGGAGACATTTAGGGCGTTCTCGCCCCCCCCCCCCCGATCATAGTATGACCCCAAAATATATTTCCTTGAAAACTGAAAACATTTGTTGCTAAGGAGCGTGATGAGCTGTACATAAAAAAAAAATGCAACGGTAGGAATACTCGGGTGCAGTTCAAACGGGCTCAAAATGCCATCTCCGGTGAACTGAGAGGTGTTTCCGGTCAAAACTTTTCCTCTGCGTTTCGTGCCAACTATTGGTGGCGCAAGGTACCGTTTCATTAAACGAGTCTGTCAAATTTGTAGTATACACCTGTCACTGCCTGTAATAGAAGTGCAAGTTTTCGGCAGTAGGATATAGGCCCATGACAAAAGAAAACCAGTGTTATCACCTATTGAACTGATCTTTGTTTTCATTTTTTAAGCGAATTGGTGCCGGTGAGAAAGGCTTTCGGGTTTGGTGTCCATCACGTTTTGTGTTTTTGTGTTAATGCATGTAATAGCGTCTTTGGTTTTGCTTATTCGCTCTTACTTATAACTGGCATACCTTGATCTGAATACAATAGAGCATGCATAAACGAAATTGAAGCAGTTTTTACTACAAGTATAAAAGAAAAAGACAGTTACTGGTTGAAAAAAAGAGAAAGAAAAAAAAAGCTCTTTGAAAAGACAATCTTTGTCATTTATAGTAGCCTATACTTGCACTCTTTCTTTTCTTTTCTTTGTCCTGAAGTGACCTTGTTTGAAACAATGACTTTTCAAACAATCAATAATCTATCACAATTTCGGAGTCGAACTGAGGTAATAAAAAGAGTACTGGTCTGATTTGACGTAAAACCCTAATTGAATAGTCTAATAAGGGAGGTACAAGACAGATTAATAACTGACCTGTATAAATTTGCAGCTCTTGAAGTTATTTTTATGGTGTTTCATTATGGCAGTTTGTTCGGTACATCTACACTGTGTGTATGTACTTCACGCTGAATCAAAATGTAACGTCCACTAACAATCCTTCTACCAGATAATTCCTCTGCTAGTTATTGTTCGATCTTCCTTTTTTTGCCCTAAAGGGTTTTCTGTATACAAATTCAGACTGCGGCCTATATGGTACTCTATTTTTGTAAGTTTCAAGTTTACTTTCTACAATCCGCATCGCATAAAAAAGAGCTTTGTACATGAAATAGCAATGTGTTCATAATATTAAGCAGAGAATGTATGATAAAGAAAGTACAGGGAATATAAGACATATTGCACAATATGAATATAAGATGAAAACAGAGGGAAACAGAAATAGCTTAAGCTTTTCTAGCCTGGTTCGTTATTTACGATTTTAATTCAAATATCAAAAAGTCACTTCAGTTCCAGGCCCTTGATACTACATCGTCAGATATCTGAAGTACGGTAGCTCTGAAGCGGCTTTGAATGTTTTCAGATGGAAATGTCAATCGAATACAACTAATTCTCATAAATGACTTCAAATTGTGACAAAAATTGTCAAGAATGGTGTAACTTTTCGACAAATTATGCTTGAAGCCTACCGACCGTATCAACATGCACAAGCCAATAATGTGCCAGTATCAGACACTTAAAGGCTGTAATGCATCACCCCGGACAGTTTCATTTCTCCCAACCACCTATACCTCTAGTCCCTCCCTCAGGCCGTCTTAAATTCCTCCACATGTGTAATCAAAACAATGGATCCCTGTGTACGCTGTGTAATACGAGCTGCTCTGCATCTTTCGAATTTGCTGGCAATCTAAGGGTACTGTAACTTAGAACCAGTTGAGAATTTTCCCTTCAGAGAGGTAAAAATATAGCTTAGGGTGATACAATACAGCCTTTAAGTTACATACGTTACACGTAACGATTTTCGACAATACCGACCAACAAGAGAGCTCTACGATTGTTGAAAGAGAACACTACAATTTTGGACAAAACTCGTCCTAACACGCCGCTCTCCTTTTCAGTGTTGGTTACAGTATTACTGATTAGTGTTTACATGATACATTCATTCCTTTAGTGCAACATTGGGGAAGTTGGTCTCACGGTATCCTCTGAACCTAGATTTAGGATGACAGTAGTAAAGTATGGCAGTGCATGTTTCCAACAGCTTTGTGCAAGATTGGACACTAGCTATAGTCCTTCGACCTAGCATGTTGGAATTAAGGTTATAGCCTTTAATTTTGTCACAACTGTTTTGAAAAGACCAGGTGTGTGTGGGGACGGGGGGTGTAGGAGGATGACGAGGGAGAGAATTAGGACAGATTAATGAAATAAATAATGAAGTTTCAAGATAAATCGAAATGACTGATTTTCAGTTTTGACGTTTAGAAAGGAATGAGCTTCCCGTTTTTATAGCAGTCAGAAATTAAGTTGTATTTTTTTCTCCCGTTCTTCTACAACAAATTAAGCTGCTGTCCGAAGATTTTAACACTTTCCTGTATGGAAGAGAGATGCACCTCCCCTTTGTGCTAGTAGCATAGGTAGACTTTCTCCGGTGGGGGAGGGGAGGAAGGAGGAGCGAGCACCTTAATGTTCTGATTTTTTTAAGCGTTACTTACTGCATTAGGGAACCCTCTGCATCCTGCAAGGTAAGTTACAAATACATGGCCGAAATGGTAAATGTACTTCTCGGGCCTCGTTAAAGGCATGCAGTCAGACATTCTTTATTTTGAGACATCGTTTTTCCAAAGCTTACTCTTCCAAAAAAAATAATAGTAAATGATAGTTTATACAAAACATTAACCCAAGTTTTGTGTGGGTAGCCAATTTTTTTTAACGGCCTAACATGGTCACCCTGGTCAACCCTGCCAGCACACAAAGACTGCAAAGTCTGGTACGGAATTGTTGAAAGGCCCTACTGTCTGTGTAAAAGAGTGAAATTCTACAAACAAGAGTGATTACCGTTGCTTCCGATGAAATTCTTCTCTCCTTTGATTGACATTTTCACTTAATTAGAGTTAATAACGAATTTATCCAAAGTGAAATCTCAATCGAATACCACTCTTTAAAAGAGTGGTCAGTGTAGTCACCATTTTCTATTTAGAGATTTTACCGTACCATACCGTACATTTACCGTACCATATAATTTGTTAACGCCAAGCGTGAACCAGTCCTACACCAGTTAGAGGGGATTGCTGACGGAATGTTCAGTGAATCAGTGTTGTGCTCTGCATCCCTGCCCCCCCCCCCCTCCTCAAGCATGGTTAAACTGGCTTCGATAGAATCTCTGCTGGTCAGGCCTCAGTATTTATAGAATCCCAACTATTAAACCCCGCTGCCAAATCCTTTTCCTCAAATTTTGAAAACCGCACTGTAGTTGACCAGTGTCACTTGATAATCTGGTGTGAGGTCCCGAGAAGTGGAGGGGGGGGGGGACGGGTAAAATGAGTCACAGATAGAGGGGTGCTACCGTGGGGTAGTGGATGGTTTGTGAGGTTGGGCACGCACGAGCGTAATGTGATAAGAATATGCATATATACATGCAGAAAGCAGGTAAAAAAAATAAGGTCTTCTCGGTAAGGAAAATGAGCACCATAAATAACTCACCTCCTACACAAATTTATACATTAAAGGCAGTTTAAGGTGATAACAAAACAATGAGCCTACCTCTCTGGAAAGTGTGTGTGTGGGGGGGAGGGGGTAGTCCCCCATTCCAAACTGTGGGGCCACCATTAGTGTCACAGACGGCAAATTTCCAAATTTTTCATTTGCTAGAGTCTGTGAGACCAATTGCCCACTATACCTACGCTACTGCTTTCTGTTCACTAAAACTAAAAACTGTGTAAGTGATAGCTAGTTTCGTGCGTTTTCAATTGCTCATAGATTTTTTCGAATAAAAGAACGAATGCAGGTCTTTTTCTTTTTTCTCTCTCAGTCATAAATACAGTTACACTTTATATAATACTAACTTCGGCGGTTTTCCGATAACTGCGCATGATGTATTCTCAATGGTATTTAACAATATGAAGCCACTTTGGTACAACCAGTCGTATGAGACAAAAGACATGTGAAGCCACCGGGGAGGAGGTGGGGGGAATTATTTCAAGGTCACGGCGTTCAGGAACCACAGAAATAAAGGTACTTATTTCTGTGACAGTAGCCTGCAAGAAAACGTTCAAGATCAACGGATAAGGAGACGAAGGTGTGAAAGGTATGTGACAAGGAAGTCCTTAACATAGTCATTAAAGGGGAACTGCAGTCCACTACAATGAATATGTGTACCCCTTCATGTATGGCTCTTCTTAATTATGAGGTATCGCTTTTGTTTTTGAATTGCTTAATTTTGCAGCATGACACCTTGAGCATGCAACAGGAAAAAAAAAATAATCGGAAAATACTTCTGAGAGGAATGAAAAGAGAATTACAAGAGTTCGATGATTTTTCAAAAAGAAAAGAAAAATATGGTGACGACTGCTCTTTCTATTTAAATATTGACTTTCTGTTTGAAAGAATTCCCGAGATATTGTTGAGAAAAGCTAGAAGGTTATCACGCACGATTGGTCATGAAGTATTCAGTAACAGTTGCAGTACACTCGGCAAGACGTGGTGCTATTCCTGTGTTTTCAAACGCTCAGTAAAGGTCGTGTGACATGCATCTGTAGAAAAGAGCTGACTTCATTCAGTATAGTTGAAGAGGAAAACCCCGAAGGAAAACCCGTTGAATTATCTAGTACTGTTTTTGAGAAATGGCTTTTCAAAGTTTGATGGGAATGCAAACATGATGATGTGGAGTGTTGTACAGATGTATTTCCTTCTTTTTATAAGGCCTACCATTATATATATTGTCTCTTAATTACTTGCCATCGGGCTCAATTACTCATTAGTAATCAAAATCAATAGGCCTATTTGAAAAGAAGAAAATGCATGCTTCCCAAATAAACCTTTTGGGTTCATAAATTCTCAATTGTCATTGAAAGAAAGGACAACAAAACAAAGGAAAACATAAGACATATCATGCGAGTTCCTCTCTGACGTCGCAAACTTGCACACATGGCCAACGTGTATTCATGATGCAGATGGAAAACTGCAGTAGCTTGCCTCTGAGATGGTCAATGTTTAATGAATTTTGATGGAATTTATGTATATTTGCAACAATATTTAATGATTAAAACAGCCAATATTCAAAACTGTCATTTTCATGTTATACCACCTTTAAAAGGCTGGCTACACTCTTTTCACAGACGTGAAAAGCTATGAAAGCTACCCTACTGTGGTCTACTTGTCTGAAAATAATTTCTAAAAATCGCCAGTTTTAAGACAAACAATATTAGCAGAACCGGGTCATTTGTTAAATGTACGGAGCATCCGTGTGAATAACCAGTTTTTACTTTGCATACGAGTTAAACAGCAAAAAGAAAAAAATCAGTTTTATCTCTGTCGTTAACACTCAGGGAAATTTCCTGTGGGGGGAAACGCGACGTGAATGTCGTTTTCTAGGTTGGTATAAATAGAAGAAACCGACAGAAGTATAACGATCGCGGTTATCCTGGTTTTATTTGACAGACGGGGTTTGAATGTCAACTACGGGGAGCGAAATGGTTTCAATGAACTTTCCATACAGTAAGATGTTCTTGGGGTGGTGGCGATGGCATAGAGTACAAGCAGGGGGGGGGGGAGGTATTTAGATCGCACATTCCTGACACAGACATGGTGTTTTCTAAAGTAAAAACATGCTATCAGGTCATCATAAAGATTTTGTCTATCACTGCCATTGGCCAAAACCTTACTTTCTTTTATAAACGGTGAAATGATTGGTTCTAACATTCTGTACGTGGCACCATCGTAGCAGTTCAGGTGTATAAAGTGGTGGGGGCAGCAAGCGCACGCCCCCTCCCTTGGCGCTTAAGAAAAGCTTGGAAAAACCAAGAGGAAGAAAGAAAAACAGCTGAAAAAGATTCTAACCGTCGGAGCAGGGAGTTGCTACTTAAAGGGAAATAGGGCGTTTGTTTTACATAAAACATCCATACTATTAAAATCAATGTTTGTGAACGCAGAATGATTGATTATTCAAAATAAGGAAGGACAGTAGCCTTCTTTTCAAGAAATACGTTTCTCACAGATAGAAACTCAGTTATTTGTTGCTCAACACTAATTTGTTCACCCAAACTTTTCAAAATTCAAATGATGCATCTTCCCTAACTCATCACATGCATAATGTTTTGAGGAGGGGAAGCTTTGGCAGGTGTTTATTGATGAGACTGGATGGTTGAACAATGACTAAACCTTTTTTTTTTTTATGTCATGTTGGTATATTCTAAACGCCCTATTCCCCTTTAACTCCCTGGTCGGAGTAAGAGGAAACCTCACTTTACATCATCCAAGCATCCCACGAATTTAAACTATTACTAAAAAAAAAAGATTACTCAAGTTTTCGCAACATCCTTAATTACACCCAACAAAGGAATCGTAGAAAACAATTTTTAACATGATCAGTGTGAGGACCGTATTGGAAATAAAACGAGTATGATGTGCAGTTTTAGTCGAAACAATATTTGACAAATGTTGGTCCTAAGAAATGTAAGGGGTGGTGTGGTGTGGTGGTTCTTTTGTTGTTTCCTGTTGATTTGATAGATGGGATCTACTCTTGCCCCGAAAGGGGTTTATTTCATGGTGCGTATGTCGTTGTACAATTATCCGAAGTCAACCAAAGTCAATCAAAGCCAACTGCGGCGTCCATTGTAGGGACTTACCAAGTTTGGTTGGACCACCTGCAGTGCTGAATAGATAGTTCTAGTGATCACACTGCATAGTATCTATCATTTCTATAATTCTCGGAGTTATTTGGATATGTCATCTATTTGTATTGCCCTTTCCAACTGAAATGAGTCGATGAAGTACCCACGCGAACAGAAATAGTAAGATCTGCATCAAGTAGGGTGGTCGTCTTATACGTGAGGTATAGGTTCACTTGGGTTCTATCTGTACTTACATCAAAGTGGGCGTCTGTGTCACTGGCGGATCCAAGTCCTTTCTTTTTTGGGAGTGGCCAAACCGGTGGTACACTGAATGGGGGGGGGGTACCGCGGTACTCCTGATTTGAAATCTTTTTATAACTGAATGTCCTCAGATTCGATTTGGTGCGATAAAAGTGCACGGTTTCAAAGTTTAATTTCCTTTTAAGGAAATTCATTTCCCAAGCTTGATAGACAATTTGTTTGAATTGAAACTGTCTGGGGTGATGCATTACAGCATTTAAAGACAAAAACTCATCACCCCAGACAGCTTCAATTCTCCCAACCAACTACCTCTAGTCCCTCCCTCAGCCTGTCTTAAATTCCTCCACATGTGTAATCAAAACAATGAATCCCTGTGTACGCTGTGTAATACGAGCTGCTCTGCATCTTTCGAATTTGCTGTCAATCTAAGAGTACTGTAACTTAGAACCAGTTGAGAATTTTGCTTTCAGGGAGGTAAAAATATAGCTTAGGGTGATGCAATACAGCCTTTAAGTTTCAAAGTTCGAACCTCCTTCTTGAAAAACTCTGTTCTACTACTTCATATTAGGAACACTTTCGTGTACGAGCTATCGCAATTTCGGATAATATAATTCATATAATATATTCGGATAGTATAATTCAAATAACAATGATTCAAAATACTTCTACGTGCACGCTTTTTTTTTATTTTTTCACACTTTCACACAATATTTCTTGGGTCCTGGGCCGTATGGGGTATTTAGGAAATTTTGGTCCAAGGTCCCATGTGGACCTTATGACTCATTTTGTGAAATTCTGCGAAATGCTTTTCCTCCTACAGATTGCCATGTAGAACCTCAATAGTTAGCCATAAGTATACGTTGTTAGCGGTACCTTAATAGTGTTCATGACGTTTTGGTCCAAGGTGTGATATAAGGGCCCCTTAGCCCATTTAATGAAATTCTGGAGAATTCTTCTGTTCCTGCAGATTCTTTCGAACGATGTTGATGGTTTGTCATATTGATACTCAGATGGCACGTTTAGGGTGTTCAGCAAGTTTTTGTCTAAATGCAAAATGCGTCCTAGAGCCCATCTTGTAAAATACTACAGAATACTTAACTCTTCCATTTAATTAATATTGAATAGAGATGACGGTATCCTACAGATTATCGTGTACTATCTTAACGATTTGTCATAAACATTCTTATTAGTGATCTGTTTATGGTATGAAAGGAGTTTTGGTCCATGGTCTAGGATGAGCCCTTTGGCAATTTTAGGAAATTCTGCAACATGCCTCTCCTCCTATATACGTGTGTACAATATCGATGGTTTGTCGTTATGATACTCTGTTAGTGGCTCCTTAAGGCATGTATATAAGTTTTGGATCTAAGGATGAAGATGGACCCCCGGGCCCAACTTGGGTTCTGGTCCCAGGATTCTGAATACACTCAAGGTGTCACTAGCAGAGCACCATTATGTCAAATCACCAACACTATACAAGAGAATCTGCAGAAACTAGAAGAACAAGACTTTTGAAGAATTTAAAAAAAAAAAATAGGTCATGGGCCCCATTAAATCTGATATCAAAAATTCATGAACGCCCTGACGGTACCACTAAAACCGTATCGTTGCGACAAACCAATAAGATTTTGCATGAAAATCTGTGGGCGCTTAAACATTTTGCACAATTTCATGAAGTGGAGGATAGTGTCCACGTGGGACCTTACACAAAAAATTCCTGTATACCCCAAATGGTCCACTACCTACAAAAACACGGTGTGCAAGTTTCAAACAAATCCTTGAAAGTATAACGTGCCAGTAGAAGCAATTTGAATTATTGTGGAGAGAAAGCTAATGCATGAATCTGCTCCTAAATACGACATCATGTGACGTCATACAGGAAAGCGTTTTCCTGTTAAACTAAAAAACTTTGATTCCATAACATTGGATGATGTCACAATTACGCCAATGGCAGTTTTGGATACCAATTTAACAGTTTTTAAAAACAGTTTAATGAAAACTGTAAAATAAACAGTTTTTACAGCGTCTACTGTTATGACCTCTTTTGTGACTGAGTTGGAATCCACACAGTGCACTTTCTGGGATACATGTAGCATAATGAAAGAGAAACATATATACTACCGCACGGCTCAGTGAACAGAATGGAAATAATTCAAAAAGAACTGAGCAAAGAAATTTACTATTACGCTCTACTATTACAATACTTTCAAAAAGTTCAATAATCCACTGATTATAATGGCAAAAAAAAAAAAAGAAGAAAACTAAAAATATACATAAGAGAAAGGTATTGTGTAGCAGTATGTAAAAAAGTTTAAATAGTGAATGCTCGGGTGAACCCGTGCAGCTAACTGTGAAATGGCATTTCAATGAATTAACGCATTCATAATTAGTCCCGTCAACACCACCAAAAAAAAAGTAGTTGTTCGGTTCAACGAATCAAGTGAACACGTAGATTTTTTTCTCCTATCATAATCCACGTCTAGAAAATCGAAAATTCGTGAGAACTTCTTGATGCGTTCATCTTCTTCTAATAGAGTGAATTCGTTGGAGTACATTAATTTCCGTCGGAGGTTTCGACTGCGCCAGCCTTAAAGCGATGCTTATCATGGAGTACAATTAGCGTCAGTAGAAAACACCCACAGGTATATTCTCTTTCTTTATCGAAATTTAGTATATGAACCTGAAAAAGGAGACCGATTATTCAGTTTTTACTTACCCATCCCATCGTATAGGGTCATTTTGACAGAAAAAAAAAAAGAACCTTGTCAACTTAGGGTCTACGTTGAAATAGAAATATTTTGTTTTTACAGAAAAAAAATCACATTTTTAAAACTAATTGTTGAAGACACAGATTGATAGATTACTCAAAGTAAGGTAGGACGATGACCTTCTCTTCATCAAGAAGTAAGTTTCTCACAGGCAGAAATATTTGTTGCCCAATAATAATTTGCTCATAGAAACTTCAAAAGACGCATCTTTTGTAACTGAATTTATGTATAATGTTTTGTAGGCAAGAAGCTTTCGTAGATGCTTAATGATAAGCCTAAGCAGTTCAACAATGGTTAAAGCCATTTTCTCAGTACGCCATGCTGTTGCACTGTAAACGCCCTATTTTCCCCATCGACGCAGCTTTAATTACTGAATTTTTACAATAGAGTAAAAAAAACATAACGGAATAATCGACTACTTGACAGCATAAATTGAGTTTCCCAAACTTTTACTTGTAACTTCAATCTTGTACTGAAACTGTCAGCGGCTTGTTCGATTTTTTTTTTCAACTAATAACCAAAGATTAGCTACAGAGTTGTGTGGATTGATTTCAGGATCTGTATAAGTTTGATAGCTTTTGATAGAATTCTAGTCATTAGTCTTTGAACTGGGTCCAAAATTGGGACCTGTCGTCATAAGTCTGTCGGAACGTTTGTCGGGGACCGAAAATGTAATTCTGTTAGACAGTGTAGTTTTTATTGTGAATGGGCTATTCGGGGACTCATTTTTTGGAGTCGGGTACCCCGCGCCACCCGAAAAGTCGCGACCCCGAAGATAGTTGTGACGAATACTTGGTTGTGGTTTTGTACTTTCAGTGAGTGGCATGGCAACAAGTGTTGTTAGTTTCGTACTCTGCTGGGTTTTGTCACATGCGTGTGCAATGTATGCAAGTAATACTTTCAAGATGGATCAAGCATAGCTATTTCAGAGCTGGGGTCCGGACATCGTCTCTCGGGTAACCCTGTGCAACTACACCGGTGTGTCTGCAATTCAGGCAGTATTTTGATGCTGTCAGACCATGATGTTTTCATCGTTTTCTGATCAAAGCAACTGCACTCGTTTTCAACAAAAAGACAAAGGCAGAAATTCCAGAAAGAGAGCCATCGGCAAAGAACGTTTAATTTTCAATACAATATTACTCCTGTTTTATTCGCCGGGATAAGTTGCAACTTTGATTGAAGTATATGGTTGGCCATTCCGGTCATAACGTCTAAGTATTTACGCGTAAAGAATGACAATGACGTCTAAGGGAAATGACCAATCACAATTCTTTAAAGGCATTTCTTTACGCGTAAAGAGAGCTTGCAACTCTTTACGCGTAAAGTAATCTTGACATTTCGTAAAGAATTGCAACCTTTCTTTACGCGTAAAGAAAGGTTGAAATTCTTTGCGGGTAAAGGAATGTCAAAATTTCTTTACGCGTAAAGAAAATGCATTTCACCTGGCCAAGACGGTCATAACGTGTAAAAGTTTACGCGTAAAGAGGACTTCCGCATTAAATAGCAGCAGCATTGAATGTAACATGAGGAATCATGATCGAGAGAACCATATCAGTATACTTGCTATTGCCCTGTCATTACTGTGATAAATTTGCTTTAACATACATGAAAGATTGATAGTGAGTGATGAGAATATTTACAAAAGTAAGAATTTGAGATCCTTTACCGGAAGATTGGAATTGTGCTTGTGGATGATGTAATTGAAGAAGCCATCACACTGTTTACACGTACACGCAGTCACCACTCGGTGTAATCATATTATGTGGTGTTTGTGGTGTATATATGGTATGTGTAATAGTAATAAGTACTTCCACAGGTTACATTCAGTTTTCCCTTCAGAGAGCTCTTTCTTGTTTTTTTGTTAAGATACCTTTTCATCCCAACGAATGTTCTTCCCTGTGTACTTAATTAGATGTATCAAGATAATGGAAAACTCTGTTAGTAACGATGTTATGGTTCTCTCAGTCATGATCCCTTCTCTTATGTTTAATATTACTTCTCTGTAATGTGGAAGTCTACTTTACGCGTAAAGTTTTACCCGTTATGACCGTCTCGGCCAGGTGAAGTGTATTACTTTACGCGTAAAGAAAGGTTGCAATTCTTTACGCGTAAAGATTTAGACGTTATGACCGGTTTGGCCAGGTTGGCCGTTCCGGTCATAACGTCGTAACTCTTTACGCGCAAAGACTTACGCGTTATGACCGTAATGGCCAACCATAGGAGTATGTATGTACTGCACCCATTCAAAATTCGTAACGTGCTCTCCGGCATACATGTTGTCCTTCGACAAGATGAATGTTTTTTTTTTACCTACAAGTAGGAGAGTTTCTCAATTTAGAACTCTTTGAAGAGTGATTTACATCAAGGCCCTCGACAGTGAGTAAAGGGGGGGGGGGCACTCCCTCAGGACCTCCCCCTCCCCAGGCTACAGAGCAGTCATGTCCGGCTTTTGCCGCCACCTCCAGTCAAGAATGCCCGTGTACAGCCTTGAATGATATGGGCATTGATTTCCAAAATGTTCCCGTCGAACGATGAAAGCATGAAATTCTTGTCTCCCTGGTGCCGATATGTGTTCACGGAGCCATACAATTTGCGAATCTTGGCATGCATCGTGCACGTCCTTTTGCTACCGAAGGCTTGTGTGTCAATACGGTAAACCAACTTACACTGATTCCGTTACAAGTCACAAAGGAAGAACGGTAATTTTCAAAAGTAAGAACAGCGCTTTTATTGACATAAAGAAGGTTTTGTCGGAATACACACTGACGGCATAGTCTGTTGACCCAAGTGATTAAACTAGACGCGGAGTTCATGACGTTGCTATTTCACTTTGATCTACCAGGGGCGGGCAACCATTTTTAATGGAATGGATATAACATTAACATTTTTTGCAGTGGCTGTGATATAGCTTTAATTTCCACACATAAACAGGGACAGTAGGCCTATGTTAACTAAACGTTATGTCACATATGTCAGTGGGTTCGCATCCTATTTCTAGAACCCCCCCCCCCCCCTTTCACAATAATGTGATCTGGCACAACTGGCCCGTGGCTCTGGACTTGCGCAGTTTGCTTTGACAGTCTGAATGCGATATGCGTGTCTTTCCGTGAAGGGTATATTATTAAAGTTTTTTCCCCTCATTTTACAGGCATCATAATTCATCGATTTGATTGAATTTACACGAATGATGTCAATGTTTAACATAGGCTCCGATATCCTTTATTGAAAAAGAGTTGTTCTTCCAAACATTATTCAACTTGATCTGAATAAATGAGATCGTAACATACGGGAAGAAATATTTCTACCTGTCAAAGCATGCGCCAAAGTTTAAAATTGATGACGTCATAACGTGAAACCGTTGACGACACACATGTATCCGTCTATTTCACATATGTTAGATTCATTAGCATGACAAAGATCAAACAAGACAAAATAAAGTGAACTCACTGAAAGAAGGAGGATGAGTTGATACCACTATTGCAAGGGGGAGAGTGAAGAACGCTTTAAAATCGACTGCAAAGGTCTGATAAAATTGAATGTGTGGTACGATTAAGTACATTGTTCCGTAATTTCGTTCTTGTATGGTGAAGCTAATCGAATTTTATAGTACCGTATAACTGTCGATCAAGGCGGTACCACGAATTCGTTTGTAGGATATCATTTCAAATCGAATTAAATTTAGTGCCGACACAGTGTATCTCAAGTCAGCTAATCGCAGTTACGCAAAAAAAAAAAAATGAAGTGAAATCGCTTTTTTGTCTGTAAATCCAGTTTCTACCTATAACGTTAGAGACAAAAAAAAGCAGTTCAGCCAATCCGTGAACTCGTCGAAGGTTGCGGTATTATCCGACTGTAAGAATGCTTTCTTTTGTTACCATGTTATACGTGGACTCAAAAGTACAGGCTTTTGTTCCACCAGCTCTCTGTCACCAGTTTATATCAAATAGCAGTATTGTATTTAAATATTCTGTTTTTTTAGAGAGAGGCCACGTAGGTGTAGCATATTTCGTTGTTCGGATAGAACGTCTATTATGACACCACCCATGTTGTTAAAAAGTGTTTGCACATAGCCTATAGGCCGACATCAATGATGTACAGAATGTTTAAATTTTCAGCAAGATCTCGTTCAGTCTCGCTGAATGCAATAATGGTTTTTACCGTAGACCACCTAGATGTAATATACTACAGTTACGACGCTGTACTAGTCCGTGTTTATCCCTCTGTTGTATCTTTGGACAGTAAGATGTTAGATTGTATAGACGGACCATACATCCATGTAGCAGTGATCAGGTTTCTGTGTCTATCCATGACCATAATGCTTTATTTTTTATGTGTTTGCGTAGAAAGGTTGTATGGATGTAAACTTCCAAGTCTTTCAAAGGTTGGTTTGCACAGAAAGGTCCCCGTCGATATGACGCATTTCAGTGTTTCGCTGTTAGTCCGTGATTATAGTCCTATCACCGCTGTATTTGTTTGCATAGGGAAAGGCCAAAACGAATGTATCGTATACTTCGGTGCTTTTAATGTATGTGCAGCAATGTAGGCGAGGCTCAAGTGAGGCCCATCATCATCACAGCATGCTGGCAAGAGTTACCGCCTAACTAAAGACTAGAGAGGAACCCTATCTACAGACTCAGTGGAGTGCCAGCATCAGTTGTTGGGGATCGCACTACAATATTTTTGGGTGGAAATACCCCATGGTTCACGGAAATGCCCTTTTCAGGTTCCGCACGAGCCCCATGACTCTTACGGTCACCCCAAATACAAATATCTATTGCAACACTGTTGTACTTACATCTGTTTGCTACTTTGCATATACAATTGGCCACCTTGAAGATGTATACATATTTACTGTTTATGTATTGTAATAGGCGGTCTTCCATGGTGTGTGCGAGGACGGGAAAGCAGGACAATAGAGTCGAGGAATAAAATTTTCGACAAGAGGAATACAACTTTTGGAACTCTTATTTACACATTACAGCATCCAAAGGTGATGAGCCTGATTGGCGGATGGCATTAATTGATTAGTTTACTTTATTAATTAATTAATTAATTGGGACTTAGTAATAACAACGAATTCCTCAATACGTACTAATGACATGCAGTTGAACGGCCGCGAGGTTAAAAGCACTGATCTCTATATTAACTGGATTGGTGAAACTGCTCGCCGCTGTGAAGCCACGTTTGATTGTTGCAACATGGACGACATGGAAGGCCAAGACGCCAAACGAATCGTGATTTCGAATCGCTTAAAACAAGCGACTGGTGATGGTTTACAAAAGAGTACACTAAACGGGTTTCTATTCCGGACAATTCCCCATTTTGACCTTGGCATCTACCAAATGAATTACCTTAGCGGGCGGCGCAATCAACCTCGGCACTGTAGACCCTGCATCGTAGGTGAACAGTGGCGCAGTTTAAACAGCTCTGTGTGACGGCTCCTCAGCTGAACGGCATGCCCAGTTGAACGTCTATGGCAAGTCGCGTTGGACTTAATTCTAATGTCAGCCCGGTTGAACATAGAGGGAGTTGAAAGTTGAGATATTGAACTTGAGATGAGTAGGGCTTCGGGGCCAAGTGAATGGCGGCACAATTGAAAATTGTTGCAACAATTGAACCTCGTCAGCACCGTAGAACCTCGCCTACACAGTTGAACCTCGTCGGCACAGTTGAACCTCGTCGGCACAGTTGAACCTCTGCGGTGCAGTTGAACCTCGACGAAGTTGATTCCGGCCTCTTCTGCCAATATCAGCCAACTCGGATCCCACGGAACCTGCTCTTCCGTATTGAGCCGGCGTCTCGGACCCTGGGAGAGGAACTTTCGGAACACCCCCTGGGGAACTCCGAGAGGAACCGTCGGAACCCTTAATTTCTAGTGTCGCAAAGATTTCACGTTTTATACGAAAACAATTTTCCATCCTTATAACGTGTAAAGCAACACTATTGTATTTTTTTTTTATTGTGTTTGAGGTTTGCACTTTGCGATGTTACTGCATTGCTGCACAATGTTGTTTACAAGAATTGGATAATTCGATAGTATTTTGTTGTTTGTCAATTTAGTAGCCAATACCGTTGCACATGGGTTATGTATGATTGTACAGAGTAAGTCATCTCCTACGACGTATAGCATATTTACTCTACGAAAAAGGGGTTCTTGAAGAACAAAAGGTTTCCAACAGAACCTTCATTTTTTAAATAATCCATGTATTTTTTTTTTTGTCGAATAAACGTATGCAGTCGTTCTTCTTGCAGGACGAATAAAGATTTTTAACTTTTCTCCTACGAGAATTTTGTATATATGTTTGTCCACTGTAAGACTATTTTCACCTATACACCTTTTATGAAGCACATTATTTCAATATCCATCCACAGGCTTAGTTACAACTTTGATTAGTTCACATATTCTTTTCATTATTTGTTTCTTTGTTACATGTGCCAGTGGATTTGACATACTAAATTGTCTGATGTCAGTGTTTTTTCTAGTACAGTCGTATAGTAGCTCCCTGCTTACACCGAGGTATGGCATATACTTCCACGTTTAAAGGACGATAGGTCATGTTGTGACATAGGCCTACCTTTTACATTACTTTCTTACTTAACCTTCTTCCTCCAAAACGGGTATAATCGTATCTCCTTAACAGATTCGTATTTAAAAAACAGATCTACCAATGGCACAGTGTGTTAGTAAGTGCCTCAGTACATTAAAAAAAACCGTTAGTTTTTTAATTATTCTTACCTTGACCTCCCCTAGATAATATTCATAAGTATGTGGTTTATGCCTATCCCCAAATTGAATCAGGTATTTTGTTCGATAAAAGGTCATTAATGTTTACCTTAACTCTGCAGGTAAACGCTGATGACCTACCATCTACAAAGCTACCGAAAGGTGTAAAACACATACTCATGAATATTATCTAGTGGACGTCAAGATAAAAAATAACTTTTTTTCCCTCTCTACTGGAGCACTTTCTGACAAAATGTGTTATAGGAAGATAATTTTTTTTTACTTACCACAAACCTGTTAAAGAAATATGCTTATACTCGATTTAGAGAAAGAGCAAAAACTTCTGTAAATGTATGTCACTGAGTTAACTACCTATATCCTCTCTAAAAAGAAATATGATTATGCCCAGTTTGGGAGGAAAAGTGCAAAAAAGTTATGTACGATGTATACTGGAACTGCCTATACTCCTTTAAGTTGTTTTCAAGTAAGGTATTCGAGGACAGTATTGAGTGGTTGAAAGCATAGTAAATTGTCACAAAATGGCTGAAGGGTAACCCTCCTCATGTTAATATTCATTATTCTGTGATAAATCTTGTCTTCTATTTTTGTTGCCAGGAAACACCATGAAGATCCTGCTTTTTTTACTGCTGCTGTATGCAGCAGTGAAATTGACTAACCCCCAGTGCAGTAAGTGTTACTGTTTTATCCTTATCTTTTTGTTGTTCTTGTTGTTGATGTAAATTTTAAGGCCAGTAAACTTCGGTGCAGAAACAATAAAAGTTCAAACCGTGTTGATGAAATGGTTAAAATGGCCCTCAGACTGAGTGCTGGAGTCGATGTGGAGGAGACTGTTGGTTGAGGTACAATGGGCAACCCAGAACCTGTTTAAATTGTCACGAAAGAGGCCACGACATTCAAAAACTGTAAGAGAAGGTCAAACGTAGAAAATGTCTCCAACTCGGATACACTCACAACAACTGTATCAATGAAATCAAATGCACCACGTGTGAAGAAGAGGCCGGACATAGTAATCGTGACTGCAAAAAATCTCATTTGCAAATGTAATCAAACCCCAGCCTGTAGTTTGGATCAAAGGTTCAGCAGTCGTAACGTCAAATAACGAGGAGCAACTTGACTCCAACCCGACCCTACCGGAACCAGCCCCAAAGTCTTACCACACTGAAACGGACCTATACACACAGATAAACCCAACGGTCAAGTTTCCCACGGATTCCACCGTTATTCCGGAATCCCAAACCAAGGACAAAGTCCCCGACACTGCAGAGGAAAACGATAACCTGTTGGATAGTTCAGTTGAAATGGATCTGTCATCGTCTGCGTCCGTCACTTGGCCCAAACCCTTCCCCCAGGTGTTCTTTCTAGCGTTCCGGACGTGCAAGTCTGAGTCCCAACCGAGGACAAGCTACAAGAACATGGATGCCACACACGTCAAAAGAGGAAAGCTTCGTCTCAGCCCCAGCCCCAAAGAAAGCAGGAGAGCTCACGGTAAAGGCCCTGTTTTCCTTCAGAGAACCCAGCGGACACCATCAAAATGACTCAGATTTACTTCGAGAGTGAACCATGGCATGCCTGAGTGGCGAGAGGTTGTGGAGAGGTATATTCAGAGTTTAAGTCCCTACTGTAACACATTTCTTCTCGATACCCAAAGTTGAAACCACCGAAATGCCCACGTGCTATGAAAACATTGAAAACATGTACGGCTGTCCTAACAACCGCCTCCCTCCCTCCTGAGTTGATCCAGCATCTAACAGAATCACATTTTGTTGCCGAACGGGAAATTGAGTATTTTTTTTACACTTATTTTTTGAAAAAGAACAAAGTTTGATACTGTAACGCTTTTCTTGATCACAATGATCAGTTTTTCTATAGCTAACTGTAAATGTTAACGGCTTAAGAGATAATGTGAAATGTTCCCGTATTGCACAGTGGTGCAAGATAGTTAATGCTAATGTAGTATTTTTACGAGAGCTCTTTCTCTCCACCGAGGGAGATTTCAAGCTGTTTATGAAACAGAGCGGAGGTCCCGTTTTATTCCCCAGACTGTCCAATTACTGAGGGCGCGTGGCCATCATCTCTTAACAGAGATTGGTGATTAAGGTGTCGAAGGTTAAACGCGACTCAGCTGGTCGTTGCATCTCTTTGTGTTGCACTGTTAACAATATTTATCTCCGTTGTTTTTAACATTCATGCGCCCAACCCGCCTTCTGAGGGGAAAAAGTTTATCGACGAGCTTTATTTCTACACACAGAGTAGCTGCTCACGTATTCTAAGTGGGGACTTCAATTTTATGGGAGGTGTTATCGACAGGCAGTGGCGGCGCCAGAACGTCAGACTTGAGGGGGCAAACTGAGGGCAGAGGAAAATGTTGGGGGGCAAAGATTTTCCGAGAAGAAATTCTCGGAAAGAAACCGAGCACGAAGCGCGAGGCCGTGCGGGTGGGGTCCAGGGGCCCGCCTTAGGGTCTCTAGTGGGGTCCAGGGGCAAAGCCCCGGTGGGGTCCAGGGGGCAAAGTCCCCGGAAGCCCTGAGGTTTTAGCATATCTCTGGGAGGAAAATTAAGTCCCAAGAGAGGTATATTATTTATTTTTATATTATTTATTTTTTCGGTTGACCGTACTCCAAGGTTCCCAACTTTTTTTCTTTGGGAGTACGTACCATTTCACATTAACGCAGTGCCACCGAGTACACACACACACGTAGGCTACATACACTTCCATTCCAATCACTTTATTCTATAAAAATGTGCAGTACTTACCAACATTCTTTGACAGTTCAATTCAACAACAACATTCCTATATTTAGGAAAACAACCAAGTACCAGCCCTTCCCTTACGCAGGACGGTAAACATTCCAGAGAAAATTGGTCTGACCAGGCTGGCCTACTGTTGAAGTGGCTACGGGCATGATATGAAAACTGGCAGACTGTGTTACATAAATTAGGCATTTATCAATCATGGTTCCCCGGAAGCTGTTCTTATTCAGTCCAATGCCAATACATAGTTTTTGGATTAAATTAATTTTGGATGAGTACAAGATCTGACTGGGAAGGGTGAGAGCAACTGGGGGGGGGGGGGCAACTGGGGGACATTTGCCCCTCCAGATTGTTTCCTTGTTTCCTCGTAGCGCCGCCACTGTCGACATGCAGGTCTAATAGAATGCAAAGCAACACCGCTTTCATTGTTTGTACAGGGGCATGTAAAACATGGACGGAGAGCCAAACAGAGCCAAAGAGAGTCAAACAGAGACAAGGAGAGCCAAACAGAGTCAAACAGAGACAAGCAGAGTAATGGAAAACTGTGCAAGTAGCAATAGGTGTTTTAATATGTTTTCATGGGCTTAGCTCACTCTACGGAATAGATGTACATTTACATCATCGCGATGTGATGTCTGTAGTTTTAATGAGACTGTTCATACAAACTGAGTACAGAGCTAAACCGAGCCAAACAGAACCAAACAGAGCCAAACAGAGCTCTATTTGACTCTGTTTGGGTCTGTCCATGTTTTACAAATGCCCGTCGTACAGAACTAAATCAGTTCAATTCCGTACACTCCCTTGTTGATTGCTAGGAGTGTGCACCCGTCAACTCCAGGGCATACTTGGTCTCCTCAAGGTAGAAGCAATCTTATTGACAGAATATACCTCCACGAAGACTTCAGGGTACTTAAGGCTATCACCACTCCGTTTCCTTTTAGTGATCAAAATCCTGGCTTTGTTAACTTTTGTCTGCCACACAACCCCCCCCCCCCAAAAAAAAAATAAAAAAATAAGGGTAAAGGATGTTGGAAGTGCAATGTTTTGCTAAACTACAACAAGCATTTTTAGGCTTATCTACGCACGCACTACAAGTTGTGGTCCACTTCAGAAGAGGGTTTTACTTCAAAGAAAGTATGGTGAGAGAACATTAAGTTCAGGGTAAAAGACCTTGTTCTTTGTCACAGATAAAAAGGGCCAAGATTGAAGAAATGCAATCCCATTGTCTCAACGCCAACTCATAAGAAGTCAAAAGATTAACAATGATCTTCAAGGGGCTTATATCATGGACTATGATGGAATATGGCTTTCTATTCTTTCTCAACCCCCCCCCCCCCCTCGTCCTCAATTAATGCATTCACACATTGTTTTGGAGTTCGCCCACCAGCCCTTCCTCATTCCCCTAACTCTATCACCTATTCCAAATCGGCCCGCTACTGTCTTCTTATTTGCACCAGTCTATTTTAATATCTTTTTCTTTAATACGCTATTTGCTTTTGTCTGTTTTGGGTTTCAGCGACGGCAACAGTCGACATGAGTCTTGTGCAGCAGAGTGGTGACGAAGGGGATAGCATAACATTAAACTTTAACTTGGAATGTCCCGTCACTGAAAACATTTTTTCCATTGGTAAGTTCATTTTCACAACACATTCGAAGGCTCAAAGAGTAGCAAACAGTTTACGACTTGTGTGCTACCACAGTATGATCACGGACTCTGTGTGCGTCTGTATGTGTATGTGTGTGTGAATGCGTATGTTTGTGTGGAGGGGGTGGACTGGGGGTCTGTTTTTTCCGTCACCTTTCGAGCTACCAGCCTACATGTAGTAAGATGTAATGCGTCTGAATTAAGATGATGTGGTGTAGACTAGTCATAAAGAATGTAAGTATATATATCGCTTCGGTCTTGTCATCTTAAAGTTTGATTTTCTATACTCTCAATAATTCATAATCTTTCCAACTAAAGTAATTATTTTTTTTTTCGCAAAACTGGTTTCAATTGTCTTTGCTGTTTAAATGAGGATCGAGATTCAGTGCAAATAAAGGGAAGTATTTTAATTTTGATTACGTCATACGACTTCCAGTGATGATTTTTTTTTTTTTGCTGTATCTCGACATATGTGCATCTCATGCTAGATTTGAGTTACAGCGACAAAGAAACGGAAGATACAGATGACTTTTCTGGTCTCCCAACGGTAAATATCCCCACCGGCGTTACCTTCTTCTCCACTATGTTAAGCCTATCAGACGACAACATAGTGGAAATTGATGAAAGATTCTGTGTGGTGATAGATAGCGTGGGAAGTAGCGCAACCCCTTCAGCGGGGAATCTTGTGATACTGGATACTGATACCGCAGACTTAACCACAACAGTTACCATCGAGGACGACGATACAGGTAACGTACAGCTTTATATACCCCCACTTGTGACCGCCTTGACCGATTCTCTTATAAGATCAAAGTGGAATCAAGTGACCAAATTCTTACTGGAAGTGTGTTTTTTTTACTATCGATGCAGAATTCAAGAGAGCACTACTGACGTACACATATCCCGACTTAGTAACAAGTAACTCATGAGGTTATGAATGCAATTGCGATCACGAAGTAAGCGCTGCCGGAACTGCTAGCCAGAATCCAGTCTATCCAAAGTTATTTGATTATTTAGGTAAAGGTTGCATACCACCAGAATGCTACGCGAGTGAAAAATAGTTCATGTTAGTGGTAATACTTTCCTGTTGTATTCCCTACCTGAACTTGCATCCTTGCAAACATCACTGAAGAAAAAAAAAATTAACGTGAAAAATATCCATCTGTAACGTATTTGCCGTTAAAGGAACATAGGTAGTTGAAGCATACATCTTTATGTGGCTGGTTCGAGTCCTCTTCTTTCAAATCAAGTAAGAGCAATTCTCCTTAAACAGATCTGTGGCAAAAAACTATCTGCCAAAGTCACTCAGAGACCGTCATTTCGGAAGTTTTTTTTTTTCTTGTCGACGTTCCATATGTTAAAACTCATGAGTATGTCTTCTCTCCCTTTCTTTGCGGATGGCGCACCGTTGGTTTGAAAGGTCTCTTCGACGTATACCTGCAGAGTTCAAGTAAACATGAACTGATGACCTTTGACCGTTCAAGGCTTCACGTAGAAGCTAGCGAGATGATGTATATACTACAAATGCTCGTAAATATAATGAGATGTTATCATAACAGAACAATTAAAAAAAAAATAAAAATATAACTTCGTCTTTTTGTCTATTGGGGAATTTTCTGACTTTAGTTTTCAAAATGAAAGGAAACCACTGTTAACTTCTACCCCTTTTAACTATTTCAGGAAAGGCTATACCTTGACCTAGGAATTCAATGCCAGGTATGACATATAGTTCCTATGGATACACTTCTGCGGATTTTTTATTTTCGTAGGAGGCTCAAGGATGGTTAATGAAGAATTCATTATACCAATGTTGAGACCTATATCTATATTAACTGAGCTGCTCAAAAGCAGGTATTTTCGAGGGGATTTTGTTCGTTGAGTAATATCTCACCACATAATGCGTTTAGGTGTGAATTTCGATTGAACATATTATTGTCCATGTAAGATCTTCGGTTGGACGTATTCCAATTCCTTTGCCCACGTGTTCTCAACATGATCTGAGTACACGAGTTGCTTCATTGCGTCACAATTTTAAAACACCGAACTGACTCTCTCATAATGAATATCGATGCATGCATTGAACTTAGTTTACTCGAAATATTTGGAGTCGCGTATATTTACAGAATACGATAAAACTGTGGTACACAGTTTTTGCCACAGATAGCACAGGCATATTGTATATGTTGCAACAACAAACAAGTAACGCTGAAGGCAGGGCAAAATGCATGCGGAACAGTTGTGCACACAGATCCTTCATAACGAAACTGTTCCCTCAATATTTCAAAATAAAAATACAGTGAACTTATGTGTAGGGAAAAAATCACTAAAGGATGAAATCCTTGCTTAACTGTCAGTGCAGACTTCACCACACTGTGCGTTTAGTCTTGACTACACACGACTCTCCTTGCCACGGTCTGTGTCGGGCGTGCTGCGTGCCACATCCAGTGCTCTTTGATGCTGTGCAACGAAGTGCAAATGCAGTTTCTGTGCAATTGCTTATACTAACCAACAGCTGCTTTACCTTCCGTAACGATATTGGGCGTTCGGAGCAGTATCGAGTTAGATTGTAGGCCACACCCTGTTCTCACACCATAGCATGCAATAAGTCTTACTTTTTCCCTAGGTGCCCAAGAAGAAAAAATATGGCTTAGAAAAAGAAGAAGAAAAAAAAAAGAAAGAGAGAGAAAAGAAAAGAAAAAAAAACAAGAACGGTTCACCCTCGAAATTCAATTACATGCAGAAGTCAGTGGAGAATGTTAATTGAAGCATGCCACCACCACTGGACTTTGATAAAATGGTGGCGCTTGATCGTTTCTTCCAGCTAGTTATTGTAGTGCGCCGCACTACCATCTTGTCATTACTGGTCGACCAGCAATTTCTTTTGTTGAGCCTTGTATGGCTCATAACGCCTCACCTACGCGTGATGCAACTTAGTTCATACAAAGATGCATGCTCGACCCAGCAATAGCAGTACAGTGCGAGCTACGGTCGTCTTCAAATCAAAATCTACTACGGAAAAGCAAATGCCACGACTGCCAGAACGATTTAAGGAGTTAAAGTGATGAAAGAGCCCTGCGGATAAATTTCCAGAAAACGTGATGAAATGTGGTTCGGCCTTTTCCCAATGAGGTGATAAACGTGGAGTGTCAATGTTGTTTCCAAATTGGTGTGCAATACAGCGCCATTGTGTTTAAATATGATGTCACAGAATCGTGTGCTGCTTCACTGCTTTTCAGCGGTTACCACATGACGTCCTTCTACAGAATCATGTACTGCTCTCATGTTCTATTTCAGTGGTGAAACAGAAAGACAGTTTTGACATATATACAGCTAGTACCAGAGTACTGCTTAAAACTCAGAGCAGTACAGGTTTGTGCGACACACGGTATATGGTAACGATAAGCGTCGGCAACTTTAAAACATTATGAGAGAGATCCAATGGAATTTTTGTTTCGTCCAGCGTGATATAAAAAAGAATGGATTGGGAAAGGGGTCAACAGAAAACGGCACTGCTTTCCCCCCAAAATGCTAACTCCTGTGAGGAGTGGATCCACAGAGACTGGCTTACTCCCAACAACAAGGACTAAGCCTACCACGCACTACAATTCTGTGTATTTGTGGGCAAATGCAGTTCTAGTTTTACATAGGCATTTAGGCCATTTGCGTTCGCTTCATAATAGTCAATTTCATCAATTCTACACAATTTTAATGCTAGTGATTGAGTTACATATTACTGGCAGGATTCGCAGAAGAAGGGGTTGTATGTTCATGAATTCTACCAATTATTTGGAGGGTGTTGTCAGCTGTTTTACCAACCTTCTCAATCTGTAGACTTAACGATCAATTGTGGTCCAATCAATCGTCTAACTAAGACGTTACCATATATGAAGCAAAAAAAAAAAAAAGAATGTTGGTGTTTTAAGGGAATATAGGTAAGCCTAGTTATTACAATTAAATGGTGTACCTAGTGTTTACCTAGACTAAATATAAACACCTTAAGAAGATTGTGTCATTATTCTCCCAAATTAGTTAATGCAAATAATTAAACTACAATAATTAATGGCAAAGACGTGATTTTAGCAAATTATGAGCAATCATGTAGTTGCTACATGACTTCATGCACTTGCTTCTTCCAAACCGGGTATACTTTACACCACCTTCACAGATTTCGTGGCAAAAAATGATCTGCCAATGGCGGATTCGTTCAGAGACTGTTCAGTAGGTCTAAACTGAAAAAAAAAACAAAAAAAAAAAACAAACGTCCATCCCGGTCCGTGATTGTCTTAGTTCTTGTTTTGTTTTTTTTTTTTAAACTCCGTACATAACATACATGAGAATGTGCTAGATTACTCTCACTAGCTTTTACATGGCCTGAATTTATATTTCAGGTTATCACTATTTACCTGTACTTTGCAAAAAAACATTGAAGCGTGAGAAGCATAAACAGATGCATGGCTCTGTTGTGGACCTGATCAGAAGGCAGTTGGGCAGTGGGCACAGGCCCTTACCTAGGCGTTGTTGCTTGCATTTGGATGGGAAACCAATGTATTGATCACGCCTACGGTCCTGACCTCATATGTCTCTCCAGGCCGTAGTAAGAGAGGGAGGGGTGGGTCCAGTCTTGCTTCCCCCACAAGATCTGAATTAAGTTCCGCGCGCTTAGCCTATGATAGTAGGCCTACGTTAGCAACGTATATACTGGGTTTTAATTTGTCATAATTGTAGAGTAAAATGTTCCACTTGTGTTTAAATCGACAACCAATGAAAAACTGGATACACAAGCCAAGGAACTGAGTGGTTTACAGTACGTTTTGGCGGGAAATTGAGTTATGCAAATGATTGTGACTTGTTTCATCGCATATGGTTAACTGAAGTAAATGTTGATTTCGAGGTACAACCCTTAGCATATTGGATCAAATCGTTAGTAAATTGTATTGTAGACTTGAGAAAACAAGATAATTAGATTTGTAGGGATTTTGAATTTCCAACAGCTAGAAACTCCAAGGTTTTTACGATGTGCGAAGTTTCATACATCCATGCTGTACATGTAAAAGGTTATGGACGACGATACAATTCCGTGGATTGCTCTCTTGTTTTTTAATTATTAGTTTCAATGGTAAATGTAACCTTTGTAATCATGCATACATGTCGTAATAACGAGTTATTAATCCGTAATTTCGAATTATTAATTCGTTATTACGAATTAAAAATAAATTTTCGTGCGAAGATCTTCTATATCGTTTTGTGCAAGAGCTAGAGTGTAAACGGTCATGTTAGCGCCGGTCACGGATTCTCTATTCGAGCCAAATATCATTGAGATCGGTTCCCAGTAGTGCCAACTATTGATTGAAATCTAAATGATTCCTGGATCATCGTGGTGTCTAGGCTACAAATTTGAAGGGCAGATTTACCTTATGTATAACTATAAGCCTAACGTTAGGCCTACCTGTTCCTGTGACCGGTTCTAAAGTGAAGTTACACGCCAGGTTCTAACGTTACATTTAGCACAGGAACAGGTTCTGCTAAAGTTAAAACCGAAGTGATCGGATCGCATGGATGCTAGGTTCAAGGACAGTACTGTATGTTAGACCTAACATTAGCTTTGACCTAACATTAGGTTACAGATACTTTTCCACGAGAATTAATATACTTTAGGGCTTACAATACATATAGTGGATCTCATCAGGAGCACTGACTGAACATGATGTAGGCTAGGCCCCTACAGACATCAAATGGCTATTGTGTGGAATTGGGCTACCCCTAGCCTATGTCTGAAAATAACAAGTCTCAAAGTCTGTAGTCACAAGCCAGTCACTCAAACTAACAGCAAGGGTTGTGGCCAGACAAACGCAAATCCTGGCCTTTACGCAAGTGGTTTAGCCATGATGCACGCTGGTGGGGCCCAAGAGATTGCACTGCCAGGACTCCTGGTGGGGCCCCCATGCAAACTGGGACTTCTGGACAAGTGATCAGCTCCCTGGAGCTTGCTGTCTTCTCACCAGTGGTGTTGGAAAGTACCAGCAAAATCTACAAAAGTCAACTCAAGAGGCGCTGCATGCTTCTCTCATCATGCTTTGTGAAGTTTGTGCCGGTTGGTAATTATAAATTTAACACAGATCGTGAATGCCGAGCGGAAATTAGCAAGGGTCTGGGTCCATCACCATGCAATTACCATGGCATGAGCTGATTACCATGTCAATTATCATGAGTCGATTACCAGCCAATTACCATGAGTGGATCACCTAACAAGTAACAAAAATTTTAACCCTTAGAATGTGAAAACATTACTGTATGTAACTTAACAGAAATACTCTTAAATCTGTCCTTATCATTTTATCACCTTTTTGGTTGTGTTAAAAATGAGTACTTACTTGGAAATAGGTTTTGAATTTAACGTGTCCGACTGTCCGCACATAACACTAGGACTATGATGAAGCCTGTAGTTGATCAATTAAGGCAGAATACAAGACCTATCAAAACACTTTATATAACTGAATATTATCAAATATATACATACTAATTTTAAAAAACATAAAAATATTGTTTCTTCTATCCAAATTTTGAAAGAGAGTTTTACAGAGGACATGTTGGTCAATATATTTGAAACATAGTTGGCAACATTGCTGAAACTTAAAAATTTGACTGTGAGTAAAATGTTTCCATGGAAATGAAAAATAACACGACAAATACTTGTTTTTGATGTTGTTTGAAGTAAATATATGATGCAGGTGGTGCTTACTTTGGACGTCCTTTGCGTCCACACGGCCTCACTGAAGTTGAGACTGCATTGATCGACTCTAAGCTAGTATATGACATTGACTCAATGTAAACTGCACCTTGTATACTAGTCCTGGGTGATATTGCCCATATGACTGCAACCCTTCTCATAGGCTATCAGTGCCCTGAAAAGTAACCATAGGCAAAGTACTCAAAGGTTTTAATTTTGGTTGAAAGTATTCCTACAAACAATGGGTGAGCTCTGCATGCTCGCCCATTGTGACTGTACAGTATGTGCCTGTGCAAGTCCAGTGAGCCATGAAGTCCTCACAGAATTTCCATAATGTGCTTAAATAATGTCTTGAGAAGACCTTTTCCTGTATGATAGAACATGAGGTGCTATGGCTAAATCCCATTACGGTTAGGGTTTGTTCCTTCGATGAAACCTTATGATGTATGATATCATGTGAGGATTGGCTGCATAAGCTTGTCTTTCAATAGGCACGATCGTGTTCATCAAAAGGTCATATGAGGTTCCCAGAGGCCTGGTTAAACATGATATTTGAAGAAGGAAAGGGCAAAGCTTGGTATGTTTCCGTACTTTATTGAGTACAAGAAGGCTGATGGCTTTGGTGGCAGTCAAGGGCAAATTTGGGATCAGTAGGGGTCAAGTAGTGTAAACACAATATCTCAGGTGGGGACACATATCCTGTTTGACTGTAGGTGTAGGTATACCCTGTTGAGCTTGAAAACCCTATTGTTTTGATAGGTCAAAGTCCCTTGGGATCAAATGGGGGTCAAATTTTTAAAATATTAAGAACATGATGTCTCAAGGGGAAGCATGGATAGATCTCATATGGAGCCTTGTGTTTTTGATCAAAAGTATAGCCCTGGATCTGCTTTCTGTGAAACTTGGCCAAAAGTCTTTTGGGGTCAACTGGGGTCAAGTTATGAAAACCTTGTTTACACTAAAAAAAAAGGTTGGACAGATCTCATATTTGATTTTTAGATGCACCTTACTAAGTGCAAGAAGCCTATCAATTTTGTTACAGATCAAAAATTGTTGGGAGTCAACATATCCTCACCATATGCAATATAAATGCCAGATTCAAAATACTCATAATTGAATCATCAAAACCACAATGCCTTTAGACTTTCTTTTTTCCTCTTGTCTGTTTTTTCCCCAGCACGGTGGCCAGACTACTTATCAGTTCCTTTCTTAACTTTTTTTTCTGGCCTCTCTTCATCTCTGCTATGTTTTATGATTATTCTTTACCTTTAATTTGTCTAATTATACATTTTTTCTACCCCACTATGTAATAAATTTGTACTGTTTCACTTTGAAGTGATATGCCTAAAGGAATGAATGAATGAAAATGAATATTCTCTGATTTGATTTTGCAGCTACAGTCAGCATATTCCCAGATTCTCAACTAAACGAAGGAACTGGTGCCGACAATACAGCAACTGTGACTCTCGGGTGGTCTTCTTTTTTTGAAGATCCTGGATTCACTGTTGGTGAGAAGTGCCATGGGATTTGTGCATCAGATGTGTATTGCGTAGGAGTGGGGTTGTGCAGCAGTGGGTGGCGGAGGGGGATAAGAAATGTAAGCGAGGGTATGTAGAAGTGGATTGTGTGATGTATGCAGTAGAAGAGAATGGCGTCCATCTTGGTTCCTCAGCAGCTGCCCTTGGTTTATAAATTAGCTTACAAGTATTGGTCATGGAAAAGCTAAACTTTTTACCCAAATTGAAAAGCTGTTTGAAGAAAGTGACAGACGTTATTGTTGAGTTGATGAATTGACAGTTTCACTTAATTTTAAAGGCCCTAACCCATCATGCACCCTAAGCTATATTTTTACCTTCCGGAAATCAAAATTCTCAACTGGTTCTAAGTCACTTTACTCTTTGATTGACAGCAAATTCGAAAGATGCACAGTAGCCGATATAACACAGCGTACACAGGGATCCATTGTTTGATTACATGTGTATAGGAATTTAAGACAGGCTGTCGGAGGGACTAGAAGAAAGTGGCTGGGAGAATTGAAACTGTCTGGGGTGATGAGTTTTTGTCGTTAGCAGATGCTGATGTGCACTAAAAATGAAATAATTTGTAATCCACGTATATGTTAAGTGACACTGTATGAGTTTTTATCAACAACTTTGATCGTTTGATTTTTATTGATGCTTCGAGAAGAAAGGGGGTGAATTGGAAGAGGAGCTCAGCGAGCACTCTGCAGTTGTGTCCCAGAAGAGGTCATGTAAGGCATGGGTGGCCAATTACCTGCAGGCCAAGTGCACCTTGCAGAGAGGTATCACAAGTCTGTCAGATCCCCTTTTGAACTGGGAAAAAATGTGAAACAGAACACAAAATATTACCTGCTCGCCAAATGCACTCCACAGTGGGGCATCATGCTTCTGTCAGACCCCATTTTCATCTGGAACAAAATCTAAAATGGAATACAAAAGGAGAACAAATTGGGAAAATCAGGAAATGTATTATCCACACTAGAAGATTGTGATAGCTAATATTTTGTTGTCAAATTTCACACTCATCACATATGTTGGTAGTCCCGATTTTTCACATCTTTAGACATTTTACCGTGTTCCATGCATGCACCATGCACTTCATTCTTACAATCCTATCTTCTTACTCGTAGCACTTTTCAGGGTCATGACATTTGTATTTTTTTTACAGTACAGATAGCATAAAGAAAAGGATAGCAGATTGCGCTGGTTTGTAACCTGTATTCCATGCCACAAAGTCAAAAGTGAAAACATGGCGCCATGATTGATGAAGGTTGCCCCCCCTTGTGGACTGCCGCAGGCGGACCCCTCAGTGTGGCATTGTCCAACAATGTTTCATATTGCGGTAGTTTCACTTTTCTTACTAATGATAAAGCGATGAATGGCAAATCGGATTATGCCATTTTTTTTTTTTGTAGGTCTGTCCTATGACTTAACCTCTGGCAGCCTGGAAAATGGCGACTTGACAACGGGATCTGTGATCTACACACTGAGCCTCACTGGTACTAGTTCAATTGAAATACCGATCGTGATACATGAAGATGCAGTCGTAGAAGATCATGAGTTTCTGACAATCTCAATAACTGACGCATCTGAACCCAGTGGCTTTGCCAGAAGTGATGCCATTTTCGTAGATCCTGCATCAGATACGGTTGTTGTCACCGTTTGGGATGATGACACACGTAGGTTTACATTTACACGTCGATCACATGTTAATTTTTTTTTTGTGATGTCAAAGGTGGAATTGGGTGATGGTGGACTAGTGTGAGTCTGCATGTGATGTACTGGCTCGGGAAATGCGGTATCTTAAGAAGAACCATCCGATCTACGTTGGTGTTTGGATCACTATAGCATATATTGAAATCTAACTTTGGAAAATTCTTGTACTAGACTTTGTTTGAAGTGCACCAAGTTTAAATCACTCTCCCTGCCTATGCTGTGGAAAACAAAAGACCCTTGATTTCCCAATGCCAATCATTCCATCTGAACTTGGGAAATAGTTATTGGTTTTGATGAAATAGTAACCTTTGTATCATGCCACAGTGTGTGTATGTGCATGGGTGTGTTTGTGATGCCTAACTTGTAAACACAATATCTCAAGGAGGGAAGCTTGGACAGATCTCATACTTTGTACATAGGTGTAACACATTGAGTACAAGAGGCCTATTGTTTTTGGTGGAGGTTAAAGGTCATTTGGGGTCAACAGGGGTCAAATTGTGAAAACCTTGTGACCACGATATCTCAAGAACGGAAGCTTGCACAAGTATCATTTATGTAATTTGTAAATGTACCATTTTAAGAACAAGATCTCTATTGATTTTGGTGGAGGTCAAAAGTCAGTGGAGGTCAACATGGGTCAAATTATGAAGACCTTGTTAACTCAATATCTAAAGAAAGGAAACTTGGACAAATCTCACATTTAGAGTGTAGGTGTACCACTTTGAGTGCAAGAGTCTTATCGATTTTGGTGGGGGTCAAAGGTCATTTGAGGTCAACATGGGTCAAATTGTTAAAACCTTGTAAACATGGTGTCTCAAGAAGGGAAGCGTGGACAAATCTCATTTTGTATGTACCTGTACCACATTAAGTACAAGATCCATATTGATTTGGGTGGAGGTCAAAGGTCATTTAAGGTCAACAAGGTCAGATTTTGTAAACCTTTTAAACATGATATCTCAAGAAAGGAAGCTTGGATAAATGTCATGTGTGGTATGTTCAATGTTGGCCGGTGTGCCACATTAAGTAAAACATTTCTAATCATTCTGGTGGAATTCAAAGGTCATTGTGGTCAAGGACTTGAAATCCTTGTAAACACTGTTTCAAAAAGAAGCTTGGACAAATTTCATATGCGGCATGTAATTGTACCGCATTGATTGCAAGATCACTTTCGACTTTGGTGGAGGTCAAAGGTCATTTTAGGTCAACAGGGGCCAGTTTGTGAAAATATTGTAAACATGATATCTCAATAAGGAAAACTTGTGAAAATCTTTCATTTAGAATATAGAGAATATAGGTATCGCACTGAGTATACAAAAATTGCATTGTTTTTGGTGAAATTCCTGTAAAGGTCATATCTCATGAATCAAAGCTTTGACAGATGTCATATTTAGTATATAGTTGTATCTTCTTGAGTACAAGAACCATTTCGTCTTGAATGGAGTTCAAAGGCCACTCGATGTCAGCAAGGGTAAAAAAATTGAAGACATGTTCTCAAGAAAGGAAGACCTTGAAAACCATGTAGACATGTTCTCAAGAAAGGAAGCTTGTAGAGATCTCATATTTGATATGAAGCATGGGTAGCCTTTGACACATACTATGCTATAATGTCAGATTCAGAAAAAAAAAAATTCATATAATCAGATCATCGAAACAATAATGCATGTGTGCATTCTGGTTGCAAATTACGTCAAGGAAGAACACTTTACAGCAATAAAGCAATTACAACTACTTACAAGCGAGCAAATGCTGGTGTTCGATTTCAGTGTTTCTGTATGAGGGAGTGCAGCAGATGGATACAGGTAGTAAATTAATGTTACTGAGGAAAGTCTGAAGGAATGACCAATCACATACAGTACGCATGTTTAGCATTTTGTTCCACCGAGCCGATCATGTACTACGATGCGAAAGTGAGACTCGGGGATTGAAGTCCCAAAATTTCCAAACTTGAAATGAATGCAAGGTAAGCCCATACACAACTGTATTGCAAAATTTTGTATACTCCAACTGGTAAACAGTTCAACATGTAAACATAGATTTCCCAAATGTCATAGAATTACCTCAAAGTTTACTGGAAGTTGCTGTTACGTAAACAAATTTCTGGGGCATAACACATGGTAAACAATGAAAAGGACTGTTTGGCCTTGAAGAGCGGGATGCCTCCAAACTATGTTTGGCTTTATATGTTAGGCGTGTTGGTAGTTAACGTGGCTCCATTCTGGTCATGCTCATTACGTACATCATGAAACACATCGCAAACCTAGTGAGGTACCTCAAACGGTTGGAGTTCCAAAATTCAGACTTATATACTATGTAGGGTTGGAGGAATGGGGAAGATGATCACATAGGGTCAACAATGGTGGAAGAAAAAGTTATAAGCTATAAAGTTGCATGATCCTCACTTAAGTTGCATGATCCTCGCTTAAGTTGCTTGATCCTTACAATTGTTCTCTAGGGTCGTGGCACCATAGGTACAGTCGCTCTCGTTCCTAGAGAGACGAGACAATTACAGCTGGGAAAAGTCAAAATATATGTAACTTTGTAAAGAGTTCCCCAATTTCATACTTGGTGTGTAGGTAACACTCACCACGGGGGTAGTTAGATGCAGCTCTCTCCAAACTATTATGCTGACATCCCACTAAAATCCTGGAAGTCTGAAGTGTCCCACTCTTTACACTGATTCCGACAAATAACCGTTGTTCACATGTTGAGAGTTTCTTTCTCCGAAATCTTAAAATGGTGCGTACTTGTCACAAATATCCATTGCGTCTAAGTAGGACTGATCATTTTTTATTTTTATTTGACTTATTTTGTTTTTTGGTTTTTTTTCAATCGAAAAGCTAGGTGTCCCACCCAAACTTTCAGGCATCCCACTTTGTGAGATGTGTCGTGCAGTTAGGTGACCATCTTTTCAATGAACTCTGTAAGCTGCGAAAGTTGCAAGCAGTACTACCAAGACACCTGTGACTGTTTCAATGGATGGCATCATATGTCGTTATGGAATGTCTAATCTACTACATCAAATGTAAAGTTTGTAAAGTTTTATACAGGCTGTATACCATCATCAGCATAGTTCAACATCCTGTGTCATCCCTGCCACTCGTTTGATACAATAATTGTTGTCCAGTGAAATTGTGCATTAAGTGAGGATTCATTCATATTTGGTAAGCATCCTCAACTCCTATTGGCCCATTGCAGTCAGGTGACTGCGCATCTCCTGCAGATGAATGGGCAGAATTTCCCGGCTGCTATCGTACACAAAACAATGACGGTACTTTGTATATTGCACACAGACATGAAGTTTACACGTTGTGAATTTTGTGCATTTTGTCTCAGGTTTTCTTTTTTTTAGAATTTGGTTAATCCACTGAGCCAAATTTTCTTTCATTTTCGTCTTTTTCTCTTCGTGAAAATCTTGCTGTGTATGAAAGAACCAGGTCAATGAATGACGGACCAACTGAGGATAATACACTCATCAATAATGTGTCAATAAGTAAGCCAGCATAATTCTTAGGCCGAAGGATATGGAAAAATGATTTCGTTTCAGTTCAAGAGACAGCCTACAAGTAGTCCGCTTTCTGTAACGAGAAGTTCAATCACTTAAATGACCCCTTTGACGACGGAGGAAAGTTTACAAAATCATACCTGCACGTTTTTGGCCTGAAAATTGATTTTCCTTACTTTTTTTTTTTTGTTATTGGTTGGGGATCTTGGGAGAACTTTTCAGCCAACCACGCTATTCAGATTCATGATAAGTCTTCCAGTCCCACTAGACCTCCAATATAGGGCTGTGTCAATTAAGAGGAAATAGGACGTTTAGAATATACCAATATGGCATACAAAGAAAATGGCTTTAATCATCACCATCAAAACGATTCAGTCTCACCGATGGGCATCTGCAAGGGGATTCATTTCAGAACATTAAGGACATGAGGGGTAACGAAAGCTGTGTCATTTTCGAATTTTGAAAAGTTTGGATGAACAAATAACTGAATATCTGTCAGAACATTATTTCCTTAAAAGAAGACTACTGTCCTTCTTTATTTTTGAATAAAGCTATTGTCCTTTTTCCACAGACAATGATCAGTTTTAATAATATGGCTGTTTTCTGTATAACAGACACCTATTTCCCTTTAAGTCTTATAAAGGCTGTCAGAAATTTTATGACATCGTCATGAAACCCCATATGAGTTCACAAGTTCATCCTGTAATTAGGAATAAGATAAGCTTTAATAATATGGTTGTTTTCTGTATAACAGATACCTTTTTTTCCTTTAAGTCTTGTATAGGCTGTCAGAAATTTTATTGCATCGTCATGAAACCCCATATGAGTTGACAAGTTTGTCCTGTAATTAGGAACAAGTGGAATGGTGTGCTTTTAACTTATTAATTTCAATTGAGGAATATAAATTTTGTAATAAGTTGACATTTAAGTAAATAACCCCTGTCACTCATGTGCTTGGATGCGCCCTAAAAAATAGGCAGGATATAACATACGGCAAGTAGAAAGGATTGGCAGGAGAAATCAGGCAAAAAACTAGAAGTTGGCTCTGAGATGTTGTTTTATTGACCTTATTCGTACGACACCTAAAGAGAGACTGGCTATAAACTGTCAAACTGCAAAATAGCTACAAGATAACAAATTAATGTAATAGACAGTTTCTAATATGGTGCATCTGGTACCTAGATATGTACAAACTAAATTCCTACAAACAGAGATATGTTCAATTCCTACAAAGAGACATGTGCAAAAGCAGAACCAAAACAGTTGTTCTTACATAACTTCTGACTTCAAGTATGAATTTCATGAATTATGGTCAAACTCTGGGAACCATTCCCATGTCAACTGTCCAATGCTTTTAGGATACAAAAATCCAGGACAATTATGTTGACTGATTTGCTAGAGGAGTGGTACCATTTTGCATACTGACACCACTAGTATTCAAAAATTTTCAGAAAGTTGCCACCTGTGATTGTACCTCTTGTCTTGGTAGGTGGACCAGTGATGGATGAGTCAGAGGTAGATCCCAGTGCTTCATCTCTAAACATGGGAGCTATGTTATACGTTTAACCAATGCGTGTGCTCCTTAGTCAAGATTCCAAGGTTGCTGTTTTGTAAATGTATCCCTTTTGCTTTTCTTGATTTCACGTGCTGCAGTCTCTGTCTCATTCACCGTCGATCAGTCGGCCGATGAGGGCTCAAGCGTTGAGGTGGCCTTCCTGTTCAGCAACCAAGTGGAGGATGCGAATATCTTCTCCTTCTGTAAGTGTCGACATCTTCTTAACAAAATTCTGTGAGACGATGTTGAAGATTTTCAAAGATACTGCTAACTTTTTTAAAATATTGTTTGATGAAAGCCTTTGATTGCTCACCATGCATATATTCCTCTAACAAGGCCAGGTGGTCCCTGGAAATGAAAAAAAAAAAAATAGGGCCATCTGAGAACGATCATATTGAATGTGGGTACCAATTTAGTTGCACAATACACAAATTCTACTTTTGGTCACAGAAAATGAGTGAGGTGCAGGGGAAAAAAAAGTGAAAGAAATAAAAGTGAAGGATGCCATTTGGACTTCGAAGTAGCGTAACCCAATATGTATTAAGGCTGCCACTGCAATTATGTCGATTATGTCACAGTTTTCTGTTATGGCATGTACTATTTGTCTGCATGTATGACAATGTTACTCCATGTTGATGCATACATGTTTACATCAAAGAGATATAGTACAAAGATATTTAAGTTCCTCCACATGCTCCTTTTGTCTTCGACATGTGATCTATGTTCCTAGCAGACTGACAACTCAACGCATCACCTCCAAGTATTAGCCTAATTTGCAGTCAGGGACGGATCTAGGTTTGTTTGTTTATAAGGGTTTAAAGAGGGGGGTCCAACATAAACAGGGCATATTCTGTTTTATGTAAGGGTAAGCAATCACCATCTGTTGGTGCTAAGCGTGCAAGAAAAGTTGGCTTTACAAGACCTGCCCCTTTCCTCCCCCCCCCCCCCGCCTACATGGCTAGAAGTGGAACTCTTCGAGCATTTTTAAGCTGCATGTAAGCAATCTTGAAAGAGAGATCCCATGTCCACAATTTCTCAATTAATGAAACAAAAAAAAAATCAATCTGTGAAAAATGGTCCTACGTATCAGATTGGTTGAGATGATACACGAATCGTAATGAACTGTGCATCCTCTTTTATCTACCCTTGAGTCCCATTATTTTTTGTGTCATATTGACATGGTGGAGTAAGAAAATGTTGCTCCATTTTTTTTGTACTTTTAGTGACCATCAAAGGTCATTTATCATAAGCAAAACTTTTTGGATTAATGGAAGACTGTAACCTCATCATCGTGGGGTGTGTCATTGATGTAAATCTTTTATTCAGTATGTAATGTCTTCGTGTTTACCCACAAAATCCCCCATTGATTCTGATGTAGACGAAAGGTCGTATGAGGTCTGGCAGGCCAATTGGTCAATCAGTTACCTACGTATGACAAGTATCATTCGTCATATCCTTACCTTTGTGCACTGCGCCCTTTTATCACCCTACATTGATTCCCCCTCGTTTGATGTCTTTGTATTGAGACATTGATCAAGTATATGGAGCTTGGAAGTGTTCCAGAGTGGGCTGTGCTTAAAATTTATTGCTGCAGGAACCACATGTGTGCATTATTTTCAAATGTCAATATTGCAATGGCCCCCTCCATTCAGCAAAAGGCCACTAATCAATTAAAGGAGCTCTCCGTAGTTCTGATTTTAATATGGTGACTCAGAAAATGAGGAATAGGAAGGGTTTTTGCTTGGGGCAATTTATTTAGACAAAAACCCCTTCAATGTCTACAAAATGAGATAAAGAACACTGTATTTTGCTTGTGCTTGCATCAAAAAAAGGAGACGGTGAGGGCAATCATTTCTGTGTTAAGTATGTATAAGGTATAAGGTATATGTTGAAATTTTATGAAAAGACATTTTTGCAAAAATTAACTCTGCGGTTTAATGAAAGTTACAATATTCTAATTCTGCAGTCAACTAGTTGATAAATCATCAACGTCAGATAGTAACATGGTGCTGTGGAAAGTTTTCGCAGGTATTACCGTCTGATTATTTCAGTACGCTACTTCCGGTGAATACAAAAGAGCAACTACAACTGTCATAGTTTCTCTTGTCTGTAAAATACTCTTTGCTCTTGAAAAAGGAGGGAGGGTGTTCGTTCAGGGGATCCAGACTGGTTCCCCCTGGACCCCCCGTGACTATTACATCTTCGTCTTGTCTTGAAACCCCAGTCCAGACACAAACAATCCTAAGAGACTCACAAAATGATAAAATGTACGGTCCACTGTACCTCCACATGCGCAGTCATAACCTTCAACTGGCGTTAAATTCTGAAGACGCCTGTAGCTTGCACCTATTTATCATCGTTTGCATTGGGTCAAAAAATTTTGGAACTGGGTATGTCCAATGGGTTCATGGTACCCATGCGTAATTTCCATTAGTCTTCAAATTTCTCGTGGAGGCCAGTATGGCTTGCTCCTTTGCACAATCAGTCTTATGTATTTAAGGCACATGACGATGGAGATGTTCTCAGTGAGGTACGGTATATATGCTGAACTTCGTCGCTCCTGCAATCGATGGAAGTTGCTAAACTTTTGGATCCGGGCCGCAATTTCAGAAGTGGGTCCTGACATCTTTGGTCGGATACCCATACCCGATGCAAACTTCGCTACTGAACTATCATTGGTGTTAGTGGTCAAGTCATCGGAAGTAATCGAGGAAACGCATTGGGATGTAGTTTTTCCTGTGGCATGATGTGAAAATCTTGATTGGGGTGAGAAAAGAAAAACATTGAAAGGAAAGGCTTTCATTCACTTTTTCTTAACACATTTGTTGCAGCTTATTCGGACATAAGCAGCGATGCAGAGGCCGGTGACTACAGTCTCCTAGGTGATCTTGCTACTACTACAATAGATGTGCCCACAGCGACGTCAGGTTTAACATATACCATATCTTTCATCGAGGATAATAAAGCGGAAGACGACGAGACAGTTTCGCTGTCTCTCACAGGTTTCTTTGATGGCCTGGTACACAGGACAGGAGGAGGTGTGATAACTGGTGGATCAAAACTTACATTTGCTGCAACAATTCAAGATGATGATGATGGTAGGTTAAACATATCGGTTATGTCACTACAGTACGTACTGTATTAAGAAAAATCAGTACCGGTATCCGCAACACATCGGTACTGGTATTACTCAAAGTGCTGGCACTGACCACGTGTTCAACGTTATAAAGAACAAGAGGTTCTGTGCCTTGTTCAGTGTGATAAAAACAACAGGTTCTGTGCCCTACGTACTGTGGTAGTAATGCAGTAGCTTGTATTCATGTCTTCACGTAAATTCATTGACAAAAAGCCATGAAACAGCGAGGTAAAAAGTTTTGTTTGTGCAGCTTCAGCAGGGTTTGAGAGCAGTACTTTATACAGCAACTAAATCAGCCACCAAATTTTTGCCGATGTGATCATGTGCCAACATACTCACTTGCCATTTGCGGCCTAGAAATTCTAATGTGATCAGGTCAGGAGGTCAGGTCAGGAGGTCAGGTAATCTGATTGCTGTACATTACTTACAACTTATTTCGTCACATAAAATCGTTGAAAACTTGTCATGTTTTGTTGTACCAGAAATACAACCAAATTCGCTGTCATTGCTGCTTACATACGCAAACAATGAAACTTTAATGATACAAGCACACTTCTGTATGTGCATCGTATAGTATTTTTGTCGTTTGAATCCAGTGAATAACTGTACTATTTCAGTGGGAAATTCTCACCTGTTGTTCGCTACCTCAGTTCCAAGCTGAGCAGGCTGTTTATGCCCCTCCCGAAAGACCCCAATGTAAAATGATTGACAGCCTTGAAGTGAATGATATTGTGAACAAGTTCATAGATCGACTTTTGATTTGATTCGATTTTTGTCAGCCAATTGTGAGTTTAAAATGCCAGTGGCAGACAGGACTTACTTTCATAATTACAGTAGATGCAAGGCCAGGAACATTGCTTATGATCATGAATCGTGGAAATTCCCAATCCAGCTTACTCGCTGGTGTGAATAAAATTGTCATTTTTAATGGCGTCAATTCAGTGATGTAAAAGTGTCCCTGTTTGTCGCAATTCATTGCAGAATTAGTACTGGAAATCTTCTCTTCCACCAAGTGTGCCTGCCTATTGTTGTAGTCAGGGTTGCCAGTTTGGCATTTTAAATGCCAAAATAGGCAAATTTGGTCTGTTTTTTTTTTTACTTTTGTGAGCTGGTAAAAATTAAAAGTGCATGCCAAATGGCATTTTGGAGTTTTGGGGGCCTAATCGATATAACTATAAAACACTCCCTTTCGAGCATTTTGTTTTTCCTGACTTAAAAGTCACATGAGTGGAACGGTTCACAATTTATTCTACGCTTGTGGCAACATAGATTTAGTATGTAATGACGCATATTGTATTACCCTGTGTTCAAAACGTCAAAGTTAATCCGACAGAGCTACGGTGAGGTGTACCAGTTCCACGAAATTCTCTCACAACACATTTTTTATGTAAAATTTTTGGCTGGGATTGTCCTGAATGATTCATCAGGGGTATTACTATAATGAACATGGTTTAATGTAGACTGATCAGCAGCGGTTCAGCCTTGTAAACATCACCGACATTGTGCTCAAATACTGTAAAAAGCAATTTTCAAACATTTCAAAACTTTTTTTTTTTTTCATTTCCAAGCAACCTGATTTCTGTGAAGTTAGGCTTATGCAGCACTACATTTGAGCATCTTTAGCCTACGTACGATAAAATATCATTATATGTCTCCTGGGATCCAGCTCAAGGTCATAAAAATATCTTGAGTAAGACAAAGGGCCACTGTTGAAAAAAAAATCGTTTTTTTTTCTTTTTTTGTTCCTCAATTATTGTTCTCAATTGATGCAAACTCAGTTATAATCAGCAGAAGAGGGATGGGGTTTGCGGCTACGTAGGAACTTGAACAAAGGTTCTCAAACCGATACCAAAAAAAAAAACACATGGCAAAAGCAGTGCTGAGCTGGGATCGAACTTGTGACACGAACGTCACGGACCCACTGGAGTAACCGAAACAGCCACTTTTTATGCAGATGATTACATGGGGCTAAAGAAATATACAAAGACAAGCCCCCAGGAGGCATGCAACAAAAATAGAAAGAAAAAAAAACACCTCTGGAATTATACCTATATGTAACTATTTCTGTTTCCACTTTTACATAGCTGAGTTTGTCTTCTTTGGTTCACTTTTGTCAAGTATGACACACAGATGCTTTACTCTTTGTTTACTGTAAGTTAGTGTTTGACAAAATAGGCCATGTGTGTCGGCCTAACTTGCATGGTTTGCATGATTTTACCAACATAATGGAAAATAGTTGCTTTATTAGCCATACGACAGTAACCGCCACTGTGTACTGTGTACCATGTTAACCACGATCATTAACGGTGATGAATACATTTACTCTCAGAAGCCTTGAGCTTTGCTTTTTGTGAGATATTGAAATGAAAAGTTTCAAAATAGATCTGGAATTTCTTTTTGGTCCGTTTTGATGTTGATACGTAAATATTAACGCTACATTCGAAACAACAAATTTTTGTTGATTTGTTGGAGACAGTACCTGTACCAAGAATTTTCCCTGGTACTGCAAAGTACTCAGAAGTACTGGCACTTGCACAAAAAATTTTTCCTGCGGTACTGCGAGTACCGGTACTGCGAGTACCGGTACTGCGAGTACCGGTACTGCGAGTACCGGTACTGCGAGTACCGGTACTGCGAGTACCGGTACTGCGAGTACCGGTACTGCGAGTACCGGTACTGCGAGTACCGGTACTGCGAGTACCGGTACTGCGAGTACCGGTACTGCGAGTACCGGTACTGCGAGTACCGGTACTGCGAGTACCGGTGCTGGCTTGGGCACCAGGATACCGCCCAGCCCTAGTACTACTTGTTTCTGCACATCCACCCTGCTGGTGATCATGGCACACAGAAAAATGAATATTACAATTACACCAACTCATGGAGGGCTTTCCACCTGAGATTGGTTTTCCTAAGTAAGTTGTCATATGCAAGAATTGATGAGCCTGAACAGCAACCAGGACAAACCAAAGAGTGTGGAATTACCGTTTCATTGAAAATGGTAAGTTTTTTTTTTTTTGAGAAAGAATGCCACAAATCTTACAGATCCTGTACTATGTGTGAAAGAGTGGCCCAGCTGATGGAAAATGTTTAATATGACATTTCGTTCTTTATCAAATAAAGATCATATCTGAAGGAATTTCACACTTGACTGCACCCTTGACCATCATGATGACACTATCCCTCGTCCATTACATGTTCATTCTCTGCTTGATTACACATTACCACCTCAGGGAGAAAATATGACACACTGCAGCCAATAACATCTTGCAAAGTCATCTGAGGAGGTTTGTTCTCAATGGAGCATTTGCTAACTTATTATTCCTTCATTGTGGACAGAATGAATGCCATAACACTGGAGTGCACAGATCAGGTGGCAGATTTGACATCAGGTTACCCCACACTGCCTTTGATGTTATGAGGTATTTATGTAGAAATTTTAAGAAGGACAGGTACTGCATAATGAACGTTGAGGAATGGGGATCAGCAGTGACAGGCCCAAGTGTCCTTGGGAGGGGCCATGGTCAGGGTTTGTACAGGGCCTTGAAAACTTTTAAAATACTGTGATTTAAAACTGTGCACTTTCAAGACCTTGAAAGTACTTGAATTTTGGGCTTTTGCATCTAAGACCTTAAAACGTGTTTGAATTTACAGGATTTCAAATTTTTTTAAGTTTTTGATTCCTTGCCGAAGGCATGCAAGGAATCTATGTGATGGTGATGGTATGGGTGTGTATGTATGCTATGCCCTGGCTTGTAAACACGATATCTCAATTAGGGAACAGTGCCTCGAACTTCAAAGTTGGTGTGTTAATTGGTAGTCCATTGTGAGTAGATGAACCCTGTTGCTTTCATGGCGGTCAAAGGTCATATTAGGTCACCAAAGCATGAAATATGAAAACATATTAAGGGAGATATCTCAGCAATTGAATGTTGTTGGAACTTCAACCTCTTATCGTTGGTAGCACTTGATGAGTGGATGATGTTTGGAATTTTGTATGCAGGTCATGTGAGGTCAATTGAGGACATAGTTCAAAAACCTTGTAAACATGATATATCAAAAAGGGAAAGGTGCTTAAACTTCAAAGATGGTGTGTAGATAGTCCATTGTGAGTAGATGATCTCTATTTTTTCTTGTGGGTCAAAGGTCATTTGAAGTCTCCAAAGCTAAAAGTATGAAAACCAGTCAAAGGGACATATCTCAGCAACAGAATTTTGCTAGAACTTCAAAGTTTTGTCATTGGTAGCACTTTAATACGCATTGATATTGTCTGTCATTTTTTATGGAGGTCAAAAGTCATGTGAGGTCAATAGAAGACATAGTTTTAAAACCATGTAAACACAGTATCTCATGAAGGGAAAGGTGCTTGAACTTTAAAGGTGTTGTTTTGGTAGTTCATTGTAGTTAGATGACCTCTATCATTTTTCATGGAGATGAAAGGTCATTTGAGGTCACCATATGTTAAAGTATGAAAACATAAAGGATAATCTCTCAGCAACTGAATGTAACTAACACTTCACACTCACAAATTGGTAGCAGTTGATGAGTAGATGATCTCTGTTATTTGAATTGCCCCATAGGAGTCTGAGAAAATCATGTTTTCATGTTTAGTCAAATTTTAAAATTGCAGAGTTTATTATCTAAGAGATTAGTATTTATAGCAAAAGCCAGCATTTGTGGACCTACTTGTAGATAACAATTGTGTAATATTTTGTGGAAGTCAAGTGTCACATCTTGTCATCACTGAAATGCAATAGAATGGATCGTTCCCATCCCCCCCAACTTATTTGCCAGCAACTCCCTCTCAAGATTAACAAAGTACTTTGTTTTAGTGAGCTTTCACAAGGGAACTACCTTTAAGCAGAGAAATATTTTTCAAGTTGCCATTGCCAGCTTTTAGCCACACTTTGGTGTCAGGAACTTTCTGATATGTCATAATTTGCATATGTGGTTCACATTCTTGAATTCTATTTTTGGGTTTTGTTATGGTAATTGTAATTTGAATTGTAAAGTTAAGTTCTCCTGAAGACTGTCCTGGGTGCAAATCCTGTAAACGATTCTTAGCCAACTTTTGGATAGAGCCATGGTCCTTGTTGGTCCCCCGTTGGATCTGCTTGTGGAAATCAGAAGCAATATTCATGCATGTGTAATAATGTGATTACACTATCAGTTATACATTGTACCCTTGTTACTTGCCCCATTGCTGATGTACACACTAAATCATAATTTAAGAAATGAGGTCTTCAGAGCCTTGCAGAAGGTTTTGCCACGCATCGGCTCCCACTCTTTGGAAAGCTGACTCCTTGACCATTCATGGCTCTTTCAATTTTCCTTACCTTAGGTGGCTGAATTTCGAGCCAGATGGAACTTTGCGATGTTGTTTGAAATGGTTTAACAGGTCTTTCACAGTGTTCTTCCTCTGCCAGTGTAAAAGGCCATAAAATAATCCAAATTACACCAATTGCCTCTATTTTTACACTACATAGACTTTATCCTGCCCTCTTTTTTCACTTTTAACATCTAATTCCCAAGACACCCTTTTTGGTTTCGATGAAATCGTAACCTTTGTAATCACATGGCGGTGTATGTATGTATGTTCGTGTCATGAATGGGTGGGTTTGTAAAGGGCGCTGAATGAGGACACACAAGACCTTCTAGCTTGCAACTGTTGCTACGCAGAAAGATGGGGCTATCCCTGCTTCTGGATATTGTGACATAATGCAAATTGGGGTATCAGGGTATGCACCCTCAACTTTATAGGTCGATCTGACTTTTTCCCCAGTTACCTATTTTATGGATCTACACTTGTGTGTAGGGGTGTATGTGTGTAAAAAACACACACACAATCCCATTTCTGGCATGAGTCGTTGATACATGCAAGACAAAATACCTGAAGACTGGGGACATCAAAAGTCCATGATGCTGATTGGTGGGTACGGGTGTGCATGTGTGTATGTATGTGTTTTTGTGATGCCTACCTTGTAAACACGATATCCCAAGAAGGGAAGCTTGGACGGATCGTGTATTTAATACATAGGTGTACCACATCGAGTGCAAGAATCCTATCGTTTTTGGTGGAGGTCAAAGGTCATTTGGAGTCAGCAGAGGTCAAATTGTGGAAAATTTGTAAATAACATCTCAAGAAAGGAAGCTTGGACAAATGTCATATGTGGTACGTTGGTGTGCCACCTTGAGTATAAGATCCCTTTTGACTTTGGTTTAAGTCAAAGGTCATTTGAGGTCAACAGTGGTCAAATTGTGAAAACCTTATAAACACAACATTTCAAGAAAGAAAGCTTGGACAATTGTCATGTGGTATGTAAGTGTACCACATTGATTACAAGGTCACTTTCGAATTTGATAGAGATCAAAGGTCACGTGAGGTCAATGGGTCAAATTGTGAAACTATTGCAAACATAATGTCTCAAGAAGGAAAACTTGGGTAGGTCTCCCATTAATGTATCTCACTGAGTACACAAAAATTCCATTGTTTTTGGTGAAAGTCAAAGGTCATTTGAGGTAAACATGGTCACATTGTGAAATTCTTGTAAACATCATATCTCAAGTAGGGAAGCTTTGGCAGATTTCATGTAGTATGTAGTTGTATCTCATTGAGTACAAGAGTACATGATCACAAGAAAGGAAGCTTGTAAAGATCTCATATGTCATATAAAGCACAGATAACCTTTGATACATACTAATACTGTAATGTAAGACTCAGAAAAAAAGCTCATAGCTGGATCTTCGTATCCACAATGCAATTGTGCATTCTGGTTGTATTTGGTGGAGTATCAAAACAGGTAAATTTTTATTGACTTCAACTGGCAATGAAAACTGATCACTTGCAGAGAAATTCCCTAAACTGCTGTTTGGATTGTAGGTAGTGAGGAAGCACAGAAATAAAAAGGAACTTCCCTCATAGGCTATAGTTACTAGTATGAACTGACTGCAAGTACACATAGACTTGGCCATATCTTTTTAGAATATCCATGTCGCTCCTTCAGTTCTCTCATTTCTGCTGCACCTGCACTGCAGACAGACAAGTGTACCTGCAGTTAACCCTAATGCATGCAATAAATACAGTGCCTAGTCAGATGATATCCTAGTCTATTTCATGTTGTGAGATCTGCGGACCGGAGAGAGACGGGACTTTCATACAAGACGTTGCTTCCACGTCTCTTTCCCCAAGAGCAGAATTTTTTGAGTCATGTGATAGATCAGAATTACTTTTGGGGTGAGAACAGCAACAGAAACCATCCGAGATGTCATACGCATCTCGGGACTCTTTTCCATAGGTAGCGTAATGCAAGTGTTCCTAAACTCTATTTAATTTTGTTTTGTCATTCAGCGGAGCTGAACTTAATACCGACTACATCCACACTTAGTGAGGGTATGCAGTACACTCAGACTATCACAATTTCTGCTCAGGTAGAGGATGACGGATACTCTGTCAGTAAGTACACTCAAATGAAATGGCTTCCCATTGGCCCATTTGTATTTCTTTTTTGTAACAATTGGCTATTAATAATTCATTATGTAAATAGGTCACAGTGAGTGTTCTGCTCCATTGAACCTTCATGGCGACGTGGATAACTTCCCATCATAATTGTGCTCATGTTTTTTTGTTTCTATTTACACATGTTAGGGTATATTGATTGCACAAATCATGATAGCGCAAGGGAATCAACAAATACATGAAACAAAATGGCGTGATGGCTCAACAATCAGTATGCCCTAGAAAGTATACCTCCGTAGGTCATTATGTGGACTTTTTTGGAAAACCATATTTCAACGAAGATAAGATTTGCTAATCACAGCATGAACAACTTACATAGAATATTGAAGTGTTTCTTTAAAAATTCCATCGTGAAGCTGAGTCATGGGTTTGTGTTTCCTCGCCTTGAATACTGTAACAGCCTTTTCGTATTGCCTGCATGCAAAGCGATTCCAAAGATTGCAGAACTTCAGAAATTTTGCAGCTGCAATGATAATAAAGCGGTATCAATTACCACCACCAACACATTACCCTTACTTTAAGAAGTTTGTACTGGCTACCAGTTGATGACAGGATAAAGCTCTAGAGTCTCCTTTTAGTGTGCAAATGATGCTGTCGTTGGACAGGCTCCCTCTTACCTTGGTGATATGTGTACCGTTAAGCCTTCTTCTTACCATTTAAGAAGTTCCGCTTGAAACGAAACCAGCCTGGTTGTTTCTTTTGTGAGGCATAGTAACTTGGCCGGAAGGGCATTTTCTTTTAGTGGCCCCATGTTATGGAGTAGCGTCCCTCTTATTGTCAGAATGCCTGCTTCTCTTAACCTTATTTATTTAGCCTGGCTGTTTGATGATGTGTTGTAAAGTGCAGCTGAAAATGCTAAGGTTTATATGCGCTATACAGGTTCCTGTATTGTTATGTATTGTTATTATTATCATAATTGGCTGCTAAAAGTACAAGAACACCCTATTATTTTGGTGGAGGTCACATGACCTGGAATAGCATATTTTGCACTTTCTTTGCTAGAGTTTGTTTTCTATCTGCAGCAATATCTGTGAAGATTGATGAGCTTCACTAGCTAGTGCCTAAACTTAGCTAAAGACAGAAATCTCAGATAAATTATCCAGGATATCTGAATGCAGTTCGTTTCCAAGGCAATGATGATGGAGAACCCATAGTATATTGATTGCTTCCAATTACTGCTTTGACTGTTAAAAAAGAAAGAGCTGATCATTGCAACTTGATAGAGAGCCAATTGAAGTTTCTAAATTTGGGAACGAGCATTTTGCATGGTTTACTACGGTATAGCACATGCCATCTGCAGAAGCTTTGCAAAGAGGAACTTCAACTGACATGGTATTTTGTCTTCTGTTGATGTAAACTGTACACTGGATTCAACTCACACAAAAACTGACACCACTTTTAGAACAAGACCTCATAGACTCATCATATGGAGCCCCAAATCTTGGATTGTGTATTATGTTTTGGCTCTTTTTTCGTCCTTTCTTTCATGATTCTGTGATAATTATCTTAGAGATTTGCTAACCTCTTTCCCCGTATCTGTGAGTACAGGTACGTACAGAACGATGTCGAATACATGTCACTGCATGCCATCGGCTATTTCACTTTGGTTGTTTTCTTTCGCACAGCATTGAATGTGATAGGTGACACAGCTGTAGGAGGCTCGGACTTTTCGCCTTCTGGCATATCATCGTATGCCATACCTACTTGTGTGGATACCTTCGAAGTTACGGTGGCTATCATCGATGACGATCTTGTCGAGGATTGCGAATCATTCTCTGTATCAATCATAGGGACCAGCATACCTGTTGGATTTAGAGCCGGCATATTAGGAATTGGCACTGATAGCTTGGCCTCTGTTACAATAGAAGATAACGACACAGGCAAGTTGCAGTGCAGTCCACTCTATGTACAAGTTTGAAATTAGTCGTTTTCAAAAACTCATCGTAACGACCATAAGTCGATTAGTGGAGCAAGGTTGAAAGTAATAGCACTGGAAATTGTGACTCGGTCCAATGCTGTAGCATATGAAGGGTTGGGGGACAAGATTTTGTGGAAAATCCATTCCTCTCATCTGACATGAGAGAGGGGCCTAAGGAAAATGGGAACCTTTGGAAAATGTCTTGAATCAAATAATTCCAAAATGCAAAACAGCACAATCTGTGACAATTTTTTGATTGTGCAGAATCCCAGGATGCCATTCTATTTTCACAATATTTTTGCTTTCAAAACTGTATCATTTGTACAGTGTAATGTAAATCACTCACTTCCTGGGTTTGTCATTTTGCCTAACTAACCATGCAGTTTGGATTCATTTCTCCCCCCCCCCCCCTTTGCACATGCACTGGTCCATCATTCCTATTTCTACAGAGAAAAAGAGAAAAAGTGAAATGTTTAGCCACTGTAATCTTGTAACCTTACTTTTAACATTGTTCTATGGTACATATTAAACTCAACTTTGATCATTGAAGTTCATCAGTTCATCACTTACTATTTTTTCACCTTTTATTGCATTTGCTTCACAATATCTGATATCTCAGTAAGGGAAGCTTGGACAAATGTCATATGTGGTATGTTGGTGTGCCACAATAAGTGCAACATCCCTATTGATTTTGGTGGAAGTCAAAGGTCATTTGAGGTCAAGAACGGTCAAACTGTGAAAACCTCATAAACACTTTATCTCAAGAAGAAAAACTTTGACAGGTGTCATTTGGTATGTAAGTGTACCTCATTGATTTCAATATTAGTTTTGACTTTGGTAGAGGTCATTGGTCATTCGAGGTCAACAGGGGTCAAATTGTGACAATGTAGTAGGTATGATATCTCACGAAGGAAAACTTGGGCAGACCTCCCATCAAGAATGTAGGTGTGTCTCATTGAGTATACAAGAATTCCATTGTCTTTGGTGAAGGTCAAAGGCCATTTGAGGTCAAAAGGGTTACATTATAAAATTCTTGTTAACATCATTATCAAGGAGGGCAGCTTTGACAGATATTATACTCAGTATGTACTGTAGGTGTATCCCATAGAGTACAAGAAGCATTTGGTCCTTAATGGAAATCAAAGGTCATTTGATGTCAGTAAGGGTCAAATTGTGAAAACCCTGTCAGACATGATCTCAAGAAAGAAAGCTTGTACAGATCTCATATTTCATATAAAACATAGGTAGACTTTGACACATACTAGTGGTATAATGTCAGAAAAAAAAATTGCTCATAATTGGATCAATGAAAACCACGATGCATTTGTGCAGTCTGGTCTCTTTTTTTGCCCTAGCCTTCTAAGGAGATGTGAAATGCGGGGTTTTTCAAAGGGTGTGGTGGTTCAGCGCGTTTGGGCATCCAAATGCAGGTCAAACCCCTGAAATGTGGGTCACTTTGGAGGCATGTGGATGTGACATCAGTGCAGTGTATGAAGCTCATGATAGAAGGTAGTGTTTTGATTAGCGATTTTGATAGAACCATAGACAGGTTCCCCCTGTACAATTTTCCACATAAATTTGCCCCGCAGACAACCCCCCCAGAATTCCCACCCAAATAATTCCCAACACTGAGAATTTCCCTCCAATAATTCCTTTAGGGAAAGGGTTACGGTTGAGGAAAAGGCTCATATGGGAATTGTCAGGGTCAAATTGTGGAGGGGGATAGGTCTGGGAATGGACAGAACCTCATTTCCTTTGGCAATATCTGTTAAGTAGTCGGATTAATGTGCATCAAAGCTCAATTTGTCATCATGCGTACTCTTTCATTTGTATTTACAGCTACCATAGGTATTCGGAGTATTGGAACATTCACAGAGGGTGCTAGTTCAACCGGGACCATCACACTGACTGTTACGGGCTCGTTCCAGGATAGTGGCTATACAGCAAGTACGATAATTTATAGACTGTAATTCACCCGTGAAACGTATGCTGCACCAGGGACGGATGCAGGACATGTCAATGGGGTCCACTAGATTCACGCTTTGTGGGAGGGTGTCTTTAGTGTGAAGGATTTACATAAAAAAATAGCCCTCTCAATATGGTGTACGAGTTTCTATACCAAAGCTATGATGAGGAGAGCAACAAGGAGATATCTGCATATGTAAGATATGTTAAAGGAACAATTTTAAATATTTTTGGGGGTGCATGTGCACCATAGCACCCCTCCTTCTGATCCGCCGCTGCAAATATTGTCTATTGTCATCATTTTTCCAAAGAGGTGATGAGAAACACTATTTTCTTCCTCATTATTAAGTTTGGTGGAATCTTCGCTCTGTCAGTCGTGTAGATCACATCCACTCGGCAATGCCATTTACATAGGAGGAAGTCACATGTTTATTCTCATTTCATTCTTCACTGCTTTTGATGTGAGTTACAGACTGGGTGGGTGACAGTGGTACAGAATGTTAGTATGTAAGCTATCACTTACCTTCAGTGATGTTTTCAATGAGATGTGTATATGCTCTCAGACCAACACAAAGGTATCATTTATCGAAGCATTACTATGATTGGCTAAAATCTAACCTTCTTTATTCATAATTGATGAAATGATTGGTGCTGACATTTTGCGACACAGTTGTAGTGCTTATAGTGGTATATACTTCATGTAAGCCAACCTCAAATCAACTTGAATAGTCGACTGCTAATCCTATTCAGTAGAGGCTATTCAGTCTATTCATTTCCCTTCTGATGATGTCTATTCACCTGAGTTTGAGGTTGGCTTACATGAAGTATATACCCTTACAGTCCTGTCAGATGACACCGACAACTCCCGCTCCGGCATTTGGTTGGCCATTGTCCTCCTGTTTCTGAGGCTTAGAGGGTTCATATCTTCTTGTATAATTCTGTTGATCCATCTCAAAGCCAATGTATCCTGTGAGACTTTCTAATCTGTCACGTACGAGCTTCTCCCACGCTTAGACCAGTCAACTGTGATTAGGAGATGATGTAACGCTTGGAAATCATGTGTGCAGCCACCAAAATCAGATAGTAATCTGTCTGTTGTATTGTTCTTGACAATTCTACAAGTCTTTAACAAGATCAGAAAGTAAACACAGTATGGTACTTGTCGTCTGCTACAGTCACCGTTTGAGTTTAGGAGGATTTCTGTACTGCAACAACGTTGCCAGTTGTCATGAAAAAAAATGTTTATTCTACCTCCAGCATTGCACGGTGTCATGTATGACAGTATAGCATTTAGATTGTGCGTCCAAACACAAAAAAAATCTATATTTGCCTATTTCAGGAAACTTCTCATCATGTTGACAAAACAGTAGACTTCTAAATCTTTAATTCATTCGCATGCGATCCCTAACAACAAGGATAAACGTATTCATTTATGTCAATGAAATGTTCGTTTCTAGTTGTGTGCCGCCACCTTCTCTGAAAATGTTGGCGGTTAGACACCTGAGATCAAAGCATTGCTCTGAGCAAGTTAATTTTTTAAGGATTAGTTGACTTAAATGATGTTGCTAGGTGCACTATATTGAACTAGAATTGCCTTACAAGGGATTGAAATACCTTTGAGCTACTTGAACAGCTTATCTTCACTCAATTTGGTGGGTCTTAAAGTATTAGCAGTGGTTAAATTTTCTGCCCAATCTCCTTCTTTGCTTAAATGCTTTCTCTCTGTCTACACAAAATGTTTGACTGAACTTAGACAATGAATATACAAATAGTGAATGTTCCTTAGTGCAATAGCCTAAGAATAATTTCACGGGTTGGAAGACTGGATGTTGTATTGGCAGAGGGCGATGCCAATCTTTCAACGAATGAAATCATTCGTAAAATTGCACAAATGCAACACATCGTTCATTTGGTATAACACCTCAGAATTTTGTCATGATAAAAATGGGGTGAGACAAGAAGAATGTGACCTAAATGTTGCGTATCTTACGCAATGTGCATTCCTCAATGTTGCAGTGAACACTGAGCCATGGCACGCACGCTTCTATGTACCGCAATGCAGTGATCGCTTACTCATTGCTGACTACATACGTAACTACATACTAACCAACAATTGTGGGTTTAGTAAACATTGAAGAAATATGGAGATAAGGTAGGACCAATCCATCTTAACCTCTAATTTTGGTCAGAAGAAGCCAATATGAAATCCTCGTAAAGACAAAATCTTGATAATGCAACCTTGCTCAAATCTATAACATTGCAGTTTAAGATCCCTTCTGTTTCTGGTGGAGGTCAGTGGTTGACCTAGGTAGGCACAAGGTCAAACCATGAAAAGCATATAAACAATGTCTAAAGAATATAAACTTTTAAGGATCTCATATATATATGGTACGATGATGAACTATGTTGAGTAGAAGATTTGGTATGTGTCAATGTCCTGTACCAATCATCAGAGTCCATTTCCTTTTGCTTAAAGCTGGGATATGAGTTGCACTGGCAATTGCCTGGTCATCTACTACCTGTGTTTTTTTGTAATTGTTTCAGATCCGGGAAGAGAAAGTAGGGGAAAAGATCACCTGTCACAAAATCTGACAGAAACGATTCATCCATTCATCCATTTGCCCTACAAAATTCAGACTGTCCAAGAAAGCCTAGCTGTCAGTCACAATTACTTGAAATCAAGCAGACCAATGGGAATGGATATGAATATTCATGTATGCAAAATGGGGCTTAAGCAATGTTTTTTTTTAGTGACTGTAACATATTTGACTTTGATGATTCCTTAAAATTTTTGGTAGATGTCAAAGGTCATTTGTGATCACAAGAAGTTAAAAGATTAAAACTTTGTAAACGATATATCTCAAGAGGCGTAACTGTGAGGGGTCTCTTGCAGTACTTAGCATGTGGATTTACCAACTTTAGAGAATCATCCCTAGGTACTGTTTTATTGGAGGTGAAATGTCATTACAGGTCACTGTAGTTTCCAAATTGTTGTAAATACTTATCTCAAGAAGGCTAAATGTGGCTGATGTTATACATAGAATGTGGATTGCCAATATTAAGTAAATGATTAATGTTGTTGGTGAAGGTCAAACATTATTTTAGGTCACCAGAAATCAAAATTTTGTAATCAAAATATTCAAAAAGGATAACTGTGAGCGATCTCATATTTATCATATCTTTTGCCCATATTGAGGGAATGATTCGTTACACTTTTGGTGGAGGTCAAAGGTCATTTAAGACTTTGGAGGTCTGAAGGTCAAAACTTTGAAAATACTATATTTAAGAAGGATATCAAAAATGGTAACTGTGGTAAATCTCACGATTAGCATGTGGATTGCCCGTATTGAATAAAATAGCCCTATTGTTTCCGGTAGAGCTCAAAGGCCATTTTGAGGTTACAGAGATTTTGCCTGAGGGATAGTGGAAGGGATTTGCCACCCTGTTTCCAGGAGTAGGGGGCACAGTCCCCTCCTGTCCCTTTTCATTTCCATAAAAATATAAATGTTTTGGGTTTTTTTTTTTTTGCCAGTTAAACAAAGGACAATTTGCAGCACATGTGTGAACTTACATATTTACAGAATGGCCTCTAAAGACTCTTCAAGTTACACCTCATATGGGCCTTGAAGCAGGCATTTGAACCCTGAACCCACTTGAAACTTTTACTAAGGACAGCATCGATTTTGGAATAGAGTTTTAGCTGCGATATTATAATAGTCTCCCCTCCCCCCTCCCCTTGTAGTTTTTGGCAGAAAGACTCATTCACACTTTATCTGTAGAAGAATAACTTTTAGGAATCTCGTGAATAGCATAGCATGAGTTCTCCATGTCAAGAATGTGATGGAAGCTGATGGAATCTTGTGGGTCAAAGGTCGTCAGTGCCTACCTGCAAAGGTCAGGCAAGCTTTGATGACCTTTAACAAAGCAACATTCCCTGTGCAAGCTGAGTGAATTTGCTATTGTAGATAGCTTTTTTTACCACCAGTCTGTTATTAAAAAGATATGCTTATACTCTATTTGGAAGTAGAAAGTGCAAAAAGTTACGTAAGGTGTATATGTCAACTACTTATCCTCCTTAAACATTAGGTGAAATGTCACATTGTGTCAAAAGATCACAACCTAATTTCAAAAGGTTAAAACCTTAGTAAGATGATGTTACAAGTCAAATATCTTTGAGGGATCTCATAGCTGTCGCACAGGTGATTAGTGCTGGTTTCAATGCATCTTTGTGCAACAAGTTACAAAGTCTTTCCTCTGTCTGGTATGGCATTTCGTTTTTCTTGCCAGCTGTATCACTTACCGATGGCGACACAGACGGAGCCAGTGACTACACCGGTGACAGTTTTGAGGTCACTCTCTCCCAGGCTGTGAGCACTACGACAGTTGAGATACCTATAGTCAACAATAATGACTTTGAGGACTATGAGACATTCACTGCAGCAATCACCGGTGTCTCCCCACCAAGCACGTTCAAGAGGGGTGGCTCAGGTGATAGTGTTATCATCAGTACCCAAGAAAATAATCTCCCGGGGGAAATCGAAGATGATGATACTGGTGAGTAAACAGAAAAATGGCTACGTGTAGTGCTCTTTCTCTTTTTAAGAGAAGGTCTTGCAACATTATCCTACTAAATGTCATATGACATGTAGGCTGATTTGGAATGTAAGATAATTACGCAATACATAATAATATAAACATAATGTATTCTGAGAGTTCCGTAGTCTACAGAGTTCAAGGCTTCGAACTTTTAATCCAGTGGTTATGAGTTCCAGTCTACATAATGCCCTTGGGCAAGGTGTGCATTCGTCTCAGCTTGTTTCTATCCACCTAGGCCAGGGACCTGCTGGGGACCGTAGTACTGCTGGCGTCTTCATAGCCTTTCCATACTCTCCAGGATCGCCCACGCTTACCTGGTCCCACTGAACATGTAATGGCAGGTGAATGCCGTAAAGTGCCCTGGGCATGTACACCACTTGATGAGAATAGACCATTATTGAGGTACTTGAGGACTTGAGGTAAATTTGGAAACAAATATTTATTCCAGTGCTGAGCAGTAATCAGTCAAAACTGCAAGATTGGTTGTTTTTGTAAGATATGGCAAGTCAAACCTACAGATGAAATGATTTCCATTGTCAATCCGCTTCTGTGTTTTTTTTTTTTTTCGTCTTTTACATTGACACATCAATCTACATTGTCCTGATCACTTCGTCTCGTTGAATTTGATCTACTAAACCTTGATTTTTATTAAGATGAAATCTCTGAGTTTGAGTATTCTTGTCTTATGCAGTGTGTGAAGGGTTTTAGACATGACAAATGTACTTGTCATATGCTATGTATGTAGTCACAACACACTGGAACATTTGGAATGAATCAAATCAGAGATGTAAGTTGGCTGGCTTTAAATGAAAGGCCAGTTTCTCACCAAACACCCTGCCCACCGGTGCCTACAAGGCATCTTACAGCGTCAGTCTGCTGTATTGTAGTATGCATGTACCATGGAACCATGTGATATTTGCCATATCTTCCAGATACGATTTACCATCCTATTTTGATAATTATCATCCCTCTCATCCAAATGATCCATGCGGTAAATTGATCACAATTTGATTCACCCATTGGCCGCCGGGTGCCTTTATCTTCTGATCACTAGGCTGTGAAGGCCTGGTGACTTTGAGCATGTGACTTATGACGTTGTTATAGTTTAATGTCGGCACTACATGTGGGAGTTTAAAACTGACGCTGGGGAGTGAACCATCCCCGGATGGATTAAATTCCGACGTGCCTCATCGAATCTGCGAGAGAGAATGTCTCATAAAATAAGTAGAGGGAGCCATCTCCATGTAAAAACAAGTTACATTCAAGCAGTTGTTTTATGAGGGACCCACTGGCCGAGTGTCGGAACGTGCGGGTTATATCTTAAATTTGACCACAGCCCGTTTCTGAGCTGTGTCTGAACTTGCAATTATTTATGTAATCTGATATTTGAATGTGCAGCCTTTGTGGGGAAAATGGTGGACAATATCTGCCTAAGACCTCTGCTTGTTGTCAAACATAGAGGGATTGTGCATGCACCCAAGCTCTTGATGATAACTTGACTGCATTGTAAGGTGCAAAAATTTGTTCCCAAGTGACTGAATGTTTACCTTAAGCTTCGATCCCTGGTGATCTATTAGTTAGGTGCACTCATCAGGGATGAAATTTGGGAGGATTTGTCGCTTAGTTGCTGCCCTCAAGTGGCAAGTCTTTAGGCCTAATCTGCCATTGAATTGCAAGTTAAGAGAATGATTTCTCCATTTGTTTATCTGACTGGGTAGGTGCAATTTAGCAGGGGCTGCAACAGAAAGCTTAATTTATACTAGTCCTTTTAGATTTTTTCCAGTGGGATATAAAGTTCAATTCATAAGGGAGTGTGGTTAAGAGCACCATTTTGTTTTTGTATGATGTATCCCTTTTTTTTCTAGTGGTATGCAAGAAATCTGTAATCACAGGTGCTACAACCTGTGAAAAGGAATACATAGAGCAAAGCTTTGACACAAGGATTATTGCGGACAGTCAAGTCAGAACCACTGTCGCACAAATCAAAATGCCTGGTCATCTCTTTGTAATCAAGATAGACTGGTGTATAAGCATTAGGCATTGAGCTTTTGCCACATGCAAATGATTCAAATGGTCATACCATAGTTTTGTCAATTTCCACAAAATTTTGCACATTCAGGAAGTTGTACCAATGTTCAGCAAGTTACACACCAACTTCAAATTCTCTCACTGTTATAGGTGCCAAAACGTCTCGAAAGTTGAGAACTAATTTTCAAGAATAGCAATTAGCAATATGATAGCTATGGGTCAAATTTTCCTTCATACTTTACGAGGAAGGAGGTGACATGAACCGTTTAGGTTAAGTTCCTGATATTTTTAAAGCTGATCAAATCTGTGAATGGTGGACAAAACAGACCATCGTAGCAATCAAAATGTAGGCGTATTGAAAGGAAGGAGTTTTCGTTGTATCTCCTTTTAAATTGCACCTCCCTGGCCATCATGTAAAGACGAGATTGAATTGCTTTACAGAAAAAAAGAAAACAATAACAGACATTCAAAGAACAACACAGAAGACAAAATTGTGAACATGAAAGAAAAGCTATGTGAAAAATTTAGAAGTGTTCAAAAGGTATAGCTATTTCAGTATTTTGCCTTCATTATTGAACAAATATATCTTGCAATTGAAATGTGATTCAAGACTCTCTAACTACAACAAAACTGTTAACAGTCCAACATGATCTTTGTGTTCCATTGGACAAGGATATGGAAATTCTAACATTGCAAAATGGAAAATCTCTTTTACGTAACCATGCCAATTCACATTTAGAAAGCAGAGGTCAAAACAGAATCTGCGTTTGTAGAAGGTTAAAATCCTGTCTTTACCGTCATGACTTTGAATGTAAGACAGACTGCCGTCACATTACCGAAAATGGATGAGAGACTTGGTCTTACATTCCTCCCAAATTCAGACTTGCCAACTCTCATGGTGTCACCGTATGTGTCATGGTTTCAGACATTGTCCTACGTTGAAAAAGTGCCAAAACCTCAGGGTAAAAACCACTTTGAATTCCAAAAGAAGGTCCACGTGGATCAATGCTTTTTCATCGCTTGTTTGTCTTTTTATTTGAATTGTAGGTGCACTGGTGTCAGGAAAGTGACTAATTTAGGCAAAAAATTTCTACTACAAGATGCTTGACTTCAGGCTATTTTCTCTCTTTTGTCAGTTGCTTTTCTCTTAAAATTGGAATTCCAATCTGGAAACCTTTAATAGAGGGTGAAGGAAAACAGTCTTTCTAGTTTAGAAAACACTTCTATTGTGTAACATGTGAGATTTTTTGAAAATCTCCAGCTTTGAGGAGTGATCGTCAGTTTTTCTGGCAAGAGACTCCAGGTTTGCAAATTTCTTACGTTGGCAAGCCTGCACTGACCAGTGATTAAAAATGTGATCCATGGGTAATAAAATTTGATGTCGTCTATAATATTAAATTTATCTATTATATTTCAACTTTGTATTAATAATGCATCATCTTTGTTAGTTATAGTCATCATTTCTTGTCCAATGCCTCATCCCTCGGTTACATCAGTGGCACCTTTGTGATTGCGGAAATCATTTCTTGTCTATTGTCCCATCTCTAAATTAAATTATCTGTGGAGTCGCAGTCGTCATTTCTTGCCTTTTGTGTCATTCCTTAGTGGCTTTATCTGTCTATTGTCATTGTCATCTCTTGTCTATTGTCACATATCCCTTTTTCAAACATATCCTTTGAAGTTGCAGTCATCATTTTTCTGTTTTCTCTCATCCTTCAGTTTCGTTTTCGTTCTCATCGATTACTCAAACCACTAACGAAGGCGCTTCTGTGATGGTCACGATCTGCTCAGATAATATGTTTGAAGATACTACGTACACCTTGTGTAAGTCAATCCCTGTCAACTTTGATTCTTCTGAAGTTGGATTTTCATCTTTGTTTCCAGTTTTGCTCACAGGGCAGTTCTGTGGTCACTCATCGAAAAAAAATAAAAGAGCCACACTGTTGTGATTCGCTTGATATTGCTTCAATAACACTGTATTTTCTGTCTAAACGTTCGCTCTCCGGCTGATAAAATAGATCATCTTGACTGAAAATGTTCTCAAGTTTCTGAAACCAATATTAGGATGTTGCAGCTAATTAAACTTTATGATTTCTATTAACCAAATGCAGTACAAAATTTATGTGCTTCAATGTACTCATTTTCCGGTAAGCTATTATCGACCCAGAAGCTTGAAACACACATACTCAGACGTCCCCGCATGTATGTTTGTGTATGTCAGTTACACTGACAGCTGGTAGTTAATAGATCCCTTGTGTTTATAGAGCCCTTTTAATTGCCATGTTGTAAGGAGGTGGCTGTACAGAGATACGTTGTCTCACCTAAAGTCTCCATTTCTTTTGTGTGTAAAATTTGTAGCAACATCATTTAAGTCAACTGATTCTTTACACAATTAGCTCGATTAAGAACAACGCTTTGACCCCAGGTGTTCAGCCTCCAATATTCTCAGAGAAAGTGAGGTAAAACTTGAAACAACCCTGTTTAATTGACCAGTGAATATACATTCACCTCATTACGTTGTTTAATAGCAAGGGATGGCATGCAAACAAACTGAGGAGGGAGAAGTCTAATATTTTTTCAACCAGATACATCATACAGATTCAAAGTTCTCTATTTTTCGTTGTTAATCTCTTCAATTAGAATTGAACTGTTTCTAACATATTCTGCAGAGCATCCTTGCAAAGGAACATCAAACAACCTGAGGTATTGAGATTCAGCGGCTTTGCTGCTCATACCTCTCTGCAAGTTTAGTTAGTATTTGAGGATCAGAAAGTATGAATACTTATGAAGGGATCCTTTTCTTGATAGTGGATGAACACCGGCAAATTTCGTGTACTCTTTGCGAACAGTGTTCAGAGGGTAACGAGGCAGGGGTGAACCAACAGTCCCATACAAACCCAAAGCTGCTCCCAGCCATGTAATGTCCCATCCAAGTAATTTCGAAAAATTTCCAAGGGGTCCCACCGGGATTTTATCCGGGGACCTAATGATTGCAAGACGGACACTCTACCCAACGAGCTAACCCTCCACCCCATCATATGTTATCTTATGTCTTATCATGACTTCACAGGCGACTGGAAACTTAGCCAACAGAAGTTTCATTGTTAGGTACCTGATGGAATGTGGAAGTTGAACACTTGGGTCCAAAAGTTGGACCTGGTACAAAAAATCAACTATCGATAAGTACACGCAGCCCCATCATTTCATGGTTACTTTAAACACTCATCTTGACACATGTCCATCAGTGCAAGGGTACACCAGTGTAGACACACACATATCAGCTGGACACAAATGATGAAAGTTTAAAAACATGCAGTCTGCTCCATTAAGCTTTTTTTCTTTTACACATGGGTGTAAGTGACCATAAAGATCACTTCATGATTACAGGTACCTCCTACTTTTTTTTTTTGAAGGGAAAGTGCAAGGTGGGTAAAAGTTGTTGTGTTGAAGGAACGTATAAGATCTCCCCTGGGATTGTTTTTGGTTTAGGTCTAGTAAGATCATCTGAGGTCACCAGCAGGCAGAATGTGGACAAACCATGTTTGCAGTATCTCAGAAACGACAAGTTGCATTATTTTCAAACTTGAAAGGTGTGTACTGCCCTTTAAGTAAGTGAGATTGTGAGGTTATTCTTGTAGGTCAAAGGTCATTTAGGGTCATTAGATGTTATAATATAGAAAGCTTGTGAACACTCTATCTTTTGAAGGGTAGGTCATTTAAAGATCTTGTTTGGGATTGATTTTGGTGGATACCAAAGGTCACCTGAGGTCATCTGCAGGCAGACTATAGACAAACCATGTTTGCAGTATCTCATGAACCGCACAAACTTTGAACTTGGAGCATAGGGGTCTAGTGCTCCACCATCATACAGCACATTACAAACCTGACTTAGGTATGGGACTTCCAGGGTTTAGGGCAGGAGAGCTATCTTGTGTTTACTCGAGTAAATGTTAATCAATTTCACGGTTGGGCTAGCCAGCCTATCTGCCCTGCAGGGTTAGCAAAACCACCTGAAGGTATTGGTTATACAGCAGTGTTTTGGATAATAACAAGAAAGATCATAAATCAACTCTTTGTACAAATTAGTAAAGCAATTGAATTAACTCGGCTGATTGCTAATTTCATAGAGTGTTAATAATGATGATGGGATGATCAATTGTCACACAACATCACATGTTCGATGTTTTCTGTAACAGCAGAAATTTACCATAAAACAGCGGTCAAAAGTTTTCCTTTAAACAGTGAACCGCAGATGTCAAAATTAGTTTCACAAACTTTTGTAGACTTAACACCGGGCCTAAAAAACTTTCAGCGTGAGATGCGTGATAAAAGTATTTTTAAACTTCATGTTAACGATGTGTTCAGTCAAAAAGTCTCAACCTCTGAAATTAATCAAAGAGAAAACAATTCTTTTCTTTTTTTCATGCTTTCAAAGTTGGTATCAATTTTTTTTGGTTCTGCAATTTTTTATTAAATTTAGTGAAAAAAGTCATTTTCTTTGTTTTAAACTAAAAGCAAAGTTCACCTTAGAAAAAATTGTCATTCCTTTTCAAATTTTTGAACTTGAGTGTATTTCTATGTTATAATTTTCTTTCTTTTTGGCCACATTAGTCTTCTGTAGCTAACAAGTGAAGACTGATAAAAGACTTTTTGCATTTTGTTTTTGTTTCATTTGGTGTGTGTATGTGTTCATTTCCTTCATTGTTGGAGTCTCAGTTAATTTGGAAATTTAGCAGCAGGGTAACTTCAGGTATTCAGTGCATGGCTCATTCATATTTTCTATTTTCATTTCATTCACACCTAGTAATCCTGCATACCATGAACTAATGTTGCTCTACAATTTTCACAGTATTTGTTCTTCATGTACATAGGCTTATCCTGTGTTTTGACTGCACCGTGCACACAGTCGTGTCACAGCTAGCTCACAGCTTAGAAGATAAAGTTTTACACCATTTTACCCCCTATGGGGAGGAGGCTAGGGATGATGTTTATTGCTTAAATGTTCATGCAGTTGAAAGGTGTTTTGAGAGGTAAGGTCACCTGTAGGAAAAAAAAATCTTGCTGTATTCTTTTAGGGTGGCTTAGAAACCTATGAGGGTTTTTATCCATTTTTGGTTCTGATGATAATCGTAACCTTTGTAATCATGCATACATGTGTGTGTACGCGTGTGTGCGCGTGTGTGCGTGCGTGTGTAAGGGTGTGCATGGGTGTGTGTGTATGTATGTCTGTGATGCCCTACCTTGTAAACACGATATCTCAAGAAGGGAAGCTTGGACAGATCTCATATTTGGTATGTAGGTGTACCATATTGAGAACAAGAACCCTATCGTTTTTGGTGGAGGTCAAAGGTCATTTGCGGTCAACAGGGGTCATTTTGTGAAAACCTTGTAAACACGATATCTCAAGAAGGGAAGCTTGGGCAGATCTAATATGTGGTATGTAGGTGTACCATACTGAGAAGAAGAATCCTATTGTTTTTGGTGTAGATCAAAGGTCATTTGGGGTCAACAGGGGTCAAATTGTGATAACCTTGAAAACACAATATCTCAAGAAAGAAAGCTTGTAGAGATCTCATGTTTCGTATGTATTTGTACCATGTTGAGTAGAAGAAGCCTATTGTTTTTGATGGAGGTCAAAGGTCATTTGGGGTCAACAGGGGTCAAATTGTGATAACCTTGTAAACACGATATCTCAAGAAGGGAAGCTTGGGCAGAGCTCATATGTAGTATGTAGGTGTACAACATTGAGTAGAAGAACCTTAACTTTTTTGGTGGAGGTCAAAGGTCATTTGGGGTCAACAGTGTTCAAATTGTGAAAACTTTGTAAACATGATATCCCAAGAAGGGAAGCTTGGGCAGATCTCATATTTAGTATGTAGGTGTACAACATTGAGTAGAAAAACCCTTTTGTTTTTGATGGAGGTCAAAGGTCAACAGGGGTCAAATTGTGAAAACCTTGTAGACACGATATCTCAAGAAGGGAAGCTTGGGCAGATCTCATATTTGGTATGTAGGTGTACCACATTGAGTAGAGGAACCCTATTGTTTTTGGTGGAGGTCAAAGGTCATTTGGGGTCAACAGGGGTCAAATTGTAAAAACTTTGAAAACACGATATCTCAAGAAGGGAAGCTTGAACAGATGTCATATGAAGTGTGTAGGTTTATCTCATTGAGTACAAGAGTGCTTTAATTCTAATGGAGGTCATCGGTCACTTGAGGTCAATAAGACTTGGGACCTTCTCGGTAGCCTAACATATAAACATACACACTGTGATAGAGCCTAGCCAATACATGTATTTCTAACTGTTGTGCCTTACACTTATAGTAGAGGAACAGACTAGATTAAGATTTTGAAGTAAACTTTGATCTAAGTTGCTTGAAAATGTGCTTTATGTTGCCTGATATATTGCTAAGCTTATATTGGGTCATCAGGAAGAGGATGGCATATTTTACACTAAAACTTTGTACATTCAACTTAAAAGTAGTGTGGAGAATGTTTCACCATATATAACACTATTACAACAAACCAACAACTCAACAACTCCAAGAATTTGAGACCAAGCTCAATCATATTGGCTCTTAGTCACAGGGGATGGGTTGAAAGAACTCTACGGCACTCCTAAATGTTCTACTTTAAATGACCTTATCTTTTAGATCCTCTTAGGTCTACTCAAAGGCAGAGTACACACATGAAACTGAACACATTCTTAGAAATTTTTTGCAAATTTATTCTCATTTAAAGATCTTTGAGAAATTGACGCTGTTTTACTCCGACATTTGCATGCACTGTACTTTCCTAGATTGTAGGTGTATCTCATTGAGTGTACAAAGTTCCATTGTCTTTGGTGAAGGTCAAAGATCATTTGCAGTCAACAGGGTCACAGTATGGAATTCTTGTAAACATGCAGTCTCAAGAAGGGAAGCTAGGGCAGATGTCATATTCAATAATTAGTTGTACTTCATTGAGCACAAGACCCAATTGGTCTTTAATGGAGGTAAAAGGTCATTCAATGTCACCAAGGGTCAAAGTGTGAACATGTAGATATGATCTCAAGAAAGGAAGCTTGTGCAGATCTCATATTTCATATAAAGCATACATAGCTTAATGTGACACATACTAATGCTATTATATCAGATTCAGAAAAAAAAATTCTCGTAAACAGATCATCGAAACCACAATGCATTTCTGCATTCTGGTTGATTCCTTGACGAAGGCAGGCAAGGAACCTATGCGATGGTGATGTCGTGTGTGTCTGTGCGTATGTGCGTGTGTATGTGATGCTTTGCTTGTAAACACGATATCTCAAAATGGGTAACTCTGAGGGATTTCATACCAGGCATGTGAAATGCCCATATGATATAGAAGGTCCCTATTGTTTTTGGTCGAGGCAGAGGTCATTTGAGGTCACCAGAGGTCAGAATGTAAAAACCTTGTAAACACAATATCTCCAGAAGGATAACTGTGACTGATGTCATACTTGGTGTGTCAGTTGGTCATATTGAGTAGATGATCCCTATTGTTTCTGGTCAAGGTCAAAGGTCATTTAAGGTCTTTAGGGGTCAAACTGTAAAAACCTTGTAACATGATATCTCCAGAAAGGTAATTGTGACTGATGTCATACTTAGTGTGTGGATTGTATATAATGAGTAGAATATTCCTGTTGATTTTGGTGGAAGTCAAAGGTCATTTGAGGTCACCAGAGGTCAAACTTTGAAAGCCTTGTAAACACAATATCTCCAAAAGGGTAACTGTGACTGATGTCATACTTAATGTGTTGCTTGGTCACACTGAGTAGATGATCCCTATAATTTTTGGTCGGGGCAAAGGTCATTTGAAGTCAGCGGAGGTCAAACTGTGAAAACCTTGTAAATGCAATATCTCCAGAAGTGTAACCATGACTGATGTAATACTTAGTGTGTGGGTTGGTCATATTGAGCAGATGATCCCTATAGTTTTTGGTGGAGGTCAAAGGTCATTTGAGGTCACCAGAGGTCAAACCGTAAAAATCTTTCAAACACTATATCTCCAGAAGGGTAATTGTGACTGATGTCATACTTGGTGTGTGGATTGTATAAAATGAGTAAAATACTCCTGTTGATTTTGGTGGAAGTCAAAGGTCATTTGAGGTCACCAGAGGTCAAACTAAGAAAGCCTTGTAAATGCAATATCTCCAGAAGTATAGCCATGACTGATGTAATACTTGGTGTGTGGGTTGGTAATAATAAGCAGGTTGGTAGTAAGATCCCTATTGATTTTGGTTAAGGCCAAAGGTCACCAGAGGTCACCAGAGGTCAATCTGTAAAAATGTGTAAACACAATCGCCATGAGTGTAACCTTGACTGATGTCATACTTGATGGGTGGATTGTATATACTGAGTAGAAGACTTTTTGGTTTTTGATGGAGGTCAAAGGTCATTTGAGGTCACCCCAGGTCAAACTGAAAACCTTGCAAATGCATTATCTCCAGTAGGGGTGATGTTGACTGATATCATACTTATGTGTGGGTTGGCCATACTGGGTGGATGACCTCTATTGTTTTTGGTCGAGGTCAAGGGTCATTTGAGGTCAACAGAAGTCAAACTGTGAAAACCTTGTAAATGCATTTTCTCCAGAAGGGTAACTGTGACTGAAGTCATACTTGATGTGTGGGTTGGCCATATTGAGTAGGTGATCCCTATTGCTTTTGGTGGACGTCAAATGTCATTTGAGGTCACCAAAATAAAGGTCATTTTTGGTTAAAGCCTTGTTAGTGTGGTGTTTCAAGAGCAGTAACTGCAGTTAATCTCATACTTGTCATGTGGATAATTCATGTTTGTTATAATATAACCATGTTGCAAGGAATCACAAAGCCTTTTGGCTTTCTGGTTAGACGCAGTATATAAATATAACTATTGGGGTTGGTTTTGGTGTGGACCAAAGGTCATCTGAGGTCCTTGAGTACAAAATGGTAAGATCTTTGCTGGTGCTGTTTCACTTTTCTGTCTTTTCTTATGGGTAGAAGGTATTTTAGCTCTCTTCCAAGCAAACACTGACAATGCTTGTGCATTTAGGAAGTTCCAATTTGAAACTTTTTACCTGTCAGTTAGGTTATAATGTGTAGTTGCTGTACTAATTTCACAAGTCTTTGACTTATAATGATGAAACTTCATCTATGCATCTTCAGCTGGCATTATGTTGGTTTCTGATGTATTTTCAGAGTGTTATGCTATGGTTATTTGCTGACGGTGTAACAAAGAAGTGCTGTGGAAAAGTGGTGTCTGAAAGCCCGTTTGGTTGATCAAATCTAGCATCATACACCTTTGAGTTTCTATTTAGTCCACAAATCAGCAGTGCAGTATTTGGTATTATGCTGCTTTTATTTATTACTGTTGTTTTGACAGTTAAAAGTGCTCAGTGCTCACATAGTTTTCAAAGCCATAATTGGCTTTCTATTTCAACTGAGACATTTGTTTGTCTGAAAATGGCGATTGACCAATGACCTCTGTGGAAAATGGTGAGAAAGGTTGACCTTATCTTTCCTGGAGGAATCATTACCTGAGATACAGCTCTTGTTCTGTCATCAAACAATGTGGAGTACATTTGTCTTTTGAAGTGGAAGTGTAATAGTTGCATCAAGGAATTATGATAGGGAAAAGTCTTATCGTACCATAGAGATGAATATGCTATTACTTGGTTATGTAGATGGAGGAATTTATGTAGTTTGTATAATTGGCAATGAACTGTTCTATGAGTATATCTCTTGTTCCTGGAGAATGTGTACTGTACCTGTGCTATCACTGTGCAGACTGGAGAATTCTTGGCCTCCAATATTAACTGACATGACATACATACATAGTTACTGGAAAATGATGTACATCATTGATGGCTTTATCTGGTAGCCTGTGGTTACTACAGTATATTGCAACTTGGAAAAAATTAATGCAAGTGTATTGGTGGCAAGGAATCACCAAGCCTCTTGGCTTTCTTGTAGTTAAGCCATTTAATCAAAGTGCAAAGGTACCAAAGAGAGTAAAGAAATAAGTTTAAAATAATTATGTTTATGTTGGTAGCCACAGCGAATAGTTGAAATTAGGAGCACTTGTCTCAAGATATTTGCATCATAATGTTACACTTATTCGCTTCTTTTGTAATTTTTAAGACAAGAGAAACACGAGAGCAGAATTTTTTTCAGGAGATTTGATTAGATTATTTATGGCTAAATATAATTAGATTTCAAATATTACCTTTGTTCACTCAAAATATCACATTTTGACTTCTGCTATCTTCCAGTTTGGTACAAGACTTTTATGTTTACTTCTCTGACACTTTCTCCTCCTCCCAGCTATTGACTATCTCAGTTCAGAACTGGACACTACAGGAATGTTCATCGATTACGTGGAGGTTCCAACATTCGTCGTACCATCAGCGACCAACAAGTATTCCTTCTCCTTCACCGTCTCTGGCGATGCGTGGGTGGAAGACGACGAATCCGTAACCCTCTCCTTCAGTTCTTTGATTTATCCACACAAGAGGAGCTCGGGGGTTTTCTTTAATCCTGTGAGTTCAACGTCAGTCATCACAGTTGATGATGATGATACAGGTAATGTAAGGGTGATGTAAGGGTAATGTGAGGATAATGTAAGAGGTCTTTTCACCTAGTTTTGCTATGGTACCGCTTGGTTGGTGTGCGCTCAAGTGTGTCTCATTATGACAGCCGGCCCCAAGTGTGATGGTTTCAGAAGCACTCTTCCGAATGTTCCACGAAAATGGATTATTCCAATTTAGAATACAAAGAGCGGTATTGCTTGCATCAAAAATGGTCAATAATTAACCATCTGTCACAAGTTTTGCAAACAAGAAACCGCATCTGGTAGTTTTCTTCGATACAATTTATGTGCTCTGAAATCAGCATAGAACTAGTGGCCACTAACATCAGGCCGAATTTATGCCTATTGCAAATTACACCTTCAATCAGACTGTACGATATTTTAAAAACGGCGATGGTTTAGTCTGAATTTACATCCCCACATTCTGTAAACCCCATGTTGAATTTATCTGGTGTGAGTAATAAATGACTCGTATAGAAAATGAAAGATGCAACCTTTGGGTTCATTTTAAACTTCTAGGAAGAGTTGACTATCCTCAAAACAAGCCTCTGGTAGGTTTCAGACATCAGCGGCAATTGCAAATTTCTGTTATCGTCAAGGATATTCTAACCTCTTTTTCTCGCATAATGCCCCATGTGTGTACGAAGGTATGACACACTAAGTCTTGGCTGTAATTTTGCCGCATGAGGACGAAACCTTTCAGCACTAAGAAAAATAATCAGAAAAAAGTCATTTGATTATTGATTCAAAAGTGAAATGTTCCATGAAATGTCACACATTTCACATAAACCAAACATACATGCTTGTAGTTTCAATGTACAAAAGCATTTCAGTGAAATCACACAAGATCACACAATATCATCTGAAGCTGTCCAAAAATTTTAAACAATTATGTCCTCTACGTTATCCAACCATATTATATCAATGTAATGACATGTATGGTGGATAGCCTGATCACCTCAGCAATCGCATATTTCACCACCTGTGAAAGCAAAGGGTCGGGAGTATGATTTGTATTAGTTACATGTTACATACATTACATATTACATGAGTTTTATTACTTTAAAAGAAACATTTAAGTGATATTTTATTGTCTGTCAATCTTAGTGGCTTAAAATATGTAGATTCAATTTTTGTACTTTTAGAAATAATGGCATCGTTGGGGGCTATGATGTAGCGCTACAGCAACATGTTTTGATGGCGAGGCATATTGTAGTCAGTGCTCATGGGGAATATACTGTTGGTAAGATGCTGATTGTGGCTGGAGCTGGTCTACTGGGGGTCCACTTGCATATCTTGTTTCGCATTGTGTTGCAATAAGTTCTTTAATGTCCATCGTAAAGTTTCTTCAGTAAATAGAAAGTTTGAACTTCATCTAGTACATTGATAGATTAAAAATGTGCCAAATGTTTGGTAACATTCCAAACATTGTCGACTTTTGTAAACTGAGTCTATGCAACAATTGAATTAATTACTTTCATGTAAGTAACACTGAGTAGTATACTGCACTCAGAGTGTTTGAAAAGGAAATATGATTTTCTTTCCGCAAGACACTTGCAGAGTGAAAAATTCAGGAATGTGGTAAACATCAATTCTTATGGTATCTGCTGTATGCATTAGACATATCAGTTTTGAGGGTATATCTAGAATTTTTTTTTAGAATTTCAATTCCACCACAAGTACTGTAGCAAAGTTACATATGGCACATACAAGAAAGCATTCAAATAATTTTTGTAAAATTTAATCATGTAGGAATGCATTTTTTTCTGTCATGTCCATCATTGTGTTGCAACATTTTGTGTAGCTCTGCACATAGCTTTGTTGTGTATATGCAGTACATGGGAGTACTTTTGCACTAGAATATTTTGCATCCATACGAAGTCGTTGCTGTGAAATTGATCAGCAATCTGAGAAAGAAAAAATTTAAAGAGCCACTGGCTTTTGCCATTTGTGCTTGTTGTCAAGATCGTTAGCACTAGATGCTACAAAAACGTTGCAATGTGCGTTAGCTGAAAACAAAAAGCAGAGTCATAAAACTGGTAAACCATTAGTTGCTTCTTCAACGGAATCATTTAATGTACCATGAAATATGTGTGGACTAAAGTGGTTGGGGAAATGACATAGTTTACAATGGTTGGGGGTTATTAAAAATCTTTTGCTTTTGTTCTACATCTTTTGCATTTTTTTTGGTCAGCGGAGAACCAGATTAAGTGGGATTATATTTCATTGCACGATGAGCCGTTTTTTCATGGCAGACCTCAATTGTGCTCTCAGGCAACAGAACGACAGTCACTCACCCAATTAATCCTGCTATTTTCTGGAAAATGCTGTGTAATGCTATTCAGAATATTCATGGCCTCCACCGCGCACTGTCCTGACCGACTGCAGTGCACCAAAACTACTTAAGACCAATCGTCACAAGTGGATCTTTATACCAATTTGAAACAGTTGTGTCGTGTTCCAGTCGTCGCGTTTGCTGGCTGTGCATTGAACCGACCATCGTGACTCAACTTGATGAGTTAAGCCTCTTCTTCCTCAGTCCACATGAGGGCCGCCATTTTGACATCCTTTTCACTCGTCGTTTTTCCAAAACGTGTCCTCATTGGCTACTGAACACGGGTCTCGTCACGGTCGGTTCGGTGACCTTACCACACTGGCCTGGCACGATTCAACTCAAATGCAATGGCTAAAATCTTTGCGACGAATATCAAACATTTGATATACACTGTTTCCTAAAAAAGTCCTAAAAACTGTTGCAAGTGAGTTGTGTCACCAGCAAATTTTGGCACACACTGAACAAACATGGCTGAAACCGTATAGCCAGTCGAGAGGAGGTTTTGTTGCATTTCAGTTGGGTCAGGTGAGGGAGCCTTTACTCATGAACCAATATTTGATGCTCTGACATATAATTTAAATTTGTGGCTTTCTCAACGACGAGTGTATGGTATTTTGATCTTAAAAGTTTGTTTAATTATTGCTAATGTATGATCTTTTTGGTTGAAAGTTAACTTAATTCAGCAAATTTTGTATGGGCTGCAAAAGATGGGAAATTTGGTCTGTAGTTGTACCACCTTAAGTACAACAACCCTGTTGTTTTTTGTGGAGGTCAAAAGTCATTTTTGGTCAACATGGGTCAAGTAGTGAAAATCTTGTAAACACAGTATCGCACGAATAGAAGTATGGACAGATTTGGTAGTTGGGTATGTGAATTTACCACATTGAGTACAAGAACCCTTGTGTTTAGGGACGTCAAAGGTCATTTAAGGTCAAGAGGGGTCAGAATATGAAAACTTTGCAAGCATGATATATCAAGATGGGAAGTGTGGACAGTTCTCACAGTTAGTATGTAGGTGTACCTTATTGAGTGCAAGAGCTCTAATGCGCTCATCTTGGTGGAGGTCAAAGGTCATTTTGGGTCAACAGGGGCCAGATTGTGCAAATGTTGCAAACATAATATCTCAAAGAGGAAAGCGTGCACTAATCTCATATTTGTTATGTAGGTGTAGTGGTGTAACATTTTGACCACAAAAATGTACTTTATTTGCTGGAGGCCATTTGAGACAACGAGGGTAATTTGTGGTGAAAACCATATGCACACGTGACATCTCAAGACTGGATGCTCTTAGATATATGTATCTCTGTAGTATGCAGGTGTGCATGTCGAGACCTGTCAGTCATCAGCGTAGGTCAGCAGGTGTCATTGTGGTTACCAATATTGCAACATCTCAACTGGCGCGATAAATCACTGCAATATCACCAAAAAACCAGGATGTTACACAAACTCGCCACGTACGCATTATGTCAGATTCAGAAAGAAAAAAAATCCTCATAATGAAATCATCGAAACCACAATGGGTATATGCAATCTCATTCAGTTGGTATTGATTGGATATTACTTCCTTAAACAGTGAGAGACTGGTTGACGCATAGTTAGGTGTCGTGATGAACTGAAGCAACTGATAATCCCCTTTTTATACTGAATTAGTCAGAAAACCTTTCTCCTTTCTCAATAAATCATTTTTTTCCTTTGGGTATGACAACTAAGGTCCCTTGTTTATGGAATACAGCACAAGAGAACTCAGGAATTTGATGTCTAATTGATCATGGTTTTGATTTGCAACCTTAGTGTGGTTGAATCACAGTGAGGGGATAAAAACAATCTAAGGTAATGAGTCGATTTAATACAATACGTAACATGTAACGTGTTTATCCTTTGTCATACGTGTGGTTGTGAAAAGCAGGATCTTTAGAGGCTTCTATTGAGCATTTCCCCTGCCTGTGCTGAAAGCCAATTTTACAGATATGTAAAAAAAAAATCCATATTTTGGCCATTAAACACCTTGCAAAGTTTGCTTACTTTTCAGTTTTAGTGTTTGTGCAGACCTCAACACAATTTAGTTTATGATAGTTGTCACTGTGAAACTTATGAAAAGCTTTTATCTTATGAACCTATATACTTTCAAAAATAACCTATAAAACTGATAAAAATTGTATGTATTTTTATATATTGTCTGATGACTTTACATAATGAAAGAATCACATGAAAATCTAGAGAAAGTTGGGTCCTGCAATGTGGCGTGACTGTTGAATTTTTTTGTAGAAGACTGAGTGGTGGAGGTAAGGGTATGCCGTCATTTCCCTCGATGGTGCTGGAAACCAGACCTTCTACACCCATAAAAAGCTATATTTTTGGCCCTTAAAAATCTTTGAAAATCATTTTTTTTTGTTTTTTTTTCATTTTTAAAGCCCTTTGTAAACTTACCTGTATTTTGAGAAAAGAGATGCCATGGGGCCTGTTGAACAATTATGAAGACATGCATTTAGTGCACCCACCAACCATTTCACATGTCAATAAGGGTAGCTCTAGTTTTGCTCCCAGCGGTCACTTTAATCATGGATGCAACACTGTAGTACTTTTTGTTGATTCTCTGACAAAAGACCTTCCTCGTTGATTATCTCACATTCATTTCGCTGCATCTGATACAAAGGGAAACTCAACAACGTTGCGTTCTTGACGGCAACCGTGTTTGTTCAAAAAGATACCTGGCATTGGTGTTTACTTTTCAAATAATTTTTAGTGTGTGTTGTCAAGAGAATCACAGTGTCAACAAACACACAAACAAACAAACAAACAAACAAACAAATGTGAAGGGATGTTTTCTCCGGTGTCCGTCGCATATGTTCACACTAGTGACACATCTATGGGTAAAATACATATACTTTCATACTGTCGTCTTATAGGTAACGATAATATACAGTGAACCATATCTAACAAATTCGGTGTTTTAAATATCCTAAATCACACACGCAGTCAGATAACATCTTTCTATGAATCGCATGGCAGTGTTAATATCACAATTCACAGCTGAATGTCTGGGTGCCATTTGTGGACTAGTTTTGTCTCGCTGGCATTGTCCCTTCATATTTCAATATGTTGCCTCAATCATTACTTACTTCATGTTAAAACCTATTTGAGAATTAGATAAAACTTAGGAACTAAAGGGACTGAATAGGCAGGAGAAGGGCAAATGGCCAGCCAGTATAGTTTGTGTATGTGTGTTAGACCTAAGTAAGCTGCTATCTCAGGACAGCCTGTAACTTTACCCAAGAAAACATTGATTTTGGTGATCAGAAAGGTGACCATGAGTGAATGTTGTAAACATACATGGGTGTGTGTCCCCAGAGTATATAATTGGTGTAAAATGGGGACATGTCCTTCCTTGGATTACGATAGCATGTGCGGCCATACTCTCCTTTTGCAAATTTATTATGATAAAGCCTTTAGTTGGTTTGCACAAAGTTGTAATCACTCCCTAGCTTAGGACATGAAACACAAAGGCCTGAGTGTGATTTCTCAATGCCATTAGGCATTTCTACTGATCTCTGGAAATATTTTTCCACAAAATTTGAATCAAGAATGTTGACCTGAGAACTAACTACAACTGTTGACACATAAGCAAATACTGGTGTTCAGTTTTGATGTTTTTGCACGCCGAAGGATGGTGGATGGATATAGGTAATGTGATCAATGAAAGTCTGACAGAATGACCAATCATGTTCGCACATTTCACACAATCTGTACTGGGTTCGAACTGAAGTGCGTACACTAACCCAAACATGAGATTCCCGATAGATCTTCCAGCAAATGTGCAATGAAAGCATTTGCCGATTTGCAACCAAATTGCAAAAGACGTTCAGAAGTCGTTCATTTCTGGAGCAATCATGTACCTTGTGTGTACATGATTCCCAACTTTGACCTCAGGAAAAGCAAAGTGAAGGTAAAAAAAGTGAAAGTGTCTTTGGCCAAACATTCTTGAAAACTGAATTAATGCGCCGATTCCTCATTCGCCAATGGTCATTTGTATGTAGGATAAGCAAATCATCTTAGTTGGACAATATGTCGTCCCTTCACCATCGACATCATCATTTGTGGGTCAGATCTGTCGTTCGTCAGTCCCGTTCTTAACTGGCTCAACAGAGAGATCACCACATGTGATCTTAGCCGAAATATTATACACTTTCACCTACATATCCTCGCATTGCTTAAGAGTTCTTGTGGACAAATAGCATTTAATCAGATTAATACACCTCTGTATGATGAAACACATTGTAATCCATTTTCAGGCAAGTGGGTACACATGCACCCGCAAGTGCGGGTCTCCCTAATTTGCCACATTTGCTGCCGTGTAACCTTAGACTTTGCTATTGTTCCTATCACTCCATGTCGATATGCATCAAACCAGTCTGATGTACTTGTCAGTTACATTGAAGGAGAGAAATAAGGGTATTAGCTGTAATGATCAGTTCCATCAGTTCAGGGGCCCTAAGCATTCCCCAAGATGTGGCAGGAGAGTATTGAGGGCAAAAAATGAAAAAAATCCACTTTAAGCAATCATTACCTGATTTTGGTCCCTGTAATGGTGGATTGGTGGGGCAGAATTTTTCCTGTCATCAAGAAATCTCCTGTTTTAGTGCTGACAATAAAGATGTTGAAGCATGTTTTTTTATCATATATGTATTCATTAATTTGTTTATTTCTGAAAACTTTGTTGAGAAATTTGCAGTGAGGTTTAAAATGTGGTGCTTAAGTTCAAAATGTCACATGCACGTGACCCGGGAATTACATTAGTATTCAAACATAGAAATATGACATTTGATTCCTAGGGCACAATGCTGAGTAGACGTGACACAACAAGGGTGACCCAGTTTCCAAAATTCCAGGGGGCGCATGTCAGCTGCTGTTGCTGAGACTGCTTACTGTTAAATCCACCACTGGTTCAACGGAATGAAGTTACATGCCTACAGTATCAAACATACATGTTTAGCAACACCTAGGCATGACAACAACTTTTCTTCATTAGTTTGAAAGTGATACAAATGTATAGGTTAATGAAGTTAAGGCCATAGGCTCTCATATGTGAACACAGTTATTGTATTAAAATAATTAAAATTTACCTAAAGAAATTTCGTCATTAGTAAGTCATCAAATTTACTGATGATGAAAATTGTTAATTCAAGGATGCTCACTGAAGGGTTTTTTGCCACCTCACTGTATCAGCGAAACCAAAATAGAAAAAAAAAAAGAAGATGTCTCTGAAATCTGTATCAACTTTGGTGATTGGTGTTTGTGGTGCTGATACTGGTACTTTGGTGATTGGTGTTTGTGGTGCTGATACTGGTACTTTGGTGATTGGTGTTTGTGGTGCTGATACTGGTACTTTGGTGATTGGTGTTTGTGGTGCTGATACTGGTACTTTGGTGATTGGTGTTTGTGGTGCTGATACTGGTGAGAACTGCGCATGGTTTGTATCACTGAATTTGTGATGCAACCATTTGCAGTGGACCCTATCCTCATGCTGTATTAGGTTTAATATGTTTAGCCCTGATGTGAAACTGTACAGAGGTCTTGCAGTGACGTCACGTTCCCCATGGAAACGCCTTATTGGATGGAAAACAGAGCAAGGTGCTTGCGTAAGTTCACGCCGCGCCTATCGTACCGTATGGTGAAGTGCTGCTGATCTTTACCAAGGTGTCTGCTACTTTCTTCATTTACAGGAAATAGGTAGAACGTGAGGCAGGGCTTCTTGCCTCTCTAGGGCCATGCCCCTAAGGATCATTTGCTGTCTATGGCCGGTCTATACAATGAAAAATATGAAAATATGACTAGCCACCACACAGTGTTACTGAAACAGTACTGTAACAGCTTTTGTACTAGTTACACAAAAAAATGATTCCATTCAACATGGTGGCGTAACAGCAATAGCTGATTATGATGTCATGTACAAAATTTCCTCTATATTTACTATTAAATTCTTCATACAAGTAAATTTATTGGGTGGTGCATAATCAGACTCACTTTGCGTGGCTTTTCAGCTCAACTCATGAACTCAAGTTAGATTGTGGTTCAAAGACCAAACTGTGCAGTGAGTGATGTGGCATGCAAAGACGATGGAGTCGGCTCACTGCCACATCTTCTGCCGGGCACACATAGTGGTTGAACGGTCGCATTTATCGGTCGTGTAAAATTCAACCATTTAATCTATTTGATTGATATTGATACATATTGATATTGGATTGATTTTGTCGTCCTCAGCCGTGATATCGATGGTGTCCTCAGCGTTGCAAATCACCGAGGAAGATTCCCCAGATGTGACGGGAACGATATCACTCCAGATCGACGCCATCGTTCTAATCCCCGGATTCTCAGTCAGTGAGTTTTGTCCAGTTTTTCTTTTCCCTCTTTGCCTTCAGTATTAAATCTGTATGACACTGCGATCGTGTTTAGCCAAACAGGAAGTGTTTTCTTTGTGCAGAGGTGTGTCATTAGTGTGTTTCAATACAGTCTCATGTATTTTGTAAAGAACTATGGAATGATGGAATGTTCTCAGGATCATAGAGGTCAAAGTTGGAGCTCAGAGTGCTTTGATTAAGGTTTCTTAGCAACAATTCTTTCACAGGGTTTGATTAAACCTTTTCCCAAGTCAAATTTCTCATGCGGATAATACCTGAGCCGTAATTGAGTATTTGCAATGCAGGTGCAGTGTCTACAGTTTGCAGGAAGGCTTTTTGATTCCTTGCCGTAGGCAGGGGAATCTATGCAGTCATGATGTCGTGTGTGGGTATGCGTGTGTGGGTGTGTGTATGTGTGTGTGTGTGTGTGACGGTTGCTCGTAAACACTCTATCTCAAGAAGGGTAACTCTGAGTAATTTCATTTTTGGCATGTTGGTTGCCCATATTGAGTAGATGATCCCTATTGTTTTTAGTGTCCAAATCTTGCATATTAATGAGGTTATGGGGTAAAACATAAAAAATTTTAAAACTGCCATAGTTCCTTATCCATGGGTCAGATTTGTTTTAAACTTGATAAGGTTGTCTGTTATTAACAGGTTCATGACCCTGTGAAATTTAATGCTTATCAATAGAGAGGAAGGGATAATTTTTCACTATACAACAATAATAATAGCCTAAACACCATTATTGTGGTTATTATAAACTACCGTACAAATATATATTGATCTACATTGTGCAATAGCAAGTGTTTATTCTCTCGCACACAGTTAACTCAATGGGATTGCTCCCTACAGTACTGCATTTGTAACTTAGTGAGTAATTTCTAGTGTGGGGGGCTAATAAGTTGTCCAGAGAGAGAGTCTTGGTATGGGAGGTCATGGGGCCAGATAGAAAAGCATGCAATGGAATTTTAATGGGTTTATGAAAAAAACGAAGAAAATAAAAAAACCATCTGTTCTGTCATTTATTTGGATAATATCAATATCCAGAGGAACAGCTGGTAGCAGAACAAGGTTTCTTAACAATCAAATTGGAGTGCTTTCAATCATATTTCACAATGTCGGAAAAGATGGAGGAAGCAAAAATATTGCGGAGGAATCATAACTTAGGGTCAACTTACCAGGACTTTGAGTGTGTTAAAAGCTACTTGTAACAAGGAAGAAATTGTCCTGGTGGTTTACGAAGAATTTTGAGGTAAATATGGCAGACAAGCTGAGTTCAGATGAGGTAAGGTTGAGTTATTTGATTCAACTAACAACAGGCAAGACTAGAAGCAGCATTGATTACTTGTGTGTTTCTTGGAGTTCAGAGATAATGTTGACTGATTTCATACCGTACTCATACTGTACTTGATGTGTGGGTTGTATGGCCCGGGTAGGTGATCCCTATTGCTTTTGGTGGACATCAAATGTCGCAGTCATTTTAGGTTACCAAAATAAAGGTCATTTTGGGTTAAAGGCTTGTGGTGTATCAAGAAAAATAACTGCAGTTGATCTTATACTTGTCATTTGAATAATTCATGTTTGTTGTAATATAACCATGTAGCAAGGAATCACAAAGCCTTTTGGCTTTCTGGTTAATATCGAAGGTTCTTTCCTTGCTGCTAACTTAACCCGCAGCACACCGTGGCAGATTACCGCTGAGGCATTCTGGGATATACTTTGTAGCCGTACACTGCACGTGGCCTAGATGCCTAGAAATATGCAATCGAAAATTGAGGTTCTCAGTAGATGTATCACCCTCTACTGGTCGGAGTTGTGCATCGCAGCATTTCTACTTTAAACTGCACCATGGCTGTCCTTTTCACTGCAAGACATCCCATTTGTGACATTTTCGGTTGAACGCTCGGAGTGGGTCACGCAGTTGCACTCTTGTCCCTTTTCCTCCCCATGATGCACTGCATTTGGAATTTGCGCTGTAGCTTATAGCATGTACTATTCTGACTTTTTTTTTTTCTTTTTTAGATTAATTTTTTTTGTCTGATGATTATGCAACCTCTAGTTTAATATATCATTGGCAATGTGTAGTACCCTTTGGGATGTGATGTGGGTTGGTTTGTGGAAACAAGCAAATTTGCATGTAGGGTACAAGAATGGAAATTTAGACAGTTGCCATATGAACTGCATGGCCACACTGCATGGAGGACTCAAAAACAGTTTTTATAAATTCTGGCAGAGGTTATATGAGGTCAGAGGTTTCATATTTTAATACCTTGTAAATTATTCTGCATATTTTTTTTTTTTTTGTTAGAGGTTGTACATATACTTTGGGAGACAACAATCATGAAACCCTTGTAAAAAGGATACTTCAAGGAAAGGCTGTTGGATTAAGTTTATTTTTGGTGTGATGAAGCACATGAAATTGGGTGAAAGAACCCGTTGTTCTGTGGCTACTGTCAGTGGGAGTGGGAGCCATGTTGTAAATTCCTTTCAAACCCGTTAAATACATCGTCTATTGCCTTAGAGGTATATTCCAGACCATCCCAAACTACACGTCACAAATGGAGAATATTCAATAATGACCATACAAGCCATTTTCCCCTAAAAATAACACCCACTTGGTCCAGAAAGATGTTGAAATAGAAACGCATTTTACGATAAATAACGTTCGAGACAGCCTCCAAATAATTCATAATCACAGCATGATGAAGTAAAAGTTGTGCAGTAGTTTTGTTGTCCCTTGCTTCCACGCAACTTCTATGTCATAGGCTCCGTCAGCCTATTAAAAAATTTTGACAGCTGGTTTCAAATGATCTGTATGTATACACGAACACTCTGAGCAGTTGTTGACATGCAGTTTCACATTATTATGGACTCTGTGAGAATATTTTAAATATTGCCCCCCATATTCTTTTATAGCCATTCTCATTTGCTATGAAGGTGTCCCATTGTGTACACAAAGTGCTGTTTTGTTAGCAGAAAACATTAAATCTGTGCTCATCCATGATGCCCCTAAAATTGTGTATTTTTTTTTTATATTGTGCCCAAAAAGCTTTCCAGTAATTGTCATTTTAGATCAACAGTAATTATTATGAGTCAAGTGTGTAAAGTCGATGTTTATGCTGCACTTACAGTAGTGGCCAAAACTGCACACATCGCATACCATCGATCACTATGCAGTGGGTTGGAAAATCTGCCACTGTTACACATCATCAAATCCACAATGTTTTTTTTTGCATCCTGATTTGGTCAATAAATTTGGTAATTTTAGTAAGGACCTTTGTGGTGATTTTTTAATTACTGGTACCTCAATTTCATATCGTTAAGGAACTTATTCACATCCCTTACAAAAGAGAAAGAGAGAATTAGAAAGATTTCTTACGCTTTTGTCGTTTGTAGCTCTTACTTGGATCGATGACACTGCCATAGATGGTACTGGTGTTTACGATGATTACGATGAAGGCCTAACAGCTGTGGCAGTTGCAACAGCAACAAATACCCAGGAAATCAGCTATGTGGTTGTCAGTAATCTGATAGTGGAAGATCACGAGTCCTTCACTGTCTCGTTGTCGACAGTTTCTTCTCCGTCACTCGATAGAATCGACAGTCCAGTAGTTTCCATCTCTGGTGCCAGCAGTACAACAGTAGTTACCATTAATGATGATGATTCTGGTAAGTAGCAAATTACGTCTCATGCCACCGATTGGTATTCCCATTTCTGTTACGTCACGCACCCTCTGAAAACTCAGAAACTCCATCCTGTGCCTCGCAAGGCAGGTTTTTAGATCAAACCAGCTTAATACAGCTGTTTAGCTATCACGATCTGCCACCATCACTCTGTCAGCTTGCCAATCTGTCTTTCTATCTGTCTGTCTGTTTTTCTGTTTGCCTGTGTATCTGTCTGTTGTCTGTCTGTCATGTCTGTCCATAATTGTTTAAAAGTGCTCAAACATTCATTTTGCAACAAGTTTAACTGAAACTTTGACACAATAATAATTGGTTGTAAGTTAAACATTTTGCATCAGGTCAAAGGACATTTAGGCGTTGTTACAGACCAATATTTGAAAAACTTCAAAATGTAACTCCTCCTGGAAAGACCCTTGCATAATGTTGAAAGTTGTTCGCCATGTTCCTTAGGTAATTCTTCTTTCAGAATGAACAATGAACGATTTTAGATCCAAGATCATTTAGAGTATTTGGAAATCAAAAGATTAAGTAACCTAAAAATTGGCCCCAGAGACAAATTTTTGGTTTCGATGAAAGAGAAATCTGTGTGGTCATGATTGCGTATGTACGTGCATTTGTATGTATGTGTGTTTGTGACAGCCAGCCTGTTATCATGTTATCACAATATCTCAAGAGGCAAAATTGCTACAGTTCTCAGAGCTGAGGTCAAAGGCCATCTGAGGTCACCAGAGCTCAAACACTGAAAATCTTGTTAACACAATATCTCAAGTACTGTGGGAATGATGGATACTTTACATAATTGGTTTGGTGGTTGGTCATATCAAGAGGATGAACACTTTTGTTTTTTGGCGGAGGTCAAAGATCATCTAATGTCACTAGAGATGAAAAACTGGAAAAGTTCTGAACACCATATCTCAAGATAAGAATCATGGAAACCATTGATACATAATATGTGAATGAGTTATATCAAGTAAAAACCTTATTGTTTTCAGTGAAAATGAAAGGTCAGCAGGGGTCAAATTGTGGAAAATTCGATATTTGAAGAAGGAAAGCTTGAACAAAGTCTGATATGAGGCATGCACCTGTAACTTACAGAGTCAACAAGAAGACTAACAGTTTCTGTGATGGTCAAATGCCATTTGGAATTTATAGGGGTGAAATGGTGTAAACACAATATATCAAGAAGGGAAGCCTGGACAGATATCCTATTCGGCATGTAAGTGTACCCTATCGAGTTTAAAAACATACTGTATTTGGTAGAGGTCAAATTTCACTCAGGGTCAAATTGTGAGAATATTATGAACAGGATAGCTCAAAAAGGGAAGCATGAACAGACCTGATATGGAGTATGTAGCTGCCCGTTATGAAGCAGATGTAGCCTACTGCTTTCTGCAGAGGCCAGCAGTCATTTGGGGTCAACAGGGGTCAAGATGGGAACCCTTGTAAACACTAAGAGAAGCTTGGGCAGGTCTCGTATTTGATTTTCAGATGCACCTTTTTTGAGCGCAAAAACCTATCGATTTTGTCAAAGGTTAAAAAATCGTTTGGGGTTGACACATCCTCACCCTTTGCAATATTCCAGATAGTTAAATTAATTCTCATAATTGATTCATCAAAACCACAATGCCTTTTGGTTTTCTGGCTCAGAAACTTAGACACAATGACCCTTTTCTCCATCTCTGCACTGACTCACTTGATCGGAGGCCAGCTGTGACAGCTAGTGCAGCTTGCGACTATGCATTGGTGCATGTTTGAACTTGAACTAAGCTGACTCAGAACTAAGCAGATGAGCTTAGCTCTGGCAATTTCTTGGTTAGAAAGTTGTTGTCGTTAGTTAATAGCCTCTGCCTTGGGGAGCATGTTTACCAAAGAGATTTGATGAGAGGGGATATAGGTAGCCTAGAGGTGCAGATGCACAACATAATTATGGCCAATGCGTGGGCCCTTCTAGTGACGAAAAGTTTCTTTAGCATGTAAGAAACACATTATATAGTGAACATATATTTGGTCTTTCTACAGTATGTAATAAATGCAATAAGGTAAACGGACGGATGGATGGATGGATGGATGGGTAGATGGATAGATGGATAGATGGATGGATGTTTGGAGATGGATGCATGGTATGGATGGATGGATGGGGGTGGGATGGGGATGGATATACAAAGATGGATGGATGGATAAAAGGATGGATGGATGGATGCATGGAAGGATGAATGAGTAGATAAAGTGATGGATAGACAGATGAAGATGGAGATATGGATGCATGGAAAGATTAGTGGATGGATACTTGGATGGAAGGATAGATGGCATGTGGGATGAATAGATGGGTGGATGAATGGATAAATTTATGTACAGGTGGATAGATGATATGATAAAAATATTGATGGACGGATGAATAAGTGGACAGTATGATAGTCCAGAATGGAAATTACAAGCTTGTTGTAAAGGGTTACAACATTAATGGCCGAAAAGAGGAAAATACGCACAATGTAAACAAGAACAGTTCAGACTGTGTCAAAGTGACAACTGCTCTTGATCAGACAGTTAATATGGACTTTAAAAGGAAAGGTGCGGCAACAAATTTCAAGGTCACTGATGTAAAACAGGTACAAAATGTACAAAACACATCGTTAAAGACTCTAATTGCCATTTAGTTGAAGTGATAACAGTCAGTGCTTGGTGTGTGTGTCCATGGTGGGCTCGTTCTGCCTCTAGGGTGAATACCTGAATTATTCAGTTGATGATTCATGCATTTACCTTGTATGGCCTCACAATAATGTTACATTCAAAGCACATTTTATAGTATTGATCCATAATTTCCATCCAAAACCCATCAAATATTGGTCCTTCTGGAAAGCAAATTTCTGTTTTTCAATTGAATCGTAAATTAACATAGGCCAAATGTGGAAAATTTTAGTTGAGAGCCATAGGGAGGGACCCACATGATATGCCTGACAGTATCCTTTGGTTACACAACCCCAGTTTATAATTTGAGGGTTTTATTTTGGAAGCATACATTTGTTGTCTTTGAAAATACATTGATATCACTTTATCAATGTGTAAGACAGGCAGCCAGTGTATAGGTCTAACAAAGTAAATACCGACATCATGCACCACTCCACATCCCTAAAGTGAAATTTCCCGATATAGTTTCATGCATGATGTGCTGGAATTACCAGTCTGTGGTACCACAGAGTAGAACAAGATGCTCCCAGTAATGGAGGAGATGTGCACGATTTTGATATATGGTATTTTAATCGATTTTTTATGATTTGCAAAGGTTTTACATATGAAAGAATAGTTTGCTGTTTATAATCAGTGTAAAGTTGTTACTTGCGTTTCCTGTATTGGCATTGCCTGTTGTACATGAAGTTTGCATGTAACTTTCGGTGCACTTTGAACGCTCAAAAATTGAGCAAATCAGTCCTGGCAGAGGTCTGCTCATGGAATGTGGCTTAAATTGGTGTATGCCCCACAATGAATTATTGGTTAAAAATCTTGACAGTAGGTTACTGATAGACACCAACTGGTCACCTGCAAAAAAAGTCACCTGCAAAAAAATGTCACCTGCAAAAAAAGAAGAAGAAGATGTATTAAAGGTATGATATGGGTTTACCGATGCCGTTTGAACAATCTGTTGAAGAAAGATGATGTAATCAGCGAAAATTTGTTTGAAAGACTCAGATTTGCATTTCACTTTTAATTCAGTGGCCTCTTTGTGTTAACATTCAACACCAACTTCCATTGGACTTGTTCATTATTAACAATTAAGGGTTCCTATATCCTGGAAAAGTCATATTTCCATTTGCCCTGCCTGGAAAAGTCAATGAAATTTTGTAAAAAGGACAGAAATCATGGAAAGTCATGACATTTAGAACAGGACAATTTTCTTTGCAAGTTGAGAAAACCAACTTTCAATCAGGATTATTGTGTCACTATTCATCTATCAAATGTCTGTATGTTGTATCATAAAAGGGTCATGTAAAAGTCATTAAGTAGTCATGGAGAAGGCAAGAATGATATTTCCTAAAGGTTCAGAAACCCTTAAAAATGTTTCAATCAGCCAGTGAGTATAGCAAGGTGATGCCCCTTAACATTTGAATTGATAAACATAGTCGTACAAGAAGAGTACTGTGTAGGTACGCCTCACAAATCTGACCTACGATCATCTTCGGTCCACAAAACTTCGCTCTTCTTCTCATTATGCAGCCTGCATGTCCCTCATGTGGGTTTTAAGTGCACACAGCCAGTTTATGGACTCTGTGAGGCCAGGGGGTATGTGCACTGGCGTGTGACTCATTTCTGTTTTGCTTGCTCTGAGATGAACTTAGGTTAGTTTTTTGAGTCCCCCCTTCTTAGTCACCCTAGTACATCCGTGGGAACCACTGTCTCTGTCCATGGAATACAACCATAATACAGATTTATTCATCACAGCACACACAACAGACAATTTTGAATGTTGATGAAAGTCACCATGAAGAAGTGAAGAATAGAGATGCCCTTGGCCCCAATACTACTTTTTGTTCACACCTCTGAATTCACTCTGCATTGCCTGAGTCACAGCAATATCATTATGGCCACCGACAGGTCTGCTGGAAAGTTACTAATTCCTACAATTTTTGAGAGTGAAGACAGCAGGAATGCTGGTAATTGGGGAATAATTGTATTTTTTCATGCCACCTGTGATATTCTAAGACCCTACCTTGGCACCTTCTCAAGTTTTCACATGAAGCTACGTTTGGTCACTCCTTTACAATGGCTTGGACGCCACATGTATCAGGGGAGTTAGGGGCAAGATGATAGCTGGGTAGTTTAAGTGGGTCAAATATCTTATCAAGAGACTCATTGAATTATATGGGGAAATATACATCTAGAAAAAGATACAGACCTTGTGACAGGCAGTGTATCAAAATTGTTAACTATTCATTAATGCCCTGTGATAACATAATAAGCTTTAACAACTAATGCTTTTCTTTGTATCTTGTGTTGCATCCCAGCAACCGCACAGTGTCTGATGGTTAAATCTTGGGTAATGTTCATATGCTTCACCATCCTCACTATGTAAAGTGTTAACAATATTCATAGCTCCCAAAAGTTGAAACCACCGGTGAACTAACTCTTTTTGGAATACTCACAACGGTGACGCTGAAGTGTCTGCGATACAAACTTTCCAAAAAATGTAAAATTGAAGAACATCACCTGTGGCATTATAGTTTCAGCATAGCTTCATCTTTCACCATATCTTTCTTCTTTCCTTTATTATAGCACATTTTTCCTTTAAGATATAGCATATTTTCCTTTGGAAATTTTATCTTTTCCTTTTGTCATACAGCCACATTTTGCTTTGACTCTGTTTCAACCGTGATAGAAGGAGCTGCCGTGAATACAATCTCATACACCATAGACGCAACCCTTGAAGACAGCTTCTATGTCGGTATGTATTGATGGTCATGTTTAGTTGCTAGTTGTATACAGCTGCTTTATACACCTTAAGTGGCGTGTGTGCTCTCGTGTGCATTGACCAAGATGTCATTAGGGTATAACTGTATTTTGAGGACAGTGCAAGGGTGTGTTGAAAGAGCTCACTGTTACACTTCTTTCCCTATCTGAATCAGGGCTCAAACAGTAAGTGGAAGTCCTAGAAACAATTTATGTGCTAATTTGATAGTCCAGAAGCAAAGTTAAGGTACAGTAAATGTCTTGGGAAGTATTCCCTCTGATGAGGTACCCGTGCAAGCTGTGTATGTTCGTGTGGGTGTATGGGTGTGTGTGTGTACGTGAAACAAAATTCCAATCCAAAAGTTTGGGCCCGCAACACCTCCTCTGAAATAGTGTCTCTGATCAAACTTTAAGGTCAAAGTAGTGAATATCTATTTCTTAATCCAAAATTGCTATTTTCAATGGGACCTTCAAATGTATGACCTGCATACAAGATTTTATCTAAAAACGGTCCACATTTGTATGAGTGTTGAGCTCGAGGTCCGATGTCAAATTTGGAACTGAAAAGTTGTAAATGTCAAAGTCAGCAGATCCGTGACCCATGACGTGAGGTTGCGTCTTCTTAAGAAACATAAGGTCAAAGGTGAGGGGTCCAAAGTAAACTTGGTAAATCTTATTTTTGCTGTATTTTTAATCCAAAATGGCTATTTTCAAGGGACCTGCAAATTTATGACCAGTATACAAGATTAGATTTATTATTATGTTTACATGTCTTTGAGATCAAGGGGCAGAGGTCAGAGGGCAAATTGTGACCGAAAGTTGTTCTCTGCAACTCCTCCTAGATAGCATGGTTGATGAAGGTGTCGGTAGATAAAGTGATCCATGGTTTTGAAGATGATAGTCCAAAGGCCAAATCTCAAATTGGCAAATTGCTTCTAAAAAGTATCATGATTTTCTTCTAGACAGTAAATCTAATCGACTTCAAACTTGGTCGTTGGATACCTGAGTATGATTTGTAGTGTTGGCCCCATCGGCCACGCCATAGGTCAGATGTCAAGGTCATTACAGCACTCAATAAATACAGTATGGTATGTTCCATCAGTGCAATGTGTCAACATAACTTTTCCATGCAATGTGTCTTAATTTTTTCAACCTATGCAACCATGTTTGGACAGAGTGATTGTGTCTAATAACAATGTCATTTTCCATGTTTTTGGTAATTCCTTTACTCAGTGTGTTTCCACTGTCATGTGCAGACTGGACAAGCGGTTGAGGTATTTAGAGTACAGTTTGGGGGGGAACAAAATGGAATAACTTAAATGGTCATGACACACTTCTTAGAACTTTTGCAAAATGCTCAGAGTGATGGCCAACTGATCTGAGAAATCAATTAACTCTAAGGATTATGTTGACGCTCATCTGATTTCTGCACTTCTACACATGTACACACAGAGCTTGCACGTCTTTTGAATACGTTCATTGCCTAGTGTGCTAGCTACGTCGACTCATAACGCGACATCTCTGACTGGTATAATAACATGCATGTAAAAGAGGGAATGATTACTACATAGGGGTCTAGTGCTCCCTAGGGTCATTCAGCACCTTGCAAACCCGACCTATGTACGGGACTGAATGGGTTTGGCTGGAGAGCTATTCTGTCATCACTCGAGTGTGCAATAATCAAATTTTGCAGTGGCTGCGGACTGGCCAGCCTATCTGCCCTGCTGGGTCATCAAGTCCACCTGAACGTATCAGTTATTGACATCACATTCCCATATTAGCACGTAGTTTGGATAGCAACAAAATGAATTTAGTAAGTGGACACGCGAGTTAAGCTAGTGAAGCACGTGGCTGAGTGATTATCGTAAACGCTAAAGATTTATAAACAGAGTTGATTTCTTGCATCATCAACATTGCAGTGTCTTTACAATGCATCCATTGACTTTGATTATCTTAAATACTGTCCATGGTAAAGTTTGAACATGTACGGAAAACAGCACAAAAAAAAATAGAAGTCGTGCTACTTGCCATTTGCATTAGTATATATATATATATGTGTAGATTTGACTCGTGGGAGTAAAGTGCTCAATTAGAATACTAAGAGCGAATATATTTGTCATACTAATATGCTATGATAACAGTCTACTACATGTGTTTCACGCTGAAAGCGATTTTCAAGTTACTTGAAAAGTTACTTTGAACCTTATTTTAATTGTAAACATGGTATTTCAATAAAAGAAAAGTTGTTGCAACTTCAAACTTGATGTGTAGGTTGTCCGATGTAAACATATGATCTCTACTGGTTTTTGATTCCTTGCCCTAGGCAGGCAAGGAATCTATGCAATGGTGATGTGTGTGCGTGCGTGTGTGCATGTGCGTATGTGCGTGTGTATGTGACACTTTGCTTGTAAACACAATATCTCAAAGGGTAACTTTGAGGGATTTCGTACTTGGCATGTGGATTGCCCATATGATATAGAGGGTCCCTAATGCAATTGGTGAAGGTCAAAGGTCATTTGAGGTCACCAGAGGTCAGAATGTGAAAACCTTGTAAACACAATATCTCCAGAAGGGTAACTGTGACTGATGTCATACTTGGTGTGTGGGTTGGTCATATTGAGTAGATGGTCCCTATTAGATGGTCCCTATTGTTTTTGGTGGAGGCCAAAGGTCATTTAAGGTCACCTGAGGTCAGACTGTGAAAACCTTGTAAACACGATATCTCCAGAATGGTAACTGTGACTGATGAAATACTTAGTGTGTGGGTTGGTCATGCACATTGAGTAGATGATCCTTATTGTTTTTGGTCAAGGTCAAAGGTCATTTGACATCACCAGAGGCCAAACTGTAAAACCCTTGTAAACAAAATGTCTTCAGAATGGTAACCATGACTGATGTAATACTATGTGTATGAGTTGTTAATAATGAGCAGAAGATCCCTATTGTTTTTGGTCAAGGTTAAAGGTCATTTGAGGTCACCAGAGGTCAGAATGCGAAAACATTGTAAACACATTTTCTCCAGAAAGGTAACTGTGACTGATGTCATGCTTGGTGTGTAGATTTGGTCATATTGAGTAGATGATCCCTTTTGTTTTTGGTCAAGGTCAAAGGTCATTTGAGGTCTTCAGAAGTCAGACTGTGAAAACATTGTAAACACAATATCTCCAGAATGGTAACTGTGACTGATGTCATACTTGGTGTGTGGATTGGTCATATTGAGTAGGTGATCCTTATTGCTTTTGGTGGAAGTCAAATATCATTTGAGATCACAAAAAAAAGGTCATTTTAGGTAAAAGGCTTGTTAATGTGGTGTTTCAAGAACAATAACTATAGTTGACCTCATACTTGTCATGTGGATAATTCATGTTTGTTATAATATAACCATGTCGCAAGGAATCACAAAGCCTTTTGGCTTTCTGGTTCATGGTGTCAAAGGTCACTAGAGGTCACTAGAGGTTAAAGTTTGAAAATTTGCCAAGATATCTCAAAATAAAAGAAATAATATTTTGTGACATAAACTGAAATTTATCCGAGCGTGTTTTATGTCACTTAACTTCATTCAATTTTTGTACAAAGCATCTTTGATGGGTTGGCATAATGGAAAACAACAATTTTTGTTATTTTAAATAGCAAAGTGAGTTCGCCCGTCGAGTAAGATGAGTCGTCCCAATTTTCTCTTAAATCTATATCTGCTATGTTGTGTGTTATAACCTGAAACTTTTTTTTTTCTTCCGTGAACAGTCAAAATTCATTCACCAACAATATTTGCACCACAGAATTTGAGCACTTCTCAATCATGTCCATTAATAAACTTCACGCCTGTGAAATTCTCTTGTCACCCCTCTATAACATTTGTAGTGGAAGCATAAATTTCCAAACCACAAGACCAAAAAAAATTAAGAATACTGAGCAGCTGAAACTACATGCATACCAAGACCCGAGACGGAGACTTGAAAGTTATCGACAAATTTTCTGTGTATGCTATGTATCGAGTCACGGTTGCTCTCTTCTTTAGATAGTGGCACTACCACCTATAACTCCATCATACTGAGTGTTGACCCCCCTGCCCCAGCCCTCCAAGATAAAACAGTCTTTGGACCCTTCTCCCAGTCCAGAATCCAAAACATCACGTCCCATCTTAAGCTTGATGAAATATCGTCACCCTTACATTCACTGCCAACAACTTTGGAGGAGTGTTCAGCAAAGTTGCAGGCACACTTCACGTTAGGAAGTAGAGTTGCTTTGTTTGTGTACTCATGTTTCAGGTTTTTTTTTACGTTCAGCAAGGAACCACATTCAGTGCCCATTGGCCTCTTGTTTTGGAATATGGCAGTGACTTATAGGCCACCATATAAAGTCGCTCCCACAAGCAATTGCAGCTGTATGTAACTTTGTACTTGTCTGTTTAATAGTTGTGCCTGCCAGTGTAGAAAACTATGTAGGATTTCTAACACGGCTTCAGAGGGTTTTGAGCTGTAGCTACAAGCATAGTGTGATTCTGTCCCCAGTAGTCATGGGGCAAGATTTTTTTTTTTTTCACTCCAACAACCTTCACTGTGATAACATCTTTCCAGTTCACGGACAATTAGGCAATAAACATCATCCCTAGCCTTCTCCCCACAGGGGTGAAATGGCGTGAAACTTTATCTTCTAAGCTCTTACTTAAATTCCTTGTTCTGCTTTGCTTATCAGTCTGTTGTCTTATTTTTGCACAGAAAGTAAGGAAATTTTAAGAGAGTTTACCATGATTAATTGAAAAGCATGCAGAACACAAAATAGGATGTAGACTATAAATATCCCGAAACAGACCTACTTGTGTGTTGATGGAGTAACCAGTATCCCAGCTAAGATTGCAGTGGCAATTGACCAAAGTTCCTGGGCCAGCCCAAGCGTGTAATTTCTGCCTGAGGCAGTCAATCTCTGTGTAAGTGGTGAAAGAATCCAGACCCGGAAATTCCCATACATAGGTCGGGTTCTCCACACAAAAATTCTGCCCCACCATTACAGGGACCAAAATCACCCTATGGAAAAAAAACCATCCTTTGCCCATGATCGTTTCTTGAAAAGCACCACAGCATCAGATCATCAGACTCATGTGTAATCCTACAGAACTGAAATAATAAAGAATGATGCCCGACAGAATCGGTAATCAATAAGTAGCCCCCATGAGATACCAAAATAATCCACGGGGTAATTATCTCCTTCCCGCCAATTAAGAGCCTCTGCTTAAGGTAAACATCCCAGGAATTATAGGTTAAGGCTAGTATGATGAGCGGCAGGTGTTTGTTTGTGATTAGTAAAAATGTGACCTTTGGGGATTAGCTTGTTTATATCGCCGTACAATGCTTAAATGTTATTTACCAAATGTGTCACGTGTTGCCATTAGCTCGTTGAAAGCCACAGCACATGCAACTTAAGAGAGCTTTCTTCGCTTAGGAGTTGCAGAATGAAACTTGGAATGAAAAACTGTTGGAAGTGTGTTTATATCTGTTGTCGTTTTTGAGATATGGCTTTGTTAATTTTGAGAAAAACGCAAATGTGATGACATGGTACTGTTGAACAGTGTAGGTATTTCTTTTAATTAGCATATTTACATATATATATATGTGTGTACATATTATTATTACATATAAATTTCACTGGGTTCACATTCTAATAGAAGAAGTATATGCTTCCGGCAAAGTAAAACACTTGTGTTATATAAAATTCTCAATTGCCCTAGAGATAAAGGTCACGCAGGCACAGGATAGCATAAGACATGATCATAGGACTCCATCTCCTGATGTAAAGAAGTTGCGTAGTTATCCAATGTTCATACATGGTGCACATGTTAGACAGGAGTTTGCTCCTGGATTTGTCAATATCTGATGAATTTTGTTTGAAATTGTGGCCTTTTTTCAATATTTTCAATGATTAAAAAACAGCCAATGCTCTTACATGTCATTTTCACGTCTCACGATCCTTAAGCACTTCCACTTGACCTGAGTAGTCTTCATACTATGTTATATAAAAATGCGGTGTGTATGAAAAAAGAAAACCTTCACAACCTGCACTGCTGATTATGCTTTGTCAAAGGAAGGTTGAAAAGTTCACCAGGAGAATATTTTGCTCTTTATGAAACAGGAGTTTTGGTCATAAGTGCCGACTTGTTGATAGGGAAGGTTAACTGTGATAGCCTGCAATCTAGGGATGACGATAGGGGTGTTGTACAGTCCTTCTTCCGAGACGGTCAGGTTTTGAAGTGAAATCATACAGAGCCGTTTAAATTGAGAGTATACCATAATGTCATCAAGTCTTTAAATATGACAGCATTTTAACTGCAGCCACATCAACCAGAAAAGATTTATAAGGTTGTAATTTTGTATGAAAAGCAGCATTAGGTTCGAAGGCGAGGTTCTACCGTGTTTTCTTTCTTTCCTTGAGTGAAGGTAATCTTCATGTACATCATCGTGCAAGCTGAGTACTAATTCCTTACTTGTCTTGAGTTACCATTTCAATGAGGCTTTTTTTTTTAATGTGCCTCATTTTTTTTTCTGAGTGTATATGTATGAATACAGTTAGTGCTTTCAACATCACAGAATTTTTCCTTTTCAAATCCAGAATTAACGTTCTCTGATGGCTCAGCAACACAAGCCGATGATTATTCCAACTCAGTTGGCGAGAGGGTCGATATCCCTAGTATGGGAACTTTTGTAACAACAAGTTCAATTACCTTGTCGACTGACGATAAAATAGAGGACGACGAAACTTTCTCTGTCAGTTTCGGTACACCAACTGTGAGTGGAACCTTCAGCCGTACGATTGCAGATGCTATTGTTTTTACTGGTGGCTGCAACAGTCTTACCGTCACCATTTATGACGATGATACAGGTAAGGCTGGGCTTCCTCTTCGGAGTGAAAAGAACTTGCAATTTGTATCTTTCTTTTTCTGTGAAAAGAATATTCCATACCATCCCAAACTGCATGTCACAAACAGAGAATATTCAATAATGACCATGCAAGCCATTTTCCCATAAAAGTAGCACCCACTTGGTCCACAAAGATTTGAAATAGCACATGCATTTTACAAGAAATAAGGTACGAGACAGCCTCATGAGTAATACATCATCACATGATACTGGCGTTAAAGTTGCAGGATAGTTTTGTCGTCCCCTGTTTTCGTTTGGCCTCCACGTCATAGGCTCGGTCAACCTATTAAAAAAATTTTGGTCTTTTCAAAGGATTGGTATCTATACACGAAGAGGGATTGGAGCAGAAAGTTGTTGACATGTAGTTTCATGTTTTTATGGACTTTAAAGGAATATTTTGAATATTGCCTGGCCTATTCTTTTAAGTTGACCTGTCAATTGACAGTCACGTATACTCACTGAAAAACCCATGTCTAGGTTTGAAAAACTCAACTACCACACTTGACGATCAACTAAAAGCTACGTGTGCAAACTTGAGTATGGTTCAGAGAACCCAGAAGTGTCTTTCTACCTTCTTATCGAGAGTGATATTTGTCTCCAAAAATGTGAATATCAAATTCTGTTTGTCAAACGGAATTGCACTCGCCACCTCATATCAACGAGAACAGACGTCGCGTTTACTGTCGTGACGTTTCTGTGAAACCATTTTCAGCCCCTCATCTGTGGTTCCTTTCTAAAAATCTTTGTGCTGGTTACCTTTTTTTTTTGTTTGAGAAGCACGGAACGAACCCCTCTTTGCCACTCAGATTTACCCTTGAACTAAGACCAAAGTCCTCAATCATGAAGATGTTTGCTGAAATTGTCATGGAGATCGATAAAAGTTGACAGTCTCAATCAGGGTTTCCGGTTGTTCCGGCCACTGATGACTGGACCGTAACTGGAGAGCAACTTGTCAGACTACTGGTCGGCAAAAAGTCAATTAACATTCTGCAGGAAATGGCTGAAAAGTAATGGAAATATATTTTATTGGAATATTTAGCTCAAAAATATGGAGGACAGATTGGACTATTTGCAGTTGCATCGCGTTCTTTCCACAAAGAAAGAATTACTTCATAAAAGGAATTAAGGGTTGTCCAAAGGTTAGAGTGATAACATACTGCCTTTTGACCCTTGCTCAGTCTTTAACCCTCATTTCTTCGTTCCTTCTTTTGATTTTCTTCTGTATGTGGTCATTTTTTCTCCTATTCACTTTCTTTCTTCATAATTTCGTCAACTTCTTCGTCAAGCATCTCTTTTGTCAATCTCCTTCCAATTCTGTACATACTCTCTGCTGTATGATACCATCAGACTGATGTCATAAATCAAATAGAGAAACTTCATAAAGAAACTTTACACACAGAAACTAAAATGTACGATGTAGAAGTGTGTGGCAAATACTTTTGTAAAATTTCGGTCAAAATATCATTTCCTTTCCAAGTTATACACCCTTGAGATTCAGAGATGTGTGCTGACATTTTTTCTCCTCAGTTGAATGTAAACAGACTTCAGTGAGTCAAATTATGATGTCACTTAACCTCGACATGAAAAAAAATTTAACATATTTCTTTCTTTCCTGAACCTGTAATTTTCATTAATGCACATTTATTCACATTTTGTTTTGAATTCTTGAGGTGTATCATGCAATGCTCAAATTGTTAGAAATTTGATTTTGAACCCATGCATAACTGTTGAAAGCATTTAGCAACAAATTGTCAAGAAAAACAGAAGCTTTTCAATTGCAAGTGGTCAGGTCATGATATCGCAATCGCATCTCCATTAATTTTTTTATGAAATTTCTTCAATGTATTATAAAGTCAACAACATTTTTGGATGCAATGTGGTGATGACATTCACCACATAGTAGTCTCTTGCTTAATGGTAACACTTCATTGCCAAAAGTTCCAACTGTCATTCTCCGTTGATTTGCGTTTACTGCTTGGATCTCTCCCTTCTGATCCGCAGCAACCATTGAGATGGATCTAAGGGACATCGATGTGAGTGAGGACAACAGTAATGCGATCGTCAATGTCGACATCTATGGAGGTGAATTGTGTTTTGAGGGATATACAGCGAGTGAGTATCAAAGTTGCCCCGAACCAATTTGGAAGGAAAGATTTGTTCTTCCTCACCGATACTGACGTCATTATTCTGTGGCAATGATAACACCGCAGGTACATGTTGGGTAAACCTCTCTGAAAGTATGAAGTTTCTGCACCGTACATAGAGGGCAGCAGCAACATTACTATCGATCACTGCTCTTTATGTTCATCCAAATGCGATGACACACATCGCTCCAATCGGTGCGCTTGTGACACCCTAAATGTCACTCTTGTGTGAAGAAGCCTGTATTGGTGCATATTGCTCTGTGCAAAAGGTTAATGTTAGGCATAGTGCTGAGTCTAAACGTCAATCTTGTGTGGAGAAGCGCAGTCTGGTGTGTATACATCATCAATCAAATCCTCAGCGTTTCGCATACCTGTGGCTCAAAATGTCGCCTCTTGTGTGAACAGATCAGTTATGGTATGTATTGCTTGGCAAATTGGGCAATGTTTAACATGAATGTTACTAGTCAATGACCAATCAATTGCATTATGTGATCTTTAGGGCAGACTGTTACAAGATCTAGGGGAAGATGTGGTGAAGGATTTTGTTTATAGGAAGGCACTCTATTTTTTTTTTTTTTGAGGGAGGGACCCACTCCAAAAAATAATGTCTGGGTTTACACTAACCTGTTATCTGCATCCTTAAGCAGACAATCCTGTTCTAAGCATAACTTGTCAGCATCCAGGATGTTTTACACAGTGATGAGTGACGTGATAGGACATTCTCATGTATTTACACTCGGTTGGTGAGTCATTATTAAAACTGGAGCTGGTAGCATGTACTGTAAGTCTTAGTGGATAAGGTAAACTTTCCCACATTAGGGAATGGTAGTGGGTAAGTTCATTTTCAAAAGTGTCCATTACATTGATAGAACAACCTTGAACTCAAGTGTATGCAGTTATTTAATCCTCCAATAATGAGAAACTAATGTTTCTGGAGTGGCTGTTCATGTTTAGAAATTTGTAGGATGACAAATAACAAAAGGTTAAAACCAAAATAGGATTAAAAATACATCTTAAGAAGAAATTACTGCATTAAATTCAAATAAGCTTGCTTGATGGGACAGGTACATTCATGAGGAGCAAAGTAAATATCCCAAAACTTTATTGTTTGGCTGTTTACAAGTGACAAAAGGTCACTGCTACCTATGTTATTGTCCTTCCAGCCTTGTGAGGTCGCTAGGTGTGACAAAAGATTTGCTGCTAAACTTGAAAACATAGGTTATTTAGTTGTTTTTCCTTGCAAAAAACTTAAACTATCGGTAACATGTAAATGGAAAGAATCTTGGACTTGTACAATAAATGTGTATGAGCATGCCACGAAATGCTGCTCCCCCCCCCTCCTTCAGAAATGCACACTTCTAAATACCTGATGTATCGCCCTTTAATTGAGTTTTTGAACTGCAGACATTAAAGGGGAGTAATTGGCCAGAGGACTAAGAAAGGAAAATTGCATGCATGGCTGCACAATGTCAGATATCTGTGTTAAAAAGAATTTCTTCACATGAAGTAGCATTAATCCTGATCTTTACCAATGTAAACCTGAAAAGGTTCTGTGTGTGACACGTATTAGCACCTATGTGTATACTATATTACATTATGAATAATGAACAGTACCCTGTGACCATTTTGTCTGCTTTGTTGTCGGTCACCATGGTAGCGATTTCCTACAGTGACGTCACAACAGATGGGAGTGACTACACAGCCAGTGTCGCTGTTTCCATACCAACTTATGCTGGTACATCCAGTCAGTTCACATTCTTGCTACCCATCACTGACGACGACATTGTCGAAGACAACGAGTTGGTCAAAATCATCCTGTCCAGCGTCGGGTCACCTGCTAGTGTGACGAGGACCAGCGCAGTCGTCATCACCGGCGTAGCCCGGGACCAGACCACCACCACGACCATTATGGATGATGACACAGGTAACTCGAACAAGAGCACGGCGAACGATCCCTGCGGAAGTGTGACCGCTTTCAGATCGCTCCCCCTGTGATTTCTGCTCCCTTTGATTCCCCCCCCCCAAGAAATGTTTTTGACGCTGACTCCAAATTTAGGGGCAGAGAGCAATGCATTGTCTGAATGGTGCTGGCAGTTGACTTAGGTTTAGTTGTGATTTCTCACGAGGATGTGTGATTCTCCAAGATAACGAGATCCCATTTTCGGCCTTTCCACGTTACTTTCCACACCACGAATTTTAGGGGCGGAAAATGGGAGTGGGAATCACTGGCGGATGGAGAGCGGTGTAACCCCTTGTAGAATAGTGTAGGCGTGTTGTAACAGGTATACATCGTACTAGAGAAAATAGCCAGTTTCAGTCAGCATAACGTAAGACATGATAAGTTGAGGTAGGTTTGCCAGAATCGTCTCTCTTGTTAAATAGGCAGTTTCTGTCATCATAGCGTGACTTATGATAATTTGAGGTACTGGTATGCAAGAATTGTCTCTATTGTAAATCATTGTGGCACATTTCACGTAATTATATTGTTACATAATTAATTATGCATGTTCAGTCATACACTGGGGGTCTTTAGCTTGGCAGTCAAATTTCATTTGAAATCAGGTGATGTACTCTTTGTTTTAGGAAGAAAAAAAAATATTATAGCATGAAGTGCCCTCCACACACTTGTCGATCGTTCTGGAAAAATGGATATACAGCAAATTATTTGCTTTGTTCTGGATGTACTCTGACAACAAACGTGGTGATCCTCTATTGATGTTACATTTTTCGCGTTGAGAACCTTCATCTTATGTTACATCTAAATTGGGGTTCACTTTGAAGCAGGAATCATAATTTCTTTCATAGTATTAAAGAGGCTCATTGAGTTGTTTTGTGAAATTCACTGAATTTTTCTAAACCGGGTGAAATAGTTTCCTTCATATACTAATGACAGATGATCTGACTTAGAGGATCCCAATGTTTCACATACTATGGAACATCAATGAATGAGTAACGATTTAATCTGGTTTTTGAAAATTGGTGATTAGACACTTTTCCTATTAGTACTATATTCACATGCACACAACCAGTACAAGTTACAGTCCAAAATTTTGACAGTTTTCATAACTACTGGATGTGAAACTTGACAAATTAATTGACACAATTAACTTGACAAATAATTGTAAGAATCGTCATATGTGTTTATACCCTTCAAAAATCATCACCACCTTTACTGGTATCAGCTCAACGTGCCCCTGAAAGGTGACTGCAATTCATGACAGCTTTACTGTAATCTGCATTTTTTGTCGTTTGGCAGGAGTATCTCTGTAATTGTCCTTTGTCGTAGTTCATGTCGATCGCCATCACTTTCGATTCACAATTGTGGCGATTTTTTGTTTTTGTTTCAAGCAACGCTCACCGTGTCTTCTGATATGGAGTGTGCTTCTGAGGGAGATTCGTACGGAACGATTACTTTAACGTTAGACAAGCAAGTTCAGGACACTGGATTCATTTTTGGTGAGTTCGGTCGTCGAGTTCACTATTAAAACAAAAACGTAGCAATTGTTCTGCTTTGTAAATTTTATGCGCATCGTGTGCACCGAGTACATTCATTTTGTTTGAATGGTGTACATATGTTTGTGCTTCTCAGGCTAGCTTGGATCCTTGAACGAGGAGGCTCAATGTGGGACTGGAGACGTCAGACATCGTAAAATATTTTCAACTTCCTATTCAATAAAATCATATAATCTTCTTACATGACAGCCCAGCGAGGAGTTTGCTTCATGGTTGACTACACAAGAGATAAACTACTTTGTGTCCACATGCTCACAGTGAAGACTGTTTTAGTTATGCATGTTTTAGTGCATGCACTCTCTGTACTCAACAAATAGGCAATCCATGGAGTTGCAAATCCCATCCCTATCGTTTTGCAAGTACGTCATTCGATAACCATATCACTTCATGTACCCCCCAAAGGGCGGTGAGTTGTTTACATCATCCCTGATTCAGATAACCTCGTTGTGGATAGAAGTGCTGAATACTCACCTTGTTTAGAGACCTGTTGTTTGCGGTGGAGGTCAAGTGTCATTTGAGGTTGAAAGTGAATCTTCACCCCAGCTGGGTCATCAAAATCTTAGTGTACTCTGATAGTCTTGTCTTGTTTTGAGTTCGCTCCATATGGCATTTCCACACATTGATACATCTCTTAGATCTGAACTTCACCGGCCACAGTGCATGGCACATCAACAGCAATTTTCTTTGACCTTTCACCCTTTCCTTGACATTTTGCCTAGGGCAGGTCCAAGAAAAAGACTGATCTATCAAGTTTATAGTAATCATTTGTTTCACTGGTCAGCTTCATGATCAGCTGAACCAAATGTACCAGGAGATGTGGTATAATTACGGAGTGTTCATGAAAAAATCTCAGGTGTTATGGTACTCATGATGAACGCATCTTTGCCCTACAAGTGAGTGCGGCTTCACTTTATTCTTTGCTTTTTCTTTTGTAACTGGAAAATATCACCACCACGCCGTGAAATGCCCTTTCACAGGAATGCTCATGTCTGAATTGCTGATATATGTGCCTTTCATCGGGTTTTTGAAATGGAGACAGGAAATGGGAACAACCGGTCAGATGACTCAGTAAACGAAACAATAAATGAATGGCTGCACAATGTCTGCAAGAAATCTGTAAGGTGCATCTCTGGATATGACATCAACAAATTGTACAGTGAAATGGTTCAACAGCAGATCTTATAATCCTAGACTTCTCAATTAAAGCCCAGGCCTGAGTGTGTCACTGAATTTGAATGGCAAAAAGGGGTGTCATACCATTTTCCTCGAGCAAGGACGTAACAAGCAGAAATGATTTTTGAGATAAAAGAACCATCAATGTGGATGAGAAGCAATGTTAGAAAAGCGCCATTAAGATATAACAGACTGTACTCATCATGAAGATGGCATTTGACATTCTCAAATGTGTTTTTCATATTTTTAGAGGGAACTTACTCTGGTAAGAAACTAAGAATGCTTGCGTCTAAGCCATCCTCAGGTTCACATGCCCACTATCTCTTGATCTTCATTTGTGGAAGTTAAAATTTGTCCTCGTACATACTCCACCGTGGGCTTCAAGGAGGATAGGTAGCCGTGGCGTATATTTTCCGTAACTTTTTTCTCTTTCCTTTTTCAAATTTGGTATAGGCATGTCCCCTGAACAGATTTATGGTAAAAAATGATCTGCTATGACAAATTCTGTCAGAAAGAACCCCAGTGCAGAGAAAAAAACCGTTAAGGTTTGAATTTCTTCTGTCGACCATGAATTATACCATGAATAATATCATATTCATGAGTATGTGTTTTGCCTTTGTAGATGGAGTGTTGCTAATTCAAGGTTGTCAGTGTTTACCTGCAGTGTTAATGTAAACATTGATGACCTGCAACTAAAGCAACATTCCATACTCAAGGTTGGATAGGCATAAAACACATGATATTATCTATGGGACGTCAAGATAAGAAAAAATCGAACGTTAACTGCTTTTTCTCTCAACTGAGGGCGCTTTCTACCAGAAGGTACCATCAGTAGATCATTTTTTTTGTCACAAATCTGTTGAGGGATAGATGGAGTAAGAAAACACACAAAGTCATTGAAAACGTATGTCACGACTATTCTTTTTTCGGTTCCTTGCATCAGCAAAGGGACCTATGCAGTCAGGTTGGCGTGCGTGTGGGTGCAGGTGTGTACGTGTGTGTATGTGCATCTGTGACACTTGCTTAGGTATGTTCTAACTCAATAGGGGAAAGTCAGATGAAAGTCAAACTTGGTATGTAGATTTGCCTTATTTTGAAGGTGTGTCCTATCTTTTTTGGTGGAGGTCAAAGGTCATTTGGGGGACGGGGGGGCAAAAGTCTGAAAACTTTGTTATGCTGTGGATGCTTATATGTTTCATCAGTCTCCTTTCAGTGAATCATGGAAGTATTGCTTGAGGTAGCAGTTTAATGATCAAATGAGGAAGCAACAGTGCTGTTGGAAGTACTGTAGGTGGTCACACCAGACAAGTTTTGGCTGGATCAGTTTACAGTATGTCTTTGTGCTCCAGTGCTGATGTGTGCATTCATGTAAATGCGTTTAATTAGTGAGGTGGGGAAGACACATTGAGAGAAAATATGTCAGTTGGTGTCCTTACCAGTGGAAATTAGACTTCAGGAGTTCCCTCCAGGGCATATGATGTCAGTGTTGGGTGGACTTAAAAGGGGCATAGATGTGATAAGAGTTATTGCAATTTGCAGAACCCCTTCTTTAGGGCTTTAAATGAAAGATTCACAGCTGTTTGCAGTGTGCTTTGTAAATTGAATGGGATATTGCTCTATATTGTAGGAATCAACATCTTCAATTCATTGCATTAATTGAAATGGCTTTTTTGATATTTATGAACTCCAGCATATCGTTTTACAATATATATGTATATTCCAAGTACAAGGAACCATAGTACCCTTGGGCTGTTGTGAAATCATGCAAAATACTTCTTCTCTTACAGATTGTGTGTAGCACTGTTAATCGTTGGTTGGTCACATTAGTGCTATGGAAGTGGTTCCATGTGGGTGCATGTTTGCCATGTTTGGGGTCCAATGTCTGAAATGGGCCATTTTATAAAAGCATGAAATATCTCTCTTTCTCTACAGATTGTATGTTACAAAAGTGAGGGTTCAAGTTCATGGTCAGAAATGGGCCATATGGGCTAGCTATTGTACAAAATAATGCAAAAATGTTGCCCCTTTTACTTCATAATTTACATTATATTCTGATAATCTGTGCCTTCTATCCCTTTCTCTCTCTCTGTCTGCCTCTGACCTGCAGATTTGGTATACCAAGACATCGATGCTCTTGCGACCGACGATTATCACAACACAGACACCCAAGGGGACGTCGCTACGTTGACCTCATTGTTTACTTTCACATTCTCGCTGTCAACTGACGACGTGGTGGAGTTTGAGCAAAGCCTGTCCCTGTCGCTGGCAGATGCATCTGAGCCGTCATATTATACCCGGACGGATGCAATTTTCCTGCATGCCACGGACAGAACCGCTACCGTAACCATCAAGGACGATGACACAGGTAACTATATATACACATGTCACATGCTCCCCTTGAATCTGCTAAGGCCCCTTTGCTGGATTCAGCTAGATGTGCTCCTTGATTTGCAAATTTACAGTTTAGAAAGGGTACTCAAGTATACATGAAGTGGGCCAGTGCTTTAAGTAAGAAACTTGTGTGGGAGCTACTTTACATTCTCTTTAAGGCCTACTCTCTCTGGGGCTGTTTCACTCTCATCACAAAAATAACACCTTCAGTCTTAATTATTGGCTTTTTGTTAGGTTGCTCTGGGCCTTGCTTGATCACAGAGTTGCTGTTTAGAAATATGCCAAGAGTATATCACAGAGAGCATTAGATGTGAAGTGAAAATACTTTGAAAATCATCCTAAAGATTTATATCTGGTATTCAAGAATTGCGAACAGTCTGGGCATCTATTTGCGGGAAGACTTGCCCCACCAACCACTTTGGCCACAGTCCAAAATAAATGAGGTCAGACGTCAAATATTTACCAAAATCCACTCCTCACCTCCTTCAAGAAGATAAAGATACTGTTTTCTTTAACAAGTGCTCCTATAAGCAGCATTCTTGATTCCTTGCCAAAGGCAGGCAAGGAATCTCTATGGTGGTGATGGCATGTGTGTGTGGTGATGGCATGTGTGTGTGGTGATATCGATGGCATTTGTGTGTATGTGTGTGATGCCTTGGCTTATAAACACAATATCTCAAGAAGGAAATGTTTGTTGGACTACAAAGTTGGTGCAGAGGTAGTCCATTGTGAGTATACAATTGCTATTGCTTTTAGGTAGGTCAAAGATCATGTGAGGTGACCGAAGAAGAGGTTAGAAAATCTGTTAAGGAAGATTTCTCAGCAACTAAAAGTGCCTGGAACTTCAAACTTTAACCTTTGGTAGCACTTGATAAGAAGATAATCTCTGTCAAGTTTTTGGGAGGTCAAAGGTCACATGAGGTCAATAGCGGTCATAGTTTGAAAACCTTGTGGAACACGGTATTGGAATTAGGGAAAGTTGCTTGAACTTCAAAGTTGGTATGTAAGTGGTCCATTTGTGAGTAGATGATCCCTAGTCTTTCCCAGGTAGGCCTAGGATCATTTGAGATTATCAGTGGGGATACTCTGAAAACTTTTTAAAAAAGATATCTCAGCCGCTGAAAGATGCTGGAGCTCCAAGCTGCAAACATCGGTAGCTGTTGATGAGTAAATGATCTCTGTCAATTTCGAGTGTGAGGTCAGTAGAGGTCACAGTTTGAAAATCTTGTAAATATAGTATCTCAATAAGGGAAAGATGCTGGAACTTCAAACTTGATAAGATTGTAGTGTATTGTGAGTAGATGTTTTCTGATGACTTTATGAAAGTCAAAGGTTATTTGAGGTCGCTAGAGCTTTGAGTCTGTCAACCTATGAAAGAAGATATTTCCAGCAACTGAATGTGTGCTGGAACTTCAAACTGTTACCATTGGCAGCTCTTGGTGAGTAGATGATCTCTGTTTGTTTTTATGATGGTCAAAGATCAGTATGAGGCCAGCAAAAGTCATAGTTTGAGAACCTTGTAAACATGGTATCCCAAGAAGGGTGAGGTGGTTGATCTTCAAAATTAGTGTATTAATTTCCCTTTTTTTTCATAAATATTGACAAGGAAATCACAAAGTGGTTTGACTCTCTGGTTATTTTGTTCATTTTTTTCTACAGCTACTGTGTCACTGTCCAGTGCGAAAGTCACTGTCTCAGAAGGCGCTGGGCCTGCTGAAGTTGTAGTGTCCTGGTCCAATCCCATAGAAAATCCAGCACAGTTTTCTGCCAGTAAGGCTTTATGATATTAAGCTGCCCAGCAGCATTTTTACATATGTTATTATTTAAAGAGTATTGAAAGAATCGATCCATGTGACTGTATCATCGCATGTACGTATACCAACAAGACGACCAACCACATGCGACTGCTTGGTGTACCAATGATGTAGGACATGCCACTAAAGCTGCTGATGCTAGGAGAGTCAGATGTCGCAGAATGAACATTCGCTGCCTGGTCAAATGCAAATGCTCACACACAACTCTCCTGCAAAAAATTTTGTGACCGCTTAACACTAGCAATGTTATGGTCTAAAGTTTCCTTAAATCAGAAGATTAATGGCATGAAAGATCAATGGAAACATACCATATTTGTTCTACGAAGCAGCAAGGGAGCTTTGTCACGATGTCTTCAGGGTGGGTGCTAGTTCCATTTAGTAATAACTAGCATGTTAACATGTGCCTTACCAAGTCCCTGGCTGCACTTACATTGGGTGCATACGGTTGAATAGGCCTATTGACAATGCCACTCAAAAGTGTATCAGTGTCATAATTTATGGTTTTGGTTTAGCGATATTAAAACAAAGATAAATACTGACAAGTTGGTTTTTTTTACAAGATTCTTCTGTGATCATGGTTTTGGAATAACAGAGATGTGTTTATGTGGAACTCTTAGGGATACTGCACTGCTGCCTAAAATTTTAACAAAGTAAACACCTTAATCACAAAACAGATACATTTTTCTGATGTTTTCTTCTACTTTCGGCTCACCTTTTTATTTTGATGCATCAATGGAAAAAGTACGTCACTTGGGCACTCAGTACAGCATTTTATGGACGGCAGGATCCTGCTTCCAGGATGCAATATTTCATCCTGGGATGCAAATATTGCCAGCTGCTTTATGTCCATGGAATTAAATTTTCTTACAGGTTAATCAGAAAATGATGAATTCTTTAAAACAACATTTAGAGTATTGTACTTCCTTTCTCATTTTGCTTTGGAGTTCCTCTTGAGAGAAGAGTGATAAAGCCAAAAAGTTTAATGTTACGTTCACATTTGGTCCAGAATTCATAATCAAGATCAGTTGCAGGATCTTCTGAATAATAAAACAGTATACTACAGTTACACAGAAAAATCTATCCAAACACACTGATAGCAGTGGCACAAGAAGTGATGTGACTATAACCCTTCATGAGCAATGAAATGGCCAATGGCCAACAACATCGAAACTGATGATGATGATGATGATGATGATGATGATGATGATGATGATGATGATGATGATGATGATGATGATGAAGAATGCACGTATTTTGTCTTTCTTCCCTACTTAGGAATCAAAACAAATTCTGATGATCCTCTTATAGTCAGCATTGCAGAAACATTCTTCTTTCAGTACCAAATTTAAGCAACACAAAGTTTTGCAAATGAGATGATACTCTGTTGTAGTTTTGTGTAAACTCTGCATAAATTCAGTAAGTAGTTGTGGATGTAGGCTGCAACATGTATGCACACAAAACTCATAACATTAGGCCTTGTTGTACCTTTTGTGATTGTTATGACATTCTTTTGCTTAGGACTTTTCTAATATAAATATGACAATTGTTGTGACTAATTATGGTAAGCATCTCAATTCTCATTCCACAGTCTAATTTTGGCAAGTTTGGTGGCCTAGCTTGTGAATCCAGGGGGTAACAGGGGGTGTGAAACAGGGTCTGGTTCACAGGCATTGAAACACACGAACGTGACCGTAAAAGCTAAGGTATGTCAGGCGAACTGAATGCATGTGTCAACCTGTGTTTGGTGGAGTAGGGCTTTCTTATTTTCTCGCATTAAAAAAAAAAAGAATTAGTCGGGAATGGATTGTGGGAAGCCATTGTGATTAAAGGTAGTCATGTTTTTTGTTTTGCTTATGGTAGCGTGTTTTAGAATAGTAGCACTCGGTAGTGTAGGCCAGCCCTACAGTATGAAAAGCACCAGCTCATACATCACAGCACTTTCAATATGTGGGCAGACAAAAGAATTTTTGGTGGGGACAAACTTTTCAAGGTGGTTGCATCCCAGGAACACAAGTTTTCAGATGGTAATAAAGACACTGCACCTATGGAAGATGGCTTTATGGCTTGATACGGCTTAATAAATCAGTACCGTAGTAGTGGTGTGTGCATAGTTGCCTTTAATTATGGAGTGACCAACAATTATGCCGAAAGTCCCTAAAGCTTACCATAAGGGCATATTTAAATCAGGGAAAATTAGATCACCTGTTGCAAAAATAATGGTACTCATTATGATAGTTAGACCATGCCCACAACTTGGTTCTACACAGTTATCCTGTGTGATCTGCACTGAGAAAAATCCAACATATGATTTACTGCATTCTCTGCCCTGCTGTACAAACAGTACTCAAGCCTTGGGTTCTCTTATTAGCTGGTCAAGTTACTGGGAACTTGTTGCTTCCATCGTCAAAGAAATGAACTACTGAACAGCCGTAACGTTGTGTTTATCAAATATCATTGAATGCACAAACATGCCAAGGTACTCGATGATGTAGGAGCCTCAGTAGGTATAACAGCACACAATGTATTGCACAACACACGTGTGCCACTGCCCTTTACCTGTGTACGTTGTGGTGTACACAACTGCTTTTGTGTAGTGAATATTCATTAAGCCCCGGTACTACATTTAATTGCCTGTTCAAGCCAGGTTCGTTGTGCGACTGAGTAAGTTTTGTCTGCAGCATATTTAGATCTATACCTCCATGTGGTCAATATTTCTGCTTAAATTCAAAGACTTTGGATTGGATTAACAGATTGAACCTCAGAAGTTTTTCCTTATTGTTTACTTGCTCCACACAAACAAATTACAATAAAGTTGAACATGAATTTTCTGTGATTTTGGTTTCTCCAAACTCTTGCCATCACTTGGACAGTTTGATTTAAGTCCTTTTGCAAGTTATAGTGTTTATCAGATATATTATGTTATAGTGTTATCATCTAGTGTGACTATTTTTGTGTTTTGTGTTTCCCTAATGAGGCCCAACTTAATTTGTCTGACAACTAAATTTGTTTTATTATTAGATTATTAATGTAAAATCCAGTTTTAACCCTACAACTCTGTTTGGACCCCCACATTGTCTATATGGTAACTCCCACTCAAAATCTGTCACGCCTGCGTAGTTGGTACATTAGTGATGATGTCATTGAAACCAACACCAAGAAGGAGTCATGGCTAGCTTCAGAGTCATGACTATTCAGGGTGATAGTACTCGATGCCAAACTTATTACAGTCTCTCCCAGACTATATAATGCTTGCCGCTATGTCTGTGTGACATGTTTTTCCTCACTGATTTTCCACTACTTTGTCTTTGTCAGCCTTGGCGTACACTGATGGGACCGCTGTCCTCAGTGATGATTACACCGCCGGCATCACGACGACGGCGCTCTCTATCGAACCGGCGACAGATCTAACTGTGACTGTGGATCTTACTAACGACTTGGTTGTGGAAGACCACGAAGACTTCACTGTCCAACTCACGGGGGTCTCAGATCCCCTCACCACGAATTCGTTGGAAATCGACAACACTCAAGACACGACCGAAGTTTGCATACAGGACGACGACACAGGTACGATCGATGTTAAAAGCTTTGTGATGAACGAGTGAACGTTCGGTCATGCACACGTGACGAGAACGGGCCATTTAAAGCTGACTTTTACAAGGAAATGGCAGAATTAAGAGATTAGCTCATGGGTAAATCGACAATCAAACCAAAATGTCTGCGCTCAGTATACGGTTCCGTGAATGCCAAATTGATAAGACTAGAGGTTAGGCGATGTGGGTTTTTTTCCTGCCAATCCGATAGCCAATTTTTTTGTCTCAACCTTGGCCGATGTCCGATTCGATGTTTTCACTGTCAAGCTTGTGTCCTGAAAAATTTTGTTATATGTATGATGGAGTCTCTGTAGCGCTTTATTTTGATTTCAAATTCATATTTTCTTATTTTCCCAGATGGAAAATAGTCTTCCTGGGGCATTCTCAATTCCTCTCCTGGTTGACAATTAATACATCCCAAGTGAAAATCTTTTCAGTTTGCTGAAGATCAGCATCTAAAATTTTCAATTTTAACCTGACGGATGTTTTTTCCGATAGTGCTGAACATCAGCCTGGTCCAATGTCTGATAGATCAGTTCAGCCCTTGTTAAAACCCATGCAAGAGTGTGCTCGTATTATGGCCAACGTGGTAGAATAATAACGAGCTCATATGACCTACACAGGAGCTTAATAACAAGCTTGTAAGTGTTCCATCACGCGCTTGTATCGAGGTTGTTGCGCGCTTGTCCATAACGAGCTCTTTGCAAGCTTAAATTTTTGCAAGGGGTTGCTTCACTGTCGGACAGTACTAATTCTGATCGAGGGCTTCTTGAATTGAGTAGTAGTGCACTGATAACTGTCAATGAACAAGAAACTGTCATTGGTGGAGAGAGATAGTATTGAAACCAGTCCAGTGTGTGCATGCATGTGACAATCTTTCTTCCCTGAGCTGCACAGGACGCCTTATTTTGACAAATAGAGGTAATGGCAGGCATTGCTACAATGCAAAGGATCTTCAGGCAATGTCGCAATGTCCAAGATGTTCAAGATATTTGCCATTGCAAACTATATTGCAGTGCACATTTTGTGCAATTTATGCCAATGCAGGCATTGTTACAATGCATAGTACATTTTACATATGCCAATGCAACCATATATACTATTGCAGTGCATCTAAGTTATAGTACTGGAGGTTACAATAGCCTAAATGATAAGGATGATCTAAGATGATGAGTTTGGTGAAAAGGTTATGTCGAGTGCATCCTTTGCTTTAATAATGTGGTATGAAACACAGGATTTTTCATAGGGTGATTTTGCTCCCTGTAATGATGGGGCAGAATTTTTGTGTGGAGAACCCCGACCTAAGTATGGGAATTTCCGGGTTGTGGATTCTTTCACAACTTAAACAGAGATTGACTGCCTCAGGTGGAAATTGCACGCTTGGGCTGGCCCAGTAACTTTGGTCAATTACCTCTGCAATCTTAGCTGGGGTATTGGTTACTCCATCAACACACAAGTAGGTCTGTTTCTAGGATGTTTATAGGCTACATCCTATTTTGTGTTCTGCATGGTTTTCAATTAATCATGGTAAACTTTGTTAAACTTTTCTTACTTTCTGCGCAGAAATAAGACAACAAACTGATAAGAGAAGCAGAATAAGGAATTTACGTTAAAACAAAGAAAAGAGTACATGGCCCAGCTTAAGTGAGTGTTGACTAGGCACACAATTACAGTTAGCGTAGAGCTTAGGAGATAACGTTTCACACCATTTTACCCCTGTGAGGAGAAGGCTAGCCATGATGTTTATTGCCTAATTGCCCATGAACTGGAAAGATGTTATCACAGGGAAGGAAGGTTGGAGTGAAAAAAATCTTGCCCCATGACTACTGGGGACAGAATCACGCTATGTAACAGCCTTACATCAGCATGTAGTGCTTACGTTTTTGACCCATCTCTGACTGTTTGCTGTCACCTTTGGCTCCATTGCCCTGCTAAATCACACATACAGAAAAATCAAGTGGGCCTGCAGCAAAGAGCAGACACAGCACAAGCAAGTGGACTGGTCTGCCCCCTCATTACTTAAGGTATGGAGGAACCACTCCCTTTTAGTTATGACAATTAGCGCCATCTCTATCATTTGTCTCTGAGCACACACCCATTTAAATAATTTTTACATAAATTATTGGTGCACATCACAAGATTAAACAACTGTATGGTGGCCCATGTAGTTTAGAAATTTTTCGTGACTCAAGCGGCCTAGAGAGCTGCTCACAATCCATCAGAAAAAACTGGCAGCCATAAATGTGGATTGCAACCCATCATTTGAGAGTTGCTCACGTAGATGAAAATTTTGACCCAATTCTGTGATTTGTGCAAAGGGGATCATAATTACATAGTATGCCAAATTTCAGGGAGATTATTTTTTTTTTTGTCATGCCAACCAGTCAATCCAACTTTCATTCATCGTAAATTATCTTGTTCAATATTTCATTTTGATACATTGCAAGAGTCTCAAAAGTGTTTGCAACTCCTGGACATTTTGTCTTTCGAGAAGACTATACTAGATAGTATATCTCTCCTTAGCAATCTGGTCGGGTAAATGTCTCATGGTTTTTCGTTTGTAATATGTGTATCGAATCAAGGTATTAGAGAAGAGTAGAGGAGGCCTTTGCCATGACCAACAACAATGAAAGGGGCTCAGTGGTTGTTTACAACTGTCCAAGCACTCATCTGCTGACAATAAATGTGCTTTTACCAATTAAAAGAACTGTTTTTTCATCAGCAGCTATGACACTCTTGTATGATAAGTTACTCTCTCTATAGTAGTTGGAGAACCCCCATCCCTACTCAGTTGCAGACTATAACCCATGGAGATGACAACTTAGATCCCTTGCCATGATGCGAAGCACAGCTCAAGAGGACTTAGGCATGTGTTGTCTTTTCGACCATGTTATTACTTGCTACCTGAGTGGGATAGAATCAGTAGATGATAAAAATTGCAAGGTGATAGAAAAAAAGTACCTAAGGCGTTGAGCTTGGTTAAGAAATATACATCATCTTTGCCTTTGTGTGACATGACAAACCGGATTTTTAACAACTTCAATTCAATACGTGCAGAATGTTGATGTAGTTACAGAATTCATTTCCCCTGCTGAACTGTGGTCTGTAAGTTAGTGGTTGATAGGTGTAAGTCAACAGGCTTGTGAAAAGCATCTGCAGATGGACTAACATGCCTTCTTGTGTAAATTTTGTAACCCACTTTAATTCAGGTAGTTTATCAGCCTCATGATACAACATCCTAATATTATTTAACACATATGCAAATGCAACAAATTAATATTTATTAGTCACTCTCTACTTTTGATTTTTTTTATCCTCTCATTTGGCTTTCTCAGCAACCGTGGCCATTTCCATCAGTTCCAGCACAGTTACTGAGGATGACACTACTCTCACAGTGACACTCGACTATACCGGTGGTGCAATCGTAGATACTGGCTTTTCTGCATGTAAGTAAATAATTTTCTGCTTTGACACCTTGGTGCATCTGTATTCCCTATTTCCACCTGCCCCCATCTCATGTGCTCGCTCACTCACTGTGGTCAACATTACCATGACAAAATGCTAGCCTTTTATATGCTACTCCGTATATTCCCCAACCTCTCCCTCCCCTTGTCTTGCCCCATCCTTCTCTTTCTTTGAATCATGTTGTAAGTTGACCAGTAGAAAGTTTGTGATTCCTCAGGAGGGATTTGTGAAAGCATCAGTATGTTAAGCTTCCAAGAACTTATGTAAGAAAGATTTAAGAGATCTTGTCATTTGATTTGTAAGATTCTTTTAATTACAAGAGGCTTGTGCTTTGCTCATGCTCACTGTCATTAAGATTGTATAATTTTTGAGCCGCATCAAATGCAATAATAAGCACGCCGTCTGTTCTTAAAGCAATCGGATACTCCGGTGTCGCTCAGAGCCCCAGTGATTACGTGGAAGTGACATCACATGCCATTCCTACGTCGACTGCCAGTTCAGATTTTTCTCTTGTCATCGTTGAAGACCAAGTTGTGGAGGACAACGAGCTTGCCATTTTGGAATTACTCAGCATTGTCCATCCATTCACAACTAGAACCAGTGGAGCTGTGATAGTGCATCCTACCCCTACCAGTGCCACTCAGACAGTAACTATACTTGATGATGATACCAGTGAGTGCACTTTCCTCACCAAAATAAAAACACCCCTGTTATATGCTCATTCTCTTCATGATTACACATGTTATCACTTCATAGACAAAATGAGGCACATTGCATAGATACTTGATATCCTGGCAGCCTTAAAATCTCAAACAGTTATTCGAAACAGTTTTTGTTGATTGGAGCTTTTCTTACTTCATTATTTCTGCCTTGTGGGCAGTATAAATGCCAAAACACTGGAGGGTAAGCACAGATCAGGTGAATTGGTTTGACATCTGACCATACCTCACACTGCCTTTTATATTGTGAGGTCTCTATGTAGCTAGACTCATAAAAGCAAAGTCATACATATGCTACTTGCAAACACTTAAGAATGTAGTTGTGAATTGTATAAACCCCAGAAGGAAGTATTCCAATATGTAACAATGAATTAATATACAGATCTCTCAATGAGGTATGCAAGAAACATTGTTGTGATGATTATTCCACATTTTTGGTTTCGATAAAAAGAGAAACCTATGGGGTCACTGGAAATCTTGTTAATACAATCAATATCTCAAGGTAAGAATCATGGAAACTTGATCTTTAGTTTGTGAATGTATTACATTAAGTAGCAGAAGAAGCTTATTGTTGGTGGAGATCAAAGGTCACACTGGTTTAAAGGGGGTCAAATTGTTAAAATATTATGAACATGATATTGCAACAAGGGAAGCATCTACCGAACTGATACAGAGTTTGAAGCTCTATCTTATTTAGCAAAACTAGTTTGCTGAGCTTTCTGAGGTCAACGGTCATTTGAGGTCAACTTGGGTCAAGTTGTGAAAACCTTTTAGACATTAAGAGAAGCTTAGATCTTCTATTTGGATTTTCAGATGCACCTTATTGGATGCAAGAGGCGTATTGCTTTTGTTAGAGGTCAAGAATCATTTTGGGTCAACATATCCTAACTACATGCAATATGCCAGATACTCAAAGTGCTACATAATTGAATCATCATAACCAGCGTGCATTCAAACTTTCTGGTTACATTTTCCACCCACCTTACCCCTCATTTGTTGATGATACAAAAATAGTGCACTCACTGTTTACTTTATTCTTTTGCAGCCACCTGTTCCCTTTCGTCCACAACATTGTGCGTCACTGAAAATACTGATGCTTTAGCCACCTTGAGTATAGAATGTACTCATGTAGTGCAAGATTCTTCATCATTTCATATAGGTTTGTATGTATACATGATTTCTGAGGGGGGTGGACAAATGCAAAATATGAAAGAATTTTTATGAAGTCAATACTTTAATATCATGTAGAAGTCAAGGACGATTTGTACACAAGGAATCATTTACAAAAATGGAAAGACAACCATCACTTTTTAAATGAAAATCAAAGGCTCCTTCTTTTACCATGGATCCGACATATGCAACAATCCAGTACAGTTTTGCCTGTGCCCCAGAAATTTAGTCACTGGAGATTAGTCGTCTTATCTCGGTATTTGTTTCATCACTTCTTCATGCCATCAGATTGGAAATTTCATTGTCAACATCTAGAAAAAAAAGAAAAAAAAGCTGAAATTCCCAGGACTTTCAATCATCTCCACCTCTTTAGTGAACTCTGTGTAGGAAAGGAGCCCACTCAGTGCAAACCTCATGCCTCACTATGTGTGTTGTGCATATGTCAGCCTCCTTCTTGTCTCAGCATCGTTGCTTGAGGGCATGCATCAGGATGACATATTGGAGCGAAATGATGGTTTGGTTATGATCACTGAGAACAGTGATTTAGCACCACCTTTAATCGTTGGTACCTCTCGGTGGTTTCATGTGTGTATGTAACCTGGATGTACACTGACACCAGTTCAGATAAGAGTCAGTTATGTTGACATCCAGAGGGATCAGTGACATTGATTCAAGAGAAGTCAGCAACATTGATTCCGGTAGAGTCGTCAATATTGATTCAAGAGGAGACATTGGTATCGATTCAAGAGTAAGATGAGACATTGATTCAAGAGTAGTCATAGAAATTGATTCAAGAGGAGTCATAGATATTGATTCAAGAGGACTCATTGATATTAATTCAAGAGAAGTCTTTAATATTGATTTAAGAGAAAACATTGATGTTACTTCAAGAAGAGTCACTGATGTTGATTCAAGAGGAGTCATAGATATTGATTCAAGAGAAGTCATTGTTGTTGGTTTATTAATTCAAGAGGAACCATTGATATTGGCTCAAGAGGAGTTATTGATTCAAAAGAATTCATTGATTCTGATTCAAGAAAATTCATTGATATTGATTCAAGAGGAGTCATTGATATTGAGTTAAGAGAAAACATTGATATTACTTCAAGAAGAGTCACTGATGTTGATTCAAGAGTAGTCGTTGTTGGTTTGTTAATTCAAGAGTAGTCATAATTGTTGTTGGTTTATTAATTCAAGAGGAACCATTGATGTTGATTCAAGAGGAACCATTGATATAAGTGCAAGAGGAGTTATTGATTTGAAAGAAGTCATTGATATTGATCCAAAAGAAGTCATTGATATCGATTCAAGAGAATTCATTGATATTGATTCAAGAGGAGTCATCAATATTGGTTCACATAAAGTCAGTGATGTTGATCTAAGAGAAGTCATTGATGTTGTTTGCAGAAGAGTCATTGACTCGAGAAGTCACTGACACTGATTCAGATAGAGCCGCGGGCATTGATTCATGTACAGCCAGGAGCATTGATTCAAGAGGAGTCATTGACACTGATTCAAATAGAGCCATGGGCATTGATTCAAGAGGAGTCATTGACACTGATTCAGATAGAGCCATGGGCCTTGATTCAAGAGGAGTCATTGACACTGATTCAGATAGAGCCATGGGCATTGATTCAGGTAGAGCCATGGGCATTAATTTAGGTAGAGCCATGGGCATTGATTCAGGTAGAGCCATGGGCATTGATTCAAGAGGAGTTGTTGACACTGATTCAAATAGAGCCATGGGCATTGATTCAAGAGGAATCATTGACACTGATTCAGGTAGAGCCATGGGCATTGATTCAGGTAGAGCCATGGGCATTAATTTAGGTAGAACCATGGGCATTGATTCAGGTAGAGCCATGGGCATTGATTCAAAAGGAGTTGTTGACACTGATTCAGGTAGAGCCATGGGCATTGATTCAGGTAGAGCCATGGGCATTGATTCAAGAGGAGTCATTGACACTGATTCAGATAGAGCCATAGGCCTTGATTCAAGAGGAGTCATTGACACTGATTCAGGTAGAGCCATGGGCATTGATTCACGTAGAGCCATGGGCATTAATTTAGGTAGAGCCATGGGCATTGATTCAGGTAGAGCCATGGGCATTGATTCAAGAGGAGTTGTTGACACTGATTCAAATAGAGCCATGGGCATTGATTCAGGTAGAGCCATGGGCATTGATTCAAGAGGAGTTTTGACGCTGATTCAGTTGGAGTCAGGGACACTGATGTAAAAGAATAGTCTCAAACCATTTTTCAATAAATGATTTTCAAGACAGCCTCATAAATAATTCATAATCATGGCATGGTAACATTGTAACAGTCACACAATGATTTTTTGTTTGCTCTCGTCTCTGGACGACATCTACATTATGATATTGATCGTCCTATTGAACAGTTTTTTGTGGGGGGGGGGGGTTGGGAGAGGGGGTTCAAATGATCTATACACAATTTCCCACACCAGATTGAGAATTGTTCAAATTTTGTTCCAAGTTATTACACAGTTACAAGAATTTTTTCAATATTGCCTGGCCTGCTCTTTTAAGTAAATTAATTGATTCAGGAGCAAATTTTGAGATTGATTCATGAGTGGAAATCCTTGTGGTCATAGTCTTCATCATAATAATTAGGGGTGGAGGTAATTTATATCTTGTTCACTTCTTGGTGTGGTATGATCTTTTAAAAATTGATGTACACATTAAATGGAATTAAGCATTTATAATTCACCAACATGGCTTACAAGGAAAATAGCTACAATCATTGTTAAACCATTGAAGCTCATCAAGAAACATCTATAAAAGCTTCATCTCCTCAAAACATTTTGCATGAAATGAGTTACATATGATGCATCATTTAAGTTTTTCTAAGTCTGGGTGAACAAATTATTCTTGAAGATCAGATAACTGAATTTTTATCTATGAGAAACTAATTTCAGGAAAAGAGGGCCACCATCCTTCCTTGTATGGAATAATTCATCATTCTGTGTCCATAAATATTGGTTGTAACAATATGTTTTTCTCTGTAAAACAAACCCCATATTTCCCTTTAACTATATATTAAATATTGCCCCATAATACTGAAGTTTTGTTGAACATATCAGAAATTGATTTCACATCTCTCCTTTCATACATGTCACTGTGGTTAATACTGACGATGAATTGCCAAACACATATTAACTGGCACTCATTTGTTTGTGCATCGTAGTATGTCGTGTCATATTGTGTGGCTAAGGGAAGCCCAACAAACCTAACCCAAGATCATCTTAGAGTGAGTTGTTACCACCCTTTGTAAGGTTAGCATGCAGCTAGGCAGTAATGAGTCATGCTCCAGTGCATGTACTCCTGGCCTGGCCTCACAGATCTCATGTACAAGCTGTGTGCTCTCAAGCATGCAGGATATGCAAGCTGCGTATTGACGAGCAACCTGAAGCCTTGTGGGGTTCCCGTAAACATTAAGTACTTATTTTTAGTCATTTGTCTATTTCAAACCATGACGTTGAAGCTGGAACGTGCTGCTATTTTGGCATTTTCAAAAGTACACAAAACCTACGTTTTTGTCTTTGCAGAAGTTTAAAGTTGTGTTTTTCAAGTATAATGTTCTCAGTTCTAATCAATTAGTCACCACGGTGATAGGAAAAGGTTCAAGAAATATTTTTTGTGTTGACTGTACCTTGTAGTCAAATTAACGTCAGTGGAGATCCTGGGAGATCTGTGGCTGGCTCACAGTAAGGTGATTTTCCTCCAAGGGCAATCTAAGGTTTTCCTACTACGAATCAACCTCGTGAAAAACAGGTACCAAGTTGGATCCAAAATTGTTTCGGCTAGTCACTCGATGCGAATTAGTTGTAACTTACAAGCCACAGACTTTCTCCAAACTTGTGAGCGGCCATGGTCACTTAGCCTAGTAAATTACTGGCCACTTGTTCTAAAGGTACATGTATTAAGTATACACTGCTGTGCCTTTAGATGGTAAATTCTCTGATTTCTCCAAATGGTCACATGATTAATTGATAATCTTCGACTGGTCAAAACATCAACAGATATCTATCTGAAGACTGCTCATTGCAACGTCAATTTGTGTCATCGTTTCTAAAGACATTTAAATACTGATTACATGTGAAACCTATCTAGACGCTCAAAAATCTTTGTCCTGAACAGATCTAACGTACCATGACGGAACGGCAGTGCATTCCGGTGACTACACATCGACAGTAGACCAAGTCACAATTCCTGGCTCAGCGTCAGCTGTCTCCTTTGATGTGGACATAGTTGCAGACATGGTAGTTGAGGACACCCAGAGCTTTGAAGTCAGGACCAACGGGGGAAGCCTCTCCCTGGCTGAACGAACCGATGCCCTGGTGGTTACCACCTCTACCACGACAGTTACGATCAAAGATGATGACACAGGTTTCAGAAAAAAATAATTTGCACTCTATACAAGCCATTTCTCCCCATAGGCAGATGGCAAGTCATGCAGTTACAGTTAGAATGAAAATTTAATATTCAGCTGGTTTTAAAGTGACTATGTTATATTCCAGCCGGAAGTTTGCTGAGTGTCTGGATCAATGGCATTGAACGAAATTCACGATTTATATCGCTAATGTACCTCAAAAATGATGAAGAGCCGCGAACAGGGAAAGTTACATGTTCTTAGAAGGACTGGCATATATTCAAGTGTCTTGCAAAATATGGAAAATAATCGATCTTATTTGTAACATTCATGCCCAATGCTTGTCTTCTTTCTTCACTCTGTTTCTGAATGGAGCATTATTATTATTTTTCATCCGACTTCATCAAGTGGCAATGGTGGTGCCCTTTTTCACCCTAAAATTACCCATTTTTTCAATGTGAGAATGAGGTCAAAGACACAACTATGTGTGCACAGTCCCTATACGTATATAATACAGTGTAGCAGACAACTTTTGTTTGAACTCATATTTAGAAATTTCTCACAGTCAGTTTCTACATGGGACTCTGGAATGTGATAAAGAAAATGTAACGATATACAGGCCTCTTCTGAACCAATAGGCTGTCGCTTTCAATGGGTAAAATCAAGAGGAAGTTCCGTGGAGCCTAGTATAGTTGTAATGTAGGATACAACAACCAGGGAGCTGTAATTTGGAAGGAGACACGTTAGGAAGTTTCACTTAAGCTAATTCTGCTAGATTTTTGTCAGTGTGACAAGAGTTTAAATTCACAAGAGTATATTACGGCCTAAGGCATCCTATGCTTTTGTTAGAGATGCCCAATTTCTAGTTGGTATTGAAGTAATCTTTGTTCACACGTACTTACACCGTATGAATATGATATATGTGGACCGATGCTTTGTTGCCAAGGTTTTCTGCTGACTGTCAAGTTCTTGTGACATCATCCTGACGCATATGCTACGTCGTCAATGGACTGATGTTTGGTCGTCCATTTTGAAGTATGGCGTCTTTCAAGACGATAAGAGCAGTGGATTTGAAAATTTTATCCCATGTTGGATATTTTAATGTTTCATGGTGATGCTGTGATAACTGTCAATATATTTATGTGTACTATGCATGTTACCTGCGTCAAAGAGCCACTGTTGCCCCCCTCTTAATAATTTCTGTTTGCCTATACAGACCAGTGAATCAGTAATGCAGAATTCAAACTTCATGTTATGATAATTTCCTAAAATTGACCAGCACATGTTTACACAAGCATGCACAAGTTTTGCATTGGACACTGTAACCTACTTGTTGCATTCACACAGGTATCATCAATTTTCCGGAGCCAACATGTTGAATTCATTGCTGTGGAATATTTTATCTTCTAGAACGTAGGTTCAGATCGCAAACACTCAAAGGAAACTTAACCCCTCCTCAGATGCTGCAATTTTACTGCAATGTCTCATTTTCATTTTGTTACTTGAACATTTATTTGAGTTATTCTCGTAGAACAAAGTATAGTACAAGTAATAAACGATAAGAAAAAAATACAAGATTTGAAAGTGACTCAGGAGAGACCTAAAAGAAGTTCTGAGGAGCATGTAGCATGATCCCTCCTGAAAACAAACCAAAAAAGTACATTCAGAAAAAGAATGAAAAGAAACTAACAAAGACAAAATGTAAATTGCGATTGTTTAGGAATGAAATACTTTTGCAATTAAACCTCTTAAGTGAAAGCAAAGCAACTCTGAATATTAGGTGGCAGAGAGTTTCATGTATTGGGGCCTGCAAAACAAATGGCTTGTGAGGATGAGGTTATAGCCTAAATATATAGAAATGGAAAGTGAGTTGCTGATATGTGTCAAACATGGGTTGAGATTCATGTCTAGAAAATGTGAGAAAAAAAATCTAAAAATGTTTGGAATAAAATTCTTAAGCCGAGAAACTATGAATATCCCTCCCTGGTAATGATAATTATTGAAAATAGAAAGTAATGTGCAGTTTTGCGAAACATTCAGGGGAGGTTTAAAATGGATAGCAGTTAAGAATCAGATGAAGGGTTCTCTCCTGGAGAATGTAAAGAGGATAAATTCCAGTAGTATACAACCTACCCCACAGAAGAGTACCGTAAGGTAAATAAGGATTGATTAGGGTATTACTGTAATACAAAGAAACGAGTGTCTCGTAAGGTAACGTGGGGGGCATTATGATACAACATGAAATCGCAGGAAATCACCGTGCGTGATGACTCGTATGATTTGATGCTAACCCATTTTCAGCTGTCCCGCATTATCGTATCATAGCATAGATTTTTTTAGTATGTTCAAAGTAATTCAGTCACAACGCGTCATTTGCAGTCTTTGCTAGATGTGTGACCGAACTGCAGATGTTTGTGTCATTTTGCCGAAGCGTTTATGGTAGCGTGCATACTGGGAGACGATCTCTTTATTTCAGCGTGCAGTGTTTAGAATGCCACATGCACAGGTTATATGTCGTCTTGCACCACTGACTCCTGGCAAAAAAACCATCGTATGAGATACCCTAACGTAGCGTGAGACCAGCTTTCGTACAATGGTCCAAGGTACAATGATGTGCGTTCACTTGCGACTACCCAAGGAGTTGTGCTGTATCGTAGGGAAAAGAATCGCAGCATTTGAGCTGGGCTTTATGCAGGCGTAGCAGCAGATCAAAGCAGGGATGAGACTCTCCTAATGTTTTACATTTCTTATTACAGTGACATGCTCCTTGAATACTGGGACTGAGATGGTAACAGAAGGAACAGATTCAGCAGTTGCCATTGAAATAGGATGTAACTTGGAGCTAGAGGAAGCCAGTTTTACGGCAGGTAAGTCATGATTTCACAATCATGTGCCACTTAGTTTCGTTTAGAATTTTTGGGTCAGAGAGTCTGAAGATTCATCGGCTATCCTATGCCGTATTGATCATGGATGAACATGACCAAATTTGCCCACTCTCTTCAATCAGTGTTCAGAGGGTAAAGAGGCAGGGGGGAACCATCCTATACAAACCCAAACCTGCTCCCGGGACCGCCATTAGCGTCCCCTTCCGACGGACGAGAATGTATCCCCCAGCCTTTAGCCACTTTCCCCGAGATTGTGAGGGGTGGAGGACCTGCCCAGCTCAGCAGCGGACTAGCTGTACCGAGCAACCTGAAGCGGACGATACCTGAACTGGATAACAGGAACCCAAATTGAAATCAGCATGTTTAGCTGGAGAGGAAGTCAGCCCTTTTTGGTTCCTTGCGTCAGCAAAGGAACCTCTCCAGTCAGGTTGGCGTGCGTGTGTGTGTATGTGTGTGTGTGTGCATCTGTGACACTTGCTTAGGTACGCTCTAACTCAATAGGGGAAAGTCCAATGAAAGTCAAACTTGGTATGTAGGTTTGCCATATTGAGAAGGTGTGCCTATTGTTTTTGGTGGAGGTCAAAGGTCATCTGGGGGAACTGGGGGCAAAAGTCTGTTTTGCTTGGGTACGCTGTAACTCGACAGGGGAAAGTCCGATGAAAGTCAAACTTGGTATGTAGGTTTGCCATATTGAGAGGGTGTACCCTATTGCTTGTGGTGGAGGTCAAAGGTCATCTAGTGGAACTGGTGGCAAAAGTTTGTTTTGCTTGGGTACGCTCTAACTCAACAGGGGAAAGTCCGATGAAAGTCAAACTTAGTATGTAGGTTTGCCATACTGAGAAGGTGTGCCTATTGTTTTTGGTGGAGGTCAAAGGTCATCTGGGGGAACTGGGGGCAAAAGTCTGAAAACCTTATGCTATGGATGCTCGTATGTACCATCAGTACCCCTCCAGTGAATCATGAAAGTACTGCTTGAGTTAGAAATTTCTTGATCAAATGAAAAAGAAGCAGTGTTGTTTGCACTACTGTAGATGGTCACACCAGACAAGTTTTGGCTGGATCAGTTTACCTCCTGATCAGTTTACCTGCCTGAGTGCTAATGTGTGCATTCATGTAAGTGTCTTTTCAATTAGTGAGTTGGGCAGGTAACAATGAAAGAAAATAAGTCAGTCAGTGTTCTTACCAGTAATAAACTAGACCCCAGTAGTTCCCCGCAGGGCATACCATCAGTTTATTGGACTTTAAAGGGGCATAGATGGGATACTGCCATATTGCAATTTGCAGAGCCCCTTCTTGAAATGAGAACTGCACAGCTGTTTGCGTTTCGTAAAATGAATGGGATATTGCTGTATGTTGCAGAAATCAACATCTTCAATTTATTTCATTAATTGAAATGACTTCTTTGATATTTATGAACTCAGGCATATCATTTTACAGTATGTATATTCCAAGTACAAGGAACCATAGTGCCCCTAGGCTGTTGTGAAATCATGCAAAATACTTCTTCTCTTACAGATTGTATGTAACACTGTTGATGGTTGGTCACATTAGTGCTATGGAAGTGGTTCCATGTGGATGCATGTTTGTCATGTTTGGGGTCCAGTGTCTGAAATGGGGCATTTTATAGAAGCATGAAATATTTTTCTCTCTCTACAGAGTTTATGTTACAAAAGTGAGAGTTCATGGTCAGAAATGGACCATATAGGCTATTGTACAAAATAATGCAATATGCTCCCTTTTACTTCATAATTAGGCTGCATTGCATCACCCTAAGCTATATTTTTACCTCCCTGAAAGGAAAATTCTCAACTGGTTCTAAGTTACAGCACTCTTAGATTGACAGCAAATTCGAAAGCTGCAGAGCAGCTCGTATTATACAGCGTACACAGGGATCCATTGTTTTGATTACACATGTGGACGAATGTAAGACAGGCTGAGGGAGGGACTAGAGGTAGGTGGTTGGGAGAATTGAAACTGTCTGGGGTGATGCATTACAGCCTTTAACATTATATGCTCTCCATCTGTGCAAGGAACCATAGTGCCCTTGTGCTCTTGTTGTGACATGCAGTACGTCATGTTTACATCCCACGCTAAATGGCAGTGTTTGCTCCATGGTACCCCACCAACGATGGGAGTTAGGACCCAGTTCTGTAACTGTCGCCCGGATCATCCAAAGTTTCAAACTTGTACTCGTAACTATGAGCACATTTGTTGTCATGCCTGCAGGTAGACTGTACATGCATGGTGTTATATTGCTGATGTTTGAGGGTAGAGTCTTCAGGTATCATTATCTTTTAGTCATGATTTACATCCCCTAATATTGCTAGTCATGTGATTTTGTCAGAAGTCTGTGTTCCTGCTGGGTGACTCAAGGTTAAATCTGTTATGTTCACATCTGCAATTTGTTTTAATGTTGCAGGTGAGATTATATATTGGCATATCAATCACCATTTCTCTGTTGGTGGTAGTTCAGCATGAAAACAAGATAACTCTCAACCAGGTCATGTTGTGTGTATTAGCCAGAATTCACAACCCACCCTCTCAACCCTTTACGTAAATTGTACCGTTAGCACCGGGTCCAAAATTTCAAACCCACCTTAACCGCCTCCCATAGCCGGCAGGATGGGTATCCGAGTCCCCAAAGATAGAACTTTCATTAGTTTTCGCGTCCCTTGTGAAGTCATAATACGGCATTTTGCTTTGCAAGTTAATGTACGTAACACCATGTACAGTATCTCCGTAAGGGCAACCATTGGTCGTGCTGTACTTAGATTGTGGTGCTCGTGGCGTCTCTTGACCCAATACTAACAACCTGTGTGTTGCCACTGGTTCTATTGAAATGTTTGAATGAAAACTGCAAAACCTTCCAATAATTTTAAGATGGAGACACAGATTTCCATCCAAAAAATAGGCTAACAACACCATTTCCACACCAATTCCCAAGCACCCCAGTTTCCTCTAAGTTCATTCCCCCCTTCCCTACCCCCTTTTGGAATTGTCTGGATCCACGCCTGACCATTCTGTAGGTTCTAGTAACGCCTAAAAGGAATATTTATATAGAATCTTGTGTTACGTTTTTAGTAGTAAAATTCTGTGGGATCCAGTGCTGCATGCTGTGAACTTAACATATCACTTGGCCTTGAATTACCATAAGATCTATCTGTTTATGCTCTACAGATATCACTTACAGTACCGGTAAGTCTGCCACCGGTGGATCAGATTTTGGCACCACTTCAACCTTGGTAACGCTCCCATTAGGCACCACCTTAGCCTCTTTCGATGTGGACATCGTCAACGATATCGTCGTGGAAGATTTTGAGGAGTTTTGTGTGACTTTGGACAACGTCCGTGCTCCTGGCTTCATCAGGACCGATGCTATTAATCATGCTGATACAACAGCAACTGTCTCCATCACTGATGAGGACACAGGTACAAAAAGTCTGGCAACCTCCTTGGTGCCTCGCAACATCGCTTGGGGAGGGGCAGGTTGCTTAAATTATTTTTCAGTAGATTCTGCAATAGAAATGCTTGATTTTTGTATCACTACGATTTGCTTGGAACAAAGTTGTGTCTCATAAAATACATTTTGGTCTGGAACTGAACAGTTGATGCAGTATGTGCTGTTTGGTGGAAAAAAAAAAGATTATGAAAAAAAAAAAGATTGTAGCCTTAGCCAGGAGTGTTACTTATGGTAGAAAAAAATTAGTGTAGTTTTTTGGGGGGCTAAAACGTTAGCAGAACAGGATCCTGTGGTAAAGATAGTTAGTCTCTGGATGAGTAATTACAGCAAAACCCTTTTCCATCGGAAGTGTGGCAATTTTCGGACACAGCAGACTACTCTTGATACAGTAGTTTTAAAATAGGTCTTTGCAACTGTGAGAAGGATCGCCAGTCCTTTGGTGCACTTTTAACAACACAGCAATAACAGCTGGCACATCCTACTTTAAAGTGCTCCATAGACTAAAGAGAGATCCCTACAACAGCAGCTATGTGTGACCATACATGTTCAGATTCAACGTAAACCAGCATCCTGTGAAAAGACAACCATGCATCAACTCTGCTGTGTAGCTGTTTGAATTTCCTTTTCATTTCAGTTTAATGTGCGATGGACGAAATTTTGCGTAAAATTAATATTAGGTCGTGTATCTTTACAGAGAAACATTTCACAAAAGAGGGTAAATGTTAAAGGTTGCCACATTTTATCAAATTTGTGAAAACTATGTTCATTCATACTTAGTGAGAATCCTCAACTCCTATTGGCCATTACAGTCAGGTAACCATGTATTGTGAAATGGTTAATGCACAGTCATTTTAGAGTTAAATCACTGGCATACAATAAAAACTTAAATCAACTTACAGGTATGTATGCTGTCTAACAAAAAGCAATGTTGATGTTTTTACTATTATGCACAAACATTGGTGGCACATTGTGAATCATGTTTATAACCTTTTCTCAGGTTTCATTCTTCACTGAAAATGTGGTTGTTTACAAACCCGAAGTTTCTGTGGTTTTTGATTCCTTTGCTGAAGGCAGGCAAGGAATCTGTGCAATGGTGATGGTGCATGTACGTTTGTGTGTGTGGGTGCGTGCGTGTGCATGTGTGTGTGAGGCATTTTCTTGTAAACATGATATCCCAAGAAGGGGAGTTGCTTGAACTTCACAGTTAGTGTGTAGTTAGTCCATAGAGAGTAGATGATCGCTATTTTTCCCATGTAGGTCAAGGGTCATTTGAGGTCACCAGAGTAGAAACTCTGAAAAATTATTAAGTAAGCTATCTCAGCTGCTGGAAGTTGCTGGAACTTCAAACTCATAACATTGATTGCTCTCTCCATTGGTAGATGATCTCTGTCATGTTTTAGGGAGGTCAAAGGTCACACAAGGTCAGTGAAGGTTAAAGTTTAAAAACCTTGCAAGCACCAAATCCCCAGAGGAAAAAGTTGTTGAAGTTCAAAGTTACTGTATAGGTTGTCCATTGTGAGTAGATGATCCTTATTGTTTTTCTGGAAGTCAATGGTCATGTGAGGTCACCAGGAGTGGAAGTTTGAAAACCTTTCAAAGAAGATATCTCAGTGACTGAATTGTTCTAGAATTTCCAACTCTGAACATTGGCTGCTCTTGACAAGCAGAGATGATCTTTGTCACATTTTATGCTGGTCAAAGGTCACACAAGGTCAGCGAAATCATAGTCGCAAAACCTTGTTGACATGCATCTCAAGGAGGGTAAGGTGATTGAACTTCAAAATTCATATGTTGGTTATCCTTTGTTCCTCATAAATATTGGCAAGGAATGACAAAGTTCTTTGACTTTTTGGTCAAAGTCTTTTTGGTCAAAGTTTAGCTGCCATGTATGAGTGAGCATGGTTAATCATCTTTGGACTTGCATGTTTTACTAAAAAATAATTCACGATGGGGGGTTAGTGCTAGCTATCACTCAATGCACAAGGGCACAGCTCGAGTGCATTGCTTGCAGTAATCCCAGATGGTGGGTTATCTTCCAACAGTGCACATTTTATAGGAAATTAAAGTGGCATCAATTTAAATGCATCCCTTTCCTTTCAGCTACATGTAGCATCGACCAAACGCCGGTTTGTGTGACAGAAGGTGAGGATCCAACAGCGACAGTGACCATTGCCTGTGATAAAGTTCTGGAGAACAGTGGTGTCAGCATCGGTAAGTTACCGTCCTACACGCAAGTGGAAAGGAAAGAAAGAGCTTTTGTTCGCAGGAATGATCGTGCTGGTGTTGTAGCTGGAGAATTCCTTGAAATGGTTCACCATCTGCAAGTAAATTCACATGAAAGATTGCGACTTTGAGGAAAACGTTTTGAAACATCAACCTCTGAAGTTTCCAAATCAGTTTCCTCCTATTCATCTGTTGGAGGTAATGCAATGAATGCAGTACGTGCTCAATTTTCTCAAAGAGGATCCAACATCCATAGCCACTCGTCCTCTCTGTGCAAACTGAGTGCAGAGGATTACATGTAGGCCTGTTGGATCTGACCGATGCTCAACCACAGTCGTATCTAGATTATCATTCGTTCTAACACTCAGTGAATGAATTTGTCAGCTCCTAGATTTTGCTACTGATATCATTGAACGAGGTAAAGGAAATTGGCCTGTGTAGGCCTATGTACGAAGCATGCAGCTGCATCAGTTGCAAAATCTCTCCCAAAGTTATTAAAATGAAGAAGATTTATCATTACTTAAGAACATTGTCTTGAAATGCAATTTTAAATTTGCAAAATATGGTTACATGTGTCTGGTCCAAACTGTGAGCCTTTCTTGAATTTCTCGACAATCGTGATTGATTTTCATCACAGAAATCGTATACAATGATGAGGATGCCTTCAATCCCGATGATTACAGCGGCACTGTGTCCATGGTAACGTTAGGAACTGGGACCTCCTCCACGGAGTTTGGCATCCAAATCATAGATGACCAGGAGATTGAAGACACCGAGAGCTTTGAGGTTCTTTTGTTCAGTATCGATGAGACCGGGGGATTTGCCCGAACTGATGCGGTGGAACTCGGTGCCAGGACTGGGACTGTCAGTATAAAAGATACAGATTCAGGTAAATCAGAATCATCCCAATGTTTTGCAAGTTCAGAGTGAATCCTGCCGGGACCTCGACAGATCGGGGAGACCGGTTCCCCAAGGATTCATACTAACGGCACCGATGCCAGCTTTATTGTTGCAGATTTGAAGTGTACTACCTGAAATCTGAAGTTTCCCAATTACCTGTCACAAGTGCTTAAAAATGAATTCAAATGGTTCAACTTTCATCTTCGTGTGACATTTCTCAGCTGAGATATGAAATGTTTAAGTGTATTCATTCATTTTTAAACAGTAGATTCTTGCACTAGTATGCTACTTTCTTTGTTTTTCCTTGTTTTGGAGGAGTGGGGGGAGGGATTTTTTTTTTTTGGAAAACCATCGCACCACGTCACAAAATGTTATCACTGTCTTACTGTTACTGATCGACTTGATGATCCATTTTACAATGCTATGCAAGAAAACAGTAAACTTTTCAATTTTATATGAACCTTTTTTAATTTCAAAAGGTCACAGAAGCAGGTAATGCAAGTTGTTCACCAAAGAACATCAAAAATTGTTCCAAATTGACTATTTCGAGGTGAAGTGACCGTCTTTCAACATTTCATATCTCAGCAACGGAACAAGTTAGGAAGATGAAAGCTTGATGAATAGTATTCATTTACCGAGGTCTTTAATATACGTGCCTGAAGTTTAAAACTTAAGAGGCGCTTCAAATCAGTTAGTTTCCTCAAAGTTGGCACATGCCTGTGTGATTGTATTGAGTCTACTGTAAAGGATACTAGATTTGAGGCAGTATAGTCACTCCCAGATGACAAGTTGATGGTTCCCATTCAGACGGATCTAGCTGATACGTTTCTCCTCAAGGACAGCATGTTGGTGGTATTAATGTCACCATGTAGTTGATACAGATCGGGGACGTTATTTATTATTTATCCTGAGAGCCAAATTGACTACAACCAAAATTAATATCACTGGAGCTAACTCTGTCTACCATCGACTGAATTCTTTGGAATTCTCAAATAAATGCAAAGAAGATTGCTTGTTTGTTTTTAAAATGCAAGTTTCTATTTTTTTCATTTTCTGATGGAATGTCAATCTTGTTTTTCATTTCAGTGACGTGTTCTTTTGCCACCTCTGATGTCTCAGTGGACGAGTTTGATGGCTTTCTGACGGTAGAAGTGGAATGCAATGGACCACATGACAAAGATCCAGTCAGTTTTGGTGAGTGAGAACTGAAAAAAAAAAATTTCCAAACAAATACAGTGCTTAGGATGTCTCAAATGCCCTCGAAGGGCCAATACTCGTAAAAACTGTGAATTGTCAGTAAATCAATGGCAACCGTTAGGAGACAGGGTTCTGTAATGGCCTTGAAAACCTTGAAAACATACTTGAGTTCCAATTTGTCTTTTTCTAGGTCTTGAAAGTGTTTGAAATTTTTTCTTTTTCCATCAAACTCCTTTGAAAAGTTCTTCAATTTTGAAATATGGCAATACATTCTCATCGACCATTATCTACAACAAATGTTTGGACCAGGACCATTTTCCTTCCCTCCCAGTGTCAAGCTTGCGTAAGAATTTCCGAAGATATTCTCGGAATGCTTCAGAAGTCTGATGTCCTTGATACCGAAAGTTCTAGTTTGGAAAGCACTTGAGTTGTACCCTCAGAAAAGTGAGGGGGGGAACCCTGACGACAGTGGGCATGCAGAGGCGTGACTGCGGATTTGATTATCCTCTGATTTTAAATTTTGGTTTCAGATTTCCATCAGTCCAGCAGTTGTAGCAAGAATTGGTCAAACTAATTTATCAACCTTTGTCAGGTATCTGACGTGAAAATGTCTAAGAAAATTCAGCCGCTCCAGATTTGAACGTCCGACGCTATCATGCCATACAGTCGTGCATGGCTTTTAGGTTGTTGATCACACGCAGTTGACCAGTTCTTATGATTTTATTCAGGAAGGTGACATTTAAATGGAGACACAACATTAAATTTATGTAATGCTAATACTGTGGGACCCACCAAATCAAGTGAAAGTAACCTTGGTCCGTTGGCTCAATATCATTTGAGTCGACTAATTCCTTAAATAAGTAGCTCGCTCAGATCAATACTTTGATCCTGGGTGTGTTACCATGCACCAACACTCCCATAGCAGGTGGCATAAAATTTGAAAAGACTGTTTAGTTAAAATAACCGAATGCATTTAGCTCCTTTCTAAACGAGAACCCATGCAAGTAGGCTGAAGAGCAGAAGTCTAATGTGTTGACAATTGAGATGAGAAGTTTCCCCCTGTTTCTCAAAATTTATAGCCAGATGAACATTCTTTTTTCCACGTCTTGAACTGAAAACATTTTTGTCCCACTGTCATGAGCAGCACTAAGCGATCATAAGATGGAGTAATTATCCATTAACCTGACGACTGGCAATGCTGTGTGGTAGTGGGATATCTTACCTCTCGTGCTGTCACTCCAGTAGATGTCAAACCTTGTTGTGTTTGCTTGCCAATCTTGTTTAAAACCTTTTAGAAATGTCAGGAACGATACAAAAGACAGATTTCTGTATCAGACTGTTGTGTCTCCATATACCCTACAGCAGGGATGAAATTTAGCGGTCGTCCGGTCATCCGAGACAACCAAAATTCTGTAGGACGACCAAAGTTACTACCTCAGGTTGTCCTTTGGACGACCTAATTTTACCCATGGTCATTTACATTGTGACATAATGCGCACAACCCAACACCGAGATGCAACCAAAATATTTAACACGCATGAACTCCATTCCAAAACACATGTGTTGTCATTCACAAAACAACTTGAAATCCACAGTACATACAACGCCAAACAAACAGCCTCAGTGTACGATCATGTTTTAACTGATTTTCATACATACTTGGAAAGAATCCTCAACTCCTATTGGCCCATTTCAGTCAGGTGACCGTGGGTTAATCGCTGGTAACCCAATTTGTTAAACCACGGTCAATCACCGGCGGATGAATAAAAGGCTAATACAGTATTATTACTAGTATCAGGCCTACATTAGTGAAGTAACGTTCGATTAGAAGTTGGTAGTTCCTAGTTCTAACGTTACCTAGGCCGCGCGTAGGGCCTAAGGCCTGCTCAAAAGTAAAATGTAGGTAAAGTTAAGGAACAACAGCACAGTATACTGTCAGTGGTAATCCCTCTGACGTAGGGCAGCCTAATCTTACCTTCTCGAAATGTTTATTCATTGAATCTGTCACTGTCTTTATCCAAAATCAGTAATCAGGCCCTGTAGGTGTACCACGCTCTGTATAGTGTAGCACACACTTACGTACACACTACACAGTGAATGCACATACACTCACCACAGCCTGCACGTACATTAGTACACGTACACTACAAGTTGCAAACAAACTATACTAAAGCAGGCAAACGAACTAAAGCACGGGCGCGTTGTTGCTATGTCAATTGTTATTGTTATTTGTTTTGTCTATGGGTTACTTTCTGTTTCGCGCACGATTATTGTTGACATGTTGTAAATTTGTTTACCCTTGCTCGGGGTTCCTTTTCAATAAAAATGCGGTTATTTAAGGACCAAATTCCTTTCTTTTTCATCCTTTTTTTATCAAAATCTCGTTGGTATGTATGAACAAGGTTAATCAACTTTGGACCTGTGTATTAACTGTAGGATAATGCACGATCGGGGGTTAATGCAAGCGATAGCATTAACCCCCGATCGTGCATTATCCTACAGCTAATACATGGTCCAGCGTTGATTAACCTTTAATTACTGTACTGTTCATGCACATACTGTACACAGCAAGTACCAGATCAATGACTCACAGTTGAAGAATTCAGCCATTTTTCTTGCTTAAATACTACGCAATCTGTGCCACGTGCAAGGTGAGCTGGTGCAAATATTGTAGAGTTTGAGTTTTTAAACCCCCATAATTTGGGCTAGTCCAAGTAGTACGTAATTCAACCAATCACAGTGCAGAATTTTCCTGCTGACCTACAGTGTATTTGAGATTAACAAAATGGATTGCTCTAACAGAGGGGGAAAAATATTTTAGAACTGTTTGATTCTCCGGGATTATGTTCTCGCGCCGGCACGCGAAAAAAAAATCCTTGGCAAGGAGAGTGGACTGGTGGAATGAGTTGACAGTTGAAGCAAATAGGATTCAGATAAGCCACTCAGATGATGAGTGTCCTCTGTTTATAGCATTGGTGTGTGTTCAATAGACACTTCATGCGTACGACTGTCAGATTTTGATTCAAAAGGAATGAATTTTCTAAATACTAACAGTAACATTCAAGATTAGAAATGCATCATATTTTGATTTGAAACAAACAATATATTATACAGAGATTTTCTTCTGTATGATATATACTTAACAGCATCAGTGATCCTAGATATTGACATTTTTTTATTATCAAAGTGAAAAGGTGGAATTTTACCGGCCTCCTTCTGGAAATCCCCCCCCCTCCCCTTCCCTTTGGAAAAACCCTGAGCATTACTTTTAAGTTACAAGTCAGTAGTATAATTTAGCTGTCGAAAGTTTCAACCTGTATAAGAAAGACAAATAAAAACATGGTCTTGAATGCGCAAAATACACATTTTGCATATTTCTTATTTTTATATGTCCTTTGTGGAGGACGACCTAATTTTTGGGAGGACAACCAAATTTTTGCAGCTGGTTGTCCTTGGGACAACCATTTTCAGTTGCTTAAGGATCATCCCTGCTACAGGTCTGATCAACTGTTTGACTGAGGCCAAAGATTTTGCTTTTATTGTTTGATTCACAGTGGTGAATCAGATCTTGTACGGATGATCAACACGGTGGCATAATTGAAGATGCAAAATCTCAGTTGCCATGACAACCAGTTCCTAATAGCAACAGTTACAAGAATGTAACTGTTGTTTAGTGGTCGTTTAGTGATTCACCAAACTGTCACAAAAGCAGCACATTGTGAGAAAACTGATTTTGTCCCTGTCGATAGATCGATGTCTGGAGACATGACAATGACCTGTGTAGCTCGGTCACTCAAAAGATGACTGCTAGTGGTCAAATCAGACCTGAATTTAACTAAAGGCCCAAAGTCAATAGTACAAACACAGTGTGCTGGTTGCATATTTTCAACATTCAACACTTTCACATATCTGATAAGTGCCCATTTTTTGGTTTCGATGATAATCGTAACCTTTGTAATCGTGCGTGTGTGTGTGCATGTGTGTGTGTGTGTGCCCTTGTTTTTGGGGTCGAGGACCGAAACAATAGATTTTAGGTCCCCTGTAGAAATAGATTTCTCCGGTCCTCTCAAGATAAACAGTAGACAATCTTTTGTTGAGGTTAGGGTTGAGGAAGGAAAAACAAAACAAAGCACAATGAGGTCTTTGGAATGAATGGAAAACAAAGTTGTGTGCGTGTGTGTGTGTATGTATGTTCGTGATGCCCCACCTTGTAAACACGATATCTCAAGAAGGGAAGCTTGGACAGATCCGTTATGTAGTAGGTAGGTGTACCACATTGGGTAGAAGAAACCTTTTGTTTTTGGTGGAGGTCAAAGGTCATTTGGGGTCAAATTGTGAAAACCTTGTAAACACTATATCTCGAGGAGCAAAGCTAAGACAAATGTGATAATTGATATGTAGGTGTACCACATTGAGCAGAGGGACCATATTGTTTTTGGTGGAGGTCAAAGGTCGTTTGGGGTCAACGGGGTCAAATTGTGAAAAGATTGTAAACATGGTATCTTGAGGAGCAAAGCTTGGACAAATCTCATTATTGGTATGTAGGTGAACCACATTGCATAGAAGAACCCTATTATTTTTGATTGAGGTCAAAGGTCATTTGGGGTCAACAGAGGTCAAATTGTGAAAACCTTGTAAACACAAAATCTCAAGAAGGGAATCTTGGACAAATGTCATATTTGGTGTGTTGGTGCACCACTTTGAGTACAACATCTTTATTGATTCTGGTGGAGGTCAAAGGTCATTTGAGGTCAACAGGGGTCAAATTGTGAACACCTTGTAAACACAATATCTCAAGAAGGGAAGCTAGCTTGGACAGATGTCATATGTGAAGTACGTAGGTATATCTTATAGAGTACAAGAATGCTATGGTATTTAATGGAGGTCAACGGTCATTTGAGGTCAACAAGAGTCAAACTGTGAATACCTCGAAAATAAGGTCTGTCGATATACCTGGTATACGTGGGCATGACGTTGACACCTACACCAAAGGTATCAAAATTAACAGCTAACAAAGATACCAAACATACCAGGTGTACCCCAAAAAATGGATAATACGCAGTAAAAAGTAAAGCCATGTAGAGAAACCAATTGGTACCCGCTCTCTCCCCAGGCAGTTGATCAGAGAGTACTAACTGAACTGCAAACATATTCTTACCTTCACATAATGGCTTGCGCTTCATTGGCCAATCATATGTACACCACTTGTTGCAGTATATACACACTGTAGTCAGAAGTATGTAATTGGAATAGTCTGTGATTGGGGGTTACGGAAAATTCCAAGCCACATGCTTCAAGTTGTGTACACAAAAGCTGTGCACCTTGCAGGGAACATCAAATACAAATTAGCATTTTAGTAAAAAGGCAAAAACTTGGCGACAATGGAACATCAAAACAAGTAACAATATTTGTGAGACATAAAAATAAAAGCAAAGCGCGAAAACGAGATGTATTCCAAAATATTGTACCTAGAATATAACAGTTGAAATGCTTATATGTTTGTACTTGCCACTGTATCATGGTACGTGAGAATAACAAAAAAGGAGTGAATTACATGCATATTTTCTTTTCATTACTACAAGCTGGAAAACGTGTGTTGATAAAAACATGAAGTACCCTTTTCCCCGTAATTTTCGCTGCAAAGAAACCTCAGTCATGTAAAGCGGGAAAAAGAAAATTAGCTAAATAAGGCCAATGTTTACTCCAAAGACAACTTTCTGTTGATGCAAACTGCAATAATGTTGTTAAGATTTTACACTCCCTAAAGTAAGAGATTTCAGTCTCAAAAGCCATAGTTGGATCTCACAAGTTGCATTGTTGTCTGTGCACACTTTGCACTGTAGTCATTATTACTTGTTCAGGAATACAAGATCGAGCGTCAAAAGTAACTTCTCAATTGGTTAAAACTGCCAAAAACATTTACATGACATGTGCAAAAGACCCCAGACTAGCAATGCCCATTACTTTTGCAAACTTTAATTCGAAGGTTTCCTCCTACGAGATATTTTCGTCCAGAGTGACTTGGGACTTTTGCTGTAGCCTAACATATATACGTACATACTGAGATAGAGCCTAGCCAACACATGTATATTTGTTGTGTCCTACTCTTACAGGGGAGAAACACACTAGATGAAGATTTTCAAGTAAATTTTGATCCAAACTGTTTGAAAATGTGCTATATAAAGTCTAATATATTGCTAAGCTTCAGTATATTGGGTCATTATGTAAAAAGTTTTAGTGAAATATGCCATCCTGTTCCTGCATTCAACTTAAAAAAAGTGAGGAGAATATTTCACCATATATAACAGTACGTGTTACGACAAACCAACACAATTTCATACCTCCAAACTCAATGCAAATTGAGCCCAAGCTCAATCGTATTGGCTCATATAGCCACAGGGGATGGGTAAAAGAATTCACTGGCACTCTTTAATGTTCTACTTTAAACGTCCTATTATCTTCCATCCTCCCCCATGTGTTCGGCACTGACCACTTAATTTCTTAGTTAACGGTTGCATCTGGATTCTTCACTATTTTGTTAAAAAGAAAACAAATGCATACTTTTCAGGGATGTTACACAGCTGTGTATCAGATCTTAATTGATGGCAGAGTTGAAGTGATAAAGCGGATATTTTCCTGCCATTTGATGATGGTCATTATTAAAGATACCATTGTAAAATTTACTTTAGCCGACGTAAAGCCATTTAACTTCAGCATTTTTATTGCTGTAGCAATTGCTCTTACTTGAGAGGACTGTGTGTGGTTAACAACTTAACATAGACATTGCGCATACACAGTGAACAAGAAACAGGAACCAGATGGCATGTGTATAGTTTATACACATGCAGTAAGCAGTGATGCAGTAAGCAGTGATTTCATGAAATTTAAGTCACTGCTGCTTTGGGTGTACCAAGTATATAGTCCTATACGAAGTAAGGAACATTGCAGCGAGCAGAATCGTGGATGAACGTTAATGTAAGGTAGAGTTAAGGCAGGGTACACACATGAAACTGAACACATTTTTTTCAAAACTTGTTCTCATTTAAAGATCATGGAGAAATTGACACTGTTTACACAGACATGTGCATGCACTGTACATTCTTAAATGACAACACTGTGGTACGTACAAGAAACACAGTAAACAGTGATTTCACGAAAATGTCTAGTATACCAGGTATTACCAGATATGGAGCAGCCAGTATACTGATGTATACTTTTACTCCTACCGATGCAGCTTATAACTTGTAAACATTATATCTCACATTTGGTACGTAAGTGTATCACATTGATTACAAGATTACTGTTGATTTTGGTGGAGGTCAAAGGTCGTTTGAGGTCAATGGGTCAAATTGTGAAAATATTGTAAGCACAATATTTCAAGAAGGAAAACTTTGGCAGATCTCCCTATGAGATTGTAGGTGTATTTCATTGAGTATACGAAAATTTTCATTGTCTTTAGTGAAGGTCAAAGCTAGTCATTTGCAGTCAACATGGTCACAGTATAGAACTCTTGTAAATTTCTTATCTCAAGAAGGGAAGCTTGGACAGATGTCATATTCAATATGTAGTATCATTAAAAACATAACCTTTGTGTATGGTTTGTAATATTCTTCATTATACTGAATGTGAATCCAGTGTAGCATTCAACAGTTTCATTCAGTATAGCATTCAATAGCCTTCATTATAACCTTTCATTCATAACTCATTTGCATAATTCGGCTTGGGGAAGGTTATTGGAAGACTACACAGCATTCGAAGGCTTTTTTGAAGGTTGTGCACTTGTTTAGTTTTGAGTTCTGACATTTTTGGCATGCAGTCATTTAATTAACATCTGAATGTTGATTTGAAGGCTATGTGAATGGTAATCGAAGACTGTGTATTCAGGTAAGGCATATCTCATTGAGCACAAGAACCAGTTGGTCTTTAATGGAGGTAAAAGTTCATTCGATGTCAACAAGAGCTAAATTGTGAACATGTAGGTGGATCATCTCAAGAAAGGAAACTTTTGCAGATCTCATATTTCATGTAAAGCATACGTAGCTTAAAATGTGACACATACTAATGCTATTACAGCAGATTCCGAGAAAAATTCTCTTCATCGAATCATCAAAACCACAATGCATTTCTGCATTCTGGTCCTTTCAATCATACAAGTAAATTTTGTTCCCACTAATAGACATCGATTACACAGATGGAACCGCTTTTAATCCGGCGGACTATAATGCCTTGGTGACGAACATCAATTTCCCGAGCGCGACAACATCCCTTTCGTTCTCCATCAGCATCATAGCTGATATCGTCGTCGAAAACGATCACAGCTTCACGATCAGCGTCACGGACGTATCCCTTCCCGCCGATGCAGATGCAAACTGCGTCACATTCTCAGGATCACAAGTGGTCACCATTATCGACGATGACACAGGTGAGATCTTTTTTTTTTTTCATTGGCAGCCTTCAACTGGTATGCTATGAAATATACCATGGTGTCATAATTAGTTTCCAACTTGCCTAAGAGTTTCTAACTTACCTGTCAAAGTTTCTAGTTCACTGTATATGCACAAACGCATCAAAGAATGTAATAAATTTTTGAGATGTCTTTGAGTTACTGATGCATAGGAAGTCAGGTATTAAAAATTCCACTGTAAAATATGGTGTAAATTTTTTAACCACGTGTTCGAAAGAAGGACTTTTGGGATCAGCAAATAGGTTGAAGAGGCGCATTGAGTTGTTTTGTGAAATTCACTTTATTTTTAAAAACCTGTGAAATTTCCTTCACATACTAATGATCACACTAACAGGATCCCCATGTGTCACAGCAAAGAAAAATTAATGACTAACTATGAATGATTCATAGTGGTTTTTAAAGTCCATGACCAGTCACTTTTCACATTGGTACTGATTCGTAAGCATACAGCCAGTACAAGTCAGGGTAAAAGTGTGAAAAATTTGACAGTTTTCATAATTATCGGATGTGAAACTTGACCAATTATGCTAATTATAATAAGCATCGTCATGTGTTTGTACCCGTCAAAATCCACACAAAGGTATCTGTGTCAACTCACTGAGCCCCTTTAAGATGATAACAATGTTTTTATATGATAAAGCAAGTGGATTAAAGACACTAGCTTGTTCTCAAGCAAATGTCATGAAACTTGATATTCCTGCACCTTGTACTTGATTTGATGATGGTTTGTTAAATCCATCTGAGCCACGTTGACATCTGATCTCTGAGGGTAGCTATCGACAGTCCTCGGTCCGCCTCTTATGTCGCAGTGTGAACGTCGTGGATATACGGCCGGGTTGGCGCTTCATAAACGAGAAAATTTTCATGGCCATTGTAAGTTCTAAAATGGAACGGATTATGTCGGCTGAATTTGTCGAGGAGTTTAAATGTTGTCCACTCCAAGTATGGGGAATTCCAGTCGGAGAGAGGCACTTTCATCTATTATAGATGGCCGTGAGATTTATGAGCCTTCCCTCAAAGATTTGTGATCTCAAATGTGCCTTTCAAGGAATTTCCCCAAAAAGCATCAAGTCATTCCTGTAGAGCTGTTTTTTTAGTGAAAAGATACGCGCCCAAGGGGGGACGTGGAAGGGGGTTCCGTCGCATTGCCAGAAACGACACAGTACAGTTGTGAATGGTAGCACCAATCTATTCACTCACTCGTCTTCGCAAAAAACAAAGAACAGCCTCAGCCCAACATGAATTAAGAGTGGTAGAACACAGCTGACATCCGGTCACAGCCACATAACACTGGTGAATCTACAGCAACATGGCCAGTCTCTACCCACACTTGACCAGTCTTCCTGCAAGCAGGGACATCTAAATCTACCCAGACTTGGAGCCAAAAGTCCACCACATCCTCTCCCAGCAGGTGACAGATGATGAGTGCAAACCAAAAGAAGTACGATCACATAATAAACCCAACCCCATCACTTGTCCAGAAATATCCCAGACCCATGGCAGCAGCCAATGTCTAATGCCAGATTCCACCCCTGGTAACTCCCAACCAATCAGGATCCAAGCACATGACCAGGATCTACTCTAACTGGCACCTGAATACTGCCCCTGGAGGCCGTAGAGAGGCTAAAGAATGGACAATGGGGTTCAGAGGTCACAGGCTCTCCAGGAGGCAAGGAGACCATGGGAGCAAGAGGAGAGGAACTATAAGGAAGGCCAATTGTGCAAAATTTCACTTTACTACATTAGCACGTAGTCTCACTGTAGACCATTTTGCAGTTGACTGCAGATTCACTGCATGTGTGCAACATTCGGCCTTAATAAGTCACAGCTAACAAGCACAGTTAAACTAGCAGAAGAGTCGTTTAAAGTATAATTAAGGCTTTTGAGATATTGTAGTTCGACACCTGCAGACCCACCATTGCACTCAGTAGAAATCTTGCAGTAGTGGACTGGTATGATTAAGGCTTGTGAGATACTAAAGTTCCACACCTGCAGATCCAACAGTATAGTACACCTCAAAACCTTTTAAATTGCATGTATAGTTCAGTCTAACATTTTTTTATTTTTTTAAGTTTGTGTCATGTTGCTTCCAGTAGCTTTATTGTCAAGTCTATCATTGATGTATCAATTTTGTAAACTCATAAGTGTCAAACCTTCAAATTATTTTGTGGTTCTTTGACCTCTGGAGAGAATCCATCTGGACAACATTTCAGTGTCAGGTAGCTAGTATTGACTACTATGTCACACACTCTTATATCTCTATATGCATTATCTACAACATAGTTATCTTTATTATTTAACCTGAGTGACTTACAGGTAACCTTACCAAATTCACTATCATCTCATTGTGTTCGTTTTGCAGCAACCTGCTCCTTTTCTCCGACACAGGAGTGTACCGATGAAGATGTGGGACTATACCACCCTACCATCTCTTGCGATAAGCAGATTGAAGATCCTGGTGTGACCTTTGGTCAGTTGACCCTCTGAAACATCTTTTGTCAGGTCATCTGTTGACTAAATCAGTCGATTTAAGTTGGTGTTCACCCTTTTCACTTGTGATCATCTCTCCCTGTGTATGACTTTTGTTGTGTCTAATTTTGATTCTGGTAATTTGGAAATAAAAAAGAAAAAAGCCCTACTAGGACTGGAACATCAGACCAACTTGCCACATAATTTACAGTGTGTACAGTGCTTCAAAGTCTTATCTCTACATGTATTGTTCTTTATAATGGATGATAGCCTATTGAGATTTACTGGATCAAGGTTGTCATGTACAATCAAGATTTCACAGCAGGACAATTGTTTATCATGGAGAACTGCTATGCATCGACAGGTTGAAAGAGTTTTGTATTATCGATTCCTTGCCGAAGGCAGACAAGGAATCTATGCAATGGTGATTGCATGGGTGTGCATGTGTATGCGACGCTTTGCTTGTAAACACGATATCTCAAGAAGGGTAACTCTGAGGGATTTCATACTTGGCATGTGGATTGCCCATATGATGTAGAAGGTCCTTATTGTTTTTGGTGAAGGTCAAAGGTCATTTGAGGTCACCAGAGGTCAGAACGTGAAAACCTTGTACACACAATATCTCCAGAAGGGTAACTGTAACTGATGTCATACTTGGTGTGTGGGTTGGACATATTGAGTAGAAGATCCCTATTGTTTTGAGGCCAAAGGTCATTTGAGGTCACCAGAGGTCAAACTGTAAAAACCTTGTAAACATTATATATCCAGAAGGGTAACTGTGACTGATGTCATACTTAGTGTGTGGGTTGGTCATATTAAGTAGATGATCCTTATTGCTTTTGGTCGAGGTCAAGGTCATTTGAGGTCACCAGAGGTCAAACTGTAAAAACCTTGTAAATATGATATCTCCAGAAGGGTAACTGTATCTGATGTCATACTTGGTGTGTGGGTTGGACATATTGAGTAAAAGATCCCTATTTTTTTTGCTTGAGGCCAAAGGTCATTTGAGGTCACCGGAGGTCAAACTGTAAAAACCTTGTAAACACCATATTTCCAGACGGGTAACCATGACTGATGTAACACTTAGTGTGTGGGTTGGTAATAATTAGCAGAAGATCCCTATTGTTTTTGGTCGAGGTCAAAGGTCATTTGAGGTCACCAGAGGTCAAACTGTAAAAAATTTGTAAATACAATATCTAGAGAGGTAACAGTGACTGATGTCATACTTGGTGTGTAGATTGGTCATATTGAGTAGATAATCCCTATTGTTTTTGGTCGAGGTCAAAGGTCATTTGAGGTCACCAGAAGTCAAACTGTGAAAACCTTGTAAACACAATACCTCCCAAAGGGTAACTGTGACTGATGTCATAATTGGTGTGTGGATCGTTCATATTGATTAGGTGATCGCTGTTGCTTTTGGTGGAAGTCAAGTGTCATTTGAGGTCACCAAAAAAGAAAGGTCATTTTGGGTTAAAGGCTTATTAATGTGGTGTTTCAAGAACAATAACTGTAGTTGATCTCATACTTGTCATGTGGATAATTCATGTTTTGTTATAATATAACCATGTCGCAAGGAATCACAAAGACTTTTGGCTTTCTGGTTATAGTGATCTAAAATGTTCGTTACTTGGTCAGTTATACTACAAACAAACTTATGTACCCAAAGACAGGTGCTCATCACCCCAGACAGTTTCAATTCCTCCAACCATTTACTTCTAGTTCTTCCCTATACAGTCTGTCTAAAACGCCTCAATATGTAATCAGAACAATGCGTCGCTGTGTATATGCTGTAATTTGAGCTAACTTGTATCTTGAAAGTTTGCTGTCAATTAAAAGCAGAACCAGTTGAGCATTTTGCTTACCACCAGCTAAATATGTAGCTTGGGGTGATGAGTAACTGCTTTTAATGAATTATTCCACAAAACTAACTTTTAGTGAAAACTCATGTCACTATTATTTGAAGGGAAATAGGGCGTATGTTTCAGAGAAAACGTCCATATTTTTAAAACCAATTTTCGAGGACGTAGAATGATAGATTATTCAACATAAGGAAGGACTGTAGCCTTCTTTTCCAGAAATAAGCTTCTCACAGATAGAAATTCAGTTATTTGTTGCTCAACACTAATTTGTTCATCCAGACTTTTCAAAATTCAAATGATGCATCTTCCATTACTCATGAGATACATAATGTTTGGAGGAGATGAAGGTTTGATAGATGTTTATTGATAAGACGGAATGGTTTAACGATGATCACTGCTATTTTCTCTTGTATGTCATGTTGGTGTATTCGAAACGCCCTATTTCCCTTTAACATAAGAAGGGTATCCTCGGTGGAATGACCATCATTCCAGGAAGCATTTTTCTGTAATATAAAGCGGATTCCACACTGTGGGCCACCAGTGTTGGTATGTGTTACATGAACAAACTATTTTACAAGCCTAAAATTTAGGCCTGGAGTAATTGCCAGCACTAGCAAAAGACTGTGAGAGTAGTGTGGAATGGGTTTCATTGCCCCAGTGTGACTGTGAACATGATTAAAGGGGAATTCCAGGCAAGGAATATGTTCTTACAGTACTCTTACAGCACCTTCTGAATTTGCTGTCAATCAAAGGGCAGAACCAAATGAGAAATTTGCTTTCCCTGCCCAAAAATGTAGCTTGGGGTGATAAGTGGCCGCCTTAAAGTTCAGGTCACCTTGCAGTATAGCGGAAGTGTGGGTGTGCTGTGTACTACAACATTCCATATCAGCATGTGGAGACTTTCGTCATTATTGAACTCCTTTTCCTCCAGATATTGTATTAAGTGATCACGTTGCGGTAAGGGCCAACGATGATGACACAGGAGACACATCGGTTGCATTTGCGACCCTGACAAATACTCTGTCATTTAGCGTCTCGATAGAGAACGATGAACTCGTGGAAGACCAACAATCTTACTCTATCAGTGTCAGTAACATTAACTTTCCGGGAGACTTTGCCAACACGTTTGACAACACAGCAAAGACTGTTCTCATTATTTTAATTTTCTCTCCTTCAGACATTGACTTAGCTGATGGCACAGCAGAACAGCCTGACGATTACAGTACCGGAGACTCATTCGTCAACTTTGCAACCCTGACGAATACCCTGTCATTTAGCGTCTCAATAGAGGACGATGAACTTGTGGAAGACGAACAATCTTTCTCTATCGGTGTCTCTAACATTAACTTTCCAGGAGGCTTTGCCAACACGTTTGCTGTGCAGTTCCAGGGATCGCAAACAGTGACTATTAAAGACGATGACACCAGTGAGTTAATTGTTCTTCAGTCATTTTACCTGTTCACATTGTGAACTTATTTTGTTATTGGCATGGGAAGGAGTGATGGTTCGAATCGATAACGTATTCTGTCATTCTATTGGCATAACCATTACTATGGTGTTTATAGCAAAAATGTTGAGGTTAGGTTGCACACCAGGGTCATTCCATCTTCTTTTAATGCTGTTATTGATTGTGAAATAGCAGATATGGAGCATATGGAAGCTTTTATTCTCAGTCATCCCGTGTAATGCCTGTACTGAAGTTAAAATATCAGGGAAGGAGGGTCAGATTTTACATACTACTACAAACACAAAAAGTAGCCTGCCCATCAATTGGTCAAATGTAAATGTTAAAATGTGTCTAATTGCTGTTTGAATGATTCAGGTAATGTAGCCCTCTGCAGGTCTGTGAATCAAATGGGACTTTGACCATTGCTTTTGTTGCAGTGAACTGGAAACTGTTCATTTCCTATGAGAATTTACCAGTCACGGGCAGAGATTACCAACTTGCATCTTTTCATGTCACTTTTGCAGCGACATGCATCCCCCTCTTTCAGAGGAGTACACAGATGAAGAAATTTTAAACCATTAATTTTGTTGCAAATGAACAGAAAACTATCAATATCTGATAAAGCTTTATGAGCAGCCAGCAAAGGGCATTACCAACTCTCTTTGTATCGTGTTTTTCTTGCAGCTACTTGCGCCTTCTCTCCAGTAGACGGGTGCACGGATGAAGATGACAATTTATACTTTGCTACCATTACCTGTGATCTGCAGATAGAGGAATCTGGTGTATCTTTTGGTCAGTTTAACTTTTGCCCATTCCGCAGTCTTCTTTCTAATGAACCAGTTGACTAACTACTGTCATCATTTTCAAGTTGTTATCATCTCTCTCTGTGTTTGTGACACTTGTTGCCCCCTATTTGTGGTCTTTGAGGTAGATTCTGCTAGGATTGAGAACATTAGGCCCACTTCCTTAGACCCTACCTCATTTAATTTTCTCGATGGAGGGATGGCCCATCGCCAGAAAAAGTTGATTTGATCGAAAGAGTACATTATTACTGAATCGACCATGCTCTTGAAATGTTAATATAGAATTTCTTCTCTGTAATTTTTTGTGTGCGTCCTCTTAATGTGCTGCATGTCCATTTATGGTCATCCTCCACTCGATTTATAGTGACTCACTGACCAACTTTTTACAGTTCTGAAACATTTTGCTCTGAAACATTGAGGCCAGTGAATGTGGGTATGTACAGTACTTTATGAAGTACTATAATGATATTCTGACTAGCAACCTACAAATTTTTGTTCCAGTGTTGATGAATGTTAGATAGAAACGATAGTGTTGAAAGTTGAATTAAATGATATCTGGTAGTTACACTCTGGTTTGCAAAACTTTCTGTAAAAAGTACTAATGACCATAAATGGACATATATGTACGCTACCAACATGGACATGTGAGTACACTGCCATTACAACTGAAATATAATTTGAGTTGGCCTGTGTGTGACTAGCATAACAAAAGTGATTATTGCCATTGTTTTGGCCTCACTCTTTTTAAAATTCTCACATTGCAGCCATTGAAGAGTGCTCACTTACTTTATTCCTTTCCTGCATGGAGGAAAGGAATAAACCTTGGTATATTTATAATCACTTTGGTACATTCATAGTGACCTTGGTACATTTATAGTTACCTTGATGCATGCATAAATACCATGGTACATTCATAGTTACCTTGGTACATTCATAGTGTGGTAACTTGGTGCATCTACCAGTGGTCAGTATGTAAACACTTGTGTACAATACAAACCAAAGAGGACCAAAAAAGCAATTACATACTTGTGAACTTTAATTGGAAGTGCTGACCATGGAGCAGACAGGACAATTGGTCACCCTAATATTCAAATTTGGAATTTTCACATTACTACATGTAATATTTTAGCTAACATACTCCAAGAAGAGCCAAAAGATTGTCACTCGTCCTATGTTGATTCCACAAACCCTCAATGTTGAAAGTTGCAATATGCTCAACTTGTAAACTTTTATCGTTCAAAGTCTTGGAAATACTCTCAACCCTTGCGTGGGTTATTAAATCAGTGACTGTTTTGTAAACTAGGTAATGTTAGATCTTTTTGTTCTTTTTTTTTGGCAACTTTATCAAATAAGATAATGGTCACCTCTCCTTTAAACTTTCATTGATCATTTCACCCTTGAGGAGTACTGTGATCGCAACACTTGCTATTCCCTGATGGAGATTTTCTTCATCATTGTAACTGTGCTTTTCTTCAGACATCGCCTTAAGTGGTGACACTGCAACGACGCCCAAAGATTTTGACACAGGAGACACGTTGGTTGACCTTGTTTCCCAGATGAATACTCTGTCATTAAGCGTGTCAATAGAGAATGTTCAATTTGTTGCAAACGTACGATTTTTCTCTATCGGTGTCAGCTTCTATAATCCTGTCACCCTACAGTGGTGCCGTGGGTGGTACAGAATAAAACATTCCATATCAGCAGGCAGACAACGTCCTCATTATTGTAATTTTCTCTCCTTCAGACATTGACTTAGTTGATGGCACTGCAGAACAGCCGGAAGATTACAGTACTGAAGACTCGTCGGTCGACTTTGCAACCATGACGAACACTCTCTCGTTTAGCGTGTCAATAGAGGATGATTTGACTGTGGAAAACGAACAATCTTTCTCTATCGGCATCTCTAACATTAACTTTCCGGGAGGCTTTGCCAATACGTTTGCGGTGCAGTTCCAGGGATCACAAACAGTGACTATTAAAGATGATGACACCAGTAAGTAAACGTTCCTTATATTACTTGTTCACAATAGAAACTTATTTTTTGCTAATAGCATTTAAGGCACGTTGATTCTGATAGGTAATGTATTGTCTTTCTATGGGAATGACTGTTACAGTGATGTATGCAGTAAATGTGTAGAGGTTACTTTTTACACACCCTGTGTCATTCCATCTTCCTTAATGCTGTCATTGACTTTACAATAGCAGAAATGAAGCATACAAGAAGCATCTACCATTGGTCATACTATGTAATGCTAATACTGAATTTAAATATCAGGGACCAGGCAGGAGGGGTGTCAAAATGGCACATACTACAACCAACATAAAAAGTAGCCTGCCTAGCAAGTGATCAAATGTAAATATTAAAATATGTCCTTAGCTGTTGTGTGAATGACTCAGTTAATTTAGCCCTCTACAAGTCTATGGAAGGAGAGTTTGACCATTAATTTTGTTGTAATAAACAGGAAAGTATTAATCTCGGATGAAGTTTTACCAGTCACTGGCAAGGACTTACCAACTATCATCTTTTCATGTCCCTTTTTTGCAGCGACCTGCGCCTTCTCCCCTTCAGAGGAGTGCACTGACGAAGATGGGGGATGGTACTACCCTACCATTACCTGCAATCTGCAGATTGAGGAGTCCGGTGTCTCTTTTGGTCAGTTGAATCTCTTGACCCCTCGTAAACCTCTCTTCCCAGTTTTATTAATCTGTCTGCTAAATCATCCATCTGAATGTGTTCACAATTTTTCATTTGTTGTGATCATCTCTGTTGTATTTATCGCATGTGTTTCGAATTTTCTCTGCTGGGATCGGACACATCGCAGCATACTACTCTGAACGTGGAAAATTGTTTGGTCAGAGGTCATCAATGTTTACCTGAACTGCAGGATAAACATTGATGACCTTTGCGAAAAAAAAAAAATCACTCCATGTTCAAAAGCTTGTCTGTCGCAGGGATACACTAATTCCCAATTTGGAACCAGCAAGAGGCAGAAAGTTATGTAAGATACATCCAACTTTGAATCCTCCTTTAAGGCAAACAAGACGGATGAGCCTTCAGTCTAGCACTGACACAGTGAAAACCCAGGTTATAACATCGAGAACACGACAATGAAGGAATTGCAGAAATCGCACAACTGTAATCTGCTCAGTGATGGTTCTTGTCTCTGACTGTGGATTTCTAGATATCTCTTGCGGTTGAGATTTTAATGATTTTTGGCCTTATAACTGGATTACATGTAATGCTGTCTTTTTTTCTTTTCTTTTTTTTTAGATACAGGCTAAACAAATAAACATTGTGTAAACTGAATAAACTCAAAGTAGGCTATACTGCACCATCAGAGTTGGCTATGTATGTGTGGCCTATAGTTCATACAAAAAAATGTTGAATGTAGCGAGCATAGGCCCATACGAATTTAAGCAGCATTCAATTCTACAGAAATTGGCTGTCCATATCGTCATGCAGGGACTATCATCAATATTTAATTGATTTTTCCTCAGATATCGGATTGACTGATGGCACTGCAATAAGTCCCAGTGATTATGAAGCAGGAAACACATCGGTTGACCTCTTAACACTGACGAATACCCTGACATTTAGCGTCTCAATAGAGAATGATGAACTCGTGGAAAATGAACAATCTTTCTCTATCGGTGTCACTAACATTAACTTCCCGGGAGACTTTGCCAATACGTTTGCTGTGCAGTTCCAGGGATCGCAAACAGTGACTATTAAAGATGACGACACCAGTGAGTTAATTGTTATTCAGTTGTTTTACTTGTTTAAAACATAAATCTTTATTTTGTTATTATGCCATCTTTGACTCATTCTTTCATCTATGGAAGTAAATGTCATTGTTGATGTATGTATATGGTGTGACTTTTTAGATTAGTTAGTTTAGAATTTGATTATCAGAAAGTCTGAAGACTCATCAAGGATCCTATACCATGACGGCGAAATTCGCCTTCTCTCTTTGTTCAAAGTTCAGAGAATAACAAAACAGATGTGGAACAACAATCCAATACAAACCCAAACATTCTCCCAGAACCGCCATTTAATGTGCCCATGCCACGGACAAGAGTGTATTTCCAGTTTGTAGCCACTTTCCCAAAGTCTGGAAGGGGTGGAGGACCTGCCCAGCTCAGCAGCTCACACAGCTAGCTGCACCAAGCAACCTGAAGCGGACGATACGGGAATCAGACAACAGGAATTCAAAATGAAATCACAATGTGACCCCTTCAGCACCATTATAAAGAGTTTTTTTGAACAAGTCATTTTGAATCCCCAGAAAGTAGTAATTTTCATTCTCCAGAAAATTTCCAAGTGGTTCCACCGGGATTTGATCTGGGGACCTAGCGATTGCAAGACGGACACTCCAACCACCAAGTTAACCCTCCACCGCACCCTGCACCTCTGCGTGAGAGTTGAGTTTCCACTTTAGGTTTTCCATCCTAAAGATAGGAAATTCCACGTACAGTGTTCATCTGAATCATAACTGAATTATACAGAGTGCTGCACTGTCAGAATTCACCGTATATGTGCGGCCTAGTTGATACACACACCGTTTAAAGTTTAAGCGTATAAGCAGTCATACTGGTGTCTGTAGTGCAACTTTGCAAAAGGAAAGTTTCAGCCTCTTTGAATGCTATTAATGACTGAAGCAGCTGACATGAAACACTGGCCACAAGTTACAAAATACCACAACTGGTTTTGCATCATCCAGTAGATTGTGCCCCATGAAACCCCAGTTGCAATACAGTTTTATTATAAACTTCAAAATAGTTAAAAACCGAAGTTTTCCCTGGCACTCTGATCTTCTGTTGAAGAACTTGCCAATTAATAACTACCAAGTGGCATTGAAACTTGTGAAAAAAATAAAAAAATGTATAAAAAAATAAACGGTCTTATGTCCTGGATGACCACTTTAAATATCGACTAGCAAAAGCTGTGTTACTAATCTTTGCCGGACCAAATCAGTCCACTGACATTATTCACTCTGTTTTGTTCATCCGTACCCACGCATGGAAGTTTTAATCCTGTCGTCATTCTGTTTTTGCAGTAATGCCGAACTTGAAATACCCGACCGCTGGTAAAGGTGGATGTCAAAACTGCACGTTTTGTAACATAAACTTATCTTGCCTATCAAGTGGTCAGAAATGTATATAATTAGCTGTTGTGTAAATGATTCAGTTAGTGTAGCACTTTGCCAAGTTCATGAAAAGAGAATTTCATCATTAGATTTGGTTAAAATGAATAAAACAATATGTCAGTCTATGATGACATTTTATCAGCAACAGGCAAAGATTACAACTATTTCCATATTACTTTCCTTTTGCAGCAACCTGCGCTTTCTCTCCGTCAGAGGAATGTACGGATGAAGATGTGGGATTCTACTATCCTACCATCACCTGCAATCTGCAGATCGAGGAGCCTGGTGTATCTTTCGGTCAGTCGACCCTCTCGACCTTTCTTCGTCTCATCATTCCTCTTCCGTTGACTCACTCGGTCAGCAAACTCTTTTCACCATTTTCATGTGTGGTGATCATCTCTCCAAGTTTATGCCATTTCAAATCGTTTTGTCATCGTTATGAAATCGTTCTGAAACCGTTTTGTAATCATTTTGGCCTCTGGAAAAGATTCTGCCATGACTGAAACATAAGGCCTGCAGGCTTGCCATACAATAGCAATGTGTACACTACGGTACCCGGAACGTTATCTCTGCATGTACGTCGTCCTTTGAGGAATAATGTAGCCTAGTGTTGAAATTGGTTGATTTGATCATAAGAGCATATCTTTAACTGAATCGGTCATGCTCTTGATCCTCCCATGCTTTTTACCTAATAATTGTAGAGGTCGTTGGTGTCAAATGAGCCGAGTTTGCATCTTACTTGACATCATGCCATCTGAATTTAAGGTGAGCTAGAAGAGATGTTTTTTTTTTATTTCTTTTCTGCCATTTGAATGTGCGCCTGTGTATCCTAACTTCCAAATGTATGGGGGATGCATTTCTCGTGGGCCGCAAACTGAAATGGTCGTGGGAAAGAGTGTAGGGATGATGATGTATGGTTTGAAATTTATTCCATAAGAAATGCAATTCGGTTTCATGCATGCTCCATTGTGAAATGTTCTCATCGCTCAGTTTTGCTGTGTAAGCATTGAATGAAAATTGATGGAGTAGCTGATTATCTTCTCTTATTTGTTGCTTTGTTTTTTTAGAGTTGATTTCCTACTATCTGATAAAAACAAGACTTTTTTTTTTTCATATCAGTTCCCACTATTGTCGAGCTGTGGTGGGCTGTGATGGTCTGTTTGTCACCTTGACACCGTTAGGCAATTTTTAGACTATTTTTTTGTTAATGCTGGCATCTCTTGTTAATGGTGGCACCACTTTGTTAATGGTGGCACCATTTCATTAATGGTGGCACCATTTTGTTAATGGTGGCATCTCTGAATTCTTGTTTTGTTTTCATTTGGTGTGTGATTGTTTTTGTTACTTACACCACATTGAGCAAATACCATGGAACCATGCACAGTTTTGTGCATTACTGCACATGTATGTGTTGCGTTAGTCGCCGGTGCATTGATAGCTACCTTCATGTGTGCATAGTTACCTTGGGACACTCACATAGTTACCCTGATGTTTTCATGGTTACCTTGTTACTTCCATAGTTACCTTGGTACTTCCATAGTTACCTTGATACTTCCATAGTTACCTTGGTGCTTTCATGGCCGGTACCTTGTGTCATTTTCAGTTACCTTGACGTTTACATAGTTACCTCGTTACATTTATAGTTAGCTAGGTGCTTTCATGGTTACCTTGGTACGTTCTTAGTCAATTACCTCGGTACAATCATAGTTACCTTGATGCATGAAGCAGCAGTGTCCAGTATGTGACACCTCTGTGCAACTGCAAACTAAGGAGGACTGATATGAAAGACGACCAAATGGTTGTGAAATTAAACCAGAAATGCTGCACAGTGAAGCAGTCTGTAGAATTCCATATTCACTGATGTCCAAATTTGGAATCACTGGCACTTCATGAGAATTGATCCAACAGATCATTTCTTAATCTCTTGTTGCTTCCACAAGCGTTCGATGTGGAGAGTCTGCGATATACTTGAGTCGTGAACCTTTTCTTGTCTGGTCAAAATGGTGCAAATATCTCCAAATCTTGAATTTGTAATTCAAAATCTTTCAAATTGTTACTTGCTTTGTAAACACATGGTAATATCAGATCATTTTATTTATTGTTTTCTTTTTTTTCCATTTACCATGGTCAGGATCACCTCTTAAGCAAACCTTCTGTAATCCGGTCCCCCCCCCCACAGTGGTGCTGTGGGTGGTACAGAATATAACATTCAGTATCAGCATACAGAGACTGTCCTCATTATTGTAATTTTCTCTCCTTCAGACATTGACTTAGTTGATGGCACTGCAGAACAGCCAGACGATTACAGTACCGGAGACTCATCAGTCGACATTGCAACCCTGACAAACACTCTCTCGTTTAGCGTGTCAATAGAAGACGATTTGAATGTGGAAAACCACCAGTATTTCTCTATCGGCATCTCTAACGTTAACTTTCCGGGAGGCTTTTCCAATACGTTTGCCGTGCAGTTCCAGGGATCGCAAACAGTCACTATTAAAGACGATGACACCAGTGAGTAAAACGTCCTTCTCGTTGATTGTTCACGATACTTACTTGTTTTGTTATTGTGTTTTGTAGCTAGGACTGACAGTAAGTCCTAGCCTGTCATTTTGTGGCAATCACTGTCACAGTGATGTACGTAGCAACCATGCAGGACATAAGTGCACCCTGGGTTGGTCCATCCTCTTTAAATGCTGTTACTGACATTGAAGTAAAAGATTAAATGAGTGGAAGCTGTTAATACATATTGAAATCCTTGGTCATTCCATGTACAATGCCAATACCAGATTTGAAAATATCAGTGCCTTGCAAGGGCGAGAGTGTCATAACAGCATACACTACAACAAACTGAAAAGTAGCCTGCCTGTCAGTTGGCCCAAATGTGTTGCTTAGAATGTGTCTTAGATGTAGCTGGTTCTTAGACTCAGTCAATGTAGCACAATTAATGCAAGTCAATTGTCGACATCAACATGGCCAACAAATGGAGATAATTGCAGGAAAACGTTTGGTTTTAGTTTTATGGTATCACATTTAGGCCTATTAAAGGGCACACAGGGTGATTTTGGTCCCTGTAATGGTGGGGCAGAATTTTTTGTGTGGAGAACCCGACCTATGTATGGGAATTTCCAGGTCTGGATTCTTTCACCACTTACACTGGGAGTGACTGCCTCAGGCAGAAATTACACGCTTGGGCTGGCCCAGTAACTTTGGTCAATTACCACTGCAATCTTAGCTGGGATATTGGTTACTCCATCAACACACAAGTAGGTCTGTTTCTGGATGTTTATAGTCTATATCCTAAGCCGTGTTCCCATTTGAGTGAGCGCGATGGATCATGGTTTTATTGCATCGAGTGGTGTCGAATAACTTGATCCAGAACCGCGTTCCCATTTGAGTGAGCGCGGTAGATCAACATGTCATATGAACACATTGCGTAAGCACGAAAAGGTCACCAACGTTTACAAGTCGGATATCGCACACTAGCACTGTATCACAAAAATGTACATGTGCGCGTGTTGCTAACTGCATGCACACTACAACAGCAGCATAGTATTGGTCATATCATAATTTTGCAGCTTAGCACTAACTTTGGGCCCACGTCCACGACGTACTGAGGAGCGTGAGGTATTAACACAATGTCAATAAAGTCGTTTGGTTTTTAATATGGAGGTAAACATTGCTGGGTTTGCAAGTTTGCTCGTGCTTCTATCTCAGTTAAGAGTTTATTACATCGAAGGCAGTTGACCACTTGACGAATGTTGCAACTTGTTGAATCCGGCAGTTTATATACACTTTATATCAGTGGTTCAATTTATCGGTAACAGAGCAGATGTAAGAAGAAATTGTTTTAAAAAGCAACATACCGAAAATAAGTCAACGAACAGATCAAATTTCTTATAAATTATCAGGGCGCAACTTTAAAATCCGTACCATATGAACGTGCTCGCTAGCTCTTTTAATTATACCTGATACCTTGTCCGATTGATACGGATTCTAAATTAGTACCATTATCAGAATTGCAGTAACTTAGCCCCTTCTCGGTCAATAGGTAGCGAAATACAGGCAGAAAATGTGCGCTGTACATGTACGCTACACTACTGCACTATGGTGTATACACTTGCCCTACTAGCGACATGCCCAGCGAGGCTTAAGTTGGAACTAATTACTCGCGTTTGCCACCGGAAAGCAAATGCATGCCGAGAAGGAATAAACAGGAGATCCAGGGTCACTTGATCTACCGATGTGTTCCCATTACGAACTTTGATCCAGCACGGTCGATCTGATCTACCCCGATGGGTGCATCAAAATCGGTGGATCTTGATCTTGGGTGAGCGTTGTTGATCCACGTTCCCATTAGAGTTTGATCTAGCGCGGTAGATCTTGATCCACTGCGCTCACTCAAATGGGAACACGTCTCTAGTTTTTGTTCTTCATGCTTTTCAATTCATCATGGTAAACTCTCTTAAAATTTCCTCACTTTCTATGCAGAAATAAGACAACAAACTGATAAGAGAAGCAGAACAAGGAATTTAAGTAAGAGCTTAGATGCTAAAGTTTCACACCATTTCACCCCTGTGGGGAGAAGGCTAGGGATGATGTTTATTGCCTAATTGCCCATGAACTGGAAAGATGTTATCCCAGTGAAGGTTGTTAGAGTGAAAAAAAAAAATCTTGCCCCATGACTACTGGGGACAGAATCACACTATGCATGAAAGATGCTTGGAGGCCAAAGGTCGTATCCCAAAGGAAACCCTTATAAAATGACTGGAACAGGATAATCTCAGTGTTTCTAAAAGGGAACATCTTCAAATGGCATGGAACCAGTTTAATCTTACATTTTTTTTTCCCGCCCCACCCTGTGGAGTCATGATCATTAAGTTACCTGTTTCATGGTATCGTTGGTAAAACGCACCTGCCGAGAAGTTTGATACGTTTAGGAACAGGTAGTTGTCCTAGATAGTGCTGTTACAGTGCAACCTACACAGTAGTTGTCCCAACCACTACCATTTCAGTGCAACTTACAAAGTTTTTTTTTCCAGCCAGTATTCTCTAAGTGTGACCTGCAACCAACAAAACAGTTGTTTCAGCCCAATACTGCCTCAGTGCAACCTACATTGTAGTTTTTTTTCTTCACCCAGTACTATCTCAGTGCAACATACAAAGTTTTTTTTCTTTCCAGCCAGTATTGTCTCAGTGTTACCTGCATAGAAGTTGTCCCATCCAGTACTTTCCTAGTGCAACATACACAGTAGTTTCCAACCAGGACGACTCTCAGTGCAACCAACAAAACAGCCGTTCCAGCCCAATACTCTCTCAGTGCAACCTACATTGTAGTTTTTTTTGTTTTTTCTTTTCACACAGTGCTATCTCAGTGCAACTTACATCGTAGTTGTCCCAGCCAGAAATGTCTCAGTGCAACCCACACAGCAGTTGTCCCAGCCATAACCGTCTCGGTACAACCGACTCAATAGTTGTCCCAGCCAATCCTGTCTCAGTGCTGTCTGTGCAGCAGTTTCCCCAAGTGTTTTATCAAGTCCTGACAGACCAACACTGGCCTTGAATAGAGGCTTGTTGCACTTTATATATGGCTGCCCCAAGGCTTTGAGGTCTCTTGAGACCAAGGACAGCCAAGACTACAACCCTGGAAATTGTCCGAGCTAGTGCTGTCTCAGTCCACCCTACCAAGGCTATTTGTCCTAGCCCGGTAGTGCTTCAGTGTTACCCCCATGGTAGTTTTCCAAACTAGCACTGTCTTTATAGTGCATGCAACCTTCACAGTAGATGTTCCAGCGAACTGTTTCAGTGAAACCTAAGAAGTAGCTTTTTCATCCAGTGTTATCTTATTGAAACCTAAGTAGTGTTTTTTTTTTCAGCCAGTCCCTTACCAAAAATGAAGGCATTCATTAAGGCTTCATTTAAGCTTCGAATGCTTGTCGTTCATGGCATTTGTGAAGGCTTCGCTAGGAGCTTCACTAAGGCTTTGCTAAGGCTTCGCTAAGGCTTTGATAAGGCTTCACTAAGGCTGCAATAGAGTCGAAATATTAAAATTAACTAAGGCTTCAATGGCTTAAATTTGCATATTAGCATTCGATGTTGAAGCCTGACTAGGCGTTCGCTTTGAAGCCTAAAAAAGCATAAAAAGCAACCACTCCTGGTGATTGCTAAAAAAACCTAAAAAGCAATCACTGAAACCTAAAAGGATTTGCTTCGAAGCCTATTAGCATTCGTTCTGAAGCCTGTAAGCATTTGCTCGGAAGCCTTTAAGTATAACATCTAAAGCCTACCCACTCAGAAGTCTATAAGCATTCTGATTTGCCTATACCTTGAACAGTGATTTTGCTGACTAAATTGCATCATGCATACAATACAGCTGTGGCTAATACTAAATGCATTTTGGATGTGGAATTTAAACATTTATCTTGAAACACAGGAGGAATATCTTAGAGTGCTACCATAGTGCTACCTATACAGTGCTTGCCCCAGCCAGTACATCTCAGTGCAACCTTACGAGGTTGCTTCAGCCCCGTGGCATAGCCCACAGGAACCGAGGGTCACTAAGGTCTCCAAAAACGTCGTAGGCCCCCTCACTCACAAAGGGTAATAAAAATGATATCTCAAGAAGAGTATGTTTTTGCGGTGGTAAATTTTTCCTTCAGTAGCGGGGATTGACCTTCCTTTCTTAATCGTTCAGTGAACTGACTTGGCAAAACTGACAATCTATGTCAACGTTTGATGAAATTCATTAAACAAGATGCCCAACAAGTTACAGCATCTCTCCCACCGAATCCTGCAGATGGACATCGTTGAATCACTGGCACTACGTGAGACTCGTTCAAATTATTGTTGAGATGGACTGCCCCTTTCAACTTCTTCAAGCCGATTTTTACTCCTAATTGAACTCGAAGTCGATGTTTCTTGAAAGTATGGTTTCAGACGCTTTTTTGGTGGTCTTTGTGTGTTTTTGGCATTGCCTTCTTGTGCTCCTGTGGGCTGTATGATATACTATTCCGTTCATCACGATATTGGTCAACATAGATGAAACCGAGTGAGCTGACCTCCAAAATGGTAGATTCTAACTGAAATAATCACATTGCACAATACAGCTGTCATAATCATTGAATTATATAGAAGAGACGTTTGACTGTTTGGTCCCAAAATTATCCTTTTGGATCAAAATGGTATCTGCTACCTTGAAAATAGGTCTGAAATGCAATCTGGCATGTGTTTTTGTGAAAACTTTCCTGGCATGCTACGTGCCAACCAATTGTGGCGCTCCTCTTAGGTTGCAGGCCTCCGTAGCTAGAGACCTACCTTATGGTCTCTAGTTGTGTGAAAGTTCTGTACCCTGTTAATTTGCCATATGGCTGGCTTAAATCACCCCATGGTTCACTCCCTTTCAATGACCTTTTATTTAGGCCCCCTCGTCTATGTGCCAGACTCCCTCCACCCCATAGCGTGATTCTGTCCCCAGTAGTCATGGTGCAAGATTTTTTTCACTCCAACCTTCCTTCACTGTGATAACATCTTTCCAGTTCATGGGCAATCAAGCAATGAACATCATGGCTAGCCTTCTCCCCACTGAGGTAAAATGGTGTGAAACGTGATCCTAAGCTCTACGCTAACTGTAATTGTGTGCCTATTCAACACTCACTTAAGCTGGGCCATGTATTCTTTTCTTTGTTTTAACATAAATTCCTTGTTCTGCTTCTCTTATCAGTTTGTTGTCTTATTTCTGCACAGAAAGTAAGGAAAGTTTAAGAAAGTTTACCATGATTAATTGAAAAGCATGCAGAACACAAAATAGGATGTAGCCTATAAACATCCTAGCAACAGACCTACTTGTGTGTTGATGGAGTAACCAATATCCCAGCTAAGATTGCAGATGTAATTGACCAAAGTTACTGGGCCAGTCCAAGCGTGTAATTTCCACCTGAGGCAGTCAATCTCTGTTTAAGTTGTGAAAGAATCCACAACCCGGAAATTCCCATACATAGGTCGAGTTCTCCACACAAAAATTCTGCCCCATCATTACAGGGACCAAAATCACCCTATGCCACTCTTTAAAACAAAATTCTTGCTATGCTCCTGTTTCAGCCAGCATTGTCTGAGTGCAATGTACATTGTAGTTGTTCCAACCAGTTCTGTCTCATCAGTGAGACCAAAATAGCAGTTCCAGCCATACTGCACTGGCTCAAAATTTAGCTAACATGGAGAGACACAGAAACAAAGCTGTTTGCGATGGACTATGGTTCACGTCCCATTTTATTATTCTTCTATGTATCTGATGATGATCGTATAGGGGCAATGTCACTCGAAGAATTTTTTGTAGTAGTATCAACAGAGAAGTGATCAAAAACAGTTGCAATGTATAGGATCACCCAGAAGTTTAAATTCAGATATGTATAACAAAATATGTTTGATTCATTGAGGCATTGAAGGAGGAGGGGGTGGAGGTGCTACATAGGTTTAGCCTTTAAAATGATGCTGACTTTAAACTTTCGTTGGCTTCACTCTCCTCACAGTGTCCTGCTCCTTCGATCCCACATGTGTCACTGGTTCAGAGGACACTGAGGTCTTGTTCACGGTTATGTGTGATGCTGAACTAGATGATCCTGGAATAAACTTACGTGAGTATACGTTTTGACGTCCATTTTTTCTCTTTAGCAGCCTTTTGCTTTAGGGTCACCATATTTCGTAAAGTTGAAAGTGGGACATAACTTTTTGGAGGCTAATCTGAGGGAGGGAGGGATTCCATTTGCTTAAGTCTGTAAAAAAGCTTTGAGGGCCTATTCTAGGTCAATCATGGTTGTATCTTAGCTCTTGGTCAACCTGAATGATAATGCAGGCCTCTAAGGGCAGTTATTTTACAATGTCTAGCAACCACACAAGTATGGAGCCACCCTGTTCTTCATGTAGTACAATGTCATGTCAGGTGACTATGAACTTAACAATTTTAGATCAAATTTGGCATCTGTTTTTTCACATGGTCAGTCCAGATGGGGATTACCCGTGGACAAAAAGACCCATCTGACTGCAACCCCTGACCCACCCAGTTTGTTGAGCTTCATTGCTTCAAAATGCTACCGCCTCTATCCAGTCAGTTATAGCACCAGTAAAGTTTAATAGGAGGATATGCCAGCTGCATGTGTGACATGGTTATGATTTCATGATAACATCCAGTTCTCACTGAATCAAGAGAACTGTTTAAGATACATGTATACCCATTCAAGAGCCACTTAAAAAAGGGTCATTCATCACATTAAGAGTTGCCTGTGGGCAAAAAGGATCTTTCTAGCTTCATCACTGTTTTTTTTTTTTTTCAGAGCTTAATGCCACCAATGACTCGGCAGACTCACCAAGCGATTACACTCCTCCCACGAGTTCATTCCCCGTACCGGTGGGTCTTACCTCTTTCACCATCACCGTGGACGCTGCTGATGACGCAAATATCGAAGACGAGGAGCAGTTCTTCCTAGATGTCGCCGGGATCACCTTCGATGAGGGCTTCTCGCACACCACTGACTTCACTTTTACGAACTCAGCTACAGGCAAAATTACGGATAATGACGTTGGTATGCATATTCAGTGTATCTGTATGCATTATTCATTGTATCTACATGCTTCACAGCCAATCCTCACATAGTATCATACATGATAAGGTTTCATCGAAGAAACAAACCCTAACCATGATGGTATGACTTGATATCATTCCATTTTGTATCATGCACGAAAGGGTTCTCTTATGATCGTAGCATATTATGGAAATCCTGAGTGGACTAGGCATGCTTCACTTTGAGTTTATCAATGCTTTCACTGCAGAAACTAGGAGAGGAAAAGTCAAACAGATTCCCTCCATTATGGTTGGCTCAGGTTTATGCAGCAGATTTCTGCAAAGATCGATGTAGACTCCCCTTCACAGTTGAAGCAAGCAAAAACAATGTTGAAAACTTTGAAGATGCACATGCAACAGTGGTTGAACCTCTATTTGCTATGGATATAGAAATATCTTAGCACAACGAGGCCGTGCATGACAGGTTCGTGTTGATTATTTGGATGTAACTTGACTTGAAACACTGAGAATAAAACGGTGAGAATAAAACTTGGAATGGTGAGAATAAAAAGCTAAAGAAGTGAATTTAAATGCACCCAACTTCCATCTCAACGGACCATCCATGATCAGTAATATCTTGAACCTTGTTTGCACAGTTTTGAAAGGTAGATTGCACAATAATTTGTGATGTCATTCTTGTGCTACCCAAATAACTTTCTTTGTTTTTCCTTCCTTTTTTTTTTAAGGCCATGGCACCCTTGTCACAAATTTGTCATCACTGTCTTACTGTAATGGGGTGACTTGACTGTATAAGCCCTCATGTTACATGCTATGCCAAAAAAAAAAAACAGTCAACTTTTCAAGGTTATTTAGTGAAAATCTTTCAACATTTTTTATCTCACCAATGGAGCAAACTATGCAGATGGGAGTCGGGTGAACGGTATTTATTTTCCAACCTCCAAAATATATTTCCTTGTAATTCTAGACTTTAGAATACACTTTATTTGAGAAAGGGTGGGTCACATTTCAAATTTTTGAGAGATATCAGACTGTTGGTATTCTGTTAGTATTTCCATTAATCTTAGTCAAGCTATGCCAATATCTGATCCTTTCTGAGGATGTCTCCCCATAAATAAATTGTCCCAATCTAATCTCATCGACAGAGATTTATTTCAAAGCCATTCCAATATTTTCCACTTCCCATCCAATAAAAACTGTCCTTTGAGGTGACTCTCAGCCACGATTGGTAGACATTCTCTTTTAGTATTTGTCGTCAGCACCTCCCATATGACTGTGCGATGTGGCCAATTTTTGGCTCCTACTTTATTGAAACTGGAGAGGGTTTAAAATAGCAGAACGCTTGAATTGAATAACCGCAGACAGCCATGCTGTTTTACATTAAGCGACTATTATCACTTTGCGTTTTTAGCCGTTCAGCTGTCGCTGCTACTGACTGTTTGTAGTTGCATATCATTTATTTCAGGTTTTCCTTTTTCTCTCTAAGTGGCAAATTCTGACGAACAGACGCCGCACGCTCTCTGACCCAGTTTAACATAAACGCAAGGGGCAAACAGCAGGCCTCGCATAGTGACCCACAAAAGTCCAGTTGTGAGGCAGTTCCGTGTAAACTTTGCGATAGTTGCAAATCAGTAATTTCTGGTGGTGGTCTGTTGAAGGAGAACTTGTTAAGAAATACAACTTGGCATTGAAATTTTACAAAAAAAAGATGGGTGCCCTTTGCATTAATAAACTTTATTCCAGGAAGGGATTGTTAGAACTGCTTTTACTGAACTCATAGTTGAGTGAGTTATGTTTTTCAATCCTCAATCTAAATGGATTGAATGCTAACACAATTCAAAGATTGAGCATGAAAAAAAGAAAAAACTGCTAATCAATTTGTTCTCACTTTTAATTCCTTGTAATGCATAGTTAACACTTTAAAGTTATTCTACATAGCTTTGTCTTTATCTCCACTCTCAGTGAAAACATTGTGTATGTACTCTTCTAGATAACTATCCACTGATGTAGCTTCTACAGTACATCATCATCATGATGTGTTATGTAATATTTTTTCTTAACAAAGGGACTTGCACTTTCTCTCCATCATCGACGTGTCTGATGGAGGATGACGGATTTTTCACGGTGGATGTCACCTGCTCGGCGATCACAGAAGTGGAAGGCTTCGAGATAGGTTTGTTCAACAATTCCTTGAATGTGACATTTTAACGGAAGACTGTGGTATAGCGTACACAAGGGGGAAGTACGAGATGCACGTCCGTCTTCTCAGGTCGAGTCGTCATCTGGACGAAAGACAAAATTTCGTACTCATGTTCCCTCTATTGCAACTGAAAGAAAATCTTTTATTAGATCAAAATATTAACAATGGCAATGAAACAAAGAATTCTCAGAGTCAGAATAAATGATGAAGTTGGATATTAAGCAGTACTCATTTGTGCTCGGTAAGAATCCTAGGGATAATACACAGTCAGTTTTAGAGTAAAACCCTGTGGCGGATGAATACAATGAATCCTTCAGAAGGCCTAAGGAAACATTTCTTCGGTCACTTGGGGATAAGTGATTTGTCACAATGGCATATACCTTCAGTCTAATATGGATGGGTTTGACATGATTGAGAGAAAATTTTCAGAGCGAAGGTTTTCAAGATAAACATTCGATTGTCTGGCTACCAGAGAGTCAATCGGGCAGCCTATTCCTTCGGTGCTTTAAGCGGCAAGTCTGTCAAAGTCTTCATTTCTCAAATTCTTTTCACAGGAGTTCAAGGAGTGGACGTCGACGCCACATCCCCCTCTGATTACAGTATCACCAGTACTGCAGTCAGTATTCCTGAGTTTGAAAATAACTTCTCCCTCTTAATAATGATCGTAGATGACATGGTCACAGAGGGCAACGAGACCTTCCACGTTATATTTGAGAATGTCACCGTGCCTGAGGGCTTCCAAGGGTCAAACCCTTACAGTCTGTTAGGAACGACCACCTTCACATTCACCATCAAAGAATCCGATGGTAGGCTTTGCCACTTTTCTATCATTGACTTAAGTTTTTAATATCAAAACTTTATTTTATAAAGAAGGACATGAGGGCTTGACCCTTTCCTGCCTCTTTGCTTTCGTATATTTATTTCCGAAGGTTTGGAGTGTCGGTTGTTTACAATATCTTTTTACAAATTGTGTTTTGTCGAAAGACATACAATTTTATTAGTCTAATCCAGATCTGGCAAGGGTGTTGTGTCAGTTTGCTGGATGGAGGTTTGGGTAAATTTTTTCTTGAGAATGATCTCGCCTTGCTGGAAATTCTGACTTTTCGATGATACAGTACCAAGCAAACCACCACCGTTTCATTTGGCACAGGTTGTCGAAAGAAAAGTTTAGTTAAAAGTACTTATATCAGACCTTACCAACATTAACCACCTATAGGACCAGATGTGCTCGATCGTTGACAAAAGGTTAACAAATGGCAATTATATGTCAACAAAAATGAAAATATTTTTCAGAGTACAATTTTGGCTTGTTTGCGTGAGAAAACATAGGGCTGGCGGGAGTGTGTGAATTGCATGACACTTGGCAAGTATGCCAATCATGTCATAACCTTAAAATTATGCCAAATTTGGATTTATGCCATGGATGTAGCATTTAATCACATCATCCTTGATATCTTGTAAGAGTTAGTCATAAGTTTTTGAAGTATTTGGTGACTCCTGTACCAGTTTCTCATTAATCAGTACTTTCGTATTAACGTAAGTCTGCTAGCTTTGATGCAACAGATTCCATGCTCTTCCAACAAATCATACGAGATGGTGCTACGTTTGTTTTGCTTAAAAGGAAATGTTGTTTTTCTCTGACAGAAACCAGCATAGTTTTGAAATCAATATTTATGGACACAGAATGTTAGATTATTCAAAATAAGACGGGACGTTTGCCTTCTTTACAAGAAATAAGTTTCTAGCAGATAGAAATTCAGCTATTTGTTGCTCAGGAATAAATCTGTTCACCCAAACTTTCGAAAGTTCAAGAATTCCCCTTTTGTAGCTCATCTTATGTTTGATGATTTGATGAGATGGAGCTATTGATGCTGTTGGTGAGACTAAATTGTTAAACAATGACTAAAACTGTTTTCTGTGAATGGCATGTTGGGGCATTTTATGTATGCAACATTTCCTAATAACCCAAGAATTTAAAAACTTGTGCAAGGTGCTATCGATCCATGCCAATAATTGTAGGTTTTCAAACTGTCACGAGATATTTTTCATGCTTTTTAATCTGTGGTTTCAAACTGTCACAAAATGATTTCATGCTTTTTAATCTAATTTAGGATGCAAACTGGCACATGGTGATCTCACTACTTTATATCCTAAGGATTCAAAAACTTTCACAAGATAATTTCATGCTTCTTAATCTAAGTTTTCAAACTGTAGCAAGATGAATCCATGCTTTTTAACCTAGGGTTTCAAACTGTTGCATAATGATTTCACTCTTCTAAACCTAAGGTTTCAAACTTGCCACATAATGAATTCATATTTCATACCCTAAAGCTTCAAAAACTGTCACAAGACCATTTTATGCTTCTTAATCCAAGATTTTAAACTGTAGCAAGATGATTCCAGGCTTTTTAACCTCGGGTTTCAAATTGTCGCAAAATGATTTCGTGCTCCTTTTAAGGTGTTGATCCCTCACAAGGTGATTCCGACTGTCCGTCACAAATTCATGTAAAATATCCCCGAGATGTATCCTTGAAGAGAACATTGTAATCAGTGCATGAAACATAAATGTAGCAATGACAAAATTTGTTTGGTTTGTGCATTGATCTCCCACTGCCTGTTTCCTTGAACCGTCTGTTGCATCCTGGGCCGGTGACAATAGTCGTCGTGCCCACGGGCAAAAATCTCGCTGCAGGTGCGGTCGAGAAGGGAAGGCTTTGGGACTGTCTTAGCGAGAGCAACTTGCAAACTCGCGGTAACAAAGAAAGAAAATGATTCCTGACACGCCGATATGGAAAAGATACAAAATGAGACGATGATGCCCATTCCTCTTGTCAGTGTGGCGATGAGTATTACTCACAAGGAACCAAGGAGAGTAATCCCAGCCATATGTCAGGGAATCAAAGGAAACGGTTCCACCCTGTCACAAATAAGCCAAAAAAATGTCTCACATCCCTGTCATTAATAAAGAAATTGAACCACCACCATCAACAATTAACAAAGACATCATGTACGAACCCACCGTGTCAAAAGTGTAATCAAGGAAATGGTTACTTTAACCACTTAAACAAGGGAACCTAAGATTAATTTCGTTCATTTCGAGTAAAGTCCGTCGTGCAGGTGGCACCCGACATCACACATGCTGTGGATTTGTTGATTAAATAAAACAAAGTGACTATTTCGATATGATATCACTCCTTTTTTTTCGAATTTACGACATGCAGATTCGCCGACAACAGAGTTGGTACCGACGACTGATTCATTACAGACAACGGAACCATCCCAACCAACAACAGGAGCATCTCAACAGACAACAGGATCCCCACAACCGACAACAGATGTCGATGCTGGACAATCTACAAAAGTCGCGTCTGGAGAACAAACTACTCAATTTACAACAGGCGACCCGGACACCGGTGACGGTAACAAGAACTGAGTGTATTGTATAGTACAATGTAAAAAAAAATGTTTCAAAGCCACTTTTTTTGAGATATGTAATTTTTTTTCCCCTGCTGCAGTTGTCTTATTTTTGTTTCATACCAACATGAACATGATGCAAGTGAAGCTGATGTCACATGTACACTTAGGGAAGGCTTGCAAATGTAACCACTGGTCACGGAAGGTTTGGCGATCGCTGCCCATTGTAATGAGCACAGCAGCTCATAGATGATCGAGTCCTATCCACACCACTTCCCTGCTGCCAGAGAATCTATGAACAGTGATATGTACACATTTAGGTGACACAAATGAAGCCTGGTGACCCCCCCAAAAAAAACGTCGGACAATGAGGCTCTGCAGTGCATGAGAGTAACACAAAGGGCCAGAGCAGATATGGATGATTTACTCATCCAGCTACTTCACACAGTCGACAGTCTTAAAATATATGTTCCGTAAGCCAGTATGGGTTCAGTAGCATTTGTTTTTTGTGCCAATTTTGTTGGCCATTCATACTTGTGACAAATTTATCACTACCTCATATCAGGTATAATTCACTCTAAAAAAGAGGCAAACTCCCGTCTGGAGTTTGTGATCTCCGTTTCCAGGCGACCCGATTTGTGTTAAATTCTTTAGCACGTTTTTTTAGGGGCTTTACTGTAGTCATGGTCAGCTGAGGCAGAGCAGTGCCAAGTGCAGTCCAAGAAAAACGATTTCATGGTGACGAAAGTTCGATCAGGAAGCATCCCTGATCGACATTACCTCAAAAGTTCCCCATGAAAACAACCTCTTAAACTTATTTCCTGGAGTTACGAAGTGCAAAAGTGTCTCTTGAAAAGGAGGAGCAAATATCGCACAAAGCTGCCGTCGAAAATCAAAAAGTGATATCTTAACTCTGTGAGACGTGTAAAGAAAATTCTAATTTCTTGTGTGAACCACCTTTTAGGCGATTGCACATTCCGCCTTCTCTGTAAATTGCAGAATTTTTCTGCTCGTATGAAAACCTAGTGTTCATATCTATCTCTTCATCTGAAAACATTTACTATATCTACGTTGGAATTTCATAGGTAATATAACTCAATTGATCTCATACATGAGCTCATTCATTGATAGTAAGTCTTCCATGTTCAAACTTGATAATTATCAGTCAATTAGCAAAACAATTGTAGTGTCTTTGCAAATTTGGTGAACATTCAAAATGTTACTGAAGCATCACAGCACTTGGTCAATGATGCAGAACGTTTAGTCCTTCCTCCAAGATCATCTTATTCCCGTGCTCTTCTTTTTAATACTTCTTCATCGTGCGCTGTTATTGCAAGTGTTTTGGGTATTTCATTTATCTACCTTTAGTGAAATCGCTGAATTTGGAAGCAAAACATGGTCATCAATCGACTTGCTTTAAGTGCGCAGAGCTGTTCTAAGGAATTGTCCATGATATTAATGTACAGAAAACCACATATGACATTGTGTGATCCCCCTCCTGTGACATTACATACCTACCCAATGTTTATTCTTACATTTTTGGTTTTGATGAAGTAGTAACTTATGTAATCATGCAGCGGTGTATGTGTGTTTGTGAGCCCTAGCTTGTAATCACCTTATCTAAAGAAGGAAGGCTTGGGCAAATCTCATATGTAGTACATAGGTGTACCACATTGAGTACAAGAACCCTATTGTTTTTGGTGGAGGCCAAAGGTCAACAGGGGTCATTGTGAAAACCTTGTAAAGTCAATATCTCAAGAAGGAAAGCTTGGACAAATGTCATATGTAGTACGTTGGTGTACTACAGTGAGTATAAGATCCCTGTAGACTTTGGTTACGGTCAAAGATCAACAGGGGTCAAATTGTGAAAAGCTTGTAAACATGATATCTAAAGAAGGAAAGCTTGGACAAATGTCATACATGGTAGTTTATGTACTACATCGAGTACAACATCCCTAGTGATTTGATTGAAGTCAAAGGTCATTTGAGATCAAGAAGGGTCAAACTGTGAAAACCTTGTAAAAAACTATATCTCAAGCAGGGAAACTTTGACAGGTCTCATATGTGGTATGTAAGTGTACTGCATTGATTACAAGATCAGTTTTGACTTTGGTAGAGGTCATAGGTCATTTAAGGTCAACAGGTATCAAATTGTGAAAATGTTGTAAGTATGATACCTCAAGAAGGAAATCTTGGGCAGAACTCCAGTTAAGGATGTGGGTGTATCTCATTGTGTATACAAGAATTCCATGCAGTTATGCATTCTGGTGTCTTTTGTTTTTGAAATGGTTGATATTTGACATAATTTTTTTTCTCCACATATTTAATGAAAAGTACAGCCAGTACTCCAAAGTGCCATTTTCATGACCTTTAAATCCTTCATATACCATCATTTTATGTGATATGTATAGTTTTAAAGCTATCATAAGTGTCATTCTTTCAGAGCCCACTTCTGTCACCAAAGTATTCGATAGTACTTATGAGTCCTTATCCAGTCTCCTGGTGATATTTGTAGCTATGTACTGATTTGTAAACAAAGTACAGATGGCGAACATCGCCATGTACGTTCATGAACTTCCAGTCAGATTCAAAAAGTCGGTCCTTCTCTGCGGAGACAAGAAATCCCTCCTCGTCAGGACAATGGCCTGTACACTTAATGAATTATTATTGCCCACTAACGTAACCAACCACGATCTTCACGTTTTTGATGAATCCACTGAATTTTGTCCTTGAAATGTGCTGTTATTCACCGAATAGCCACCAGTGGGGGGTATTGACACATTTTGACAAATTTGTTTTCAATTTGTTCGGCAGCTGACCAACAAAGGAACATCCCCTTTGATGTTGATCCTTGTCTTCATAATTGTACAAGTGAGAATATGGAGTGCACGGTTGCGGATGATGTTGCAGTCTGTAGCTGCGTTACTGGATATCAACTTTCAAGTGATAACGTGTGTGAAGGTCAGTCATCTTGCTCAATTCAAAGTTCCCCATTTCCCAGCATACTGTCTCAGCTATTCATGTTGCCAGTCTCTTGTCATACCTGTTCATTGTCTGTGTCCTGTCATAACTGCTCCTATTTTCAGTTACCTATCATCACTGTTCATATTGTCTGTATCCTATCAGAACTGTTCTTGTTGTCGGTGTCCTATCATCACTGTTCATATTGTCTGTATCCTATCATAACTGTTCTTATTGTCAGTGTCCTATCATCACTGTTCATATTGTCTGTATCCTATCATAACTGTTCTTATTGTCAGTGTCCTAACATCACTGTTCATATTGTCTGTATCCTATCATAACTGTTTTTATTTCTAGTGTCCTATCATCACTGTTCATATTGTTTGTATCCTATCAAAACTGTTCCTGTTTTCAGGTTCATATCATCACTGTTCATATTGTCTGTATCCTATCATAACTGTTTCTATTTCTAGTGTCCTATCATCACTGTTCATATTGTCTGTATCCTATCATAACTGTTCCTGTTTTCAGGGTCATATCATCACTGTTCATGTTGTCCATATCTTATCACAACTGGTCTTGTTTTTAGTGTCCTATCATAGCTGATTACGTCTCCTTCATCCATCATAACTAGTGATATTTTCAGTGTCCTACTATACATGTTCATCGTTTTTGTGCCATCATAATTGCTCATGTTTTCTCTATCCTATCATGATTGTTCACGTTTCAGTGTGGTATCATATAACTGTCCATGTTTGGTTTATATTTTCTTACAAGAAGATAACAACCTTGAAGTAAGTTTGTCTAGTGATTTGAGACTCCCATATTTCCACAAGTTTCCATCAGAATTCAGTCAAAAATTTTCTTCTGTAAGTTCCAAACAGTGGACCTTAATTTTCCTTTATGATGAGATTCCATTGTCTGACATATTTAATTATCTGCTGTTATGTCGTACAGACATCAACGAGTGTTGGTCGTCCCCTTGCAACGCCGATCAATTCGAAATATGCATAAACTCTGATGGAAGTTACAGTTGTCAGTGCCAAGATGGCTATGGGATGAGCATCAGAGGCACATGTGAAGGTAATTAACACACCCTCGTTACGATCTTCTAATTGATTGATTAATTAATTAAATAAATAATTAATTTATTAATTAATTAAAGAAGAGTTTAGTGTATTAAGTTGGTGATTAATTTAAGAGGAAAGGGTGACAGTTAAACTGACCTTTCACAACTTTGTAGTGGAAGAAGTACATTAATTTTCAGCATTGTTTGGTAATGACAGAAAATTTAATTCATGAATCTCTGTCCATGTGTTTCGCTTTTGCGAAAGTGAGCATCTGTAAAGGCATCGATAAAACTCTAAATCAAGAAATTTTCAGAAGAAATTCCAATTTATCCTTTCCTGGAAAGAGTGTATTCCACTACCTACATTCCATTAGTTGGGTATGTATGCATTTCCTCACTGCGGTTGTTCAACCATTGAAGTAGCTGTTTTCATAGTTTCAGATATTTCTTCAAGACATTGTTTGTCTTTTGCATCTGTAAGATCGTAAAGATGTCATCAGTCAGTGCTGCGACCGGACGAAGACCCTAAGACAGATATATCCTGGAAATTAGCCTCCCAGCTGGGGCATGCATTAGTTCACCAGGTGGTAAAAATATGGGGTATTTCTCTGTGACGTGGTGATTTTCTGGAAAACGTCAGTTCAGTTACTATGAGTGTATTTTTCCTGCTCGCTGTTCCACATCCTCACATTTATACACAGCTGCATCTTGTCTTTGCAGACATCGATGAATGTTTGGCCTCTCCGTGTTTTGGTAATCAAGACTGCGTAAACCTCGATGGCAACTTCAGATGCGTCTGCAAGAACGGCTTCCAACCCACCGTAGATGACATCTGTATCGGTAAGTGAACGAAAAAACATCTGCACCCGGCTGCCTAGGTGGCGCAACCGGAACTTTCGACAGAGTATTTTGTTACACCTGGTTCAATCAGTGCAGCCTTCATGGAAAGAGCCACACTGCAGTTGAAACTCGCATGGGACCAGAGAAGGAATGAAACATCAGGAATCTGCGAAGGTTCTCTGTGGCCTGCACAGAGTCACGGCCGAGAACTCTCCCAGTTGGATGAGCTAGCCATGGGGAGGAAGGGAGATTATACCTCAACGCAGTAGATGCTTGGGTCTGAATAAAACTACTGAAGCGTGTTGTGAATGGATTTCTGGTATGTGTAGTGTTTACAGATCAGTTCAACTACTCAGTGTGAAGTTTGTGACCTTCATGAACTGTAAGGTAATTATCAATGGATACATTGATTTGGCTGGTGGTGGGAGGGGAGGGGGGAAGTTGGATGGCTGTTCAAACCAAACACAGTTTCAGTAGCCTTATATACTCTTCCAGGTATTGGGAATTGGAAACCAATCATCAAAGGACTGTGATATTAGCTCCACAAGCATAACTTGAGTAAAGTTCACACTTATTTTACTAACTGAATTCCCCATAGCAATGGGTGGCCATTTTGGGAGTCAAAGACTGGAGACCAAATTGTAACTTACAGGTATGCCACTTTTAAAGTTCTGTGAAAATCAAAAATGGTATGTATTTCTTCCATATTGAAAACTTGCTATAAAATATTTCTACTTCAGCTAGGTATCCATGGGACTGGAAAATCCCTCCACATATAACTTATGATGACAAAGTGGTTGGCAACAGTTTTGGAGACTCAGAGCTCATTTGACAAAGAATAAATTACCATCTGAAACTATGTCAACTTGGCACACCCCACCACGTTCAGGTGACATGAATGTTTTACATTGGTAGGATAGACCAGTGTCGGTTTAACGCCTGGAGTGGTCAAAGGTCACTTCAGCTCTCAGTACCATATGAAACTTGACAATGAGTTTAAACCTTACAAAATGAATACAAAAAAAATGTTTATAAAACTTAACTCCTTGGTCACCCCTCAATGAATTCGCTACCAGCTTGTCTTTTTGAAGAGTTTATAAAATCCCCTAATTTAGATCACCACGATCCAAATGTGAGGCTTTTATGTAAACTGAACTGACCTTACAAGGGAAACGTCGTACATTGACATGTGGACATTTGACTTCTTGCGGTATGAAATGTTTTGTGACTGTTTTTGAGTCGTCTCAATCCACCTTTTGGAAAGTCGTGAACAAATTACAAGTCACACTGGTCAGACAAATCAATTTGCTAAATTTTGCATACGGTTGATGTTGCTTTTCATGTCTTCTATCGCCAAGGCAACGTGGACAAATCTCATGGATTAATGTCTTATATTGCTGCAAGAATCAGTGTAAAACTGTTTAGAGTAGGATTTCCAACATTGGTTCGTAATCCTGCCTAACAAGTTCACTTATCTGTGGAATTTCGATGACTCATGTTTTTGGTCCTCAAGCCATCTTTTTGTCCTCCACATTTTAACAAGTTTGTCAATGCAATGGTTGCTGTTCTTCATCCCGTGATAAAACTTAATTGGTATTTTAGATAACATAAATGTATGATTAAAGTAGCCTTTGAAATTCTGTCAACCTCTGTAAGATGAAAAATGTTTGATTCCACATAAACGAAGTGAGATGGCAGAGGTTAAGCTTTCAGTCTAATGTTAGACATCAGTGCTTTCAGTCTAATGTTAGGTATCAGTGCTTTCAGTCTAATGTTAGGTATCAGTGCTTTCAGTCTAATGTTAGGTATCAGTGCTTTCAGTCTAATGTTAGGTATCAGTGCTTTCAGTCTAATGTTAGATATCAGTGCTTTCAGTCTAATGTTAGGTATCAGTGCTTTCAGTCTAATGTTAGGTATCAGTGCTTTCAGTCTAATGTTAGATATCAGTGCTTTCAGTCTAATGTTAGATATCAGTGCTTTCAGTCCAATGTTAGGTATCAGTGCTTTCAGTCCAATGTTAGGTATCAGTGCTTTCAGTCCAATGTTAGATATCAGTGCTTTCAGTCCAATGTTAGATATCAGGGCTTTCAGTCTAATGTTAGATATCAGTGCTTTCAGTCTAATGTTAAGTATCAGTGCTTTCAGTCTAATGTTAGATATCAGGGCTTTCAGTCTAATGTTAGATATCAGTGCTTTCAGTCTAATGTTAGGTATCAGTGCTTTCAGTCTAATGTTAAGTATCAGTGCTTTCAGTCTAATGTTAGATATCAGTGCTTTCAGTCTAATGTTAGATATCAGTGCTTTCAGTCTAATGTTAGGTATCAGTGCTTTCAGTCCAATGTTAGGTATCAGTGCTTTCAGTCTAATGTTAGGTATCAGTGCTTCAGGCCAATGTTAGGTATCAGTGCTTTCAGTCTAATGTTAGATATCAGTGCTTTCAGTCTAATGTTAAGTATCAGTGCTTTCAGTCTAATGTTAGATATCAGGGCTTTCAGTCTAATGTTAGATATCAGTGCTTTCAGTCTAATGTTAGGTATCAGTGCTTTCAGTCTAATGTTAGGTATCAGTGCTTTCAGTCCAATGTTAGCTATCAGTGCTTTCAGTCTAATGTTAGATATCAGTGCTTTCAGTCTAATGTTAGGTATCAGTGCTTTCAGTCTAATGTTAAGTATCAGTGCTTTCAGTCTAATGTTAGATATCAGTGCTTTCAGTCTAATGTTAGATATCAGTGCTTTCAATCTAATGTTTGGTATCAGTGCTTTCAGTCCAATGTTAGGTATCAGTGCTTTCAATCTAATGTTAGATATCAGTGCTTTCAGTCTAATATTAGGTATCAGTGCTTTCAGTCTAATGTTAGGTATCAGGGCTTTCAGTCTAATGTTAGATATCAGTGCTTTCAGTCCAATGTTAGGTATCAGTGCTTTCAGTCTAATGTTAGGTATCAGTGCTTTCAGTCTAATGTTAGATATCAGTGCTTTCAGTCTAATATTAAGTATCCGTGCTTTCAGTCTAATGTTAGGTATCAGTGCTTTCAGTCTAATGTTAGGTATCAGTGCTTTCAGTCCAATGTTAGATATCAGTGCTTTCAGTCTAATGTTAGGTATCAGTGCTTTCAGTCTAATGTTAGGAATCAGTGCTTTCAATCTAATGTTAGCTATCAGTACTCTCAGTGTAATGTTAGATATCAGTGCTTTCAGTCTAATGTTAAGTATCAGTGCTTTCAGTTTAATGTTAGATATCAGGGCTTTCAGTCTAATGTTAGATATCAGTGCTTTCAGTCTAATGTTAGGTATCAGTGCTTTCAGTCTAATGTTAAGTATCAGTGCTTTCAGTCTAATGTTAGATATCAGTGCTTTCAGTCTAATGTTAGATATCAGTGCTTTCAGTCTAATGTTAGGTATCAGTGCTTTCAGTCCAATGTTAGGTATCAGTGCTTTCAGTCTAATGTTAGGTATCAGTGCTTCAGGCCAATGTTAGGTATCAGTGCTTTCAGTCTAATGTTAGATATCAGTGCTTTCAGTCTAATGTTAGATATCAGTGCTTTCAGTCTAATGTTAGATATCAGTGCTTTCAGTCTAATGTTAGATATCAGTGCTTTCAGTCTAATGTTAGGTATCAGTGCTTTCAGTCTAATGTTAGGTATCAGTGCTTTCAGTCTAATGTTAGCTATCAGTGCTCTCAGTCTAATGTTAGATATCAGTGCTTTCAGTCTAATGTTAGGTATCAGTGCTTTCAGTCTAATGTTAAGTATCAGTGCTTTCAGTCTAACGTTAGATATCAGTGCTTTCAGTCTAATGTTAGATATCAGTGCTTTCAATCTAATGTTTGGTATCAGTGCTTTCAGTCCAATGTTAGGTATCAGTGCTTTCAGTCTAATGTTAGATATCAGTGCTTTCAGTCTAATGTTAGGTATCAGTGCTTTCAGTCTAATGTTAGATATCAGTGCTTTCAGTCTAATATTAAGTATCCGTGCTTTCAGTCTAATGTTAGGTATCAGTGCTTTCAGTCTAATGTTAGGTATCAGTGCTTTCAGTCTAATGTTAGATATCAGTGCTTTCAGTCTAATGTTAGGTATCAGTGCTTTCAGTCTAATGTTAGGAATCAGTGCTTTCAATCTAATGTTAGCTATCAGTACTCTCAGTGTAATGTTAGATATCAGTGCTTTCAGTCTAATGTTAGGTATCAGTGCTTTCAGTCTAATGTTAGATATCAGTGCTCTCAGTCTAATGTTAGGTATCAGTGCTCTCAGTCTAATGTTAGATATCAGTGTTTTCAGTCTAATGTTAGATATCAATGCTCTCAGTCTAATGTTTGGTATCAGTGCTTTCAGTGTAATGTTAGGTATCAGTGCTTTCAGTCTAATGTTAGGTATCAGTGCTTTCAGTCTAATGTTAGATATCAGTGCTCTCAGTCTAATGTTAGGTATCAGTGCTCTCAGTCTAATGTTAGATATCAGTGTTTTCAGTCTAATGTTAGATATCAATGCTCTCAGTCTAATGTTTGGTATCAGTGCTTTCAGTGTAATGTTAGGTATCAGTGCTTTCAGTCTAATGTTAGGTATCAGTGCTTTCAGTCTAATGTTAGGTATCAGTGCTTTCAGTCTAATGTTAGATATCAATGTGATATTATTTTTATCTGACCAAATGTTTCTCTGCACAGGCATTGCCGCAAAATGGTTAAAACTATCGCATGAACGACTGGCAAATTATGGACAACTACTGTCCCCTTATCCTGAGTGTAGACCTGAGAGCCGATTGGCTATAGCTTATAATTTGTTTTATCTGCAAAAATTCATTTGGGTGTAATAGCCACAATTTCGCAGAAAAAAAAAAGAGCAATTGTAAAGCTTTCCTTGCTTTTGTTTTTAGTTCTCAAGTCAACGAAGTCTTACGTTATAACATTTTGTCATCAACAGACATCGATGAGTGCAGCGATGCTGTTGATCTTTGCCAGTCGCTAGATAACACGTTTTGTCGGAACACGCTCGGAAACTTTACGTGTTCCTGCATTGATGGATACGTCAGGAGCTCCACGTGGGCATGTATACCAGCTGGTGAGTAAACAGTGCACGTGATGACTGCCTTGTCCCATGATTGATAATAATGCAGCGTGTTCAAAGATTCCACTTCACAGACAGGCTCTGTGTTGTCGCCAAATGGAAAAAGGTGACGGCTTTGGAACAAATGAAGCTCAGTGACCGGAATGTCCCCAGGCTCGATTCCTGACCTGGTCACAGGTCGAAGGGTCTTTCGTCCAAAAGTTATCTAAAGTTTTTCAGTCTGAACTGACATTGAGAAAAGGAGATGACAAATTTGATCTAAAGTTTTTAAGGTTGTAGTCACCTGACCTGAAGTTGTAATAAATCACAGGCTTCCTCCACACGTGTTTGCACACTGTGGTTTCAAAGATCACACAACAGCAGAGTTTGAGAACCACACCCTTTTATCAGAAGTTTTTCCAGCCAAAGTCAAATTATTTATAATCAAGTAAATGCCGCACAGTCAGAAATTGATTAAAGAAGGGGTGTTAAGTCAAGCAAAAGGTGCAAACGCCGTGTCTGTTCGGAGAATCACCTCATGGCATTCTAAAATAATTGTCCTTAATTCAAGGCCTTAATAACAATGAACATCTTACAAGAATTTGTGCTGTTTTGAAACAGCTCATTATTGTCTATGACAATTTCTTTCATTTTTAATTCTTGCACAAATGCCATGAACGCTGTATAGGGCCAAGTCGTGGCCAACATGAAGAAATGGTGAATGAATTCTGTGAAAAGAACAAATGGCAGTTTTTACTGTGAGAGGATAATGATGACATGTCAACGTTCAGTCGGATGCCCCGACTTTGCAAAATGTCGGTCCATCGACATATGCCATCCTTGATAGTCATTTCTCCAGGGCTAGTTATCATCGTGTCTATGCCACACTACATCCCCCTACCAATTTTCATTTTTTCCCCCAAATGCTTTAGATGAATGCGATCCTGTCTTCGAAGACAGATGTCAGTTCCCCGAGGAGTTCTGCTACGTTGATGAGGACGGTGAAAACTTCTGTGGTTGTTCGCCTGGAAACGAGAGAGCTTCCCCATCGTCGCAGTGTGCAAGTAATTACTCTCCTTTCATTTACTCATGGGATTTTCACATTCATCTCTTGTACTTCAGATTTCCACCAAAGTGTATTTGGCACCAACATTTCCAGTTTGGTCCAACTGTTTGGCTCTTGCTTTTCGGTGTGAAAATGATTGTACCACAGAAGCAAAAACTTGGCGAAAGAAATTTTAGGAATGCATCTAGCAGCATCATAGTAAATAATGTCATAACAGTGTTAAGGAGAAACTGTCTCAATTTCTTTTGGCAGCTTAAATACCACTTATCCACAATTCGGGATGATAAGTTTGGATGAAAGTTCGATTTTGGTGTAAACTGTGAACCTTGTAGTCACCCTCCCATGGTTACCACAAAGGGACTACAGAGAGATCTGGTAGAAGTAATGAAGTTGTGTCTCACTGAGTGCAAGACAGATTCTTCACTTATGATAGAGGTCAATGATCATTTAGAGTCAAAAACAATCAAAGTTGTATAAAAGCTTGCGTTATGTAATCACCTAAGCAGGGAACCAGTGGACAGATCTGGTGTTTGATATGACGGTGTCCTACATTGAGCATGCTGGTGTGTTGGATGGAGTTCAAATGTCGCTTAGGAAGAACAAGAGTGACATTGGATGTTTCAAAAAAAAAAGGAAACATGGCAAGATGTCGTATTTGGTGTGTAGAATTCTATTGTCCTTGGTAGCAGACAAAGGTCATTTGTAATCAGCAGAGCTATTACAGGTCCTGAAAAACCTTGTAATTACAATGCCTCACTAAGTCAATATTGAGGATATGTCACATGCAGCAAGTACATGTCTCACATTTAGTTCATGAGACATTTTATCACCTTTGATGGCAGTCAGTTGTAACGGATGGTCACATGGATCAAGTTACGGATCAGGTTAAAGTTAAGGTATAAAAATCTGATCCAGTGCACAAAGATGGAACACAGTCAATGGTTTTGTAAAAATATCAATGAAATGAAGCTGCCTTAAATGAACAAATTAGATTGTCTATTAACGAGTGGAAGCGCATTCGATAGCCGAGGGCTGGGACCACTAAATGAGCAATCTGCAAAAGAGCTATGGCTAGCAAAAAGAATGTTAGGAAAAATCCTCCTTGAAGCTTTGGTACAATAATTTGGTGTTTTTCTTTCAAGTATCTCCGATAAATTGCTTTAGTTTAGTCGATGTGTCTCAGTGCGAGGAAACTGAAGGATCTAGGAATGGTTGTATCTGGTCTGCTGGTACTGTCATAGGTTAACTATTAATAATCAGTACTCGTTGCAAGCCGCTGTACAGCCGGATGAACCTTTCACAACCGTGTAGAGTCTGCCTGTGTGTCCTCAGTACTCCAAGGATGCCCTGGATTTTGACAGTACTTGGACATCTATTTTATGTGTACTTGCGACATTCGCAGCCATCATTATAAATATTAGGGACTTTTCGATTCAGGACGGTAGAGTAACAGTGTGGGGAGTTTGAGAGCACACGCACACTGCGTAACGTCCTTAGATTAAAGGCGTTTCATTTGTGAAGGCGAAGGTGCATTGGGATGACATCATACTAATGACATGCGCATGCATTTACAAAGTTACAAAGCTTTGTTAGCTTCCACCCTGTATTACCCTTTGGGATAGGGAAGAGGGAAATTACTCTTGCAACCCCTGTATCATACTCTTTCAAGACTGGAGGTAAATCGGTGGATGACTGTTCTGAAAATCAACAGGGCAGAGGAATGTTGGCTTCTGCTCATGCACAGTGTAAATTTTGGCTGCACGTTCCGTCTTCTTTGTCTTCCATCCTGGAATCGAAAAGACCCCATTGATTTTGAGGATAACCGTGCCTTACACCACATGATCCTCCCCCCACCCATCTACTTCTGTTTCACGTTTTGCAGACATAGACGAATGTGCTGACCTGCCAGATGTCTGTTCATCGATCAGAAATTCACACTGCGTCGATGAAGTCCCCACATTGACTGAACCAGACAGGCGGTACATCTGCGAGTGTGATGAAGGCTACAGAGAAGTAGTAAGGGGGATGTGCAGCAAAGGTAAACATTTCGCCATCACGTCTGGGGGGGACCTTAAGACTCATTGCAAATGTTTGTGATATGTATGTTAGTTGAATGTATGATTGGGATGTCGAGAAATGAATTAAGAGGGTCGCTTGTGGGTCATGTTTGGCCTTTTTGTGAAAGACCAGTAAAACAGCCTTCCTTTTCAAAAATTTAAATTGGTTTTTCCTTTTCTTCTTTTCATTCGTTCTTTATCACTCTGTGAACTTTGAAAAAAAAGAAAAGAAACTCCAAGTCATAAAGTTAGTGAGAAAAGTTTTATGATGGTAGGTTCATATTAGCAGTTGATCGTGAAAGTTAAAGAGATCAAAATGCAAGTTACTAGTAGACCATTGCATCTATTGTCACCAACGGTTTATGTACGTGTTCAATTTTTGCGAACGATTGCATCGAGTGATGGCCGGTTCGGGTTGACGTAGCTGGTTTTACCTTCTTTCGACAGAAATTCATTTGCTCATCAGCATGGTTGCCACGGAAATCAACAAGGAACCTTCACTCAATCTGTGGTCAGAAGATCTAAAAGATAAGAACAGCGTGCGATATCAGCAGCTGTCTATGTTCTATTGCAGCTTTGTAAGTACAGCTTCTTCTCATATTTCACATCAAAACCACGTTGTTTTGTATTTTCATTCCCTCTTTGGTAAATTGTAGCCATTTTTTATGTAATAATTGCATCGGTAAAAACGTAACTCTACATTATTTGTAATTTACTTGCTTTTTTTATCATGAAAATATGTACAACGTAAAATTGAGTAAATTGAATTTGGCCAAGGGGTTTTTTTTTATTCTTTTCACCTCTCTTTCTTATCATGATATTATTTTCAGTTCAAAGATGTAGTCATGTCCTTGCCAGAGGTCAATCAGGCATCCTGCGCTGGATTAGTTTTCACAGAGGACAGCTCTGGAATTTATTCTGCTCTTAATGTGACAGTCTTATCGATTCATGATTCCATCTTGCCCGGAGATGTCAAGGCAGCAATTCTTCAAGACGTCACATTCGAAGACCAGGAAACGTACACGTGGGAAAAGTCAAACACAGACTCGATCTCAGTGAAGAAGACATCGCTCATTGTGCAATGTACGAAAAAAAAAAGTTTGTCATTGCAATCCCTTCACACTAAAATCGATCCTCTCAAAGCAGGAAAAATAACCCCTTGAAGTCAGTAATCAGTTATCTATGTAAGCAATCCGCGGAAAGTCTGTGTAAGACAGCGCAGAACTGTGTGAGGATTAGTACATCCCATTCTAAGGGCGTGTAAGGTTATCTGAGGATTTTTTCAACATGTGATTTCAAGACTGGGTATATTGCCATATGGGCACTGTTATTTTTGTTTGTTTCATTTCTCCTTCTAAATTCTACATGCTGTATTAAATAAAAAAAAGTGATAAATTTTTTTTAAGTTAGATGATGCCCAACTGTTAATGAAATAGAGCCCTATTGATGTATGCAATGTGCACAATAGGCCTAGATTACAGTTTAAAAAATTCTAAAACTTGAAGTACACAATCTTATGGATAACATCACGATTGCATGCTGAGAAGTTCCCCAACTTCAGAGTTATGAAGAAGCTCTGTATTAAGTATTGTATTAAATACATATGCACTGTTAACTATGGAGGTGCTTGAACAATGCCTAGACACACAAACCACCCATTCATGACCATAAACCAGCCCTACTCAACTCAACTAGGCACCGATTGCGTGCCGATCCTCTACAGATTGATTGAAAATAAAATTGCTATTTTATCTCTCTGATATGCAATCTCCTTCCACAAAATGAACTTAAAATAGACTCTAATTTGTTCCTCTTCAAACTATCCAAGTTTTAAATGAATGATTGGCTGAAAATAGTAGAAATCCGGGTTTAAATGAAGGCTTCTCTTGGGCGTCTTCGTCTTGGCTTTAGCACATGCTGTAGGCGGACTGAGAAATTTTGACAGTCCAAAGCCTTAACCAGTCCAAATGAATTTTACATCAGAACATAGAAGAATCTTTAATTTTTCTGAATCTTAGGGGAGGAAATGAAGATAAACTGCTTAAAGGAACACAAACCCTCAGTGAAAGGGCAGTTGCTACAAGGCCTCTATCAAGGAGGATTTAGTGTGTAATTGCAAGGCATTATTTTTCACAAGCAATTTTACAACCTTCCTTCTTTAAGGGTAAAAATGACCATCCTGAACAATATTATTTACTGTCCAAACAAACATAATTAGAGCAAGAAAGAACTTATTGTCCAAATACAAGTAAGAGGAAATTGATTGGGGGTATAACGATGGAGAATGAGCAAAGGAAAGAATGGCTTACACAGTGAAGGATAGGGCGCTTCGCTGCGACGCTGAGAAGCAGTCGTGGTGCTGCACAGAATGGAGCACAGAGGAATTACAATGCAAACCCTTTTGTGTTAAAGACCAACGTTGAACCAAGTAAAAGTCAATCATGTTATCCAGATGTTTTCTGAATATCAGACTTAAACTCAGTGAAGAATGTTACATACTTTGGTGTTATTACTTAGCATTGTGTCTATTTTTGCCAAAGAAAAACTTTTCCCACATTTTGCATCGGTTATTTAGGTTCTCGTGGTTGACTTAAGTCATGTTATACCTGTGCCTTTAAGTGTGTCACGCCTTGTCATCTGATTTTAAAGGAGGAGTCACATTGGATGTTCCAGCTTCAACTTTCACTTAACATACATAGATTCACAATCAGTCATAATAGTGTTATTTTTGTGATCTCTTTTGCCGAATATCACCTCAAATTTCCAGCTGATGTTGTATAGTGTGTCTCCACATTCGAAAATTGTGACGTGACACATGCACCTGCAATACCACCCGACTTGTGGAGGTGCATGACGCCACGATTCTGAGAATTTGGCAATGACGTGGCCAGTTGGGAGTGAGCAAAAGAGTATATTCATAAAAGCATTGTTTTTTTTCTTTGATTTGTATTTGCACTGGCACAGAGTGGTGTCTTCTTGTTTGAAAAACTGTTTGAAGTGTCAGGACTATTTGGGAGGCTGTACACCGTTTTTCCAGTTTCTAAGAAGTGACGCAATTAATCCCTCGTTACATTGCTTTAAGGTAATTTGTAGAACATGCAAAAGTCATCAAGTATAAACCAAAAAAAATCGGTACATAGTTAGAGATCAAACATATCAACATTAACTATTCTTTGTTACCAGCTTACTTGTTGGATGAACCAAAAGCTAAATTCACTTTCCCTTTTTCCCCAAAATCCTAACAAAATTAAACGGATCGTTTGCAACCATAACATGAGAAAAATGACGCATTAGCACATCATTTTTGAAGTTGCATATGTTAGTTGATAATGATGGAAGTTTGTGTGGTTTTTGAAGGGTACATTCACATGGTAATGCTTATAATTAGCATAAGCAGTTTCTCAACTTTCCCATCCATTAGAACTCCCAGAAAACAATCAATGTTTTTTATGTTTTGACCCTGGCTTGGCAGACTTGCACTGACGATGTGCGTATGAATTATCAGTGATGTGAAATTTCTCTGGTCACCATTTTGTAAAGAGGAAGTGAAGAGTCCATTTCACTCATTTATGTTCATTTGTCTGTTGTACGCAAAAATGTATTTTGTCGTTTGACCAGTATGTGCAGGAAACTTGGCAGGTTTTGAAATTGGTTTTTTCATTAGATGAAAAAACTCAAGGTGGCCCTTTGACTACATTGAAACATTAACTGTTGTTAATTTCGATATTTCAACTTGAGGGACTATCCATCTACCTACATTAGGATTTGGAATTGTTGTGCAAATCAGTTAAATGCACGCTATCATTGAAATGAGAACTTCTAAGACCATCACACCAAGCAACTTGAGATTATGAATTAGGATAATATAACCAAAAATATAATAAATAACATTCTGTGAGAATAAGTATCCTGTGAGAATACTTTGTGGAAAAATTTCTTTGTCTTATATCGATCAAGTTTGGGAGTGGAAACTCTTTCACGGAAGATTCCTGATCTGTGACCTTCTTTGACTTTCTTTTTCTATTTCTTTGTTGGTTGACAGTGTTGGAAGGCTTTGGCTGTTCCGGAGGTTTTTGCCAGAATGGGGGCACTTGTCTATTTAATGAGGCAACTTACAGGCGGACTTGCCGGTGAGTTGTTAGCATGTACAGATGACTGCATCGATTTTAGTACATCTTATAACTTAGATATATACTTTACTATATACCATACCATACCAACTAGTTTGTATATAGTTAAGAAATTAGTTCAGTATGGTATATAGTTAAGTATTCATGTAACTTGTAGAAATAAGTTCAGTGTGGTATATAGTTAAGTATATCTAAGTCATAAGATGAACTAAAATCGATGCAGTCATCTGTTTGATATTAGGTATTACATTATGCTATAATTAAAAAAGACTGAATTTGTTGGCCTTAAAATAATGAAAAAAAAAATATCCCAAACTGGACAATTCCTAATACACAAGTAAGTAATATACAGCAGGGCATGTGTAAGTGTTAGTATTACGTTACACGGTCAATGCTTTGCATTTATTTTACGGTATTGTACGTATTTTCATCAGGCGTAAAGATACCGTGTATGTGTTCGTGCAAAGCAGAGAGTATGTCAAAAGTCAATGATATGAATGTATTCAACTTCATGAATTCCTCACTTCAATATTTTTATTGTATTATAAAAGATGAGATATGTGCAGAGGCCTAAGTCATTTTTGTAAATGAGAATGAGCGTGTACCTCTTAAGTTCTCTTTTATTTTCCCCTTTTTCTTCCTACAGATGTCCCGATGAATTTGAAGGAGAACTATGCCAAAATAAGGAGATCGAGGACACCGATGGTACTGTCTACGAATTCGACATCAGTGGCACATTTGAACTCTCCATAGACAAGCATTCAATTTTCACTGCCAATTTGTGTGTTGCTCAATTAAAGCTAAAACAATCATGAAAGATTATCAGAAGTCATGTGAACTTGCTCTTTAAAAACCACTTTTTCCTTGTTACTGATTTTTTTCAAAAAGTCTCCATTAAAACAAGTTTACATCCATATGTATAGTCAACTTGCTGTGCAATATATATACATTTATAACATGAAATGAAACTAACGTGAACATACTCCCCAAAATGCGTCTACGTTTGCAATGTGATAAAAACTCTATTACACTAAAAGAAAAAAAAAAGTTTCAGTGAAAAGCAAGATTAATGTCATCAATATTTAGGGTAGATTTATGTTCTATGTGATGGACAAATTCATCCTCCTTTCAGAGGTTGAACAAAGTCAATGAATTGACCATTTACTATTGGCATAAAACCTGAACTGCGCAGAATTTATTTTACAGAGACTTTGTCAGTTCATATTCCCTGACTGTCTGCACTGTTATCTTCCACAGTCAAAACCATACCAGAGCAAGGAAGTGTCAAGAATAAGGGGCTTCTCATCGGCATTGGTGTGGCCGCTGCGCTCTTGATCGTCGTTTTCGTCGGACTTTGTTGTCTGCTTTCGAGGGCACAGACAAAGAAGGAGGTCAGGAAGGGGAAAGCTACCAATGAGGACATCGCTCTGGGACTCTACGCGAGACCATTGAACACCAGGGTGCCCTCGGTCGTCCGTAACCCCGGTGCAGAGTCTCAGGAGTACCCGGACGGCACATCGGACTATGACGACTACAGAATGAGACGACTCGAGGTGTCTTTTATGAAAATGAGAAACCCAAGATCAAATGTGAGTTCGCGAACATCCCTGAAATCACGACAATGTGTATATGCTTATCGCTGTTAAGGAGGTCATTCGAGTTTGATGGGTGCATGATGTAGCAGATTATACTGTTGTGGTCAATAATTTACAAACTAGTTGAACATACACACTTTGTGGAAACACAAGCATGACAGAAAAGGAAAAAAAAAACAGTCACTGTAGAATTTTCAAGGCTCAACTCTTTAAAACTGGGTTATATGTTCTTTTGTTGTCCTCAATTCCAGCATGGTCTAAGCTTAAGAAAGTGTCTGCTCCACATAAATAGGTTGAACCTAGTTCTATGCAGAATTGGATCATAAATGGTCATACTTGAATGACAATTTGCCTTTAACTTTGAGTTTTTTGCAGCCCTCTCATCTGATTAATGGCATTATCTGATTAATGGCATTATCTGATTAATGGTATTATTAAGAGGCATGTTAAAGGGAAGAACAAAATTAGGCAGAATCATATATTTAGGGTAAGGACTCAATGTAATGCTGATATTTTGTATGTGTACAGGTGTTGGTATTGGTCTCAATTCAATTAAATTGGTCAGTTACGACACTTTTCTCCATATGGTATGTATTTTGTGTAAACTGTATTGGTTTTGGTAATTTATTGCCTGTATTTCTTGTTCTTGATACTCGACACTTATCCATTACGCACAACTGGTTTGAAGGATAAGCTGAAAATGGCCTATCCCCTTGTCTGCCTGTGTGTCGAATGTATTTCAAAGACTAATGCTAGTCCTCACAATGTCTCCTTTAGCATTTGGTCAATACTCAGGAACTGGTGCAAATGATCACTGTTCATTCGGTCAAAGGTCACTCTCACAGGGGATAATAATGTGAAATTACAACTTAAAGGGGTATACTACTGGTCAGTTTGTTGAAATGTGGATGATTGAAAGCGGGACAAACGATTTTTTCTTTCTTTTTCAGATTTAATTTTCATGTGTTTAACATCAGGTAGACAAATTCATAAAATAGGATTTAACTAAGATATGGAGGACACTACAAAAACACAGACCGTCAGCAATCCTGGTAGTGACCATTGAAAAAGAAAACAAAAGAGAGAAAAAAAAGGAGTGTACTTCATACCTCACTTACCTGCCTCAACATAACAAATGCACTACCATCTACTGTATCCTAATATACTGGTAACTTTTAACCGTTAGTCCGTCTGGGCTAATGCTGGTGAGATCAGGTAGACTGATTCACAGAATAGGTTTTAAACTTACATATGGAGGATGCTAAAAAGACAATACCTGTTTACAAACCCATTGGCCATTGAAAAAGAGAAATAAAGAATACAAGAGAAAAAAGTTAGAACTACAGTCACAAATCTGAAGAAACTATCCTAAGGAAAATTGAAGGAGAGTCAGCACAAAGCAGTGGAAGAAAAAGGAGGATGGATTTGAAAAGTAACTAGGGAGAAACACCAAAGAATAGGGAAATATATACTTAAAACATAAAAATGAAAGGATTCATGCCAAATTTGTCACAGTTGTGAAGTAATCATTGCCTGGTGTTATGTTCTGTTTGATTACTCTTGCTGTGTCATATGTCAGTAATTATGATTAACCAGATCAAAGTTCTTAAATTTGAATATTCTCTTTTTCTTTTCTTTAAAAATATTCTCATTAGGCAAGTTCTACAGTCCATGAATCTGACAGCGACGACAGAGACGACGATAACGCCAGTGGTTCATCTCCAGAATTTTCGCTACCATACGCAGCTGACGGGTCAGTGAACGTGTAGCCAACGCTCGACAGTATACATAGCTAATGCGCCCAACCAACTTCAGAAATGGATTCTTCCAAAATCTGCCAGGTCGTTCCATTACGGAGTTACTTTAAGCATATAGCTTTGCATGTTATCACTGTTTCAAAATGAGAGAGGTGAAGTTTGATGTGTGTGTACAGTTCCACAGCTCACACTGTCAGCCATAACAACTGAAACCACTCACATCTTTAAGCACCTTCACAAAGAGCCCTTCCAACGACATCGACAACGCTCGCTCTGTTTCATCCCGTCGAAGTGGTGCCGCTGCCAGGAGGGTTTGTGCGTAACTCACCAAGCACCTAGAACTGATGCCAGAAGAAGTTGTCCAAGTTCTACCCGGTCCCCTTTTGAATTAGAATTCAATAAAGGGTAACTGGCGTCAGTCTTCCTTTCCACAGTTGTAAACTTGCACAGTTTACCATCAGTGCAAGGAAGCCCCTCCCTCTCCAAAAAAAAAAAAGGAAAGGAGACAAAAATCGAGGCCCACGTGTCGTTTGAGTCTTTGAAATTGAAGCACTATAGCTGCATAAATATTTGATCATTCACATTCTCTCAGTATTCCACTCAGAAAGTTCCTTCACAGATTTGCTGACCCATATCAAGGGGGCCAGGTCATTTGCAGTCATTGCTCGGTAAACTGAGCAGGTTTACATGCATTGTAATGGAGGCACAACTCTTTGAGATTGCAGTCAGACAGACCACGTCGAAGCTAGTTCAGGTTAATTACTCAGGATGCCTTCGCGCTTTCTAGAGAAAAAAAGATCTATATTTTCAAGCTACCTGTGAATATGGTGTTAGCAAATTATTTTTTGTGTGTTTATCTTTTAAGGTTTTGCTTTTTGAAAATTAGGAAGATTAAATTTTAGAGATAAAAGGCAACGAGATGAGGTTGCGTTTTGTTGTCTTCATTTTGTGTTGCGGTCCTTAAAGTATTTCCATGGATCCTGCCCAAACTGTGTTGTGTCCGTCAACAGTTTCATAAAGATCGTAACTTTTTCCAATTATGATTGCAGGGAGTGAGTGTGTGCAACCAAAACTAGTGGGTCATGATCTTCTCCCAGATGGAGTTCAATTAATTTTGAAATATGTTGTGAGGATGCCTTGAAAAAGATGTGGTCTTTGCCTGATCGATGACATTACCGCTCAGGAGTCACAGGTCATGAAAACGAAAGCCACATTTCAAGCATTGTTTCCATGTGTAAATGACCAAGACGTGTGAAAATACGTATGGAAAGCAGACGATGCATAGACACTTTCTAGAAAAAAAATTCGTGGATCTCAAAAGGTCACCAGGTCAAAGATCAAACTGGCAAAATGTTGAGATAAAGTGGGTCACGGTTCCCCCTTAGACTGTAAGTCCAATAAAGTTTAAACGTCTTCATAAGGTGCCAGGGTATGGCATGGGATGTACACTGTCCATCCTATGGATGAGCAGGAGTGTAGCCAGGATTTTTTATGAGGGGGCAAAATCGACTCATATTTCCTATTCTTAACCTCCATCCTGGGGGGTGTAAGTCCACCTCCCAGGACTTAAGCCAGAATTTTAAATCAGCCAGTCCACAGAAATGTGGCATGATAAGAGGTTTAAGGCAATGGGACATCCCCTCCCCTTTGCACAAAAAGAATCATTTTTGCCCTTCTCTGTTGCCCAATCACGATGGAAAATTGTCATTTTGACACCTGCACCCATGAATCGAAAATGAAGATAACATGACACAAAAGTAATAGTGGGCGCTGAGTGCCTGCAGAACTAACTATAAAGCGGAGCGTCATCATCCGTTGGCGCGGAGCGTACACGAAACGTTTTGACTTTTCAAACACCCCAGATTGGCGGAAGTGGTACTTGCCCAGTGTTCCAAGCTTCATTTACCCTTCCTTGAAAAAGGGTCCTCATGGCTGCATTTTTTTGCAATTAGCGTGGTAAAAATCAATGTACGAAAAATGGTAATACATAGCAGATTACTTGAGGTAACACAAGAATCATAGTAATTTTTACAACCACGAAAAAGTATTGGAGAGATCTGAGTGCCAGCAGGACTAAGCGAAGCGCCACCATCAGTTGACGCAGAGCGTACAAGAAAATTTTGTTATTTTTCAATCCCTCTAGATGGCCAGAGACGACACTTCCCATGTGTTCCAATCTACATGTACCCAGCCTTGAAATAAAGAACTCATGTCTGCAATTTGTCAATGAGATAAAAATGAATGTATGAAAAATGATAATACCTATCAGACGGGTTGAAATGATTCAAAAATCATAATGAATCATGCATCCTGTTTCGTTTAGTTTCGTTTTTCTTGGAAGAGCTGGCAAATATTGGAAAGGGGGATGGGGTGAACATACCTTTAGGCCTAACCTTTTCATCGGTTGATAATGACCCATTTTATGCTTGAAAATGAAGATGGAAGATGGAAGAAGTACGCGGTTGAACATTATCTTACTGTGCTCTTGAACATCCCGCAAGGAAACAAAATAGTGACGATGAGCAGAAAACTTGACAAAAAGGACCCTGATGACCTTGGCTCAATTTAGGCACCTTTTCCGAGCAAGGTTAAGGACTCCTGCGGTTCTGTGTAAATCTAACATGGAGGAGGCGGGGTGTTTGACCTTCAAATCCAAGGATTTTTTTAAAGCCGGAGGTCCAACACAACAAGTCACGCTTTCAGCACTAAATACTGTCTGAGCAGAGCAGTGCCATCGGTTGACGCGAACGGTACAAGAAAAAAAAATTGATTTCACCCCCCACCACCACCACCACCACCAACGTACAGCTCTCTCTGAGTGCTTGAAGTTGCAAGTAACCAGTCTTAAAAAGGGATCTCATGAGTACAATTTCTCATGTACTATCTTTCTTAGAACTATCTAAGCGGAGCGCCATCACTACCGGTTGGCGCGGAATGTACAAGTAAAGTTTCGTTTCCACAAGTCCTCCAGTTGGCCGGAAATGGCCCTTTCCGAGTGTCTTAAGATTCATAACACCAGCCTTGAGAAAGAGATCTCATGTCTGCAATTTCTGAATTGATGAAAAATAATCAATCTATGAAATATGGTAATACATATCAGATTGGTTGAGATGATGTAACAATCCTAAGGAATTATGCATCCTTTTTCATTAATTCTTCTGCCCCCACTTTTTTCATCCCGTTGGGCCTTAGCACCAAGTTCTAGCACCCACTTTTCCGCCGCAACTGGTTGCAGGTAGTAATTCATTCGTGACGAAGGTTCAAGGCTTATCACTTGCAGTTGAGCTAGGATTGTGGGAAGACCAAGCGGAGCGCCCCCTTCGATTGGCGAGGAGTTTACTAGCAAATGAATAAAAATGCCCCCCCCCCCCCGATCGATTTCTCGAAATCGATTTCCCAGGCTAAACAGTCGCCCTTTGCACTCAAATCCATTTTTAAGGTCATGGCTCCATTTCCCCCGGCCACGCAGCTCGATGAGATTTGATGCAACACCAAAAGAGCATACAATAGCTAAATTGACAAAATACAGTTGATTCCTTAATTATTCAGCGAGACAGTATTTTGGCCCACCTTTTGGGGGTGGTCCCGCTTAGACTTTCGTCAATACTCACCTGACTGTGACACCGCGATTTTTAAGTATCGCGATATTACTGGAACGGGACTGGATCTCCTGAGATCGTTAGTGAACATTTCGATTGGGCGACTAATCGCGGCGCGACTGTCAACAAATCAAAAGTAATGTCCGAACGGGTGACAATAAGTCAAATGTTTGTGATTCAATTATTTGTAACGACAAGCCTGTAATCGGTGTGAAGACTTCGGGGTATTGAAAGGATGACACTGCGTCATTTGACCTGATGGTGGTTTTTATGTTGTAATTTTAGAGAGAAATAAGCACTGTTTTGTCTATTGTAACTTCTGGTCAACTCTCGACTGTGAACATTAGTTTAAAATTGGCTTTTATTCCCATCACTTCAAACCGAGAGCGTAATTTCATATCATGGCGAAACGTATTTACCTATATTCTCTCTTTTTTGTTTGTCAAGGATGTCATAAAATTTTGCCTGAAAATGCACTTGATAAAAATTCACTGTTCTCGGAAAATATAGCTCACGATCAGTTACGTTTACCCCACTGGCATTGTTAATTAAACATGCTGGAAAAGGCTGTTCTTTCAAATCATGCAAATTATCTTTGGAAAGTGGTTGGTAAAACCAGGAAACTTCACTCGTATTTATTTCTGTGAACCCTCTGTGTAAGATGACTGGCGAAGGGTGCATGTCCGTGTACCCCAACCTGAAATATTGTCGCATTACTCAGAAAAATCTTATAACAGGCCAATTACTGGACAAGCAGACGATAAATTGCTGATAGCATAGAGATAGTAAGTGTTTTGAAAAGAGGCTAACTTCGTATTTTCTGCAAGTTTCTGATTATTATTTTCAGCAGGCTACTACTTCTGGTGACTACCAAAGAGCAACAAAGACTCGTAGTACCTCTCTGAAAAAATAGAAAATATGACCCTGAAAAATAAGGGGTCCGGACCCCTTTGCACGTCGTATTTCGGGGAAAAGGGGTCCCTTGGACCTCTCCGCTATACCCGCCCTTGTTGCCTCATTCCGCCCCTTGAGGCTGGTTACGTCACAGCATCAAACCTCGGAGTGACAAAGTCCCTCTGATCTGATGAATTAAAAGTTCATTCTCTTGACTAAATGTAGTCATTTATTGTAGATAAACAGTCGTTTTGAGTTTTATAACCGCTGCTCTTAAAATATCAGCGTGTGCAAAACCCTAAGTTTCTAAGGGTTGTTCTGAGCGAACTAATTGTTTTAGGATTAGGTGATTGAAACGATGTTGCACGATGAATGGTCCTCAACTGAAACTGCCCAATCAGGAAAGATGTGCCTGTGAGTACAGCTTATCAGCACTCGACATGGTTTATCTCAAAGTATTTCTCCATGAATTAGAGTTTCGTTTTCTTCTAGTCTTAATAATAGCCGCCTGATCAGTATACAGATTGAAACTCACTGTTACTACTGTAGCTTGGATCGGAATTTCATCTCAGATAGTGGGAGTACACAATTGTGATAATTGATTCCATTATTTAGGGTATTTAGATATTTGATCAATTTAAGTTTACAGGATTTGCGCATCCATTTGGATCGGAATCCTCCTTTTATTAAACAAACTCTTTCATTATCGATGTCATGATTGGATAGGTCATAGTATTCGAAGATTGCATAAGGCTGTCTGGGAATCCTTGCGCATTGTTTGTTTCGTGGGTTTGACGTGGGTTACCATGGGGACAGAACAAGAGGTAAACAACATTGGAAGAATTACAATAAAAGGGACCAGGAAGTAAGTTGATGTAGGTGCCGGGTGGGGTTACAGAACTTCCCTTGGCAATGCGTTTGTATAATGAAATAAGCAGCGAGTGTCTCTGCAGGGTTTGTTCTCAGGCAAGGACTGGGCCGTTTAGTGGATGGGGTTAGTGGGTGGGGGTACTTGCTGGTGCTAGGCCTATTGACCTTAGAGATGGTGGCTCTTTCAGGGCAATGACAGGAGGGACGGCAAACTCAGGAGAGTCAACAGAGTTCAAGATGCAGACATGAGATTCTGTTTAAGAGCTGGGAGTATATGCAGCTTAGGACACCCGGGAAGTGCCATTTACCGTGCGCTTTCCACCAACGATCGGTGGCGTTCCGCTTAGACCAGTTCTCGCCGTGGACACAAAGGGGTTTCGCCTTCAGGCTGGACCCTTCTGCTAAAAATCTTGGACGAGCGCCTAATATGTCCTATCGTGGAGGTATGGCAATTATTACTCCCCCACCCCCATCATTAGACTGATTAATACTTGCCCACTGATTAATACCTGCAGGACCTTTGCACACGACTATAGTGACAGTTTTCGTGTTTTGCCTACGGATGTCTTATGGCTCCACTGTTATGATCGATGATTACGCTAAAAAGAAAGAAGTCGTTTGTTGTTTTCATTTATTAACGAAGTGAAGGCTATAATCTTGCCAAGTATCAGATTATGGCCAAATCCGACAATTTGATGAATATTTATGACTACTTGATTTATCATGAAATCTTCTGAAATAACAATCTCTTTTGTGTGCACTGCATGCGTTGTGGGAATGTTAAAATGACGAGAATTTAAATAATCATTTTCAGAAGTAATCGGGGACGTTTTGGAAGTAGAAGTGTTCCTCATTGAGTGAGCATGCCAATCCTGATTTTTACTAAGCCTACGGGTATTTGTTCGCTCCATATTGTGGATGATAAAATGAAGGGAAAAAAAAGGCATTGATCGCTTTCTTTTATTTATCAAATGAAGGCTATTATAACACGTATGGCGAAACATATCACATGTTGAAGGCTAAAAATATGTCAATTTGAGGAATGTTTGTGACTGCTGAAGTTTATTCTGCAATCTTGAAAAATGACAGTCTTCGTGTGATCTGCATTTATTGCGTAGTGCATATTTGGTGGGAATGATGAAATTGTGAGAATTTTAATAATTTTCTGGTGGAATCATGCAGGAACGTTTCGAGGTAGAAACTTTTTCTCATCGAGTAAACATATCGAAATCTAAAATAGGAATATTTGTGATAATGCTCGTAACTATCAACGACGTGGCTCAGATCTGTATAAAAAAAAAAAAAAAAACACAAAGCTGTTAGGCCTTAACAAACGGGTATTACTTTGACCAGAATCTCTCACTTTTTAAGATTGTGTTTTATCCCAGAATTCTTGTCACCAGAGGATGAGAATTTAAATGATTTTTAGATGGAATCAGGGATGTTTTCAGGGTAGGAAACGTTTCTCGTGGAGTAGGCAACCCACGATGTAGAAATGTTTGTGGTAATGATCGAAAATATCGATGAGTTGGCTAAGATTTACAAAGAAAGATAAAACCGAAGGAACTTTTAGATTTTGTCCAAAAAAGAACTCCTTTAAGATTGTCTTCTTTCCTCGAGTTTTTTTTTATCACAAGCGTCGAGAAATGATCGATCTCTACAGTGTGAGCACTCTGTAATACGCGTTGATAATTATGACGTCATAAATAGTTTTACAAAATGCCATACTAATGCCGACTTAAGTTGGATTCACTTCAAAATATATCCACATTATTGATTTAAGCAAACACATACGAGGACGAGTCATCTTTTTGCTGTTTATAAATTAAAAGCTATTTTTTCCCATGCAGAGTGAAGAAAGTCAAAAGCAGGTATAATTGAGTCCTTTCGGCAGACAGCAAAGCCATCAGCAATACTACTCAGATTTGTAGAGAACGATAACTCTTAAAACGTCTAAGGTCTAAAAATTTCCAAGGTCTTAGAAACAGACGACTGGTTTTTGTTTTAGTGTTTAAATCACTTAATGATCCAATCAATTGGGGTATGTTATATCTCTCGAAGTATTTTAATCTAATTCACGTTATACATTGAAATCATAAATTCAGAAAGTGGTATTCAATTACGCCGTACAGGTAGTATTGCAGTAGAAATAGGATTTTTACTCTGATATTTTTCAACCTTTTACGTGTTTGCTATTGATGAAAAGTTTCTGAGTAGTAATAAGCTTTTCATAGGCTGCACCTTAGCTTATAACTTTTATCAAAACCAGAGCCGTTATTGGAGTTTATAAGTATTATACAGGGACTCATTGCCTTATTTTACTTCATACAATTTAACATTGAAAACAAGATAGTCATCAATTTGACTTCAATTTGAATAAAAGTTTTAAGTATCCGGTCTGATTTCAGTAGGTATCTGTATGATAAGGTTCCGTTATTGTTTTACAGTATCTTTAAAGGACCATAGGGCGATGTAAAATACATATCTTACATAATTTTTGCGCTGTATTTCTCCAAATCGAGCAGAAAAATACCTATTTAACAAATTTGTGGTAAAAAAATGATCTGTCAAAGACAATTTTTTTTAGAGAGTGTCCAAGAACCTTTGATACTTGAATTTTTCTCATGTTGTGGCCCACAAGATAATATTCATGAATATGATTTTTATGCCACCTTTTGCTTGAACATTTAGTGTTTTTTGGTCGAATGTTCAGTGGCGGCGCTACGGGGGGCATGAGGGGGCATTTTCCCCTCCAGATTGTTTCCTTGCCCCCCCCCCCCCCCAGTTGCTCTCACCCTTTCCAACCAGATCTTGTACTCATCACAAAACTATGTATTGGCATTGGACTGAGTAAGAACAGCTTCCGGGGAACCATGATTGAAAAATGCCTAATTTAAGTTACACAGGCTGCCAGTTTTCATGTCATGCCCGTAGCCACTTCAACAGTAGGCCAGCCTGATCAGACCAATTTTCTCTGGAATGTTTACCGTCCAGGATAAGGGAAGTCAGGGTAGGTGGTTGTTTTCCTAAATGTAGGAATGTCGTTGTTGAATTGAACTGTCAAAGAATGTTGGTAAGTACTGCACATTTTTATAGAAAAAAGTGACTGGAATGGAAGTGTATGTGTGTGTGTGTGTACTCGATGACACCGCGTAAATGCGAAATGGTACTCCCAAAGAAAAAAGTTGGGAACCTTGGAGTACGGTCAACCGAAAAAATAAATAATATAAAAATAAATAATATACCTCTCTTGGAACTTAATTTTCCACCCAGAGATATGCTAAAACCTCAGAGCTTCCGGGGGTTTCGCCCAGTGGACCTCCACCGGGGCTTTGCCCCTGGACTCCAACAGGGGCCCTAAGGCGGGCCCCTGGATCCCACCCTCACGACCTCGCGCTTCGCGTGCGGTTTCTTTCCGAGAATTTCTTCTCGGAAAATCTTTGCCCCCCCCACATTTTCCTCTGCCCTCAGTTTGTCCCCCCCCAAGTCCGACATTCTCTCGCCGCCACTACGAATGTTATCAATATTTAACAGGATTCTGCTGGTAGACATTGATGGCATTCAACCAACAACATTTCTGCTGCAAAGTTATGGGGAGTCTCTTCTCAATTTGAAGAAAAATGCGCAAAAAGTTGTGTTAGATGTATTTTGCAATGCCCGATGCTCCTTAAACTGAAGTAGACAAAGAAGAGGTTTCGTTTTTGCTTAAAGTAATGCACTGGTGATTCCAGTAATTACATTTCTGATTAAACATGGACTTTTAATTTATCGAGAAATTGCTACGATAAAGTCATGATTTGACAAGATTACACGTAATTAAGAGGTATCTTTAAGTTTACCTTTTTATTCATTGACTGGGATTTCCTTTGTATAGGGCCTAAATGATTGCAATATACGTAACAAGACATTATCCTTTCACTGGTCACGTGCTTTGAAGTACCGGTAACAATTTTCCCGCCTTGAGTTCTCTCGAGTTAATACGTTGGGTTCTTGTTAATTTTTTCCTTCATCTAGAGCTATGCAGCAAAGACTCTGTTGACAAAAGATGTCTGGTATATCTGCAGGAACTAAACGTGATGTCTGAAGTGAATGAAGAATCACAGTCTATTGCTGCTTATAGTTTCGAGCTACAAGGTCGCACTAAATGTATACTGACAAAACAAATTAATGTTATGGTTTTTCGTCTCTATCAGAGACAAATATCTAATATAATGCTAGCGATCGATACATGAGCAGTGTAAAGTTCAGTAAATTCTGAATTCCTCGGTGTTACAATAGATAAGCATATTATATACATAGAATTTAAAGCCTCATGTTCAAAAAAGTCAAATTGCAGTTTTGTATGATCATAAGAGTCATATTCAAAATTAAGAATTTCTTTCCTTGGAGCGTTCTGTCGTCTTTGTATAAAAGGCTATCAAGTTACCCCACATTCATTATTGTGCTATTGTTTTGGGAAATGGGTATACAGGCAGACGTCCCTATTCTGTATTTTATATATTTTGAAAAATCGTCAAAATCTAGAAATTCCCTTCTCATTTTTCTACTTATGTATATTGTTCACAATGTTGCCGAATATAGGAACTGCGTCTGTACTGTGGTGGTACGTTAAAAAATTAAGCCATTTAACGTCAAAAATAATACCAGATAATGAAAAGAGACATTTATAAATTAGCATAGAGTGGAATACTAATTCAGGCGACTGCACAAAAGGGAAGCTAGAATTATTGTAGGGTTTGTTTTCACCAAAATTCTACCCCATTATTCAGTGAACTGAAGATCCTCATATTTCTGATACGTATGAGTAACTATTAGAAACTAGAAAATGTGGTTACGTACCGTAACCACAATGGACATGACCATGTCTATGGTTGCCTATGTAGGGTGAGGATAGACTGCCTGGTTAACCCGACAACAGGGACGTAAAACTGGTATGTGGACGGGGGGGGGGGGGGAGTTAATATTTTAAAAAATCCAACATCCCGTCGAACCTTGGATCGTTTCCAGTACCGGAATCATCTACAAGCAATCCAGCCAACCCACACGAAAGCGTGCGCACACGTACACACACATACAACCAAATATTCACACACTCTCTCATTGGGAAGCACATACCCTCAAAGTGATGTGTTCTGGAACCCCCTCCGTATCATAAAATGTTATTATATTTTATTTTGCTTGTTGTTTGTTATTTTTTATTTTAAATCTGCCTGAATTATTTAAGCATGGGCAAAACAGTATGATTGTTCCCCCGAGTATTTCCAATGGGGTGGCAACTACCCACCTGCCCCCACCCGGATTGCATCACGCCCCTGTCCAACAAGAGAGGAGTGCAGCAAGTTTTTAATAAAATTTTGACTCTCATATTCAGAATAATCCGCCTATAAGTGCCTGGACTGAAGTGAACCTGCAAATGTACGTACAGTTTATGTACTCCTGTACACATATTGTACATTTATAAACTGTATGCAGTTCAAACGACGAACGGAGACATCGTAGCAGACCGCTATGCCGAAATTCCAGGGAATTACCAGAAAGAATTATACTTATTTTTTCACATTTATACTCATTCATTACCATTTCATAAATCGATTACAAAATTTTGAAAATATATCTCAAACGGTAGCAAACACTAACGATCTGGAAAGAGATTAAGAAACTCAGTCCACATAGGACAGCATCTTTCGTTCATGACTGCGTCATGTGTAAAGTACCTAGGCGTATTAGCCTACTTAACATTGTAATTAGCCTACTTAATATTTAAATTTAGAGCATTTGAGGAAAAATGCACCGCATTTCGTAATTAGCGACATTTTTCACACAATCTTGTCACATACCCGTCGCCTTTGCTGTAAAAATCTTTTCCCAAAAGATCGGTTTGTTTCTTGACGGGAGTCGTCCGATAAACTGAACGAAAGAAATGTGGTCACGTGATCATCAGAAAATGCGACCAACCACAGTAATGGACATGCTGTCATGTCCATTAATTCCAACGTTGAAGTGCGAGAGAGAATTTGAAGACAGACTGTACACTCGGAATAATCAGACTTTACATGTACTGTTCCAGTGCACTGTACCCTCACTCAGTCACTCACTCACTCGATCACTCACTCACGTATTCATCGATGGCTATATCTACTATGCGTTTCCATAATCCCCAAATTTTGGAATTCCGCTTGATCCTGTAATTGTTTCTGCTAAGTCACTGTCGAGTTTCAAGAATAAAAATTAAGACCCGATTACTTCAATCAAGACCAACTTCTTATTGAGCAAACTTTCCTCTTTTTTTTTTAACTTAATCCTGTAGTTTTTCTATTTCTTCTTTGTTTTCTCCCCTCTCCTTTACTTTTGTTTTTTTTTTAAGGTGGCTTGACCTCGGAAAACAAAGCTTCTGTAGGGTCTTCCCCCAATTAATTGTACTACTTAACATAATTGTAATATACTCTTTTTGGTTCTGAATGTGTTAATTAGGCTCTTCAAAGTCAAATCAAAGAGATTATCAAATAGCGGCTTCAGAAAGTCATTTCTATTTTCTATAAATTATGTCCTGCAACAGCCAGATGTGTGATGTCACCATAGATCGCATGACGTCATTCTTCTTAAAGCTTCCATTATATGTAGGATGTATTTATTTTTCTTTTGTTTATTATTAAAACATTATTTCAGGAAGGTCACTCGTTCAACCGAAGCTAATCTTCCACGAAACCTTCAAATAAAGCAACGATTGTTACGAAAACGAAAGTAAAAGGAATACAAAATTTACGTATGACATAAAAGTGTCAATTTTGAAGTTATGAAAGTACATTAAGTTCAAAAAGGACAAAAAATTGGAACGCAACTGCGATAAAAATATTCAGATGAAAGCAATAAACAGCATAATGCTATTCAAAGACATAAACACAAACGTAAGCAAATCAAACTATGAGTTAAATATTTTGTTTTACTTGTCCTATAAAAATACTTAATCTATTCGCATTTCTAGTTGAAGCTGTATGTTGCTATTATAACTATTTTTGCGGTACAGGTCACAGGGTGAGGTCGGTGTTCATATATTAACATATACTTGATAACTTTCAAAGCTATAGGCTATCCCACAGACTTCAAGTCGGAGAAAAATATCTTTTTCTTTTCTTTCGTTAAAACGGAAAAGTATATTTACCGGTGGCCATTTTGGCCAATCATTGTTTTTGTATTCTTTCTTTATTTTTCCTGCTATTTTACCCAGATCTTGGTAGACTTTTTATTATCCAATAATGCTGCAAAATCTGGCACTGATTACCTGTAACTTGTTAAACTAGCTTGTTAAACAGTTAAGATTTTCTAGTGCCCTTCCCATTTATTATTCTACAGTACTCTGTGGTTTTCCAAAATCAGAACTACTCGTGTGAAAGAAAATAATTGGCACAGATGTGTTCCGTCGTATCCTTTTCTATTCTTTAAACTCGTTAGGCTTAAAGGATCAAGGTGCGTCAACGATGATTAACATGTATTCGCTCTTGTGTTGCAACATTCATCTTCACAAAATGAGAAGCATTCAACAAAACGTTGCTATCACAAAGACCCTAAATACAACTTCTGAATATTGAGGGCTCACTTGACTTAACTTAGGCCACAACAAAGTTTCTCAAGGCTCGTAAACTATGACGTAACGTTTGACTGTTGCACAAACCGACCTTGCACGAACCCGGAAGTTCAGCGGGAAATTCACAAGCGCCGTCTTTTTACATTACACACACTGTATACTGAGTCAATCACAATTCACATGCAACGTACGTAGTTAGGTTAGACAGGCTACATTATAGCCATTTCCTCCTTTAAATCAAGGAAGCGGTTTCGATACGTGTTGAAGCTCGAAGAACAACCAGAGTGCAAGTACAAGACTCAGTTGCTCTGAAAGGTTTGTTGTACTAAGTTAGGTGCAATCGATTGACCTGTTCTTATAAGGGTTGTTCGTTGCTTTTTTTAAAGGCCGTAAGGCATGCTATTATCAACTTGTTAGGCTTCTTCGCAGATAAGTAATCGGACTTGTTAGCAGATTCCACTGCTACATGATCTTGGGGATTTCAGTCACAGCTTGAACTTATAATACTAGCAGTAAGGCCCAACGTAGAGTAGATTATGCTGCTTGAAGACTCATCCATCACCAGACATTACAAGACGCGTTTTGAACGGTAATGATAACGGGATACGGTTTGACACATTGTAAGTTATTACACTATTAGTATTATCGGTCAAGTCGTGCAAACATTTGCCTTCCCGTTAGATATATAGACAGTTGCACTGCAAACAGGTGTGTGTAACTTGGTTCACATCCATGGACTTTAAGGCTGTGTTGATAAGTTCAATAATAGCTCCATTGTAAGTATGAACACTTAACTTACAACCCACGCTATTAAAGATCAGGCTCTAGGCCTTAAGTACTGTACTCTGACTAGCCCACATACTCTCTTACTGTATGTTCCCTGCAAATTTGTAATTTATGTTGTAGTAGACATGGCAAATAGTTAAGATCATATATGGATCATAAGTTACCACTGGACTGTGATAGGTTACTATATAAAACCCTATATGTGTTAAATATAAACCTAAATGGTTTAGTTAATATAAACCTATATGGTTTAGTTGACATATTAGCCAGGCTACTAGTACTACTTTACTAGTAGTACTTTTACTACTATTTGTACATAATGACATTTCTAGCATTTGGCAGTATAAGTTAGGCCTATGAGTATGTGTTTATTGTAGTTCAGGTGGGTGTAAAGTGCAGAGATCCCAAGATGAGTGAGTGGCTGGGAATGAGATACAGGAAAGTGACTAATGAACAACGAAGCCCCTTCGGCCGGGGTCCAGGGCTGCCTGCACCTTCGGTGCAATCTTTTCCTCACAGAATGTTGATCATTATAAGTTTGGGAAAGGTTACTTGTATTTAGTCTGCCATATAAGGGCAACAAAACCAAGTTAACACTATAGCTAATAGCTTTCATGGTTTTTCTCTTCAGCTGTTAATTATTCCAGGTATGAATTTTAGACTGCAGAATTGATAAGATGTCTTTGTTTTAAGAAAATCATGATACATCTGTTATCGGGCAACTGACAAAGACGGCAAATAAGTATAGAGTTTAGGAGTATCAATAACTGATATCTATATTTACTGGATTGGCTGCTCATTGCTTCTCAACACTTACTCAGCCAGCCTCTAGTGCAGCCACCGAAGTGTGTTTTCTGCCATGTTTTTTTTTCTCAAAGGGTAGTTTTCAGTGGCATTATAGCGAAGGTCTGTTCTGCCAATCCGGTTAATGAAGAGATCAGAGATCAACCAGGGTTCACATACAAAAATATTGAGTGGTACTGGTGTACGTGCTGAGTCCGTTGATAGACTCCAGTACAGACTCCAGTACATGCATATCCGTAGCGACCGCAATACATAGGCTAGTTACGTACATCCAGATTAGTGCAACGCATGATGTATTGGTGCGTAAGTTTGGAGTTCACATCGGAATTTCAGGCAAAAATCTGGTGCTGTTTTACCCTTCTCTCCCAAATACTGCTGTAAAAGCTTGAGATTGTGTTCGCTGAGCGTGTGAGCGTGAGTTTCGTCTCTGAGGTGTGTGATGCACGCCTTAGGCGTGAGAAAGTTGGCATCTCTGCAAGTTCACTCATTATTTGTGTGTTTACTACCATATGTACCACAGCTCACCCCATTTGTGAGCTTTAATCCACTTTAATTGACAGCACAGTAAGTTTTCTGTTTGATTTGCTGCTTTACATATTTTGTAGGCTATAGTTTACCTAATTCCTGCAGTTTATACCTAATGATGGTCATATATCATGGTGATGAGATCATTGTTGCTGCCAAACAGGATTTGCCAGTGCTTGGAATTAGTCACTGGACTATTTGTATTTCCTGCAGCTAGGAGACAACGTATTTTTCGTTAAATACTATTTGAACACTACACTAAGAATGTTAATAGTGAGTAAAGTTAAGTTCTCTTGGCTTGTTCAATGATTTACATCTTGACCTACTTGAAACAAGCATGGAGTAACACTTGTCTGTGAAAACAAAATGCCATAGCTACGAGGAAGGGGAGGGGGTCCATTTTTTATGCAATATGTAGGCACAGACAAATGAAAAATCTGTTTCTAGCTTAAAGGAAGGCTATCATATTGGTAACTGTAATAATGCAATAGAGTCGTATAGAGGTTTTGGACTTCCATGTTTATTACAAGTTCAATACAGTATGAAAGAAACATCAGAGGTCAGGTGTGTGTCAAGGAGGTGACCAAGTGATAATGACATGTGGCTTCCTGCTGCAGCTGCATACCTATTTTGCACATGCAGGTGTTCAGATCTAATGTTGCATAATGTTGCATAGTATTGCATAATAATACATAACCTTGCAGAAACGGAGTAAACAAGTTACATAACATTACAGTAACCTTAATTTCATCTCAGTCCCTTGCAAAAGCAGGAAAACCCAACCCCTTTTATCTAAACTTCGCCCAGGATGACTATAACTTTTACTCTTCCCCAAAAAAGAAAAAACAGCTTCATAACTACAATCTTGGACAAAAAACCTTGGGACACCCCGCGCCCCCGTTCAATGTTGGCTGTAGGATTGCTGTTCAAAGGGTACATTCACTTCTATAGCGCAACATTGGAAAGGGGCGCGGGGTTTCATGTTATCCTGTCACCTAAAATTCAGTATTATATTTGCAACGTACGACAAAGTGTCCCAACAATTTTGTCCAAGATTGTCTGAGAATTTCGAGGGGTTAGAAGCATGCGCAGGGCACAGGAAAAATCATCAACTTGAAACAAGTTAAAAGGTAAAATGGGGGGTGATATTCCTTGCAACAAGAAGCATCAGCAGTGCATGTTCGGCATGTTTGGGGCCTATAGTGAAGTTGGTTTACTGTAATAATATTATTGTGTGAATGTCAATGTTATTACAGAGTAAAGGAAGGAATAAGTCAGTCAAATCCATGTATTTGCTCTTAATGCGCTAAATAAAATGCAGTCATTTCGGAGGTACCGTCATAACTCCAATGCTTCTTGTCGACCAGGAAACTACTTTAAAACATTTTGTATGATACAAATGACGTACTTTCGGCTCAAACTCTGATAATGAGACAGGTACCGAAGAGAAAAAAACAAACAAAAACAAACCCCACCCAAAAAACTAACATGTTAGTGGTCCGTTGAAGAAGATCGATGTATATGTGTTATTTATTCAAATTGTTCACAGTGTCTGGTATTAAAGTAACTACGCTTAATGATTATTAGGACTGACTTGGAGGTTAATCTGGGTAAAAAAGTGTACTATCATTATACAAAATAAACCCCTAAAATGCAAATTTAATAAATGTGACGTTTGCTCATATTCACCTAACAGTGACATTGTGGCATCCATTCCATTGTACCGTACATGGTGCACTGTAATATGTAAGTCATTTTAAGAAGTTTCAACGTACTTCATAGTACATATTTGTTGTTAGAGCTGTATCATTATATTAATATGCATATATATATTACCTGATGTATATATGAATGAATGAAAAATGAGAAGTTGACAGAGATTTTATTTTATAAGTGGATAATTGAGCAGTGAAAAACACTATGGTCATACCGTGAATCGAACCCCGGCCTCCCCATCCAAGCTGACTTATTCCTAACAACAGCGTCCGACAGTATAGGTTAAGGAAACCCACGTTCTACCAAATGTTTTGACAGGAAAATTTAAGCAACCCGTGGGAAAATTGCGTAGATTACAAGTCTGGAAATTACTTACGTTACCAGCTGCATGCAATGTAAAAATTGCAGTCACAACTCTTGATTTAGCGGCCAAAAATGTAAAAAAACCAGCCTTTACTAACGTTCTACCATTGTTTTAATATTAAGCTGAATCTACACTTCTGACTTTAACGCATTTTGGTAGAACGTGGGGCTACTTCAGAATACATTATAACTGGGATTCCTACCAGCATTCGACAATTGCAGTAACATTCCTGTTGCAACCCAATGCAACAGCTCCCCATAAATGTTATTTCTAATCGCAACTAATTCTGTCCGCATATACAATACCATGAAACAATCTGTTCATTTATGATCACTCCTTTTCAACAAAAATACAAATAAATCCCCAAATTAAGATTAAACTTGTTTCGTTCATAGTCGAAATTCAGAATACTTTCATGTGAAAATCCCCAGACCCATAGGCCCCGATAACTATTTTTTTATAATGCACCTTGTCCAAAAATGTTCAATTTTCTTTCGAAATTTCGCTCCAAAATTGCTCCCAAAAAATTCAGACAATCTTGGACAAAAAACCTTGGGACACCCCGCACCCCCGTTCAATGTTGGCTGTAGGATTGCTGTTCAAAGGGTACATTCACTTCTATAGCGCAACATTGGAAAGGGGCGCGGGGTTTCATGTTATCCTGTCACCTAAAATTCAGTATTATATTTGCAACATACGACAAAGTGTCCCAACAATTTTGTCCAAGATTGTAGATACAGGTCTGCAGGGTTAAAGGAATACCCCATCATTGCTTCTCGTGTCTCTTTTAAAATACATCATTTTATGCAGTTTACCAATTTTACTCTCAGGAGATGTCTTGCAATTTTCAGAAATGAAGTATTTTAGGATATTCAAAGTACAAACCTGGTGCTAGAAATCAGTCAGTTATGATATAGCACCAGAGGCATAACTACATCTGGGCGTGGGGGAGAGGGAGTGATCGCCCTAAAAATTTGGAAAAGCTTCCTTCTGTAAAAATTTTCCAGATCTAAGCAGTCCAAATTATTACCATTTTTCCCTTTTTTCCATTTTTGATATTACCCTCATTTATTGAGAAGTTGCAGATATGAGATACCTATTTTACGCCCAGGTAAATGACAGCTTAGGACACCTGGTCATCTGGGGGTTTTGTATAGCCAAACATTTTCTTGTACGCTCCGTGCCAACCAATGGTGGTGCCCTCTGGCCAGCCCCGACCATCTGCTGGACAGTTCCTAGATCAACCTTGAATAAGGTCTGCAGTACTTTATTTAAAGAAAAAGTAAAATCATTACTTATCAAAGAAATAGAAATTCATGAAGATTCAGTTCAAATCTAGCATCAAAATGTAGCACTATTTTGCATCTCATCCACCTGGCATAAGCAAAACTTTCGGTCATCATTTCCATCACAACACTCTGCAGACCAGACCTAAAGTTTCCTCATTCTTCCACTGATGTCACCCTACTTCCAAAATCAAACCGACACTCATGTGACCGTGAGAAGCTTTGGGGAAGTTTTGAAGTTTGTCTGCCACACCCCTGGAAAATAGCCTACCTGTACAATTGGTTACGTGTATGCCATGCATTTGTAACTTACCTTTGCCAGATGCAGTGCTGTTTCCTAATGCAGTAAAGCTCACATGTGAAAAAGTTCGGAAAAGAAACGTACCTGCCCCCTCTGGAAAATCGTCTTGCTGTACTATGGCTTAGTACAGACAAATTTGCTTTGTTCATTGCTATTGATATAGTGCGCATAGGTTACAGCATGGGTCTGATCTCTTATTTGATGATAGAACCATAGTTTTGACATTTAGTGGCTGAATTGGAATTGCCAAATAAAGGAAAGAAATACCTAGGCTTTGAACCAACCATATACAACTTATCTGCACTTGATTTGGTGGGTCTTGAAATATTTGCAATAAATGTTTCTGTCCTATCTCCACCTCAACAACAGCTCCCTGGTTTCACAAACGAAAAGTATCTTATTGAATGTTGATATTCATGAGGTGTCATAATCACTGAACTGAAGAGTTTTTTTGTAAGGAATTGCAGATCTATCCCAACTTTCAGAGTGGTTTTTCAGATCTAAGGAAGCTTCTACTGGCAATATCTCTTAGTTAAACTGATAGAATGGTAAGAAATCTCATGCACTAAGTCCACTTTTGTTGTTATTTGCCAATTCTTTTAAACACACACAATCTATGTATGGGCATATAAAGTATATGGAGACTACGGTGCAACTTAGATCTTACTGTTCAGTTTGGGCATAAACCACCCCCCCCCATGGCAATTTTGGGGGGGAAGGCTGGCCGCAAGAGACAAAGGACATCAAAATTATAAGGGTAAAAACAAAACACTTAGACATCCTGAGTGATGATTGAACCCCCCTTTTCCAAAAAAAGATCCATCCACTCTGCCAGTTCTGTTTAATGCATGCTTTATTTGCTGTAATTATGCCAAACACATAGAAGGATGAATACATGAAACCCTAGAAGCCCTGGTGATCGCACATCCAGACCAGGTTAATTTGATACTTCAACAGGAAACTTCCCTCAAGAAAAAGTCTGTAGTAACTGAGGCCAGTGTAGCTCAACTGAAGATCTCTTGAATGGTTTGTCTGTTGGAATGTCCCCAAATCTGCCAAGTTATTGAAAGCTTTCCAAAGTGATTATTTTCTAGACAATTCCCCAATTGTACGACAGTGCTTCAATAAGTCTATACCTTGTGAACATGTTTCCATGATGGGTTATTACAGAAGATTAGTTACTGATAAATACACCTTGTGAGCATGTTTCCGTGATGGGTATTACAGAAGATAAGTCACAGATAAATATAATCGTGGGTGTCATGATAAACATGAAGATGAAACTTATTGATCATTGAATGAGGCAGGGGATTTCTTACCATTCTATCAGTTTAACTAAGAGATATTGCCAGTAGAAGCTTCCTTAGATCTGAAAAACCACTCTGAAAGTTGGGATAGATCTGCAATTCCTTACAAAAAAACTTCCCTCAAGAAAAAGTCTGTAGTAACTGAGGCCAGTGTAGCTCAACTGAAGATCTCTTGAATGGTTTGTCTGTTGGAATGTCCCCAAATCTGCCAAGTTATTGAAAGCTTTCCAAAGTGATTATTTTCTAGACAATTCCCCAATTGTACGACAGTGCTTCAATAAGTCTATACCTTGTGAGCATGTTTCCATGATGGGTTATTACAGAAGATTAGTTACTGATAAATACACCTTGTGAGCATGTTTCCGTGATGGGTATTACAGAAGATAAGTCACAGATAAATATAATCGTGGGTGTCATGATAAACATGAAGATGAAACTTATCAATCATTGAATGAGGCTGGGGACTGGGTGTAAGGTTGTTGGTTATAAATCATCTTTGGTTCATGTGTCTTTTTATGATGTATCATAGATAGCTTTATTATGTACCTGCTGTGCTTCATTAACAATAGATAGTTACCGTAGGTACTGTACCATCGGCACTTTACCCTTACAGTATCAGTTGCGGTATGTCTCAGTCTCATTCCAAGCAATGACCTTTGCTATTGTTTCAATTGATAGGTATCGATTCAAGTTCATTTATTAAGTGACAAGTTACAGTACATCTGGCTTTGTTTGGAATCACAATTTACCACTCTGATTTGGGTGCACTGCTGTAGAGCTATTAAAGATTGTCAGAATGGCATTATGTACAGTACTTGCAGTAATGAGCTTGTAATAATATGCTTCCTGTCCTGTGGGGCCTACCACATTTTCACTTCGAAATATCGATAGTTATGCCAGTGTATGCATTTTCCTGTGAATCAATCATCATGTACTGTACTGTATTTTCATTTCAAAGCATTTTGCAACATAAAAAGTCACAAGAAACCAACACCTCCTGTATCTCTGAACAAACAAAACTGAACTGGATTGTCTGAAAGGTACATACCCTCTGTGTGTTAGCCTATACTGTACTTCAATCCCTGGTATGGTTTTGAATACATGCATACATGCCATCTTTTTTCTTGTAATAAAGTTGCCAATATGTGAACTGTCCAGGAGTGAATATTTCAGAGTGAAGTAACATCATGGCAAATGTGTGATTGTAGATCAGGGTTGTAGGCCTACATAGCTGGACAAATTTTTTTCATGCTGCACTCCAAGCAAGGGAACCAGCCCCTTTTGATGGTACAAAGGCTTGCAAAGTCAGGGCTTCTGGTGGGGTCCACAGAGCAGCATTTTCAAAGCAAGTTGTTATGGGAAATTGATTACAAAATCTTCAGATGTTAACTCAAAAGGCTGCTTCTTCTGTTATAATTACTACATTTTGTGAAGTTAATGCCTCGTGGTAAGAAATAAACTTATCGCGGATGCCGGTCTGTAATTACTAGTTTTGGACGGGGCTGCCCGGTGCCACCCTCTGCAACTACAACCCTGCGGTATACAATAAATACTTAGATAGAATTTTGTCTCTGAAACTGTTTTATGTGTTCAAAGTCAGTTTTTCATATAGTGGTTGTCACTTGTGAATTACAAGCTCTGTCAGAGATGGGGTCCATGATGTTTGTTTACTGGTGCACCAGGGTAGATTCTTGCATTGTGTGAGCGTCTTCCATCCGAGGGATTTACGTAGAAGTAGTTATCTCAAAATGTTGTAGGAGTTCCTACATACTAAAGCATCCGTGAGAAGAGTGACGGTGTGATGTCTGCAATAGAATTTTAAAGGCACAACTGATTGATTTGGAAAGTTTGCACGTTCGGCGGTTTGCCCCCATGATTTCTCCCTCCATACCCTCTTCAACCCACCACTGATCTCTGTGGATGTTTTAACAACTGGATGATCATGGAGACTGTTCATTGCATGCAAGTGCCAAGTGATATATGTAGAAATGAGTCCCTCAGTCATTGCAAAAAAAAGCGTATTCCACGGTACAGCAATTCAGAGTTAGTGTTTGGTGATGAAACCTTCTTCACTCCTCACTTACCCATCTCCTCACAACAAATGCACTCCCTTCTACAAATTTCCTGGAACCCCCACGCTCTTAGCACATAAGGATAGCAGAATGGCAAGGAGGCGCTAGTCCAGTATTAGGCCTGACGGCACCATTAGCAGTGTTAAAGTTTGCCAGTGCTGTCGACATGGTAGATGGGAGTGCATTTGTTGTGAGGAGACAAGTAAGTGAGAAGTGAGGTATATAAACAACACCGGTGAGTTTGAGATTTTCACAAACAAAAATAGCAGAGGAAATTTTGCTTTATAGCCTTTGTTGGGAACACGAAAGGTGCAAAATGAAGGTGCAACGTCAGTTCAACCCTACCTCATACATAGCCACCTGCAATAGTTGACAAATTTTCAGACTTTCAAAGAGGTGTTTCACAACTAAGGGAGCTTCTGTGGGTAAAATTGTGACCTTAATTTTAACAGTATTTAAGATAAAACTACGCATATTTACAGTCTAACTTTTCACTGGTGTCAGATTTGAAGGTTGTATTGTCGCTTACCTCTTGCAATAATTTGCCACACCTGGCTCATTTGTAAACTTGAGCCAACTGAAACCTTTCCTGATGAGAAAAGTCTCTCTTCAAACAGCAGTAACAGTAGCTTGAGTTAGGAACAAGATATTGGCATGGGGTGTGAAATGCCCATATTGCTGAACTATTTCTCTGTCATTTAAGAACCCTTTCACTTGTCTGTGAAATATTCCTTTAAGAGCTGTCTATTGATTTTCTTGCAAAATTATATCTGACTTTCTCTACATCAAACTGGTGTAAATTTTCTGTCATTTTTGCGTGCCTTTTATTTATTGTTCTCGTGCTTAATTATCACCACATACTCCTCACAAGTCTCTTGAGTCTAGTCCAAGACAGTCCCTTTAATTCATGTAATTAAGATAGAAAAGAAAAAAATTTTGGAACTAAAATCTGATTTTCTTTCTTGCTTTCCAAAAGGAGCTGACTCATTCATCATGGATCCAGAATCTTCGTCAAGTAAGTATATGTTTTTAAGGAACATGCCATGCAAGGGAGATGCCACTGAAATGATGAATGTGCCACCTGATGTAACCCGAAGTAATGAATGTGCCACCTGCTGTGACCTGAAGTAATGAAAAGGTTACTTAGACAGGGACTATGCCTCCTATAGTGAATACTGTATGCCACCTAAAGAAGTAAATGTGCCACGTAAACTGGATATTTGACCCACACCCAAAACAGTGAATATGTCACCTAAAACAGTGAAATACGCCAACCTATAGCAGTGACTACCCCAGCTTTATATGTCATCTAAATATCAAATATGTCACCTCAAACAGTTAATAAGCCACCTAAAACAGGAATGCGCCACTTAACATTGAATATATGCCACCTGTGGAAGGGTTGTACATACCACCTAAGACTACTGAGCAGTGGCAAGCATAGTCCTATGTGTGAGACAATCTTAACATTGATTTTCAACCCTCATGGGAAATTGAAAGAGATGGTAAGGAATCAGGTGGTGGTGGTGGTGGCGCTGGTGTAACGTAAAATTTGAAGCATTAGGCACTGCTTGGAGGTTCATTCTCCGTCAGCATCGGAATTCAAACAATATCAGTTGGTTGTCCGATAGACAAAACAGCTTGTATTGTCAAACTCAATTTGCCTTAGAACTCATTTCATTGATACAGCTAACATACTTTCATAGCTTGCTTTTACTGCAAGTGCACTTGCATTGCACTGTTTACAATTCAAATTCACTCCCTCATTTTTCTGTATTGTTTTGTATATTTTCAACAAAATATTAAGTTGGTTAATGCAGCAAACCAGTTTGGTCATTTGAAAAAAAAAAACCCTTGAAGTAAGCAAAGTCTAGGACTGCTAAATTTACCTGTCTGTGCATTGGCTATGGTGAGTTAGCCATAATGTACGCATGAGAACTGAAGATTTGGGCAATTGTACTTTAGAGGTTATTTATGTTTATGTTGATGGACATCAGAGGTCAAATGGTAAAAGTCCTGCTTTGGTTTTCTCTTTTGAAAAACCTTGTTTAATTTTAGTAGACTTAACAGTATACCTACATTAATGCATGTAAACTGCAGTGTCTTAAGTTAGTAGAAGGACTCTAATTGCTGTTGCTGTGGTGGGTCAAAGGTTACTAGAGTTACTCAACAGAGGTTGCTGCCTGAAATACCTTATGACTGCAAGAAATGAAAATGTGGAAGTACAGTATATTGAAACCTACATGTCTTAAGACGGTTCTTGTTTAAGTATTGCTTGAGGTCAAAGGCGAGATCTGCTATCTGAAGTCTGTCAAAAAACCGACTCGTCTTCCTGGTCGTGAACCTGTCAGGTGTAGTAGTGAGTCTTGTTAGACAAAGTCACATAAGCCAAGAGGAAATCCTGTTAAGTTTTTGCTCCACTTTTTTCTTTTCTCCCTCGCAGGGCCATACGATATTACAATTTTATACATGCAAGATGCCTTGGAATGGTGCGAATACCTCTTTGATTTATTTTCACCGTACGACGTGAGTCAGAATTCAGAGAACATCACAGAGTTTCCCACACAGGAGGTAACAATTCAAGCCATCAAATCCTCTTTCGTGAGAATCGCAATAGTGTCTCCCGCGTTCTTGGAGAGATGCTCTTCGGAACTGGAACATTTGGTCGCAGACAGACCTGTCGTCGGTCTGCTGTGCGGAGTGAGCAAAACAGATTTGGGCGTCCTGGAGCTGAGATTGCCGTCGCATAAAAGTTGGACTTTAGCCGATGCCCAGGAAGATCCCAGATCACTGACAAAAACTACGATGAAGGTACTCGACGATGCATGGAAGGATGAGACTGATTCCCTGTATCTTCCAATGGTCGGTACCACCCAATCGGCGGCAGATCATCCGGAGGAACTAGAAGACTTATACGTCGATGGAACAGTGACGGCCCCTGACAGCAATCTGTATGATCTCACAGACACATGTAAAAACAAATTCCTTCTCTTTTTTATCTTTTTCAAAATGATGCATTATCCTTTTTTCCTTTTTTTTTATAAGATCTGAAACTTTCCTTTGATTTCACAGCTGTCAGTTGTAATAGAAGTTGTATTAGGAAGTATTATTTACAGGGCAGATGCATGAAACCAGGTTTTACTGTAAGTTTTATGCTCACTTGTAATTATGTGATGAAATTTTCCATGCCATCATGCCAAGAGGGTGTCCGTGATCTAGTGATGCAAAATTGGAGCCCAGAGAATATATATCCAAAATATTCCATAATATTATACTAGGCAACAACTCTCAATCTGCTCCCGGTCTTCAGGTATAGATGCGGATCATTTAAAACAGCCCAAAACTTTAGAGTAGGGCGATTATGCCTGTGACGTAGAAGTTGCACAGGAACAAGAGCTGACGAAACGACTGTGCGACCTTTCACGTCGTTATACCGTTGATTGTGAATTATTCATGAGCCTGTCTCAAAGTGATTTTACCGTAGAATGTGTTACAATTTCAATTTTTTGTGGAACATGTGAGTGCTCTTCCTGTGGGAAAATGCCTTTTATGATGGTTATCCCCCATTCTCTATTTGTGACGTGAGTGTAGAGATGATTTGTGCTGTTCTTGTTACAACTCATCAATTACTCTTCCTTTAACTGGAAATTTCTGGAGTACTTGGAGTTATGAAGCATGGTATTTGTTTGACCCATGATTGCGGCTTAAGCCAACCCTTTGCAGCATTCAAATGTGCACCAATCTCCCTCCGCACAATGGGGGAAAAAAATGTGCTATTGGGCTAGAAGGGCGAGAAGGTGACACAGATACCAGTTTTTGTAGACATCGTAGCTCATTCTTCATTTGTTGTCATCCTCTGCGTTGTATCTTTTTCATTATCGGCTACATGTTTTTCCTGGGATATCGTATACACGCTGTTGATTTTCAATCCCCTCTGTTCATTTCCTTTAACCCAAAGGATCTGTCGGTCGCGTAAATTCCAAACTTTTGAATCATCTGAAATTCTAGAGGGAATCATGCAGTTTTGATATCGTGCAGCATTGAAAATGGTTTGCCGAATCTTCAGCATCTGGTGTCCGTGGTGGACAATCGAAAAACTTGTGAATCTGCCAAGCCAATCAAAACAATAAAAAACATTTGGGTCTGTTCATGTTTTGTGTTTCCCATGTCTAAGTTAAGTTTTACCATGTGAAGCTCTCGATCTGTGAGGTACGTCTCTCTCCAGATGAGTACATTAGCATCAGGTCAAAGGCTGATGAGAGATCATCATCGAGAGTTCGCGTATCTTATTTTTGTTCTTGTAACCGCAGGTGAAGCATGAATCTTAAGAATGCAGAAGATGGCAGTTTTGCAAATGTTAAAAAAAAACGTGATCCTTAATTGCCAACTACCCTTCTGAAATGATTTTCTGCAGTCTGCTTTGAAGTGTCACCTTTCACAATCAATTCTGGATCTCAGACTCAGCCTTAGGGTACACTGATGTTTACATGACTTCACTCTCATCTACTGTACGTGTAATGGCACATTACGATTATTTGAATTCACTTCACCTCTGCACTTGGCTGTCCCAACACAACAAATGCACTCCAATCTTTGGTGTCTAGGGTACTGATATTTGCTGTGTTTGAGACAGGTGAGTGAGTCGTTGGTAAAAAAACAAGCCAGGTGAGTTTTGGGATATTTCCAGTGATCGTGTTTTCGTGTTGATGTCCTCTTCAAACACTGACGTCATGTAACCTCTGTGCGAAACACATTTTACCGAATGATCCACAAACCGAGTCTTGTCCATATTTGTTTTGTCTATACGAACAAAAAGTAGCATTTTTTCTTTAAGGTTGCTGTGTGAGTTTGTACGTATTAGTAAGATTTTTCTTCTCTTTTACTTAGATGACATTCTCACTGTGGTACCGGAGAGGATTCCCTGTAATTCGCAGGTAACAAGGCTTCTTATTATAAATCTAATTTACCATACATCATTCTGTGGTTTTAGTCGATGGTCTTTTCCATTCGTCGAGTTGACGTGCTTGCAGTAAAAATGGAGAGTGAAAAAAACAATGAATCAAAACAGGAAGACGTTTACAAATGGGTAGCTATCAGCTGACCAAGCCTTCTACCTCTTATTTCAAAATTTCATGGAACAGAGTGGAGCCTGTCGAAGCTGTCGTATGTGTAACACGGGTGTCGGGTAATGCCCTTGTGTTTCGTTTTTGATGCTTGCTGTTCATGGTATCTGGTATCTTCCCTGAGTGAGAGAGGTTTTTTTGTCAGTTGGTAAGACGGTAACACCCAACCCTGTCTATCAAAACAAATTTAAAATCAAATAATTGTTTTAGAATGCATGAAATTTAAATAATTTTGTCACCACGTTCTAGTATCTGTCTCCTCGTCATGGTCGGTCTTGGCTAAGGAGAGTACTGCCAAGAGCCAACCACCACGGCGAGCACCACCGTAGCCACAACCCTGATTGGGAGTCATAAATTTTACTCATTATCCTACAAAATTTTGCATGTGTTTGGTCTTTTCTTTTTCTCTTGGCCAAATTTTGTTTCGCAAACTTTAACTATCTTCACTTTTGTCTCCACAGAAAAAATTTTACATTCTCTTTCCTACCAATTCGCTGAAAGAGGAGAATGCATACCTTGTCCGTGTCTCAGGGTCTGAAAGTTCAATGCACGTAGAAGCAACAGCGGTGAATCCATACGTCCTCTGCGTGTGTCCTCCTAAAGGTATTTGTCCAGTGCATACACTTTGCGATACAGACTTTATCACTGGATCTGTTTGTGCCTGAAATATTTGGAGAGTCGTTTTGTAATTCATAGTTCATTGACAATAGCTAGAGGAGTTAACGTACGGCTATAATTTGTAATGGGAGTTACCTCAAGATGTCGTGCTCCTGCTTTGCATTAATTGAACTTGCAAAGAACATCCCCTTTGTGAGTGCCTACACTAAGGTCGTGCTTGTACAGGAGGTTATTATGTAGGTCAATATGGTATGTCCTTGTGTGTGTATGTGTGTATGTGTGCTTCTTCGTACGAGTCTTTGAAGATGTATCTTCGTATCAGTTGTCTTTGAAGATGTTGATGCAGTTCTGCACATACGGGTTCTCCGTATTGAGCGAGACAACACGCTACTCACGTTGGTGAAGATGTTAAGTCAGGTGTGTTCAGCAGTAGACAGAACCTAAAAGCACGTCTCAAAGAAATCAAATTACAAGGAAGAAAAGAGACCTGAACTTACAATATCTTCACAGGGAAAGCTCAGAGGTTTAAAGTATGCAGCATTACCCTGTGCGTGAGTGTTAAGTGGGTTGTTGTAGTGTTACTGTCTTTGGGTTAGATATTCAATAACATTCATGTCTGTAGTGCTATTATCTGAATTATTATCTGAATGCTATAGTAGTATAGCACTAACTAACGGTAGGCTAACACTAACAGAGAGGCTTACATTAGCCTAATGTTTGACCAAGACAGACCAAAAAAATTTGTATTTGGGGAAGTCCCAAAAAGGTTAAAAGGTTATTGAGGTTGGCATTTAATAAGGAAATGTTTGGATCAACTACAGTATGTGCTTGTATCTTGTTATTATTCGGAATTTGCTCCTTTGATGTAGGATTGGTTACTGTGAAATGGACATTTCTTTTCCATTCTACAATTTGCTGTGTGTAATTGCAAAGTTGCTGTATGTGTTCAATCCCTCATGGTATTGCTGTTTAACTGATTGAATATTGAGATTACCAATCTCATTAACTAGATTTTTCTGCCACAGTTGTTTACTACACATCCAACACGTGAGTCGATGGTTGAAAATAACGAGGATCGCATCATAATGTGTGACCCGTGAAAGCGCAGTTGCGATTCAATTTCATGTAAGCATCGCAAATGGTTGGGAGCTTATAATTTCGCCAGTTCTTCCTGAAAAATCGAATCCCTTTCAAATTTGTGTGAAGCCGAAGCCAAATTGCGTATGGCTGGGATGTTTGAGTGAGTTAAGTGCTCAACTTACTCACAGCACAATGTTTGCTTGTCTACCTAACAGTTCAAACATTGATTAGCAAAACTGCTCATCAAATTGTTCACAACTATTTTGTCTCATGTAGCAATGGAAAGAGTGTTATGTAGGAGAGAACAGCAATCAGTGATGTGTGTCTATTTTCAGAAATGTTTACTTTTGGAAATGGTGATTATCGCTAATGATGTTTAGTGTTGCGATCATATTCTGGTTGCTGTTTCATAAAAGATTTTTGTCTATTTTTGGCATTTATTTAACCAGTTTTCATGGCATTGCCAATCTGGTTGATGTTTTACAAATGGCACCTTTCATTTTTCCGGTATTTTGTATTTATTAATATGGCAGACATGCTCCCTGGCACAGTCACCATGGAGATCACGTGCGACAGCTCGATCATAGGCAACTGCTCGGCGACGATAGTCAGTCATCTCGACCAGCTCGTCGAGCATCTGAAGAGCTCGCTGGAGCCGATGACCGTCATGTGCGAGAGCCTCGGGATATCACCCGCCAGTATAAACCAACTAGACAACATATTATACGAACATGTCAACAGCATCCAAAATAGTAACATGCTGAAGGACGCCCTCACCACCAGTCAAGAAGGGAAACAGAGTAAGTTCAACTGAATTAATTTATAGGGATCAACTGAGAAAGTTATCGGGATCAACCGAGCTAGTGGGATGAACTGAATAAAGTTCTAAGGATAAAGTGATTGAGATCAACTGAATATTGATCAACTGAGTTATTGAGATCAACTGAATAATTGGGATCAACGGAGGGAGTCATTGGGATCAATTTAGAAAGTTTATTGAGATCAACTGGGTTATTGGGATTCAGTGAGTAACTGATTGAGATCAATTGAGAAAGTTTTTGAGATCAACTAATTGAGTTATTGGGATTCACTGAGTAACTTATTGAGATCAATTGAGAAAGTAATTGAGATCAACAGAGTTATTGGAAAGAACCGAGTAAGTTGAGATTCACTGTGTAGGTTTTTGTGATCAACTGAGTAAGCTGTTGGGATCAACTGAGAAAATCATTGAGATCAACAGAGTAATTGGAATGAGTGGAATAAGTTCTTTTAAATCAACTGTGCTATCAGGATCAGTTTGATTTCTGGTGGTACTGCTTTATTTTATAGGTATTTTCTTTGTGAATTTCATGATTATTTGAAGAACAGTCTGATGTCTTGGTCGTGACTTAACGGCTAGATCATCTTTTACCAGTGATGATTGGTGAATTTTCTAGCTCTCCAAGGAACGTCATCTTTTTTTTTTAAGTGAGCATGGTACCTAGATTAATGGAATTCATGTATTTAGATATTTGATGCCCCCTGCTTTGATAAGAACATACCTTATTTATAGCCAAAAACGTTAAGTTTCTAAACATCCGAGCGAAGATGCGTATCCAAACATATGTTAACGTTACACCTCAGTTGGCGTTCATTTTGGTGTATGCTGTACAGCCAGATACGTCGGTAGGTCTGAGGCTGCTCCTGGCAGAATTAATCACCAAATTAACGTGATTTTGAACAAATTTTTATTTTTCAAAATTAAACAAAACTTAATTTTATTGTGTAGCATCAAGATATTGTAAAGTCGACCCTTGAGCAGATAGGTCTGTCCTAAATTCTTGTTTATTTGCAATTTAAAAGGAACTTGGGGAATTATGCTTAGAATGTGTGAGAATCTATTCTCGTGAAAATGGTCACAGTTTTATGACAACATCACCTTTTTCTGTTCCATTTTAAAAGGGCTGTCACCACGCTTTCTATTGTCTCGATAGTTTTATTTAGTCCCATCTGTTCATTCTGTGACACGTCACAGTAAATGGTATTAATGAAGATGTTCTGGTGTCGTGCTCGCTTCCAGAGGTGAACAAATTCGAGGCGAAACATTTCACGCCGGTCGTTGATTTCTGGCCGGAAACTTCCACGAAGTCGAGACGCTCTGTAGCGGTGGGCTGTCTGTTAGACCTTCATAGAGATAAATTCAACAGTGTCAACATCTTGTGGTATTAGTGATCTGCTCCAGACTATCTCCATATATTATCCCTCATAACTAGGAACATCGCGGACAAGAATCGAGAACTTAACTCTTTTACATTTTTAAGGCTGATCTGCCTCTCAGTCTGTTAAAGTGATGTAATGCGTTACTCACGCGTAAAAGTTCCACAACGTAAGACTAACACAAATATGTATGGATTTAAAACAGGCAATACGTCTAGATGGTGCAGAACGCAATGGAATAATACAGCTGAATCCTCAAAAATGATTATAAAGAGCTAATTCTAGGATATGGTCAGTGTTTTTGTCTCATCTGAATATAAGTTTCTCGTCATTTCAGCAAAGCGTTTGTGTTTAGTAATTTGCTCATACAAAATGATGTTATTACTGAGGCATACACTTTCACAGACATTATCACCAAAAATTCTTGTATCTGGATATAGCTGAAGCAGTTTTTAAAATGGTCTTTTGCAAGAGAGGTTTTCTAATTTGGAATAACATTATTTGCTCAGTTTAGTAAACATATGTATATGTGATATAATTTACACGATATGCAACAATATTTTTTAACATTTTATTTGACAGGCTAGCTTGCATTGGAAATAACTATTTGGCCTGTAAAAAAAAATTGACGCAAATGCTGGTATTTAAATTTTGTTCATTATCTGTCAATGCTGGCATTTAATTTTGTTCATTATTGACAAAATGCTGATCTTTGATTTCATTCATTACTTCCAAATGGTGGTATTTGTTATTGTTTATTCATTTGCAGATACTGGTATTTTTTTTTCATTCATTACTACAGATGGTGGTATTTGATTATGTTTGTCATGTGCAAATGCTGCTCTTTGATTTAGTTGCAGTTGGTGACATTTTAGTTTGTTCAGTATATGTAAATGCTGGTATTTGATTTAATGCATCAGTTACAAATGTTTGGTATTTGATTTTGTTCATTTTTTAACGAATGCCGGTATTTGATTTTGTTCATTACTTTCAGTTGGTGGTGCTTGATGTTGGTCATTTAGTTAGGAACCTTGTTGATTTTCTTCATTATTTACAATTGGAGGTATTATTTTGTTCATTAATATTGAAATTTGTATCCAAAGGTGTCTCTTAAATACCAGATGACCCAAAAAACACTGCCGGCTTCAGTTGATAAAGGGGTAGACCATGACCATTTTTTCACATTTTCTCTCCCGCCATCCAGCCAAAAGCGACAAACTCTATCCCACCGCGCTGCATTTTGCTGCCAGTTTTGGTTTGAAAAACATCACCAACTACCTTCTAGGGCTCCCCGGGGCAGATCACGCAGGTACGGTAAGGAACAGAGACAATTTAAATCCAGCTGAGATGGCAAAGAAGAATGGACACGACCAGCTCGCTGACATTATGTATGTAAGTATGAGAGGTGTCTGAAGTTTTGATTGACTGAAGTCACCATTTTGGGCCTTGTCCCTGAAGAAAGAATTCCATTCAGAACGTCCAATGATGTGTTTTTCAGAGGAAAAGCGTGATGACAGAATGAAATGTAAATGATCTTTTGTACATTCTCAGGTCTGATCTTGATACAGAAAAAAGAGGGACATAATCTGAGACTTCAAGGACTGCTTTTTGTTTAATATGTTGAAATACGCATTTTGAAACATGTCAGATTTTTATTTGAGGAATACTACTTTTTGACTCATATTCTTCTATTGACATCTCTCATTTATGCTGTACTATATTCATACTTGATTGGTATTGCCTTGCATACCTTTGTGTTGTACATTGAAAAAATGTGGGTGTTATATTGTCGAAAAGTAAAGAATAAAAATGATAGAAAACAATACGTTTTTAAATAAAATTTGTGAATTAGAAGTCACAGTCAGTAATAAATGGCAGTGGATTTTTCTCATGACAAGTTATCAATCTGCACCCTAACAAATATTGCATGCATGCCAATGTTTGTTTGTATATTTGAATATATGTATATAAAAAGTATGTGTGTGTGCCTGTGTGTGTGTGTGTTAGCGTTTGAACACGCACGTGAAAATGTGTTTTATGTTTCATCATGCAAGGTGTGCAAGCACGCACATGAGAATGTGTGCATGCGTATGCTTGTGGCTAAGTTTGTGTGTGCGTGTGTTTGTGCATGCATGCAAGATATTCATAAACATATCAATCTTTTTCATGTGACATTGATATCACAGTTCACAATATCACTGAAATGATAGATTTGGTGAAATTTGCTGCATCTTTGTTACCTTAGGAACATGGTGGAAGGAAAAAAAAACAGTCTAGGGTTGAATCTAGGGTCTCTGGCAATTTAGATTAAATAGTGGCTTGAAATGAGTCAGTTGCTGTGTACACCACCATGCAACAGAACATTTTGTGTAGTATATGTCATCAACAGACACTGACATTTGCATTTTAAATTGGTTGAATGTATCGATAGACACTCCTGCAGGGAAAGAAGAAAGCTTCTAGACCTGTTTCAATAAATTATGTCACTTTGATGCCCACTGTTTTTCTTTTTAGTATCCAGTTCAGAGAGATGCAAAATCAGGTGGTTATGTAACCATGGTACGTGGGAGCAAACCAGGTAAGATCTTGTATTTACTTCCTTGCTGAGGTTATAGTATTCAGGGTTCATGTGTGTGTGTGTACCTTACAAACATCATAATCACAGAATCAAAAGAATTCTGTGATTTCCAGAGATCGAGATTTGGGGAACTGTTGTCATCTCTGGTGGTTTTGAAAGAAATCAGAAAGGTTAAAATATCACTTATCATTCCTTATGTTATGGAAGAGATCTATAAGATTCAGTGCTGTCGTTGGTAAGTGTGCGTGAGTGAGTGAGTGTATTTGTTTGGCGTCATCAAACTGCATGTGTGATCATCACCTGTGAGAGCAATGGCCCCCCCCACAAAGATCACCCTTTACTCCCAAGTTTAGTTTTAGTATTTGAATCAACCATAGATTTTTACTTAAAATTTAAACCCGACCCTCTCAGCATAGAGTGGTCCAGGAACGCCTGTTGTCTGTTTCAAGTCCACATACAAGCGAGCGTTATCGCTGACAAGAGTTCGGATGTCAAGAGACTCTATGGCCTGCAAATCTTGTACCAGTCTCAGATTTGTCCAAGTTTGCCAAAACTCTTCTAGGCTGCAGTTTGTAACGCAGAAGGTGATCCTTGGTGTTTTTTTTTTTTTTAAATGAAATTCAGAGGTCATGTGAAATCAGACGAAAAGTCCGGAGACTGTAAACCCATGTTTGGGTTACGTATTCAGAAAGTTTGGAGTAACCAATTAACTACAGCATGAAAGCACAGGGAACAGTTTTGTTTTGTTTGGTAAACACAGGGGGGAGGTAATTTTTCAAAAGAATCAACATACTCTGATGTATATAAAACAAATAAAAACCAATGTTGTGGTTGGTTAAATCTTCCAAACAGCTCTGGAAATGTAAAGCTGGGAATTTGCAGGTAATCTGTCAGAAGTGACAGAGACACTTTCCTTGGAGTTGGTTTCCTTGAAGCACAGGATGCTGTCAGGCTTAAAACAGATATAAATTAATTAAAGGTTAATTAATACCCCTTAGTTTTCATCCTTAGAGTAGATCATATCTATTGTCTTTCTCCTTCCTTCCTTCCTTTATCGCGAGTTGAGAGAGAATTGATTGTGTTGTACCGTATTTTAAGATCGTAACCAAAGCTGTCAGTCATAATCGTGAATTGCATTAGGTACACTGTACCTTCTCTCACGTTGCCTGAACCGTACGACCGTGGCGTTGTACGTGGAGGCAGGAATCGATTGAAAGGGACAAATTGTTGATGGGACGTCTTAACAGAACTAAGAATTATCATAAACATTACAGTTTAAAAGTCAAAGGGATTCAATGTCACCGCTTCATCTTGTCAAAATTTGAGACAAACTCCGTACATATTCCTTGATGTTTTTCCTGATTCATGTGACTTCCATGCAACCATAGTATGTGTCCTTATCCTGTGAGAAGTAGAGACACTGTGCACTGGATAATTCATTCCGTATGAACATGACACTAATCATGTAACCATTAACCTAAAATGATAATGTATATTTATGGAAGTTATTTGTGAAGACATTATACTAATTTCGTAACCATTAATCTATGATTGTGATGTAGATTGTAAATGCGAGTCCTGCAGTGTTGTGGTGTATCTTTTTTCACCTTATGTCATCACTTGAAGCACAATAACCCCACAGTGACTAACACTCTACTAAACAATTAAAGCAATTATAGGTCTTTGTGTTCAATGTTGTGTAAAAGTTCACCAACAAAGCTCATATTGTGTTCTAACCTTTGCAATAGATCAGTATTGGCATCAATAAATATACTCTTTAACTTGAAAATAGCAAATACTTTAGAAAGGAGAGCTATGTTTACATTTACAAGCTTTTAATGATTTTTTTTTTTCTTTATGATAACAATTCTTTCCTTTCTCATATTTGGTAAAGAGTATGACAGACCCAGACCACGGGATACCCAGGCCTCGGATTTGATAGATGAGGGTAAATTTCACAATTGATCTTGTTCATTGGGCTTAATCTATTCTCTGAGTTTATAAGTTCAAAATAAAGAAACATGTACTTGATAGTCAAATCGTTGAAAAAGTTCAATTTGTATCAGAGTAATTCAGATTTGATTCTTTTATTATTTTGTTGGGTCGTTTAAACGCTTTCTCGCTTTGCTGATGGATTTTAGCTGCAGATGCTTTGCTAAAGCTTTAACGCTCTTGCGGATTTAAAACCCAGATTTTCAGTCCTGCTTTACAAAAAGTGTGGATTTTTTGTATGTTTTTTGTGAAATTGAAAGAATCGTACGCAAGTCATGTTGGTGTGCGTGGGTGGGTGATATCTCAAGAACAACCGAAAGTTTTTTAACCTTCAAACTACGTAGGGTAGTAACCCTTAGTTGCTGACTGATAATCATTGTTTTTTTTTCTCAAGGTCAAATGTCATGATATCGGCAGTCTGGAAACTCATAAATACAATGTCTTAATAAGTTAATATTGTCTGAACTTTTGTATGTACACTGTGGGTAACCTTAAATAGCAAAGTGACCCCTTTTGGAATTCATGGAATCAAAAGTTATTATTTTGGTCAACAGACATGTAAGTCTGAAAACCTTTCAGTCATAATATCTCGGTAGTAAACTTCCAGCTTGGTGTGTTTATAGCTCTGATAGTGTATGCTGTATAATACCTGTAACTTATCATGCAATTTTGAAATCATATGATGTTGAACAGAGGACAAGGTTATGAAAATGTTGTAAACATGATTTCTCAGGTGGCATCGTTGTACCTTTAAATGTGGAATGTGAGTAGGCTGCAGTAAGTCGATAACCCTATTGTTTTTATCATAGCCAGTGGCAGTCAGCATTAACATGTAATGAAGGTGTCGTGATGGGCCCAAGGTGGCTCACTGATGCCGAAACTCACCGAACTAAACTAACACGTGCATCTAAAATATTTGCCTGAAATATTTGCCTGGCAGTGTCACGTAAAGCACAGCCCTTGAACAGCTTGCTCATCCGATACTACTACGTAAAATGTCGGGTAAAGTTCCGGCAGGGTTGGTTTGATTGATATTAAGCTGATTAAGGTCATGATTCAAATCATGGTTTTGACTAAAAAGAAGAAAAAGAAAATCATGCTTTAGATTGATTAATATGATTTAAATCACTGTCTTTGATTTAAATCATGATTTTTTTTAGGCAGTACAAAAAAAAAATCGTCGACACTGATTTACTGGATGTCGGGCAGCATTGGTGCTTTCTGTAATCGATATCCCAAATTCTGACTTCCGCTCCAGTGTTTGTCTTAGCCGATGAATGTTTTAGCCAAACTAATGTCACTCTTGTGTTAAATGATATTTACTTTCTGTGCATTCTGATTTTTAATTGCCCTTTTCTGCACCCTGAAACCTGCTTTCTATCTACTTCCGAATTTCTGTTAATCCTCTCTGTAGCAATTATCATACCTTTCTCACAAATGTCTGCACATAAACTGTCTACTACATTTGTCACCAAGCAGTATCACCATAGAAAGTGCATGTAGATGGTACTGATATTATTAATTTTAGATAGTCTTGTATGTGGAAGTTACTCGAGTGAGGGCATCTCAATGACTGACTGTTGGGTTTTGTCGAGGTTCCGTTTGATTCAACTACAGGTATCGGTCTTTGTCATTTAGATTCAACTTGGAGAAGATTAGGAATCTTAAATAATGTGGGATAGAGGGTACTGCCTCGACTGTATTTCTCTGCCCAAAACATGCAAAAAAAAGTACATTTCCATTGGTCTGTGCTATGTCTTGTGCCACATCAATACAAGAAGTGGTGATCTTTCCAAGATTGTTTCATTTAGTGCATTTTTTTTTCCTGCCAGGTGGAAGTATCTACAAGCTCTACTTCCCGGAGATGTCACAGCTTCGTCGGCATGACGACGAGGACGAGCCGGAGGTAATAAACTGCTCTGCACAGTCTCAGTGAATTTGTCCACCTTGTAAATTTAAAATCACTAACATGAGCAGTCTGTCACTCAGACAGTTGGATGAATTTATGCGTCGTAATGTTTCACTGAACAAAACTTTGGTTTACAATAGCTCGACGCTTGCTATCCTCCTAAGAGAAAATGATGGAAGGTTTTCCCTTCAAATGATGCACTTTACCAATAAGGAAGGTAGCAATGTGTGCAGAGCATTTCTTCGCTTCTAAGGTTTGCAGTGTGTAAACACCTGTAGCAAATATACGTCAACTTGAAATTTATTTCAGCCCTCCTGAAGATGCTGTAGGAGAGATGCATCCAAGAATGAGATGGAAATTGAAAGACGATTATCATAAACTTCAAATTTTTAAAAGTTAAAGTATAAGGGCTGCAATTTGTTTTTAAATCTTGTGCATGGGGGGAGGTACAATATACCCCAAAGTCTATGAAAGGGATATGTGTAACGGAGAAGGGAAGAAACTGCACCGACTATTTTAGCAAGATCAGTCCGTTACGAAGCTCTTGTACTTGATGTGTGTTTTTGAAAAAGATCAATAAGGTTCTTTCCTTTTTTTCTTCTCAATTCTTGTATGAAACCAGAGCTATGAACCAATACAAGTGATTCCTCTCCCTGGACCTGCTCTGCCAAGTCGAATGAATCCAACGTCACCACTTCCATCTCCTCAGAGTGCTGCTGATGAGAGGGTCACTAGTGTGGATGATGGTAATGATTTAGTTTCAGAAGGATATGCATTTGCACGATGCAGCAATGGTGTCCTTCAGATTTTGTTCCTTTTTACTCTTGTATGTTTACAAACGCCAGACTAAGGTAGTATTCTGTAACGGCAAGTTCCTAGTGTCAGAGGTTATTGAGAATGTGCACCCAAAAAAATTGTCATTTTATCGAAAATAGACCAAAGCTGTGTACTGAATTGTGAATTGTCGTAAATTATTCCTTTTTATATGCAAAATTCAAAACCATGTCACCAGTAAAAGGAAGATTTTTGGTTCCAACCATTGTCTCTAAATAAATTACCTAATAACGTTGAAGCGGTCATAGGTGCGTTCTTCGTCATGGTCACATCCGATCATGCTTATTGTTGTCAGGGAATAATTAAACTTTCACCGTTTTCATAGGTTTTTTCTAAGTTTGAAAGTCCCACTTTTGTTAGAAAACAGTTAAAGGTTAGTCAGTGCTGCATGTGTATGAGGATGATGTAAGTGATGCACCAGGGCACAGCCTGAGTTCATCACGTGCATTATTCCCCTGAGAGTTTACTATCTATTGTTAGTGCACAGGTGCAGTGGTGATTAAAAGTTGTTCATTCATACACAGCTAGAGTTTCATGAAAAAGACGAAAACAAAATAAAATTTGTAGTTGTAAATTACCAACATTTTTGTTGAAAAATGAACCGAGAAAGGTTACATGGCAACATTTTTCATGTGTGATTGACAAAGTAACACCATTGCTTTTTTATTGAGACATGAGATAACAGACGACAAAAAACGGTTGATCTACGGTTTTATTGTATTCATCCACTGGTGATTTTACTCTTAAATTGATGTGCGGTTATCCAAGGATAAACCATGGTCACCTGACTGTAATACTCCAATAGGAGTCAAGAATTCTTACTTAGTGTGAAGTAATGTCAGTCACTCATGTACTCATTTGTGTAGCGGTCTGGCCAATCTGTGCGACAGAAATGAGATATGACACCAGATGAAATATTCCAGGACTACGTGTTTTTGTCGTTTACTTTTGACTCCTCTCAAAAACTTTCTCCCTTGTAGTTTCAGCTTCGCAGAGAGAGTTATTTGAAATTGACCAACAAATTCTCAAGAAAGAGATCACCAATGCAGAAGCTCACAAACGTTTTGAACAGTGGCGCCGAAAGTACATGGATAAAATGACTGCAGCTGGGCCCACTCCAAGAAATGTAAGGAAAGTTTGATAAAGAATTGTTTAGAAACATATTGACAGCACGTCACTTTAAGGTTCTTTGGATTTTAGGTGGTACCGTACAGAGGGTTGCAGTGATGACCAGTCGTCTTTGTATTAGGCGCTTTGTACCTGCAACACTGAAAACTTATCAGTAACTTCACTTCTGTCTCAGTAGCTATCAGTGACTAGAAAGTTGACTTCAGCAGTCATGTTTCACTTTTTTTTCAATCAAAAGTATGCGCACCCATAGCCCGGTCAGAATTTTAAGCAGATGGGGGATGGATGGGCAAAATAGAAATAAGTTGTTGATTCCATTGGCTCATGTTACATAATGTTGATAATTCTTTTCACCAAAAAAAAAAAGACTGTAGGGAGGGAAAAGAAAAAAAATATTAGGGGATTTGCCTTCCTTCCCCTCTGACTACTGGCCTGAAAGGATGTGTTAAGATTCGTGCTATTAGGAGGGTTTGAGGACCCTAGACAGATCAAATGTTGATCATGGATGAACACTGGCGAGATTTGGGTGCTCTTTTTCCACAAGTATTCAGAGGGTAACAAGAGCAGCGCTGAACCAGCCAGTCCAGACGCAAACCCAGTCCTGCTCCCTAGACTGCCATTTAACGTTTCCATCCAACAGACGAGAGAGTGTATCCCCAATCTTTAAGCCACTTTTCCTAAGAATGAAAGGGTGTCTTTTGAAACAGGTGGACAAAAGTCATTGGTTAGGGACGTAAGGTATCATTTTTCAGTGAACTTTGCTTACAAATCCTTGCAATAAACAAACATTGAATGCCTACTTGAACATCTTTTTTTTTTGCTTCTCTCCTGCTTTCCAGGTACCACCCCATAGAGTCAATGTCATGCCACCCAGACAAGGTAGATAAGCTTTGAAATTCATTACTCTGGAATATGTTTCATAGGACTGATGACATATAGTGGGTTTTTCAAATTCTAGATATTTTTATTGGGATTTCTCATACTTTAAAAACTTTGTGGACGTGGTTCCTAAATTTACTTATTTTAAAGAATATAAAGTAAAGAAGAAGGAATAAATAGTTTGGAATTTTCATAAGCTTCCTGCTACTTAGATAGTATTTGGTTAGAAGAGAAATTAGCAATCTGCAAGACGTAACCTATATTGACAGCCAATTGGGGTCAGAACTGTTGAGTAACTGCTGCTGAAGCCTTGCAGATTGAAAGATTTGTAGTCTAGTGTAGTCTTTGATATTAGCACTGAGGAGAGTACCAGCTGATCACACAAATGCTAATCATGCAGTGACCCCCCTGGGATGTTAACAGAGTGAAGTAACATTTAGTGTACTCGGTTTGCTTTCATATCTTTACTGAACCGTATTTCGTAGGGCCGTTGTAAGTTTCGTAAAAAATCATATACCTGTGCAGGCATATGCAGATTGTTGTATGTTTGTATGTATGTGAGTAGATAGGTATACAGGTAAATTTATAAGTCAGTCTGGATAAATATGTGTGTGTGAACTCCTTGATTCCTATACATCAAAGTGGGAGAAAGAAAGAACTTGTATAAAGTTTAAACCTGGTATTATGGTAGCCCTTAGTCAGTGAATGTTCCTTGTCTTTCTTCAAGGAGCTCCTAAGTCATTTTTGCAGTCAAAGTTTGTATTAACAATTAAACAGCTACAGCTTGAGTCTAAACAGTTCCTTGAATTTAAACTTAAGGTCTATGGCTATCTATGACAATGTCTATGGCTATGTTTATCTATGGCTAGGTCTATGGCAATCTATGACTATAGCTATGGCTATCTATGACTGTCTGTGGCTATGGCTATGTTTATCTATGGCTATGTCTATGGCTATCTATAACTATGTCTATGGCTATCTATGACAATGTCTGTGGCAGTGGCTATGTCTATGTCTGTGGCTATCTATGACTATGTCTATGGCAGTGGCTATGTCTATCTGTGACTATCCCTTATTAAAAATCCATACTGGTATTCAATAGTCAAAAGAAATTTGAGTTCAACAAGAGGTCAAAGTTGAGGCACCTTGTCAACACAATAAAGCAGTAAGATTTATCCCAATTAAATCTTTACAAAGGACATCATGGTCAGTGTATGACCCTCATTGTTTTGTTGTAGGTCAGAAGGTCATTTTAGGTCAATAGATGTCAAATTCTAAGCTTTTTTGTAAAGGATATCTCAAATTGAAACTGTCTGAACTTCAAACTTGGCATGTAAGTAGCCAGTAGGTAGTCTATTTGGATTCTTTTTCAAGTAGGTCACAGGTCATTTTAGGCCATCAGAGTTCAAAGTTATTAAATGGTGTCCCAAATTTAAAGTTGTAGCAAATGTGGTGTTCAGGTAGCCTTTGGTGAATTATCAATCTTGATTGCCACATCTTCATTTCAGTCCATAAGAGGTCAAAGATTATTAACTCTTTAGTTAAGATATCTCAAAAAGAAATTGTTCCCTGATTTTCAAATGTGGTCTATAACTAGATCTTTGTGAGTATGCTGTCTCTTGAAGTCAAGTCAAGGTAACAGTTGAGTCAGATTCAGAAAACCTGGTAATTGGAGGTACACATCAATTGATTTCTGCAAGAGAGTGGTTGTAACTCCAGCCATGGTAGTGAAGCCATGATGTACATGTACAGAAAAATCTTATTCACAGTAACAATCAGTTTGAAAAGGATCTCTTAAGTCATTTGACTTGCTAAGTGTTTGCTTGCCCAGTGTCTGCCAGCCCAGAATATCTCTATTGATGTTATGAAAAGGGGCATTTCTCTGTTTTTCAGGTTATACTGCTCAGCATTTAACATTAATTTTATGTAAATACAGAATTACTTTGAAATGTAGGTAATCATGTTGGCTTTTGGAAGGGGAGCTAGGTCTTTGAAACCGTAATATGTGACTGGTGTCTTACAGCTTTCTGTTAGGTTATCTCAGAGCTACTGTACCAGCATTGCGGGGACATTGTACATCATTTTATTCCTTTGTTGTGAAGTTGACGGTTGGTGCAGTAATGGTCAGTAAATCATGTGGCTTGAATGGGCACTGTGAGGAAAATACCAGTGATGTACTCTGATGCAAGTAATATGTGGTATTAATGCAGAAATTCTGTTATATTTATGACATTTTTGTCTACAGAATCCCTCACTGCATATGTTATCAACACATCAATGAATGACAAATTCAGAATTTGCAGGAAAAGTTACAAATGATCTTACTGAGACCTGAAAATTGACAAAATGGAGCTTCGCTCTGTGCCTTAAATCACCTTGCAAAAATGACTTCAACCAAATTCCATAGCAGCAGCACATTTGTGGCATAAAGTTTTGTGATTAAAATGATGCATGTTCTGAAAGACTTTCAGAGACTTTTGAAGGTATGTCATGTAGCAAAAAAAAAAAAAAATGGCACAATTTGACATTCATGGAAGAAAGATTTGCAGGTCGCAAATGCTGATTTAAGTAATTTTTGGCTTACATGAAGATGCTTCTTAGAATGATCTTCAGAAAACTTCAGACGGATTTCCAAATGTCTCACCAGCCACCTTTTCTTCATACTGAAATGCTACAGAGGGTGGTTAAAAGTGTGCATTGTAACTATCTTTTTTTTCCCCTCAAAATAAACAGTATGCATTAGTGTTAGTTTTCTTTGTTTAGATACTACTTGTTTCGATGCTGAGTCTTGTGACTCTCAAGACTTTGTATCCTGTTATATGTTTTCACTGATATGACCTGACACATTCTCTTTGTTTGTTTTTAATGTTCGTCAGCGAGCGATGCTTTGCGTGAGCAGCGCACCCAGTCCACCATTAGCCGACCCATTCTAGCCACCTCTCACTCAGTTCCACAGACAACTTCAACCCCATACCTCAGGGCATGCAGTGGTATTGAAAAGATCATTTTTCTTGCATGATTTGATACTGCCATAATGTTGATTCAGGCCAATATTACATCTCAAAACAAAAACAAAGAAGAACATATTTCATCGCATGATTTTTTTTAAAATGTAGAGCAAACTTTTTTAGTAATCTTTGAGCCAAAAACATATCATAAGTTGCTATACAATAGACAGTTTTCTTTAGTTTTGAAGACTTAGCTGATGATTACTTTGCTTTCTTCAAAGTGCATGACAATTTAATCAAACAATGCAAGTGCTTCATGTAAAAAGATTAGACATCATGGTTAAGATACCAGATTCCAGTCATGTATTAACTTTTCATATCAATGTGGTTCACACAGTTGGATACAAACAGGATGATTTTCTTATTGCAAGGCAATGTTTTCATGATATTTACAGGGATAAGGGGTTTATTTTGTGGCATCATCCACTCTATAAAATTAAAGTGAATGTCCCATCTTTACTTTTGTAAGCTGTAGGATACGATGTTAGAATTCATTTCATTATGTAAACTATTTCTTTGCTCTTAGGGTGTGCATGTCATGAATATTCATGTTTGCTTTAGCCAGTCGTAGAGTACATTTTCTTGGCGAATAGTTGAATTTGTCACATTGCATTGCCTACACTCAGGCCTAATGCGTGTTTGTTTTGCGTGACATCACATGAGACCCCTCTGTATCAGATTCGTCCATCGCAAGAACAATTGTGCATGTTTCGTACACCATGCCTGCTTCTATGATGGCATCTATCGTCATCTACATTTCAAAGATAATTTTTACTCCCAATGAAAGCCATCTCTTACTCCTTTTTAGGTGATAGTCTAACAAGAAGGATAAGGGCTAGATCGGAACCCCTCGTCAGCGTAGCTGGATTTGTTCCAACCAGTAATGAGTTTTCATGCATCATCCTCGGGCGGATTTCGATGCACGCTGCATGGGCATTACTGTGAAATGAATCCGCATCAAACTGCATTTTGGGAAAACGATTTTGAAGATGAAATTTGCATAGCTTTTAAAATTCATGAGTTTTCACGAAGTTTAAAAACAGTTGCATTATTTAAATTTAGTGTTTTCCGATAACCTCTGCACGTGCAAGTCACTTACATCCTGTTGCTTAAAACTTGAATGATGTGAGGTAAATATGAATGTACTGGTGAACCAAAATTGGGATAAACTAACAAGTTTTCCATGGCAATGTGAGGTATTCTAAGGGGGAATCACCGTTTGTTTGTAACACTTTGACCAATAGAATACCTCATTGTAAGGCAATGCGTAAATGAGGCAATGTAGGGCATGTTCATACTTCAGCGGAGTAAAGAGTTGAGGAGACAAAATCGTATCAAGACAAGCAATTAACCGAGAGTACCATGATTCATAGATACTGCACCCAATCACCTCCTCGAGCAATTTGATCTCTCGAAAACGATTTTTTTTTCATTTTTTGCAACGATGCCTCGTTAAATCACAATTGTTTCAATTCATACATGAGTCGGTCTTCAAACGCGCAAATTCGAAAGAAGCATTGCTTTCAAATTCTGTCCTTTTTTCCTCCAGTATATCTCATGGAGTGCTAACAGCATAAATACACAACAAATTGCCCAAGAAAAGTACATGGTATTGAATTACCCATTACAACTATTTTGTTTTTTTGTTCTTGTTACATCCTTTTTTTTTTTGTCATTGACTTCATTTACTTCCTTTCGCTGTCATGATCTGTTCCTCTTATCACCCTGCCTGCCTGCACCACAGAACTTCATCGGGTAGAAGAGAATTCCGGTCATTGCAGTGATTTGCAGTGACTTGAGAATTCCTTTAAAAGAAGTGGCCTGCACTTTCGTTTCCAAACGAAATTTTAACATTTGGGCTGTCAGGGCCCCAAGGGCCAGGTGCCACGTACATCAGAAAATTTATCCAACTAAAGCAAAGATCTTTGTGACAGGTTATGTGCCGGACTGTGTAGTAACTGTAGGGTAATGCACGATTGGGGGTTAATGCGAGCGATGCTGTGCCCTCGTGCATTCAGTGATAGCATTAACCCACAAGAGTGGGGTAATCCTAAATTACACTGGTCCAACGTTGGTAAACCTTGTTCATACTTACGGAAATTTGTATTAGTAACCGCATTATTTGGAAAAGCAACCCAGAGAAAAGGCAAAGAAGATTCACAATATGTCAACAATGTTCGTGCATGGTAGACAAGTACTACCGATGCTTTGTGTAAGTTAGCAGACGACAAAACACTGTTAAATTGTAATCAGCTGCTGGTGATTTTTGCTCTAAAATGAACCATGTTTTATCTGTAGGATAATGCATGATCACCTGACTGACATTAGCCAGTGGGAGTTGAAGATTCTTCATAAGTATGCATGAATATCCGTTAACAGTAGCAAATCTATAGTGAAATGATGGATAAGTAATTCACCCCTCTTGCAGCCACTTACGTAATATTGCATATCCTGAAAAGTTTAAGTTTGCAGCGGTGTAAGTACCTTTACCTTAGGTTTCAATTTCCGTTGTCCACTTTACGTAATTGTCTGAAAGGAGTGGTATTCAAGAGGTGGACACTGGCTTTGAAAAAGCTAATGCAATGGTTAAAGCTAAGGTGTAGGTATTCCTCAAAACAGCGCTACATGTGTTAGTTTTCTGCAAATGTCTAATTTGCCAACAGTAGACCCCTGCTATTGCTGGCAGGTGTAATATAACTGTTTTTTTTGTTTTTTTTTTCACTTTTTGAAAGTAAAGCAACTTTGCACACAAGGTATTCAGCCTCTCCCAGTGTTCAAAGATTTAAAGTGCAAGGAAAATGGCACAAAGTACCTAGTACAACTCACCAAAACTTGTATCATTGTCATTTTGCACAAAACTCTACCAGATATAGTTCTATGGTCTGCCTCACTATGTGGTTTCGCCCTTATTGTTTATATTTTGTCCTCTGGCTACATCGAATGTTGCAATTATTTTACTGCACCACTTTCTGAAATTGACAAATTTTTCAAAATTTTCGAAATGTTCCTCTATCATTTCAAGTTTCTCAGTCTTTGTGTCTCGCATGTGTATCGTCACTTTTGCGCAATGGTCGACGGCAATGTTATGTTGCTTTACCTCGAGCTTTCAGCAGGCCATCGGTGACACATTATGCACAAAAGTACATTATGGCACGCAGTTCATCGTTCCACCGGTATTCATCCACATACAAATTGCGCCACCATTTCATTTTGCCTTATTCCCAATTGATTTTCTCTTTCTCTGTTGCTATGGACATCCCCCCAAAACTAATTGTTTCCAGTGTTTTTAGACAAAAGCCTCACAAAACCAAGTGCAATGATTTGATTGCTCAAAGCATCACGGCTGTTGCCTGCAATTTGGGTTTTGTTTTTTTTTTTGGTACCATTCTGATGTCGTACTGTGCTTGTTCTTCTCATTGACTAAAGATTTCCTTGAAATGAAATTCTTCCTCCTCCTGACACGTTTCCTACCAGAAGCAAGCATAGCTTGACTCCGATTATTGTAATTTTACCTATGTTATTGTCATTGAGATGCAATCACATCTATTCGCTCTCTTTAGCTTGTCCTGTATTTAGTATTTGTAATTACATGGATTGCTTTATTTGGTTATAAGCTATTTTTTGTTGGGTGTGGAGCATGTGAGGACATTATGCAAAGGAACACAAATGTTATTTTTGTTATTGTTGTTATGACTGTTTCTGTCTTGCTAAAGTTGATTATGACTGAAGCTGACCTTGTAAGTAAATATTGATATTATGGAATCCACTAAAACACCAGCTGTTTGTCTTTAAAAGACACAAATTATTCTTATCAAGATGCTGTTGTGATAAAAACATTTAAATAGCTCATGTGTGCATCGGCAAGGTAGATTTAGTGCAAAAAGCCTTCTATGATTTGATGTAGGTTCAGATTTCATTAGTGATTACCAGGTCAAATTTCTGATGGGAGGGGTGAGGGTGGAAAGGTTGTTTTAGGGAGGGAACCGTCAACATGTAACCTTCAGAACTTCATTGTGAGAATCTTTATTGTATTCTAAGAGAGACTTTTAATATAATGGTCACTCATTGTATTAAACAAAGAGAAGTGGAATTACAAACATTTTTTTTTTCGTTTTGACGAAGTGAAAAATCTGTGGAGGTTAAACTATTGATCAAGTGCTGAAATTTGTGTAACATGTTGCCCCATATCTGGTATAAATGTGTTCCACATATCTCTTCAAGGATACCGTTGCTTCTGGTGAAGGTCTAAGTTTACTGTGTCTTAGAAGGTAAAGCTTCGACAAGACTGTTAATGTTTATGGATAACCTACATTGACTACAAAAACGTTATCGTTTTTATCCTGGAGGTCAAAGTTGATCAAGATGTGGGTAAATGTTTAAACCATCAGGGTAATATTTTTAAGATTTATTCCGAAGATCATAACTTCATATTTCGAATGTAGATGTCACACTCAAGTACAAAAGGGCCTTTTGCGGTGGTGACATATGTCACGAAGTTGCAACTGGGGTCACATTGATCATCCCTTTTAAACAAGTAAGCACGGGCAAAATGATCCCTGGATTGTTTTCCAAGTAAAGTGTCGGTATTTGTGAGTACAAACTTTGTCAGAACTCAAAGACCTTTGACTGCAAACAGAATACTCTGTTCATGATGATTACAATGCATCGTCACATTCCCATACTAGTGCAGGGAACTAACAAGACCCCTATCAGAGAAAGTATCTGTGTGTCAAAGGAATGGAAAAGCACAGCAATTCAACTAATTTGAGAGTTTGCTCTTCATCTATTTCAGGAAGTCTTGCATGAATGTCTTTTAAGCTCCATCCCAGAATGCCTCCTGTTCTCCTGCTTTGACTTTTTGTAAAAGTTAACTGACTTGTTACTGCATGATTTGCAATGCATACAGCATGATTGGATGAGTTCTTTGCAGATCTCGACGGTTGAAAGTTCCCGGTTTTATTTCTTTTGCTTTTTTTTTTCCCCCCCAGTTGGCAGTGACCCAACTTCATCCGACAGTTTGCAATCTGTAAGTTCATTTTTTCTCATTTTTGTGAAAATCATCAAGAGTTATTGAAAGGTTCCCTGTATCCCTCTCAATTGTATTATAAATCCTAGATCATGAAGTGAGAAATAATTGGCTTCTAAACACAATTCGTTACCCATGAAAGCCAAGTTGCGATTCAATTTCGCGTATGCTTGGCGATAGGTGTGACTTGATGTTTCTTCTGGCCCTGCATGAAGAGTTGCATTCTCTGTGGAGCTGTTCAATACAAAACCACCTTTTTGCTCGTACACCGCTCCGCGTGATGTGCTTGCACACAGGCAGCCGAATGATCGCAACAGCCGGTACTGCTTGGCTGTATGGTAGATTGGATTAAGTTAACTGCTTTTGGCACATACTTGAGTGAGATATTAAAGTGTTTCAACCAATCATTCGCTCTCCAGTGTTTCCCTTAACGTCTGCTAATGAAAATAGATCAACCACTTAACACCAGGGTTCAAACATTGATATCTGAGCAAAAAGTGCCAGTCAGTGTCTTCACCCTTTCTCGTCCCTTGAATCACCTCTGTCATGTTGCCACACTTTTTTTCTTCTAATTAAAGGTCTTTTTTTTTCTTCTTCTTCTTCTTCTTCTTCTTCTTCTAATCGAGCCATTTATTTTGTCTAATTTAATCCTGGTCACTTTATGCAAAAAGTTTCATGGCTCGGTGACAAGTGCAGGAAATTAAGTCGCTGTGAAAAGATTTTGCAATTATTGATGGCGTGTTATAACTTGGGATGAAAGTAGATAGGAACCTGTATTTGCTTTTAAGCCTTTGTTTAACAAATTACTCAACACATATTCACAATGCAATGGGTGATGTCACATTGTGAGAGAAATTCATAATTCGCCACAAAAATTTTTGAAGGACAAGTATTAAAAAGAAAACAGAGAGTTTCTCATCGTTGCCTGCATGCTTAACCCAACCACTCCCTCCCACCAATTATGAAAGGTAGACTGTGTGAACAAATATGTCTTGTTCTGATTGACTGCCAAAAATCATCTCACCAAGTCTGATGTCACTTCAACATAGCAATGTTGATACAGTGATGAGGCACATTAAGGCAGTTTGCTGTGCTGTTATTTGCTGAAAAGTTTAGATGATAAATCTGTTTTTCCTCGGCCAAAAAGATGCAGAATAAAAAAAAATGAATTAAGCTCTCTGCTGTGTTTTAGCTATGATTGTGTCTGCACATATCAGAGATCTGCAAAAGCATTTTCAACCAACTTGGATCCCAGCACTGTCTTGATTCTGAATTCTCGTAGTGATTGATGGAAAAGTTTTTAATGCGTCCGACAGGAAAAACTAATAGCAAAGTCTTATGGGGGGGGGGGATATAATCAGACTGATTACTTTAGAGTGCTCAAACTCTGATACACCACATCCTGACATGACTTAATGTTCTAGCTATTGCTTGTAACTAGGGTGTTGTTACAGTGACATTGATTTGGATGTTAATGAATCCGGTTTGCTGCATTGTACGGTGGTGTAGTGTGTTGTTTACAACATGTGAAGACTTTCCTCCCATATTGGAATTGCATAGTTCTGTACTGGTGGTGGATATGGGACTTCTCCCAACCATTCTAATATCTTCATCAAAGAAATAGTTTTGTAATAGAAAGGTGCTAAAGTAATCAAATACAGTTGTGTTGAGCATTCTAATGCAAAAGAAAAAATAAATCAGCAACTAAATTTCTTCAAAATGGTCAGTTCAGGAAAGTTGTAGTCAATACACAGCTATATGACTTCCAAAAGAAGAAGCATATCTTGTGTTAATAGCAGGTGTACCAAGTTTAGTCCTCCAATTTCCTTTCATCATTTTGTATAGTCACCACTGTGACTTCTTGCACATCAGCCAATAGTTACAGTCCAAAGTCAAGTCTTAAATGATCGTACAGCTGATTCTGAAGACTTCATTTTGGCGTCTTTGCAGTTCACCTTCGTCATGTACCACATTCATGTCTTCAAAATCCGCAGTTTCTCATTCTTGCCAATTTATTACTGTTGTCTATAAAATACCTTTGTTTCCTTCCAATTTTCAGGACAGGGTCCAGTCCTCAGGTAAGCATTTTCAGTCTGCCAGTTGTGTAACGGAACAACTCTATAAAGTGTACCTAACTACAGTGTGCAACCCTCTGTCAAGAACGCGATCTCATCGACGAAACCCAGAGAAAATGTCCCAGATCACTCATTTAATACCATCAATTTCTACGTCTATTCCTCTTGCTTTGCATCGGCCATCCGTGACCAAAGAAGGAAAAAAATTAACAAATGTCGAAACGATTGTTAAAATTAATTATGATGATACCTTTGTTTGAAACTGTTTTAGTCGTGGTAGAAATTTGCTTCAGCTATCAGTGTTCCTGAGTCTTTCTCAGACATTCTATTTCTATTTGTCTTTATAGGGAATCTACCCAGTGGTCCAAGAGGGTCTAATGTAAGTATGGAAACATAACCATCATACATGCGTGTGAATGTCACCAACTCTTCCACTGTGTTCCCTCTTTACCAAATATACACTGTGAAATTTTTGCTTTTTTTTTTCCTTTTGTATTTTGCTTTATTAACAAGATGGCATATTTATCAAGTTTGCCTGATATTTCTTGGCTGTAGGGTGGTGTGGTAGTGGTTGTGAGTGTTTGAATGTGAAGTTATGACTACTACAGCACAAAAATTGTCGTAAAATATGTGGCAAACGAGCAATTTGTAAACTAAAGTAAATGTCTTGCAGTGACCTATACTCCATATGTAACTTCGATGGCTTGGTATCGTATATATAACTTGTCGGTGTATTTACATATATGCATGTATTCATTTTATTTTTGTTGATAATATTCATATAAAACATATCTTACAGACATACCAGTACCATACAGCATGCAGATGTTTAAAATTCAAGGGGATGCGGTCATACTTATTTCTACAAAGTGGCAGTGCAAATTGATGCCTTTGCTCGTAAAAAATAGTATGGACCTTTTGCTGGAGATTTTTGTTTATAAAATGCTTGAAAGCATTACAAAAGGAAACAACCTTTAAGAACATAGTGAAATCATTTTAAAAATCGTGAAAGTTTGTTTTAAGGATTGCTAACACTTTGTTGAGATGCAGATGGCTCGTCACATTTCCCTATGTGGATTTTAGGAAGCAATTCTTTTAATCATATGAACAAGCAACAGCAATATTTTGCAAAATGTTTAAATAACCAATATTCATCAGGAATGTTTGAGCTCTAAAACAAGAATCAAAAGGATGCATGTGGAAGACTAGAATTTTGAGTCAGCTGGCGACAAATTAAACATACAATCAAATGATAGGCAGCAATATAATTATAATCAATGAAAGAACCATTCGTCTCAATGTTGAAGGAAACATAGCGTCAGCCATAACCTTCTTTTGTTCTTTTTAGTTTCTTGTGGATAACAACAAAGACATCTGAATCCCGTACCTAACACAATTTTCCATTACATCAGTTTTAGAACTGGAACAAGCTAAGCTTCTTCATACACTTTGTAGAGTTAAGTTCGCAGCTGTTTCTTAGAGATTTGCACCATGTAACCCACAAGGATGCTACCCTATACATGTAGGAATTGACCTTCTCGTTGTGTGCCTTAAATGACTTGAAAAGATAAACTCACAAAGCCTGTTCATTGTTTATTGTATTTTGAGATAATGATAATTTTATTCACATTTAATTTTACTCGTATGAAATGTTTGGTCTCAGCTACTATTAAAGTTTCCTAAAAAATGTCCATGTATGCCGATCAAAATTCTAATGGTCTCACATTTAGATTGGCAGGTAATATGTAGTTAATTTTTATTGGTACATAATTGTACTTAAGTGTAGGTTACCATGGTATGATTATGCCGGTGCCTGTGAGTATCAGTATAAATTATGTTTGTGTTCTTGTGACACCCATTTACAATTTTGCCCTGATATCAAAGAGCAGGAAGGTCCAAACAGCTGATGTATCACATATGAGTGCAAGAACCTTCATTACATTGGTGTTTAGCTAGAGTTTTGTGATCTAGGTGGTCAGAGGCTGTTTCTGGTCCAGATGGGTCAAAGTGTTGAAACCCTCTACCTGAAGAAGTAATCAAAGGATGTCCAGCAATCAAAGTGGAGGCGGTCACATATGGTCACAAAATCAGCAGACACCTTGGGTCGGTGCACTCTCCCGGAGGATAAAAATCGAGCACTTTCCATGAAGGCAGAACTTTTTGTTGTTCAAATACATTAAATCACTTTTCAACCACTTTTGAAAATTTCTCTGGAAATTCTTATCATACTTGAGTCTGGCTGGGAACAAAACTACTTCTGGTCCAAAAGTTTGTTGTTGATAAAAGTCAAGTAAAAATTTATTGTAAGATTTCAAATCACTAAAATTCAAGCACTTTTCTTTACCATTTTGATGCAAAAGAACAAAATTTAAGCACTTCCAAGTTCTTGAAGGTGGCAGTTTCAATTCAACCTTTTCTTTCAAAGCACCATACTAAACTCTGTTCATAGAACATCAACAATTACACATACAAGAGAGAAATGCTAAGCTCTAGTGGAGTTTTAAATTCTTTATTTTTCCACACCTTCACCATACACAATGAGGCTGTTTGTAACCCTTGATGAGCACTAATCGATTTGCTTGCAATCTGAAGTCAACTACAAAAGGTTTGGGTTTTTCACAATTCCATTTTTGGCTTTTCATATCGCCCCTTCTTTGACACGTGCTTTTCCCAAATAAAACTCAAACTGAAAAACCACAGGGGAAACAGAGTATACAAATCTGTAGAAATACAATGTGGAAATGAAACGCTGAAAAGAGAAAGACTTCTTGTGAATCGAGTCACAGTTTTCGTAGCAATCCAAAGAGGACGACGTGAACATAAAAGTACAAATAAAATTATGCTTTTTCTGCCATTGATCTTGTTTTTGTTAGAGCATTTTCATTCCTTACTGATAATTGCAAAGATGTTACAGCTACTTACAACTTCTTTATGTTGTCATGCCCAGATGCTTTTTTTTGGTCAGTTGACAAATAAAAATCAGTAAAAGCAAAACCCCCAAAATAAAAAAGAGCTTGGTTTAATCTTCACATTTCAGTGAGACATTTTTTTGTTTACGTATTTGTTTTATTGCTAATTTTTATCGAAGCGTCCGGCTAATCACAGAGCCATAATTCCAACACGTCGTGTTCAGCGTCTGCAATCCAAACGGGTAGGTAGCAAATGCGATGCATTAAATATCCTTTTGTTGGTATTAAGGTAACTTAAGTGGTTTAATTAATGCTGAGGATTACTCGCAACTTTCTGTCTGTTGCAAAATGTCAAGCAAGCTTGTTCATGGTAGGGTTAGTGGTAGTTTTGTCACCTTCCGGGAACTCGACGACAATTTTATGACCAGGTGCTCACTGACGTACATTGTATTTGTGACAAAAAAAAGTGTACTTGTGACAAATAAAAACAAAACATCTGTCCTTAGAACACCTCATTTGTCATGCTCATATGTGATGTATGTGATGTTGTGTTAACTCCCAAGTAAAAAAAAATGTGTTGTGACTTCAAATGAAGGCAAAGCATATTCAGAGGTCATATTTTTGAGCACCTAACCGACTGCTTTGGGTACCCAGGCTCTATCTTTTTTTTTCACCTGGTGTGAAATTCAGTCAGTTGTTTTAAAATAATACCAGTGTGTAGCAGCAATTTCTTCAGTAGTGAGATTGAGTATTTTCTGGTGATATGATTAATTTTTGGTTCCTCCTTGCTGAAGTACAGTGGGATTAATTAGTATGATGAAAGTGGTGTGTGACTTGTTTGTAAATGTGTTTCCTTGCAAAGGATATATGAGGGCACTCTAAGGTTACTCAAACATGGTTTCTACTATAGTCGTTTCAGGGCTATTTCCACCCTTGACTGTTTTGTTAGTGGTTTCAGGTCATTTTAAGATGAAAAAAGAGGGCGGTCATTGATAAAAAGTTTGCAAGGTATTAATGGAAGCAGTAGTCTAACGGAATTCGTCAGCCTTCTTTGTTGTGAAGCTGATTGATTGACAGATATTGTCTGCTAGAAAGCAGATATGCATTTCTCATTCATTCGTTTGTCTGTCTGAAGACATTCACAGATTCTGAAAGTTGTCACCATCCATGGGGAGTGTAGAACTTTTTTATGTCAGACCTCCTTGTTTTGAAAAGAGCAAGAATCAGCTTACAAATTGCCTTGCAGGAGAACTTGTTACTCTGCTCTATTCCCAGTCTCGTTCAGATTGTTCAGGATCGCACGGGAGCTGCGCAGCGAAAGCGGGAAAGCTCATGGTTGCATTGAAATAGAAAACCTGGTGTGGAGTGTATGTGTTGTACAGAGTGTGAATTTTGTATGCAATGCTGTGCTATAGAATTGTACATTGGATAGCTCTTCTAGACCAGACCCTCCCTCCCAGCTTTAGGTCAATGATCACAGTCAACCTGTGCACAAAAGTTGATGCATTAATTGTCAAGCTATAAAGTATTAGCCACTATGGTAGTATCACAGGCTTCTAAGTTTCATTCCAGCAAACTTTTGGTGCTGTCAAAAAAGTCACTAAAAGACAGATCAGTTCATGGGATTTATACCTTATCTGGTTAAACAGGTGCACTCTGCCTTGCAGAGGTATGTGTAAGGCTCCGTTGGGTGAAAATGCACATTACAACATGGATCAGGGGCCGACAGGTTAAGCAAAGCATAAGGCATCCTGCATTGTTGGAATTGTTTTTCGTTGGTCAAGTTACATCAGTTCTTCACTAACTGTCTCAATTTGAAGGCGTTGGTGCTTCTGTTTTTCTATCTGTTTCATCATTGTGTTTGCCCACCTAAATTCACCTTAATATGTTTGCTCACATATTTTTATATGCTCACATATATATATGCTCACAAATGTATGCTCACATATTTCTATTTGCTCACATATTTCACTTAACATTTTCCTCTTTTAAGTTTAAATAGCCAATTGGGATTAACACCTGTACAACTGCTTTGTTTTATAATTCTTTTACATGACCTCTCTTGCTTTTTCATGAAAGTCAAAATTGTATGTGTGTGTGTGTTTACAGCTGAAAAACAATTACATTCTTTCACATGGCATCATTTAGCTTTGATGTTTGATATATTTGACTTATTATGGTTTGAATCTTTCAAAATGCATAATCAACAGCCTGCCATTTTTCCAGCGTCACTTTCATTTAATTTTGTGTTGTCCCTGAGATAACAGTGCACGTAATTGTCATACCGAGTGTGCTGTCGTGTCGGTGATACCTATTGTCCTGTACAGTAGGACACAATTTCAACAATCGCTTAATCCTGTGAGGTCGCAAAATCGCTCTCCGTTGGATCCTGCCGTCTTTACTTTTCATCCGACAGTTGAGTGCATCTATGCAAGCAGCAGACATGGCACCGACGCGCCCACCTCCGCCAATACCATCGTCTTTGCTACCTATAGATTTACCCGACAGGCCGCCGCCACCCCCACCAGGTGCAAAGCCACCAGTGTAAGTATGCTGTACGCTGAAAACGAAGACCTTTGAGACAATGTTATGATCAAACGAGTGAGGTATTCAAAGATTCAGTGAAATCATAGGAAACAAAAAGTAATCATGATGGGTTTGTGGTATGTATGTGTCTGTGTGTGTATATGCAGGAGGCTAGGGTTGACAAACTCAACTCTACCTCACAGTCATGACTCCTGGGGAGCCAGGGGGTTGTGACTCCTACGCAATTTTTAATACCAGGGGAGACATGAAAGTCGTTGAATTTTTGTGTGCTTAACACCCCGGATGAATGTTCTTTTGCAGGTTTAGTGACGTAATCACAATATTTAAAAATAAACTTGTCTTTCTTTCTTGGCTTGTAAAGTTGTCAATTGTGGCTGGCATCACACCAAACATTTGTCTGACAAATTAGATTATCAGCGAGAACTTCTTGAGAAGCCTTTATACTCACCCGCCAGCACTGTTTGGGTTCCGCAGATTGTCTGCACAATAGTTCCTGCTCAAAATGTAACGTCATACATGTGCAGACATGCATGTACAACACCAATGGAACTAACGCCAAGTAGCAGTCGTGAGTTACTTCAGATTGTGTCTGTTAGGTCAGAGGTACTAGAGGTCCAAACATGTCGAAGTTGCCCCCAAGTCTAATTTGCAGAGACGTATGCTCTTCAAAAATGAACATAGGGTCATCGTCGATGTTACTGCTATGTGTCATTTCTTATAAGCCATTTCATTTTCATTGAACAGTTTTTAGTGCAGCAAATGGCTCACAGAAAAGATTTTTCAAAGATGTTTTGCAGCAGTCCGTGAGAAGTGAGGTTCCTTCTGTCACAGGATTCAGTTGCAGATCCCGTATTTTGAGAAAGGGGCAGGGGACACACACATTGTTGACAAAAGGGGCAGGGCCGCGCGTGCACACACATTGTAGGCCAAGGGCTGACGAGCAGGTGCGTGTCTTAGACTGCTCTCTCCAGTTTCACTGGGTCTGGGCAGGGCTAACGCATTTCTGGTTGCCCTTTCTGGTGGTTCATCAGGTAATTCGGATATGAGGACAAAAAAAAAAAGGTGATAGTCAAAAAATCGTAGGTCTCCAAAAAAAAAGAAGGGGGGCATCCTCGGGAGCACCCCAACCTGAATCTGTGCCTAGGTCTCCCTGCCATGGTGTTGTCAAATCTTCAGACTAGCGTTCCGCAAAACGTTTTACAGATTGTTAAGAACCACAGATTAAGTTGTAAATACTTCATGGGATATTCAAATATATATGATATTAGAAAAAAATTACCATTTACAAAAAGCATTTAACTTGCCGAAAGTGGCTTTTTAATAAGCCAGGGTTTATAATTCTTTGCACAAATTTTAGTCTTTTGGAAAAAGAGATTGCATCTTTTGTCATCATAGCATATTCTGACTGCAAAAAAAAAAATGAAATTCCGAAGGGAAAGGGGCAGCAGAGCTCTCTCTCTCCGTAGACCCTCTCCAAGGATGGTGTTAATTCACACTAGACTGACAAACACCACAGCTACCACTCAGAATTCTCTGGTTAGCACACTACCCTGCTTTCAAATAATTACAAGGTTGCCCCTGCTGCCCAGATGTGTCCGACATGCACAACACGTGATAATGTATTTGCTGCTTCTGTTGTTGATCCATCCGTCTGCTGCAGCGTGATTGGACGCTATATAGGCTAACAGAGCTCATGATGAATCTGTAGAAATAATGCATACACTAAGCTGCTTTGAAATCTTATCCGGTATAGGTTTACTTTGTGATAAATGTTAGCTGGGAGAAAAAAAAAATATGACCAATTCTTTTCCACTTGGGACGTTTAATAATGAACCAACAAACAGTGCCAATGCTGTCCAAGTGGCAGACTGTGAACCTGATATGTATATATTAATGCAAATGGTGGATTCATGATGACAGATCAACACCATCACTGTTTCCAGCTGTAATTTGGTAGGATGGGGACTGGATAAGGAGTGCCAGGTGTAAGAGTGAGTTACATGTGAGCCTATATCCGTTCGGATGTCAACGGCCTTCTCTTCTCTTCCCTCTAATGTGGGCATAGTTCTTGTTGGGTTTACGAATATTTACAAGGGAAGAAGCATATGCTGCTGTTCTCATGTGAAGTGCCATTCATGGGCATTCACCAAGTGAGATTCTCGAGCACATGCGATGCAGGTAAACTCTTAATCAGGGAAAGTCTCAATCTGGTTTGTCAAAGGTAAATGTAATTTGAAGTCAGATTCCTTGGCTGAGTGACATCCCAAGAAATTAGGCTCAGGTTCGCTCGTTTGATTTTTTCACGTAGCGTTGCTCAGTGTATAAAAACCTTTGCATCACTGCTGACTTCGGTTTATAGCAACATTAAAGGTTTGGTGTATCTGATATGTTCAGTAATACTTACTTTCATCTCTGGTACGGCGACAAAGTTACAGGTTTCTTTCTCCTTTCACATTTGCTCATTTCTCATAACTAGTGAACACTTTGAAACGTTACTTTCGAATAAAATGTTCCATGAACACAATTTTGTTCCTGTTTTAATGATGCTTATGATTTCAGGAGCATGGAAAGAACATTATTGTGAGTTTTTTTTTTTTTGGTTGTTTTCGTTCATTAAACAGAGCAAGTAGGCCTGACTCCCAAGGCCCGCCAGCTCCTCCCGCCAGGCATAATAGACACCCACCTGTACCAGCACCCAGGCACTGAGAATTATCACAGTGTATACCCTCAAGGTCAATTTGACGAATAATGGATCATCAGAGGCATGCGCCAAAAGGTTGTCCTCGTCAGCTACGTGAGAGTGCGCAGAGAACCCGTGAACGAAAGCTTGCGGATCAAACATTTGCATGTTAACTAACAAAGAGCGATCTCTCAACCCGGTTGTGACCTCTTCCTTCCTTTTGCTTTGAAATATTTTCTAGGTTTTGGTAGAGTATACGTACAGTTTTAGTACCAGAAAATGTGAGTTCGGTTCAACGTATTTTTGTACAGGAAGCTATTGATCTCTTTTCTGTTAGAACTCATTACCGCCATGGCAGTTCAATCATGAAATAACGCACGCATATTCCGGTTTTCTTTCGGTGGATCAAGAACAATTTTCTACAGCATGGAATCTATGAGGCTGCATCATGAATGCATATATGCCAGTTTTTGGGCAATTCAACACAATTGTCTGTGGATGAGTGGATGAGTAACGTACATGTTTCTTAATGCAGTATAAAGCCCTTATCCTGATGACCTGTCAAAATGCCATGACAGCATTTTTATTTTGTTTTTACAGCCGCAGTTTGATTTTTGTCAAGGTATGTGTTGAATAGGGATGGTTGAATAGAAAATGCATTATTGAAAGAAAATGATTCTCAAACTGGTCTATGACCTTGCTACATAACTAACACATAACTAAAATGAGCAGGCAACTGCACATGAGGTGGTGATCTGCATATATTGAATTGACCATTTGTCTTATTACCCAGACACCAACTTTTTTTAAACAAATTCTTTATTGTACATCTTGAGAAGTTATATTACAGTTTATCTTGAAGCTGGAGGAAAGAAAATGCAACAATTTTAACCTAGAGGTTATGGTACATGTGCATAATGTATCAACCTGGCCATTCTAATTGTTTGTGTTGCGGATCTTTCATTCTGAAATACGATTAGAATTTTTTTTAAGTTGCATGTAAAGGAGATTTTATTATTTAAATATGAAAATGTTGGAATCACAAGAGAGCCATTTCATCGTCGTCTTTCTTTTTTTTTCCTTTTTTTTTTTTTAAAAAAATCTTTCCCGCAATGCCTGTGAGTAGAAATGCTGTCATGATGGGACTCCAAGTTAATGAGAGGTTCAACAAATATGCTCCTGAAAGACATGAAAGTGTGGTCAAGTTGTCGGTTGTGGCCTGACGTTCTCAGAATTGTAGCAATTAAGGAAGCAGTGGCAAGCTTGCACTTCTATTCAGAGCACTGCAATCCTCAGAGGTTGCCTCTTCCTTTTTTTTTCTTTTTCTGATTTGGTGAGCATACTGATTGGCTAGGTCTATGTGTGCCCTGATTTGACAGCTGCCTTTATTTGTCAATGTGGGTTGGTCAGCCAACTGGCCAGCAGCCATGCATGCATGCGTGGAAAGACACGTACCTGACGTTGGACAAATGGAGCAAGTTTTTTGACAAGTATACCCTTTTCATTTGTTCTGTTGGTGATAGGTATCTCATTTGTTCTGATTTCAGGAGCTTCTCTGATAAGGGTGTCACTGAATCACTACTAATGCAGAAAACAGTTTCTTTGTTTGCTTTTATTTCCATCAATCCTGAGGACGTTGCAGTCCCTTCTGACAAAAACTTGAAAATCTTACCAAGACGTTTGATGTCACAGCTCATTAAACCTTCCCTTGTTCATATTCTATCATGATTTATTAAGTTGGCGTCCAGTCACTCATGTGAGTCAAGTAATGCAAATGTAGCATGTGACAAGGTTTTTTTTTTCAGTAAACAAGATAAAATCTGCTAAATACTGAATGTTCACAAGTGCGGATCCATGATTTTGAGGAGGGTGGAGGTGAGCGCTGGGGGGCACAAAGCCACAGCACCACTTAAGGGGGGGTCCTCCCTAAGATTTGAATTATTGATGCACTTAAGATGTTATTTCCCAGCATCTGGGAAGCATATTTTCCATATCTGCAGTGTTTCCTCATTATGGTAAAAAATATCTTTGGTCATCCAAAAAAAAAGATGGAAGGGGAGGTGGGGGAGGGCATGTGCCAGGTGCCCCCCACACTGGATCCATCCCTGTTTAAGTTGAAAGAAATTCACGCCTGTCTTTGCCATTTCGGGTTTGAAATTTTACTTGTTTTGTAGAATGTCTCATTTTATCTCAGTCTGGATGTGAAAAGTGCTTTTATTGGGAACCTGTCTTTGAAAATGGTGTTTGTATGAAAAGACTGTAATAAAAAGGTTTTAATCTCTTTCAGCTTCCTGTCACTATATGAATGAATTCTGACCAGGACTTTTAACTAACAAGGAGCTGCCAGTGTCTCTGTTGTACTTTTGTTTTCTCAAGTTTCAATGCTTTGACATAACTCTGTTTAATTCTAACTTTAAAGGCTGTCTGTATTGCTCGCAAGGTTGCTTTTAAATTGAAGGATGGCCAAATTTTTTTTCACTGCTGCATCTGGAGGGTAATTTTTTACTTAATACAGTTAATTATCTGTAATGGTGTTTTGGAGTTTTCTCAAAATAACTTTGGGAGGGTGAGAAACCTTTAAATTGGATCTGATAGAGATTACCTGCATACAGAAGAGTTTTATTTAAATACGAAGCTACTGTGTTTACGGGCAAACAATTTCCCGAAATACTGACTTCCCCATGGAATTTTTGGGAAATCCACGTCGATCTGGTCGTCGCAGTTGAAGCACTTACAGTAAATTGATAGTCCCATGCAGCCTCTTGTAATGTAACATAATGTTCATTGTCAGGTGCAACAATGTACCACCACGTCAGGTCCAGCGTGTAATGTAATTGAAACTGTATGATTTTAACCATCTTTGAAAGCAAAATATAAACTGACTTCCAAAATGCTAGTTATGGCCATAATTTAATAAAATAGCAAAATGAAAAACTTAGTGACTTTTTTTTTTTTTGTTATGTGTGTGATGGAAATTTGTACAACTATGTGAAAGTGAAGTTAAATGACTTTGCATTGTTTCTCACTTGCTTCCCTTCCACCACCTCTCCCCTCCCCACTCATTCTATCTATTATGCAATTTGACTAAAGGTGTACTCTTTTTACCCCAAGAACTTTTGCTGAGCATGTAATAAGTTACTCATGTGGTATACCCAGTTTTAGTCAAAAAAGAAAAGTTACTGGTTGTTTCACCCTCATCAACTGCTCATGTATGCTAGCATTAACCATACATAATATCACGTACCATCGAGGCTTAGGTGCCTTCATTCACTGGGTTTCTCATTTTATAGATGTTCTTCAATTCAATCCAAGTACCAGACCTTACAAAATCAACTGGTTGCGCTTCTGATTTCGTCAAAGATGTAGTCAATCAAACAAATTCTTTTGCCGTAGGTACATTTTACATTGCAAATGTTGAAGGCAGAGTTGTTTTGCCTTGCAGAGTCATAATTACATGGGTCTGTTGCATGATAGGCCTATAGAGTTCCTCTTTAAAAGACGGACGTGTATTACTCGTTTCGCCACCTAGCTGGCAATTTCGCCCCAAGCAGTTTGCCCCCGTTTTGCCCCCTTGAAAGTTCGCCCCAAAGTAGAAGTCACTTTGCCACCAAATACCTAGCAGTCCCCTCCCCCCCCCCCCGCCCAACTTGAACTGACATGAAATGTTGATGTGGTAGTTTTCAACGGTTACAAAAACAATTTTCACGATAGCAAAAACTGTTACATCAACAAAGTAAATTGTGGAAACAAAGGGAGAATACTTGGAACCAGTATACCCCCCCCTTAAATATCACCACATTCTGATGATTTTGTGCTACAAATTTCTAATTGAATATTTTTGTTTTAAGGAAATATTTTACCCAACTGACTGAAGTAAATTTGTCATTTACCAATCAAAATGTTTAATTGAAGACAGAACATGAGATGTAAGCCCACTCACAGCCAAAATTAACATATAGTGTGTCACTAAAACAAGATCAAATGGTCCTTTGAATTCGTTTGTATATGCGATCATCAGGTTAGGGGGTGAACTCCAGTTGTGCAGTTCGGGGCGAAATCGCTTGGGGCAAACTGGTAAATTGGGTGAGAACTGGTTGAGGGCGAACTTGTTATGGGGCGAAACGTCTGGTTACCTACTGATGCATCAGTTCAAGAATAGTACACGCAGGATCCCATTGCTGGCGAAAGAGGCCATGGGTCATTTGAGGTCAACATTGAACTTGTCCACTACTTGTACCTAACCTTGCAAGGAATGTCATCTACTGATAGAACTTTAGTGTGTTCTGAAACAGTGAAGTTATTCATATTATTATTATTATTAGATGGATTGTTCGTACTGGCCAGACAAGCCTACAGAAAACTGGTCATCTTGCAATCTGCAAAAGAATTAATAATCGCTACTTTACAGCATCAATTGCCAGAATTAATTTACCCCTGGGTTTCATCACTGAGCATACGTTATCAAATTGACCAATTGAGTAATCGCTCAAGCAGTTCTCAAGACATGTTGGAAATCCAACTACCTGAGAAAAATTTCAATTTTCTTTTCCCAAAATCAGCTGTTTCACATACTTCACCATTGAATACTAATATTACCTTTACATTTTGTCATCCGGTACATTGTCTCAAATGTTTTTCTCAAGGTATGTGGAGAAAGCCCATAAGTGGACAGATGCAGCAGCAAACGAATAGGCGCAACTTACTGCTGGGGTTACCATTATTACTGGAGCGGTAATAAAAGAGACAAACACCTGCCCGTCAGGCGAGCAATAATGTAAGTATGCGACGGTTTTGATTGGATGAAAATATATATTCCAGCCTCACACCGTCACAGGCCTCCAAAAAGGACTTACAGGAATCATTCAATTTACTCTGCCGGGTATAAACACATTCTGGTCAGCCGATTTCATTCAGGTAAGCAGGTTCACAGAATAATTTGGCGCTCAACCTTTTCAGGTTAGCACTGAAAAAAAAAAACGATTTACAGCATGAAATTCGCCTCTATGTTCACCAAACATAAAAAGAACGTGCAACAGCCATGGTCATCTGATAAGCACAGTACTTACGTAACAAGTCTTGCTGAGTGTAGTGCTCAATGTGCAACACAGTGCAGCAGCCGGTCCGAGGATGTGATGACTTACGACAAATGGTGGCGCTATATGGCAAAACAGAAAATGTTAAGATTTGCAACAAATCTTACACGAACCAAAAATGGATCAGACAGCACCGAAACAATATCGTCCATTTCCCTTTATTTAATGTTGCATGTTGCACAGCTAAGCTCTCGTGGAGCTCACATTATGAATAAATACACTGAGGACCATGAATATCTAATGAGCTTTTACAGCAGAAAACAAAAAAAAAAATGTGAAAACGAACGATAAGATACAATATACCACAGATCACACCAAAGAGCTGTACACCACAGAAATGCTACATTCCGCTTTACATGTTGTATATGGAATGACCCTAGAAACATGGAATATAGCCTTTCTACTGTTAGCTACACACTTACGTACAAGGAGATACTGAACCGTTTAACATAGTGAACATTCATAATAAATTGTTTTGAGTTGGTATGAAATTGATGATGAAGTTGGTGATGATGACCCCTTCCAATTTGTGATTGTATTTACAAAATATATGCATAGACATAAATACAATTGGAAAAAAAGATAACAAGACAGATTATGTTACAGTGCCCTAAAACGTCAATACAATTTGGTGATTGGCATGTGAACGATGACGAAGAGCTGACATGCTTACACTGATGATAAAATAAAAATTATCTCTAAGTTTAATAAAATTTAAAAACGACACGAAGAAAGGACTACATTTAATCTGTATTATGAACATTTAGAGTACAAAACAAGTTGCTTAAAGCTCCGTGCTATGACTCGATTTAGTACTCTGGTTTATCTGTGGCATGTAAGGGATAAACTATGCAACAAACTTTTATAAAGCACACACGTCAAAAATTATACATGTCATCAGACCTCTCTACAAATGTGCATGCAATTCAAAGAATGACAACTTCAGCCTCTAATTCATCTCCTTCAAGTGGGGGGAGGGGTGGGGATCGGGGTTTTAAAGGTTTTTATCTAATCCCTATGCACACAGTCGTTGTCAAAAGGTTTTCATCGCTTGGTTCTAAAGAGCACAGGGCTCAATAAACAGAACCCTTCACACCAAAAAAAAAAAAAACCAGAAAAATTGAATGGGAAGACAAACGATCGCCGCAACTTTTTCAAGAACTCTACAGGCAAGTATAACTGTTTACACAATTTATCTGATAACCACATAGTTTATGCTTTACAAAGCATCATCAAAAATTAATCACACCTCATCACCATAAAGATCTAACTGTATGCCATCCCATAAAGCCTAACAGAACAACACTATAAAGCTTTTTATTGTACATCATCACTAAGCTTCAATAGCACACTACCATGAAGCTTTGAAGTGCATTAGCCCATAAAGCTTTATTATACATCATTACTATAAAGCCTTAATTGAAAATCACCACAAAGCATTCATTGCAGATTACCATAGAGCTAATAGTTGTGTATTAGCCCATAAAGCTTTATTATACATTCATCACAATAAAAAAAACAAAAAAAAACTACATCACCACAAGCTCTCATTGTGCAAAATAAAGCTTTCTTCATAGGTCACCACAAAGCTTTAATTGTACATCACCATAAAGCTTCAATTGTACATCATCAGAAAGCTTAAATTGTACATCACCCCTGGAGCTTCAACTGTACAGAGCCAGTATGATACCTTATTTTCAGTCACTCAAGTTCAAGGTTCAGCCACAGTTATAAGTCCATGAGGTGCATGACTTGAACAAATATACATGTTCACAAAATAACCCCTTCCCACTCCCCACACCCCTCAAAATCTTCCTAAATGAATGTCACGATACAAACTTACAAAATTCAGATTTATGCTATCCAGAGTTTATCAAGGATAAAATAGTCAATTTCAGAAATGAAGAACACGCTTATTCAACAGTATTAGACTAAACTTTTGAAGGATTAAGAAAGTTATCACCCGGAGAACTGTCATGAGTAAAAACAGAGACCCTACAAGAGTGAATAAATAAGAATATAACAAAATAAAATACTGAAACAAAGAATTTCTCATGCATAGTCATCATGTAGTTTACATCAGCTCGCTAAAAGTCTCTCATCACAGACCCGACAAATAAATTCCTAAACAATAACCTCCTGAAGGGAGCCATGTTTTGTCACTTTGCATGACGGTGAAGCTATTTTTTATTTTCTCCACCCATTGCTTGAAAGTTCCCTCTCTTGGAAGAATTATAACTGAGACTACTTTTGCTATCAATTGCTTAGCAAGACCGGTCTTTTTCGTTGCAGCATCGCGGTCTACACATCATACAGATTCGGATTAATTCAGATTAACACCATCAATGAATCCTGCATTGCTGCCGAAAGTCTTGAGGGATAGTAATGGTCGACAAAATAAATCAGATTTCAACAAAATGCAGCTACAAAAATATTTTATATTCTTAGGACCTTTAAAAGTAAGAATTTGTTCCACAGCTCTGACCATATAAATTCTGTTCAACTCTCCCGCCATCACAAAAAAAAAAAAAGTTACATATTCTGGTGCTAATTGTCAGAATGGGCTAGATAAAAAAGTATTTGATTTGTCAACCTGTGTTTTAACAGATTTATAACAAAGACACATATATACTACTGACCTCACTAACCTTGAACAGACAAGGAAAACACATTCCTACCTGAGATCCGTTAATGGATACATGACTTGATGGATACATTTACAGGTCAACAGGTATATTAAAGTCGTGTGGATTCACAACAATTGTATCCACAGGTCTGGCATAATCTTTACATAGAATGTGGCAAGAAAGATTAAATTGTCCTCATTCTACTAATGGAATATAATATATTATATATAACTCTTTACTTGAAGAACGGGTAGAAGATGCCAGTACTGGAGGTATGTCTTTCATCGACACATTAAGCGTGAAAAAAAAAAAAAAAACTCACCGACACATTTTCTAGTTTAAAACGACTTCACATTCCCTTTCAATAAATCAGCATTTACACTTTGCTTTCTTTTTTATGCAAGTGCATATGATCCATTAACAGGCATTCACCTTGTTTCTCTTGTATTCTAAAATCCTACGAGGGTGTATCAAGCAAAATGCTCGGCATTTAAAGTCATCATGTCTGCTAGCAACAAATACCCCAAAACTGATTAATACTTTCGGTAGACTTCTCAAGGGCAAAATGTGTTCTGTTGAATGACTGCACATTTGCCGGACCTGAAAAATGGCAAACCTTGACATTCTTGCAATTCTTGAGACAAGGCGCGAGAACGCGAGACTCACTGAGAAACTCTGAGACTCTCAGTAAAGCCATTAGAGTCAGCAAGCCTGACATTACTAAAGGAGTCACTCAAGTATCTTCGATGCAGCATATGCATTCATGGAAAAAGTAGGACTTTTCTCACAAAACTTTTTTTATCCCAGTATCACTAAACATAAAAGACGTCAGTAGATGTTAAAAACAAAACAATAAACACACCCAAGCTATCGAATAACGAAGCCGTCGAATGAGCCAAGCCATCGAATAACAGCACACGGCTTGCCTTCTGAACAATGATCAACGAAACAACATAAGAGACCAGTTGATAAAGTTGATAATCCACATTATTGATTATTAATTCATACCAAGACGATACAGATAGCAGTTTAGACAGTCTGAAAGGTTCCAAATATTACTTCATAGATCTGAAAACAAGGATATCATAAGTAAAAATAACAGGACATAACTACCAAGACAACTGCAGGATAAACAGACATTTACATCACCAGTGGTGCCCTCTTAATGTTGATTGTCAGTAATAAAATTGTTAATATTACCCTGTTGTGTTTATGAAAGTACAAAAACACACAAACAAAAATCTCCCATTGCTGCAAAAAGGTTAGCTTTCACAGACAGTGAGGGGGCATGATCTCATAGGTTTTATGATGATGATGATGATATATATATTTCACAGAGTTCTTAAATTACAATAAGTAATGCAGTGATCATGGGTAATTCTTGTGATTTGATATAGTGATTACAATTGGCTGCCATCTTACTACGGTGCGACCAGTAATTAAGTAATCTTTATAACGAGACAAAATTCCTCCTGCAATGGCTTGTCTCACAACCCAGATCCTAAAGGACCTGCCTTAAGGAACGTAAATTCCGGAATCTCATTTCAGAACAAGACCACGAGCAGGTATTACCGACTATTAAAGAAGATGCATTCATTTAAAGTACCATCTGATGAAAAAGTGACGAATCGTCATATGCCATGTGTCACAATTTTTCAGGAATGTGCCGTTGGTCAGTTGAAAGTGGCCGTCAATAAATTCAGGTTAATATGTCAGCCTGCTTGAAACTTTTTAGAGTTGTGACACCATACTCAACAGTGTGGTTAGGGAGAACGCCGCCACTGTGTACAGTTCTCTCCTTCTCCCACGGGTGATCAAGGACAATGGCTGCAAAGATTGAAGCTTCCCCGTCAGACATGAACCCTGTTCCTTATATCATCAGAGGTTGACTCACTGCCAGCTACTGTACCTCTGGTCAAGTTTTCGAGTCCTGGATGGGTTTCACTGATTTATCACATCCCAGTGAGATATGCATACAGTATGTACATAAAGTATCTGCAGGGGTAGAGGGGGAGCTGGACTATATGTTTCTGTTCTGACAGCTTTCTGACATGCACATGAACACCTTTCTCAAGATCTGATAAATAAAAGACAAGTTAGCCTGTTACCTTTAAGCTGTAATGGTGTTACATCACTGAATACGAACAGCTTGACTATTTCAACATTGCACAGATTATCACAAGGTTATATTGGTATGAACTGTCTAAGAGATTACCTACCAAAAAAAACAATACAAAAGCAAAGAAACAAAAACAACCAAAAACAGCATTTCAGGCTTAAAATCACTGGAAGAGAGAACAAGATGAACTACTCTAGCAGTTTTTTTTTGGTTTTGGTGTTTTAAAATGTAATACTGATGCCAAATTACTTTTATTTTCAATGAAATTATGCACCTACTCGAGTCACCAACTGACGCATGTACCCATCAAAACTACACATTCATGGCTTTTCCATGCTTATTTTATGGAATGTCTAACAAGAAACTGCAGAAAGCGTGCCACTTTCTAAAATCTTTCTAAAATGTAGGCTAATCGAATGCACAGAATAGCTTTAGGGAGGGCCTGTAATGGGAATATTTCGGAGCCTCGCGCAATCCTCTGAAAGGATAACGAGTCATCGACGTCAAAGTGTGCTGGCCAGCAGCTGTACCCTTCAAACGAATGGGAGATTGCTAAATACAAAGTGAGGCCTTTATGTAACAGCAAAAAAGAAAATGAAAAGGACAAAAAAAAAACCCACGAATGACGCGACCCTATTGCCCCAAACAGCATCTGTACACCATAAATTAAATCTGGCTGTCTGAAAGGACTGTGTGCAAAGAACGACCACTACATAATTCTGACAGGATTATAAACTTTGAGAAATTCTACTGCAGTTTCTCGAAGATGGAAAGAGACGCGCAACCAGGGTCGGCAGGCCTGACATGGTCATTGTCATACAACGGATACTTGTTCGTCATCTGTGGAGATAAGGAAACAATAAAATTGCAACGAGCACCAAAATTAAAAAAAGAAAAGGAAAATAAAAAAACCATAAAAGTTATTACTTCAAAGGTCCTAAAAATAAAATGAGATTGGAAGAGGGTGACTTGACATTGTCGGTAGGAGCATGGTAAAGAGCACAGTCACATTTGATTACTTGCCAGAATTCGCAATCATGATTTGGAAGTCCAATTTATCTCAAAACCTTTTAGGTTATGTTTATATTTCTCGACTACAACTGTAGGAGAGTTACATCTAAAAATCCAACCAAGCGAAGGTTGCCAGAGAAAATTTCTCAAACTGTCACTGCTACTCAAGCAAACAGTCACAAGTCGATCTTATTTCATGAATTCTGTTAGAAATTACTTGGCACTAAGCCCATTGCAGCTTACATAACCATAGTGTTTATCTTCCTTTGGTTATTACTGTCACTATTTACCACCTTCACCGTAGTGTGGTGCATCACATCACTAGTGTGCACACATGCCGTTTTCGTTTCTGTACTTTTTAGGATGACGACACCCACGTCCCACACCCAAACAATTTTTCCCAGGAGCGGTGAGAAAAGCTGGACCAATAACGGACACCTAGAAACACCGAGTGACTGTCTGCACGATTTACACATATGTAGCACTACACTTACCTGAATCCAAGTAGTCATACGCTTCCCCCTGAGAGCCACTGAGCTGTCCTGTGAAGAGTCACACATATACGAGTGGATTACTACTTAAGAAGTAATAGAAAAATTGATGATGAACCAAAAACCACATTTACACAAGAAGTCATAAATTCCATATTCTGGACTACTGACTATTTCAATACTTGACTTTTTAATACTATTAGGGGGTGCATAGGAACAAAACTTACTCCGGGGATGCTTTGAGGAAGGTTCAATGCTTTGGTTTTATGGCATATATAGCAAGGTCTAGGCCGTTGATGGCATTTCCACTGTGCACAAACATATCATTAATGTGAATGAGGGGGGCACATAACTTTTGCAACAGTTAGCACACTATCTAATGCAAAATCAACCGTACATTTTTCTTCCATTCTAAACAGCAACCTTTTTTTAAGCTGCTGGTGACATATAACAGGGAGTGATATATCAACAACTGTTGAAAGAAAAAACAAACTTTCCAGAGATAATGTAAGGTACAGTTTTCACTCTTTTCTGAGAGTTATACTTTCAACATAGTGTGCCCTGAAAATGGATCAGTAAGATTGCTGGTAAAATGAAAACTGAAGAAAGAGAAAAAGAGATTGGACTTCTTTTTTTTTTTCAATACAGTATTGCACATTTTGCTCATCTATGCTTATTAAGGCTGCCACTGTATCATGCATTGATCGTACAACAAATTCAATTAATGGAGTGTCAAGCTTAAAAACGTTATAAAACATGATAAACTTCAATGATGAACGGCACTTTTGGTTGACTTTGCGAAACTTTTATCCTGTGGCTAAGATGTTGTTTTGGAATGACACTTACAGAAATTCATGCACATAACAAAAGTATTGAATTCACAGAAATACATCAGCCCTGCGAAGGAGCACACCCATGAGTTAGCTTTTCAGTTGCACATGCTGCGCGTAAACAGACGAGTCACATCCATGGGGGTTTGGGGATGTCAGGTTAAAAAAAAAATATGGCACGAAAAGGTGCGGCGAATTTAAATATTCATAGAAATTGGAACGGGACAAAAATTATCAATGTCTGTACTTCAGATTTGACTTTTCGAACAGTAAGATTGCCCTGATGTTCTGCGTTGACTCAAGGAGACATGCTTGGTATCTTCCCCCAACGACGTCGAGGTCGTTCAGTTAAAATTTGAAAGGTACATACCAAGTTTGATAATGTTGAACATAGAGTAAATTATGACCAAGTATGTGCCAATTGCATCACAAACATACGATGATGTAATACCTTACGTTTGTTTTTACTGATAGTCTATCAGGGAATCTCCTTAGTCCTTTCACAAATATCTTATCTCCTTAGTTTTCCTTCTACGGGGGGGGGCAACTACTTTACGGCCTTGGTCAAATCCCAACAACAGCTGGATGATTCCACGTCAGCGACCGAACGAATTTCTTCACGCTAACGGAGCTATTAAAATTTTAATTGCTTACAAAACTAGGAAAACGGAGGAATAAACACACCAACACTGATGTCACCCATTACACGTTTCATAGTTGAAGTGAATGTAACTATCAAAGCAAATTAATTGGGTAATTTTATCTTGGTTCAAAAGAATGGCTTCGGCTGTATGTCCTCTCTGGGGGATAAAAAAGCTGAGGGTCGGCAGCAGGGTGGGGTGCGAAGGAGCAAAGGGAAAAGGATCTTATTCAACATAAATGCTTCTTTCTACGAGGCGAAAAATAATAAAAAAGGAAAGTAATTGCACGAAAAGAAATAAAGACTTCAGCACTCTATGATCACAATGGTGGCAACATTCCATAGCAAGGTAATCGACACAAACATTAGACTATAAAAGCAACATAAATTTACATCAATCTAGGCCAAATCAAGACAGGATGTTCAGTGCCATTTATATTCAAATCATTTTAAATCAATTTAAATCATGCTTTCAATCATTCTGCAAGTTTCAGGTGCTGCTACACATCCAATAATACAACAAATAGACTAAAAACAAAAAAAAACATTCCTGGTTTTTGAATAAAAGTAAATCTAATTCAAAGTTCTTCAACTCTGGAAGATTTGGTTTTTCTCTTTTCACTTAAAGGGCTAAAAATTGCAGAATTTGTGTAAAGATGTATGCTATTAGTCAGTCATCTGAATATGTAGCAACACACTGAATACCTCTCAGCCAAGTCCAAAAACAAAATGAAACGCTTAGTTGATTTGCGATGGATTTGTCACAATCTGGCATTACACAAATATTCAAGTTTAAATAAATCATGCTTGAAATGGTGCTTGGACTCATTTCACTAAATTTTGCTACTCACAAAGGGGAGTTTGTTAAAGGGTGCAGGCACGGCTCAAAACGGCAAATGGTGTGTATTAGAGGCTGCTGGTGAGCACAAGGCAATGCGAGACTGACGAAGCTGAAAAGTGATAAAAGTAACCTACTCACTTGCTCTTCTTGCCGCCTCTTCATAGTCCGGCGGCTTCCTCTCCATCATCTCTTGGGAGGAGGTGGAGTAGTGGCGAGATGGAGCTAAAACAGAGAGAAACGACATCCAATCAATCATGTTCGACTGCAAGGTTCACAAGAAGTGAGGCAGATACTAACACTGGCTTCTAGATTTTCGATACCTTTTGAGATTTGGCCCAGTGACCTCTATAAAACGTGTCTTTTCAAAGTCCATACTTAAGGTCAACAGACCTCCACTTAATGCTGGTAAGGTTTACAGACTTTTACACTCATGAGCTGAATGATGATGAGTTATAGAATCATCACTGACTTTGGACAATCTACTCAAAATTTTTAACTCCTTAAAAATTCTAACCAAAACAGAAACTGCTGAAGAGGTTAATACTGTGTAGTGCACATCAGCAAACCTCAAAATGTTTGACTTTGGCACAACCAATGGGAATCATCTAGTTACTAATTTGCAAAACTACACATATATCATGGATGAAGCAATACAAATGTCTACTTTGTGAAATTAACACGATCAGAATGTGATCAACATTGACCTCAAATGAACCTTTTACAAGCCACACAATATGGAGATCTTCCTCTCGTCGAGGGGGAATGTACATATCTAGTTCATGACAAAGCTGATGGCAGCGCGATCCTGCCTACGAGCAAACTTCGCGGACGCACAACTGATGCTCACACAAGAGTTGCCTTAATGCCACAAGCTGAGTGGTTCACAGGAGCAGTAGGGGCTGCATGAACCGACCAAGGAAGAGTGAGATTCTAGATAACGAGTGTGCTACGCTATCTGTTTTGACGCGAAAACCAAAATGAGAAATAAAAAGCTTTTCTGCTTCGCTCATTTCACAATCTTGTAGGCGTATTCACGGTCCGGCCTTACTAAAATAATAACATCATTCTGAATTTGTGTCACACTTGTTATATTTTCAGAATGATCCAAACTTTTACATCATTGGAACACGTTCGTGGAACACTGGTAAAAATCAAGAGGTTGCATCAAGTTGACCACGGTGTACTTTTCCTTGACATTGTCTGCATATGATGACAATTGCAACGTTTGCAAATGCAAAGTGTACAACACGCTTAATTATTCTGCAATTCTGTTGCATACTTCTTAGTATGTGAGGTGACCAACAATACAAATAATATAACGACCAATACCAATGGTGGATGGGCTATCATAAGAACCATTCCAACATCATCTAGAATTCCCATGGCAAAATTATCCACACAATGCTACAGAAGTCTATGTTCTTAATAGCAGTCTATGTCCCCAATAGTTTAAGTCCACACGATACAACTAGCCTATAGCCTAGCACATTACTGAGACAAAAATCATGACCCAGTGCAACCAACATCCACTGAGGTATTCCACATGGTCCAAATGCAATCTCTCCCCCCACCCTGCTTCCCTAGATACAAGTTCTGGATCCACACCACCATCCAGATATCTTTAACATCACCCTCCCCCTCCCGTCAAACAAAAACAGATTTTGGTACAATACTTGTCGGAGGTATTGTCAAGGACTGAAGTGCCATAAAGTTTTACCTTCCAGTGGATAATTACTAAAGACAAAAAATCAAGGTCGGACAGATAAATTCCGACTCTGATTTCCTTCTGCGATGATAGGGTAAAGAACCTTTTCAGCACACTGCCAACAAGCAGACTGCTTACCACTCAAATCATCTGAGGTCATGTCTTGACTACCTGAATGAAGAAAATCTCATAAAACAAAGGGGCGCCTTTGCATGTACTGGACGCTCTGCAACCAGACCTTTTGCTACCGGCTTGATGGTTTGGCGATGGAAATGCGATCTATTCTATTCTCACACATGTGTATAGATACACACATTTATACACCCACATACTAATGTAGAGACACATGTACAGTAGAGAGGTACACACACACAAACCTACGCACACATGCCATCCTGAAAGCAAAGATTGGGATTGTAACTGAAACCAAACAATTTTGCTACACACATGTTATCGGACCCCTTGGACAATTTGACTCTACATCCTTATTTGGGAATGTTCATGGATTTTTTTCCAGGAAACATAAACACGATTAGCGTACATCCTTAGCGGATAGTGAAAAACATATTAGCGTACATCCTTAGCGGATAGTGAAAAACATATGTAATTTAGCCTGACTCTTTCTTAAAAGCATTGCAAAGTGCAACTGAACATTTTATGGTAGTGCGCTATATAAGTTTATGTAATTGTAACAGAGTATCAAATCAAGTGCCCTCAAACAGTGGAGTAAAATTAACACCTCTGAACAGATAGATAAATACACACAGGGACTCAAACGACACTACTGAAGATATTTCTAATTTTTTTTGGTGAGGTATCAAAGAAACGCTCACTCAAATGGTGAAATTTAAAATCATACATAGAAATGACATTATGTGTATGAAATGGAAACATGGGCTGGAGATAGCTGGCAAGGCATGGTTTACTCTCTCTTTTTTTTTTAACAAACGATTCATTTTCTGATACAAAATGCTGGGTAGTGATTACAAGGAAGAACGAAATCTTTGCACTTCGGTGCCAACAAAACAATAAACTTGTCAACATGAAAAAAAAAGGGAAAAAAAAAACACACAATGTGCTCCTGAATGAAAATGAACTGTTCTCGGGAGGAAGGAACACACGGTAAGCACATGCACATAATACATAGCACATGATGGTTGGTAAAAGTGATGAGAATGCAGAATGAGAGGGGGGGTGGGGTAGGGTAAAACTAAAATGACTGAAGTCTTCAGTAACTATCCTGCTTAGACACACCATTACATAAACTCATAACTTAGATATTTTCCAATCTGCAAAATTAGACTTCTGCACAGCAACCTGACGGAGTGTGAATATCGCCTCAACTTATATTGTAGGGTCTTGGATCACATTTAAATAACATGATATTCATTCAAGAATGATTAAAAAGTTATAAAATTGCTATATATTTTTCATACAGTCTTTTGTCTCCAACCTATTTTTTTTTTTGTCTTTAGTTCTGTGTCAAGCTCATCAAGCACAACATTCATAACCATCCGAAATCCGCTTTCTTTAGATCTTTCAGCTAATTTGCAACCCACATTCGGCATAAGTTCTCCTCTACCTTTAGATACCCGATGCTGTTACCCAGTTTAGGAAAAATCTAGGAACTGACTTATTTTTTCATTGGTTAAGCTAAGTATTTTGCCACCTTTCTTCTCCTGTTATGTTCGCTCTACCCCAGCGCCACATCTCTGCCAAGCAAGTATGCTAAGATTCCTGTGTTTTTATTTCCATTTCAGCAAAGCATTACCCACTTGTCCAAAACAGTGTCACAAGATAAAAACCATTTGAAGTTAGTGGAATGGATGAATCAAATAGGTGGATGGTAAGATGTACAAAAACATGTCGAAATTGGGCACTCTCAATACAAGTTCCCTGTGTCAGTGAAGGAATGTGACGTTGTAAGCGTAAGAGACAAAGAAATGACGCAAGGCAGCTGAACTGTAAAAAAGGTAACAAGCAAAGCAAAAATAACGAACTGAAAATGAATAATGAAATGAAAAAAAAAATGAAATTCGGAAAATACCTCTTTTATAAGTGGTAATCGATACAGCCAACAGCAGGGGTGGTATCACATAAGCTCATTATAGACTGTATTTATGCAACACTCTTAAAATTTTCACTATTCTGCAAAGCAATCAAAGTTAAGCATTCTTCCATTTGCAGCACTTGTGCTTCACGACATGAATGCGATTGCAATGTTACTCGCCAGTCTTGGTGATTTGCCACTGTATAATATCCCAAGAGATTCTCTGACGACATATCTTCGCACGAATTAATGACACATAATCGGCTTTGGAAACAATAATTCTTTCAACTCGGGAAAAAAATTCTTCGGATCAAATCAAATAAAACGATGTCAACATCGGCGGGTGATGCAACAGAAAATGAAAATGAAGAATGAAAAATGCACAAAGGAAAAGAAAACTGGTGGAAAGGGTGGGAACAGTTTAAAAGAGGGGAACAGTACAGGGGGCATGGAACTACCTGGAGGTGGCACTGCCTGCTTTGCCATTTGGTACCTGGGTGGGGCGCGAGGATAGTCACATGAGGGGTATCGCTTCACTCGTGCTTTCAGCGAAAAAGCTGAAGGTAAAGGAAGATGCATGAATACATACAAATGACAATTCATCCATGAAACAGTCAAAAGATTAGATGGAGACTAAAATGTTGATGTATCCCTGCCACGTACTAGTAAAAGAGAAGAACATGTACCAAAGATGTGCTATCTTATCACATTAAAGTTAGGTAATGCTGCAAAACGGCATCACTGCACTTTCAGTTTCAACCACCAAGCTAGACCAGATTTGTGTACCTTTACTTAATACGTACACAGAGCAACAAAATGGTAAAACAGGCATCATCTTGGATAAACCATTTTCCACAATTCTGTCCTAAGGAAAGGGAAATGAGCAGGACAACTGGAAAATAGACATCACAGACACCAAAATAAATTCCCCGATACTGTGAGGGCATTTTTGTTATCCTATGACCAATAAGGGGAGGATTTCAGAATAAAGACAAAGGCTTTCATTTGTAAAACAAATTATCCCACTGCAGGACACCAAGGTTTGTTTTTGCAACAACGGTTGAACTTCACTATAAAGGTCTTAACACCAAAATGTTTGTTTTTCTGACAGCAGTGATGTGGCAAACAAACAAAACTGAATGTTTATTCATGATGGCAAATCAGGTTGTAAAACAAAAAAACTGAAGTGCAAGATCCAGACACACTACGGGTATTTGCATCAGAACTGCGAAGTTTTTTTCCTTATTTTCTAACAACAACAAACACGTTGTTATGAATATTCAGGAGAGTTGCAATCAGTTCATGAATATGCATTACAAGTACTACATCCTGCATGCATTTTACTAATGACCGTCTGTTAGTTAATGCCTTAAAAATCCCATCTTGGATTATCTTTGCAAGAGTCCATCCATCCTCCCTTCAAAACACTTCTAACGATTCTTTCGCGGGTTCCCTTTGTACTTGAAAAGTAGCCCAAACAGCTGGTAACTACATTCAAAACCAAATGCGGTCCATACCATGTATTAGCAGAAGTGGTCCTACCACAATTTGAATATACGACAAAGTTTCACAAGCAGTTTTATCACAGAAAGCAATAAAATATTCAAAATCATTGATTGCACTACAACAACAAAGGAAAAAACAAAAACAAAAAAGCAAATGATTATGGCTACATATAACTGGAGGTTACACATACTAAAGATACCAGAGCGAGAGAGAGGAGATTTGTTATAAACTGCAAGAATTCACGCCCAAGTACTGATGCACGCAAGTGTTAGGCTATGATGTAGCATGAGACGTTCTAACAGATATCACTGCACTCTGCTATATACAAATGGTCGACCTAATCTTAATCCAAAAGACAAGAAGGGCCTACAACAGGGGTGGCCAGTCTTTCTGAATTAAGGGACCACATTGCCACTTTTAACCTACAAGGCAGGCTTCACCAGTTGCAAGCTCACCCTCTCTATCTTCCTCTTTATACCAGCTCTCTAGTCTAGGTATGGATAGAAGAAAACATTTGCCGGCAGATTAGTTATCAAGCTGTTTTCTGTGAATGACGTTTTTACTATTTCCCCCCCCCCCCCCCTTTCTTTCACTCATTTTCTTTTTTCTCTTCAATTTTGAATTCTGTTAAAAACGTTTGTTTGGGAGATGCATGATATCTTTAAATGGGCCGCATTTGCCCTGTGGGCTGCAGGTTGGCCACCCCTGGCGGACAAGAAGATTTGTGAGAGCATCCATCAGAAACAAACAGAAGAAGAGAAGGGAGGGTGGTAACATGCGGCTGCTTACCATCTCTCTTAACGCTGCCATGTCTGCCGGGGGGTGAGGCAGACCCAAGAGACGAATTACTGGTGGTTTCCAAGCTGGACAGCTGACCTGAGTCAGAACTGTCGTAGATGGCACCTAGAAGACCAGGAGCGCACATGGGACCACTTGCTGCAATAATAAACAAGTTCTTATGAATATTCAGAATGACTTACAGTCAGATCATGAATATTCATAGCAAATCCCGAGAGCCTCAGATTGATAGAAAATAACCAAGCATTAGAAAAAAAACCTTTAATGTTGGCCTGCACTTGCTGTCTGACTATGAAAGAAAGAACAAACTACTCCCAAGGTCATGGATTATGCCTCGAGTGGATAGCCAGATCAGGTTGCTACCATGGCAAACTACAGTAATGAGTTTAGTGGTAACATTTCAGTTTAAGCTGCGAGCAGTTTGCATAATAGTGAGTGGTGCAGAAAAAAAGAAAGAATACATAGTTGGTTCGATTGCAACAGGTTCCAAAAGTTACGTATCTAGTTATATCATGGAAGTGCAATAATGACACATACTAATCTTAGTGATGAAAGTTATGAATGTATTGAGTGATTTTAATCTTGTCATGCAATGAGACATACCCAGGCACCATTTGATAATTGCACAAGCATTTACAGTGAGCAATGAAACACCTTCGCACTGAAAGCAGAGATGGGTACCACATACGAGGGATTTGACAAATGAGCGGTCGCATTTTTTTTTCTTTTCTGCAGAGCAATTTGCATTCTTTTCCAAGTTTGATACATTTTTCAAATTACAAAAAAGGCAAAATTTTCCACAAACGACTCGAGAGAGAATTTCCGCAAACTACAACTGCGAGAGTTTTCAAGAAATTATTAAGCACGCAATGACCAGAGTTTGCAGGGTCCATAAGCATGCATCACATATGAAGACTTTATCAGTTCTTACTAGCCATCGTCTATGCACTGTCATGATGGTTAACCCAGTAGCACAAGTATCAAAGAGAGGACCTAGCTTTACTTCTCTGCATGTATCACTGAAATACTATAATTGCAGGCAACATCTTGTTTATTTCTTGCTTGGGAATATTTCAAGAAATCCTGCTTTTTCATGACAGTGCCAAGTTCAGCAGCAATACTATGTGACTGCACCTCTTGCAAATAGGATTGCTCTATTTTTCATTTTTTCCGGATCTGCAGTATGCTTTTTAATCTGCAAAATCGCACATTTGTCCAACCCCTACCATAAATATCCCCAAAATGGAGGTCAAAGGAATACAAACCCATGGATGATTCAGCCAAAGCATATTTTTTGGTGGACATCCAACAAAGGTGAATACATAAAACTACTGATACTTTTCACTTCACGGCCAATAACATGTATCTAGAAATTCTTAAAGAAATCAAAAGGGGACATGCTGACACAAACCAAATAATTCCTTCTCAAGAACGGAAATGTTTCAAAGCATAACATGAATCCTAGTGATAGGTAAAGCACAAAATAAGTTCACACTTATGTGGTAATACATTTATTGGTAAATAAGCTAATAAGTTACACTGTTACAAAAGTCTGCACCTGCCCACACAGTGGTTTTCAAATATCTCACAACATGTATAATGAGTTAATTTAATATCTAGTCGCATTTCCTGTTATCAACAGACGTATCACATTCATGGCCAGATGCAATTAAAAGAAGGAAAATAAGACGTAAAATTCAGAATACAAAAACATTTTTTACGCTGTAAAATAACGAGTTACATCTCCTCTAACTTTGTCATAGAGGATTACGATTGATGGCCGAGATTTATCACTGCTGATAGGCTCTAGATATATTCTGTACCTAACACCAGCACACTGTAGGTGAGAGATCTCCGACATTTCTCGTGTAATGAGATTGATTACAGCTTCCCCTTTAACAATATCCTGTTTTCCAAAGAGGTCTTGCTGTTTCAACACCAAAACAAATGTTACGTCTCCACCTTAAAGTAATAGTCTCCAGTACTCCATGTACTACAACTACATACTAAGCACAAGATGCATTGGGTTCTGTTCTCAAGACACTGGTAAGCTCAAGCTAGTTATCACACACACAAACACATTTGATCAACCACACAAACGATCATAAATAGATTGGCAAGTGCGGGCAGGATCGCATAAGTTGACAAATTCAATGAAAACATCATAGATAGGACATTAATCCATCCTTCCCGCAGTGTGTTGTTGCTATTTCTGCCAACATTGCCTTACAACATTCAAAAGATGGAACCTTAGAATATTTGTGGTGGGACTTATGACACTAGTGCAATAAATGACAAGCGTTTTATTCAAAATGTTAAGCAGTGCCAATATTTTAAAATACAGAATGAAACATGGCTACTTAAATAACAAGTGAGCACCACATGATTTTTGCAAATGCATAATCGTTTATCCCTTGGTGAGGAATGAAATATCAAATTCATGACACTATGCTGACAGGTTTTATCATTTCACAGGTTACGGCCTAGTCACAGAATCTGGCTTTACTCACCAACAGTATGTCTTCTCTTTGGGTCCTGGTCCAACCTGCTACTTGTGGACCCAGCATCACTGCCACCGTACCCGCTGTCCGACCTCTGAGGGCTCAGCTGCCTCGGACCTTTACCACCTGTCGGCTGCTGCTGTGTTGTCTTGCGAATGGCCCTCCTTTGTTATTTAAAAAAAAAAAATACCAGAGTCTTCAAAGAGGTCCATCACAAAAACATACAGTTGTACAGGGGGACATTGGCAAATACATAAGAACATAACGATCATTCTGCATCATTCTACGAAACTGGAGCTGGCAACAACCTCTCATAGTAGTTAAAAAGCATACTTCATGAGATCCAATGTTTCCTTTCCGGCCTTACTACATGGTGCACGTACGCTCCGACAATTACAGCCGCGACCAATTTACCGAAATGACGGTGAGACTAAATTTAAACGAGATTGTGATGGTAAATTTTGTCACCTCTGGAAGCCATGTTTAGGTGAGGACGGTGGAGAGCTCCCTGGAGGGTTATCCTCTGATACCGATCCACGATCAAACTTCATATTCTTCATCCTTTTATCACCTTCCTCTGATAATGCCAGTATTTTCTTCAAATTTTTAGGAGATGTAACACCTGTGAAGGAGGAATTCAATGACACAATTGGTTAGGGATAATTCCCTGATATATTTGGAGACAGATGCCGTGATGTACAGGTGGAATGATCTCCGTTCTTTTCTCTTTTTGGGGGGAGGGGAGACTAATTTGCAAATGTTTGCCTCTAATGCAACATATCTGCTGTTCTACAAAAAAGGGGGAAAAAAAATTCCCTTTAAAGAAGGATGGAATATCGACTGAAAAACAAAGGAAGACAGGCAATGAGACCATTGTAACCAGGGACATCAAAATGTCAGGTAATTGGAATGCTTGTGAAGAGTTTTTTGTTCATTTGAAATATTAAATCTATCCCATGCCTGTCATGCTGATCAAGTTTTGAAATAATAAAAGTGGTCAAATGCCCTACTGAAATCAGTCTTCTTTGGCACATAGTTTGACCGAATACACTCAGCAAAGGCTATTCCAAATTCCGCTGAAATACGCATGGACTACAACGATGCAGGAAGTTGTTACTGGTTTAATTAAGCCAAGAGGACAATCAGTGATAAAGGAAACGCAACTAGTTTGTTCTCTCTCTGGGAATAAAGTAAATGCTTTTACCAAAAGAAGTCTTTGGAGCATCCTTGTAAATCAGCTGTTTCATTTTTTCCTCCTGTTGTTTGACATTGCTTGCCGAATGGGTTGGGGATGGATTGTGGGAGTTCGACGGAGACGACTGCGCTGACGTCGCCACCGAGTCCTTTGGTTTTCGTCTCGGCAAAGTGGCGAAACTCCCTGCAAAAAAGATTTAGTGTGGCACATTAAACAGTGTCAAAGAGAATGCTTCTGATACAAAGAACCTTAAAAAACTTTACGTGAGTTTAAAAATTAAGCGGTTTCATGATGCATTGTGACTTCAAATGACAGCAAATTATGAAAGAACATTTCCAACTCATTTGTTGTTACCTGGAAGTGGTAAGTTCAAAGGTTACTTGTTTGTTTGAATCGTTTGCATCAGTCTTATGAGACATTTGACCTTTCTTCAACATAAGGATTGTTTGATGAACAAGGACTAACATGATCCATTCAGGGAGTCTCACCAACTTATTCCTTCTCCTAAAATTTGCATTCCTTCCCCTAAAATTTGGATGGTACCTGAATCTTTCACTCTCCTCTATTTGACCTTCGACCTAAAATGACGCATCAAACTTTGTAACGAAGTCTCACTGGGGAATATCTATATTGGTCTGAATTACTTCTACCAGCCTTCATTTCTTGACAGGCTACATACAAGGCAAAGGCCCCAAAAATCACACCTTTGCCTATCATAAACCTCACCACACTCGGTCAAATCATTGCATACACTACTTACGAATTTTAATGAAACGCTGAATTATTGGAAAAGATATATGTTAGAAAGTCAATTTTGCAATTTATTTTAAGAAAAGCCGACTGTTGTTTGGTTGATAAAACAAAATATTTTCACGATATGGTAAGAACGCTTTCTACGATGTATATGATGCAAATATTTGCAGACATGTAGGCACTATTAACATGTCCTCTAATCGACTGAAGTGGGTACCTACCGGTGTTAGAGGGTACAGGCTCACACTTGAGGGACATTTCTCTCAGTTCTTCTTCGTCTTGAAGAATCTTGACATTTTCCAAGTACAGAATAACCCTCCTCGCCATCTGAGCCTAAATTATGAGGAGAAGGAAATGAATATTCAATTAATTGACTAGAATGTTAACTGCTTTATAGTTCAAATGGTATACTGGACACTGACTGTGTTCTAAATAGCAGGTATTGCATCACGAAATGCAACGCGCTTTCTTGCACTTGCGATGTACTTCTCGGAAGGCACCGTTTTGGCTCCAGTGCACTGCGACTTGTTTGCAAAATTTCGCGAGAAAGCAGATGGAGTCATTTTTCGGCAAATCGATCTCCAAGAAGGAAATGCAAACCACAAGCAACAAATCATTAATATGTTCGTATCAATCACACAGATCAGGAGCTGCAAGAGCTGTACACTAACTGTTGAAAATAAACAAGTTCATTCTCAGACAAAATTCCTACGACACCAAAATGAAAAATTGCTATACAGAATCATACTTAGTGTAGCACTTTCTTGTTACACAAATAAAAAACAAAACAAATATTTCACTTTTTCAAATGCTGGACACGATATATCATTGCAAAACTTACTATAAAAATAAGCTTGTAACACGTAATCTGAAGGGAAACTATACTGTGCGAAAGAAGCAATCAATCAAAAACAGCCATCTGTACAACACCATGTGTGGGTGAAAGCCACAGAATGCTTACATTTTGATTTGGGAAAGGGGTCGATAAAAGAAAGTTACTTTCACTTGGATTTTACAAAGTGGATTTGGAAAAAAGCTACAAGCTGTTCATGAGTCACAATGTGCTGAGCCAGAGTATGAGTAGAGAGTGGAGGTCAACGATTAACTGGAGTAGCCTCGTTCAGTTTTGATTTTTGGTACCTGGAAGGAGTACCGTAGGCATATGCAAAGCTTTCAAGTAGTAGGCTTGTACCTCACAAATGATTTCTGGACCAAAAGTTTCAAGTATTTTAACTTGCAGCTGCTGAGACCGATGCCGTTGGCAACCTTCCGGCCCAACAACGCTGTTTTGGCAAATGAAATGCAATGATGGAAATGGCCTATGGAATGGCAAGTTTACTGTCCATCATGCAAAGAGACGGAATGTTCAGACTTTCCTGACATCTGCAATTAATTTCTGCAGGTTTTTTTCGTTCTAACGTCAGCACACTCATGCCTCTGAATTGACTTGTTAGCTGTATCTACGGCTGCTGGGTTAGTAGTACTTGGAAATCACACTTTTGAAGCAGTGCTCAGAAGTTTTTGGGGAATGGGACCATTTCTCCACGATGTTTACATCTTGCCATTCATTTCCTCTTGGTGGATAGAATTGTCTACAAAAAATCTTTCCCACCATGAGTCAACCTATCACAGGATAACATTAGCCCGTAACCTGCGCCACTCTGTTGAACTTGGATGCCAAACTTCCACATAGAACTGACAGATATCATCAATCGAACAGGTTGCAACAGAAAGCTTTACTTCATCGTTTTCCATCTCTAGATAATTAATTTAAACAATTGATGAAATGTGACCCCTGTCATAAAGTGCAACATTATAATACCATGATATGGGTACTCTGCCGACAAAACCAAATGATAAAGCATCAAAGTTGTACTTAAGATATCTGCAAAAGAGGGCGTCTAAATGTGATTACATGGTAGACTGTCATGACCCCTAGATGACCTTTGGAAATACTTTTTAACCCCCCTCTCAAGTGAAGCACGAACCCATGACATCGAACTACATATATAGACATTCCCACAAAATTGTGTACATTCTCAGACTTGTCAAGTCTAAAAATTTCACCACAAATCCCACAATTTCAGTCAATCGTTCCACAGAGAACATATTGTATGTCGTGGTGAAAATCACTTTGATGCAAATGGGAAATTTCCTAGTTTAGACCAAGATAAATGCTTTAATTTGCACTGTCTGTGGTAAGCTCCTTTTGAATCACAGAGGCATCGTTGTCAGAGAAGTGGCTAATTTCGCAAAAAATTCTCTCTTGGAGACACTGCTTAAAAAGGATGAAGATAAAAAAGGCTAATTCTCCCAAGTTCAGAAAACCCCTAGGTTTGCCATTTTTGAGGTTGGTAAGTTTGCATTGTGAAGAAGAGGAAGAATGATTATATGTGACATTATACAAAATGTGACAATTGCAATTTCGTGACTGGGGATACTGAATTCACTCTGTGTCATACCTAATCTCAAATTCCTTCATTACATCATCAAATCATACATCTATGCAGGGTTTGCTTGAATTACAAACACTGGTCACCAATAAATAGTAAAGTCCATATGTAGTTTTATCGACGGATTTTCAAGAGGTAGGGGGACAAACTCACACAAAACGGGGTATGCAATCACAAAACAAACTCGCATGGGGGGTTGAGGGGAAATGGTGTTGATCTCACCTGAGGAAATTTTTCATATTTAACATGCAAAAGAGATACAAAATAGTTTTTTGTTCCATTTGAAATAGCAATAGCCTAATGTCGAGTCTACTTCAGAGGCTGAGTGGATCTTTAACGGGAGAAAGATCATTTTAGGGGAATGGACTCAATTTCAAGGAGGTCACCATTTCATGGGGTGGCAACTTTCACTTGGGGGTAGGCAGCTGAACTCTAGCACCCCACATTGAGAATACTGATATGTGTATACATATACATATGTCTGCCAAATATTCCCGCCAATGCTGGGAAAATTCCTTGCTATCAACGTACACAAAACAAGAAGGGGAAAAAATATAGTCTGATTTAACGACTGTGCAATGGGATGTTGTCACAAGTAAATCATTCTTTTCTCCCCCTTCATATTCTGTTTTCAGCTCCGGAGCACAGAGAGTACAACAGCGAATATCTTGGGGGACATTTCCAATCATTCAGTACAATTACTTTAAAGGGGCCATACATTAAATTTGATTTCTCCTGTTCTCTGAGCATTTTGTGTACACTAAAGCTCTGCCCACAGCTGTCAGATTTTACTGTCCACTTGATATTAAACACTTGTTTTTAACAGTAGATGTGCTTTGGAGATCCATGGGGTATACCCAGTGCAGCTTGCACCTCATGTTGCTCTCAAAACGTGACGATGAACTCTGCTCAGGAAAATGTTATCACGCTGTTCACCTCCATGGAAAACATGGTAAATTGCTCCACTCAACTTGCCCCTCCCCCACCTAAATGAAGAAACTGTATGTATACCAATGCCAACATTGCTTTGTGAGGGATAGTTTTGTTCTTGAGTTGACCACCATGACCAAATTGTAACATTTTTAAAACATGGATGGATGGAAAGACATATTTATAGTAATGGTAAATCAAGGATACGTTGTTGCGGGGAGAATGAGTGGGTACAGGAACAATGATCATGGCATATCAATTACTTTTTAATATACCAGGAAGATATCTGACTGTGATATGCACTCCATTTGTTTATACTAAATGGTCAATATTAACCACTTTTAAAATTCTTTCCTGTGCACCACATTTCCCAGAAAATGTCGGAATAGAAACATGGACGCATGAAAGAAATGATGTAAATTTCATGATATACAAGAACATCTCTGGAAGGAGAAGGACATTGTTGAATTTATGATCCAATTAATCCAAAAACAATGAAGAACAGCAGTTCAATTAATTGCTATGTTAATCAAGGTTCCTCACGATCTGGCTTCTTCCATTGCCCACCTAAATAACCTTTGACCCCCCTCAAGCAATAGCTTCTTGTATTCCTGAAGAGGAACATTTTGCAAAGAGTTTAACATCAATCAGAAGGCTATATATTGTTGATATAATTCTGTTTGTTATCACACTGCCATCTCCGCTATTTAAAAGTCACACGTCCGCCTTTCAGCGATTGACCGATGGCATCGAACGCTGCTATCAGCAAGCGACCGATAACATCAAACACAAAACTGGTGTGGAATACATGTAAAAATGTCAAGCACAATACATCTGAGAAAATAAAGCAAACGAAAAAGCCACATCAAACAACCATATGACTACATCATGGTCTACCACTACGGTATTATGCAAAGTATGGTGTACTTATAATGTGTTAGTATGATAAATTATGAAGGGCAACAATGACAGACTGCTCAATACCAGCCACTACTACAGTCACATCAGGGAGAAGAAAAGGATGGGACTCAGCTTGGAATATCACTATATAGCACAACACATATATATATACTGTAGGTCAGGGACTATTGGGAAGCCACTGAATACACATACTAGAAGGTAAATCCCATGAAATACCCCACATACAAGGTTTAAAATGCAAGGGTTTGACAAATACGAGTCCCTTCATGCGATGTCTTTTTACATATCATGCACCAAACTGGTAAATCACAGAGATACATGTCATTCTTTTGTACTCACTGAGCATTAGTGTTGTTGTGATATGAAATTTTCTTTATGGATATTGTGAGCCATTTTCCTTCAACTGCTGAACAATATCCCAACATCATAGGGGGATAAAAGTTGCAACCAAAGCACAACTGAACAAATATGTGTCAAACTGTGCATTGTGCACAGTGGTGACATAGGAGGCCGACATAAACATTTTAGAAGTCTAACCTAACATGATACTTTCCAAGCATAACACAAACCAAACCAGTTGGCTCAAAATGTTGAAGTTAAATGTAAACACAAGGTCAGACTTCTTTGTTTCCATTTACGTTATTTACTAGTAGTATGTATTCCGTTCTAGAAACTTTCATGCTTGCTTCCATGAGTGTGTACATGTGACGTCCCTTCGTTCCTTTCGCGAACGACGTCGGGAGCAAAGCGTCATGGCAATGTCATTTGCTGATGCCACGATATCACAACAACACTACTGAGCATCGTAACAAACGCATGCACCAAACTGTGAGATGTACATAGTACGAGGAAAACACTCACAGAGTCAACATTCGAGTTTGCAAGTAAACCTTGTCTTGTACAGAATGCAAAAAGGTGCAACTTAGAAAAGCAATCGACGTCTCGCGGGTTGATGATGACTACATGGATTCTAGAGTGCAACGACGACGACAGGATAATGCCGGCCGAAGTGATACGACGTGGTGACCTCGTTTCTTGCCGTGATGGCCTTGTTGATGATATTTTGAAAGGAAAAACTGCAGGCAGCAACTTCATAAACACACACACACACACCTAAAAGAATCCATAAACTGCAACATCACCGGCCTAGCTGACAGAGAATTTATGACAACTTCTCTTAACAAATGTCAAAATGAATGCATCACTGTGGTGATATTTGTGGTGATATTTTCTGCTGTTAGAGGTGTCACTCAGTGTTGACGTTTCATGTAGGACCTACACACTTGGCTTGGTTCTTCTTTCAATATCAGATATCAATATGCCTCTGAGAGTTCAAGAGGGGAAAATCTGTTGCTAATCCATTACTATACATACATTTCACAGGAAAATTTAGAGAACAGCTCTCCTTGGCAACAAATTCTTTGTTCCAGACACTGAATTTTCACAAACACCACACCTTTGAATTGATGATAGTTGATCACTGAAGTCTTCAAATAAAAGCTTCTTATCAGGATTTTGCCTCTGAGGCCAGCCATGCTTCATTTACTCATCCAAAGCTACCAATTATTACAATGTTATGTTGGTTCATTTCTTTTTGGCAACTTCACTTCCTTTTTTGTGTGACAAAATGTAGGATTATAATTGGGAAACAACTTTACAGGGAATTTATCACAATAGTCGTCATTTCAATTTTTCATTTTATAATTTTTGAAATACCTGACTGCTGCAATGTCTACAAACTGGCAGTATATATAAGAAGACAGCCTGAGTATGCCATTGAATGAAACAACAATAATACTGCCATGTGAATCGGTTTGTTGGATGAGAAGATATCACTGCAGGGAAACTTCCCACAATCGACTAAATCTAGATCTGCATTGTCATACACATTTATGACATCAAATGAAATACTGCCCCCCTCTACTCTTACCAAAAGTTGCTATTGTTGTAGTTACCATGTTCTTCAGATTCCTTTATGTATTCATCACACCACCCTTCACTAAAATAGCTCATGATGACTTTATAGGAAGAACGTTGTCATATCAAATTAAGACGTTGATGTTTCCTTTCACATTGCTGATATCATGTTTTTTCTGTAGTTTTCACACATTTAATATGCTTCATTCGTAAATGGAGATACTACCGCCATACTTTGAATTTATGTAATCATCAGCGCAAAGCAAAAGAATGCTCTTGCTGTTAAATTGCACCCTTTTGCATTCGATGGTCTTGCCCGTTTTGTTCATGATGTCCGTAATAACTGTTACGATGCTTAAAAAGTTCAGTATTAGAGCTATAGATACGCTGTCACCCGTTGGATCTTATAAACGGTAAAACACCTTAACCTTGGGACAAGAACTTGATGTAGCTAAAATTATCCACACTCCCTGCAGGTGTCTAATCGGTATACAACGAACGCTGTACACAATTTTAAAAATATATATATACATGTTGCTCCTGGCAAACCTGGTTTGAAGAATAAGATAGTAATTGTATTGTTAGTAGACCAAAGAAGGGATGCACTTGTATGATGGCTGGAGGGGGTGTGGGGCGAGCTGGTCATGATTTGGAAAATGTTTACAGGCAGCTGTTATAAACGTTGTTCCCAAGACTCACTTGTAAACAGGCCTTTTGAGCTTGTAACTTTGTGATGAGAAAAGAAAAGAGATAACGATGACAGAGCAAAGATAACAAAGGCCGGAAAGAGAAAAAAAAATTTGATAGACAAAGAGCAGCCACACAAGCTGCATAAGACAGGGAACAAAATTACTGTATCGTCATAGGGGAACAGTTATGGTGCTGGATTTAAAATTTCCATGAAAGGATGGAAAGTTATTGTTGGGAAAATTCTACATTCTTGGTCAGTTTCCATTTTCTAACTTCTATTTTGAGGCAGCACAGAAAGGTCAAGGACTTGACGATTCCTGGCCAGGTGAGGGGAAATTCACAGACAGTACTTTCAAAACTAGTAAGCGATACTAACTTAGATATTCTGTTGGTGAAGCAGTATTGAAACACTTACAGATGTCAGGATGTGTACATAGGCTAACTGTCATCATTTGAGATAGGCTACACAATACAGAAAATGGTGGAAAAACAACTGGCCTAGAAGGACACCAGGATTCCAAAGGACACTCATGCATAGACTGGCAGTCCGCTGATTTAAATACCCCCCCCCCCGAGGTTGTAGGAATCGAGGAACAAAAAAAAATCCTTTTGTGTAAATATTTCCGAAATAAGGAAATTAGAAAGGGCCATGAAAGGTATACCAGATACTCTAGGTGGGAGGTTCAATGAAGATTGGAAATTCAGCAGCGGTGAAGGCTACCAGTGACAGCTGAAGGAAGTTGCAAACCCTATAAACCATGGAAAGTTAGGAGCATAGGAAAGAATGCAGAAAACGATTTCATAGGATAAAGTTTTCTTGGCCGAAAGCACCTGAAGTTATCCCTTGCTTGCTGTCAAAGAGTGACAATGCAAGGGTATAACAATACATTCTCTTCAATACATGTCATGTTGTACATTATACAGTTTTGTAGATGTGTAACGTGTTCCACAAATGCAAACATACTGAATCAGACTGACCATTGAAAAAGGATAATTTCTTTGGATGTGTGTGATGAAAATTACTGAAGCCCGACAGCAGCCCTCATTTCATATCATGCTGACAAACCACCTGGGTGTGTTGTGTCCTGCCCTTTAACAGATGTATATGATATTGTACCTAATTTGTTATTTTCTTACAGATAAAAGTAGGTGCAAAAATATAGCAAATTATAATGCCACTATCAATGAAAGCCTTTATCATTTGAGAGGACTACAGCCAGATATACATCTCTGGTAAGGAAGCTGTTATAGACATGAACCTACAGTGAACACACAATCAAGCAGTCCTAGAGATTACTCAAGCAATGCTATTGCGGCTAATCGAATCTTTTTTGACCTGGCCAGAATCACTGTGCATATTTCATGTAGGCACTTACTAGTCAAATTGTGGTCCTATTAAAAGTTAAAAGTTTATTAAAAAGTCTGGAAATGGTATTCTCCTGTCATATTTGGCATCTTTTATGATAAACATTACTTTCTACACTGTCAGAGTTGGTCCCTGCAATATGCATAGCGAAATCTACCTCATAAGAGAAAATCACGTCTGGCAGCACATCACTATGTCCACTAGTAGAAAATTGTAAAAAGACCAAAACAAAGAAGAAAATAGAAGACCACTACTGCAATAATTCCACCAGAGGGGGAACATCTCTAAGGCAAGCAACCAAAAACTCTTTCTGTAGGAATCAGTGGGCTGTTCTAGTACTCTTCGGTTACATTTAGTTTAAAAAAAGTTCCACATATATTTCTGATTAAAACGGCACAAAGACAGATTTAATACTTTTAGGCTTTTTCATTTCCACAGTCAGGTGTCACCAGGCCGAAAATGTGAAACAGAAACGCCAAGTCTGACATCCACCGAGTCAGTCACGTCTGTTTGGTGAGACGACACTGCTCCGTATCAAAATTGTATGTGGCAAGTAACTGTCGAATATGTTGTCTGTGTTAAAATAATCACGACAAAGCAACGATGGAGGATAAAAAGGCAAAGCAACAAAAACATCGTAACAAGCTATTCGCATGCATTGAACGATTTTAACCTTCACTTTTTCACGATATCATCACACAAATCAGGGTAACAAAAAACCTGATCCGATCACCTGATCGAGCCATCTGATCCAAATACGCTTCCCTGCTTTCACCTTGGCATATTCAAAGAAGAATTTAAACACATAGTTTTGATGTGAGCCAAAACAAACGTTTAGAACCTTTGTAACACAAGAGGATATTCCATTCAGCCTACCACACTCCCTCTTTTTTCCACTGCCTGCGGGATACTCCCATCAGTTTCCATCACACTCTTAGGAAAACATCACTTCTTGTGAATCTTACCTCTTCCCACATTTTCTTTGGATTAAGGGCGGCTGAGATCCTTCTCTCTCTGCTCCTTTTCCTTGGTAGAGTACCTCCTGCTCCCTGGCCACTGTTGGGGACTAAGAGATGCTTAGGATCCTGTTCGACAAACCAAACGAAAACCAAAAGAGTTTAAGGGAAGTAACACGACTGAAGTGCCACCTCTAAGAAACTTATTTCTTGAAAGAACATCACCGTCAGCTGAATGAGCTATTTTGTCAATAAGCTACTTTGTCTGTGAGCCATTTTTTTTCCTAAAACTTTTCTGTGTGCATAAATATTGATTTAAAAAAATCCTTTTTTCTTCCTGTTAAAAGAGGGCACTATTTCCCTTCAAGTGATCGCCAAACTTTTTGGCAGAACTGGTACGTATGGGCAGTTGTGTGTGGCACAGCAGAAGGGGATGAGAGCATCATCTTTAGGAAGATTATAACTAACTTTTGTTGCAAGATTTTTAAATCGGCAACAAGTTGGCTCGATACACATTGCATTGTGACTACTTAGTCTGCTGTGAAACATGCTAGAAACAAATTTCTGTTTTAATGGGATGATCTTTACTACGGTGCCATCTGCACAGGCAGAAATTGCTCACCCTTTTCTATGCTCTGAGGCTCTATTTCTCACTATTTATTGGCAGGGTTGTTCTAATGGATAACAGTTTCTAATGCACAGCGTGTATCAGAACTGAAAGCCTACCCTTACAGATATTTAAAGAAAAAGACAAAACAACGAAAACAATATTTAAGACTGGACAAAATCTAATTCTGCAATAGACAATTCAAAATTGCTTAAATTGTGTTTTAACACGAGTTCTTCTGAAAGACATTTCACACACAAATTTCTGAATTTAAGTTATCAAACAAATAACAGCAACTGCAAAAACTTTAGAACAACACAGTGAGACCTTTGAATGAGCGTCATAAAATCAACGTAAACTTGGAGGGAGGTCATGATTTTTGTCAGCACATTGCTACAATGCTCATACTGTTCTGCAAGGTTTGAAGTTCTCACATTAAATGTGGCCAAGATACTGGTTACCTTCACAACGAAGCAGCATTCGCAACAAATATTGTCATAAACGTGGACTACGGGTAAGATGAAACCAGGTAACATTTGAAGTACTTACATAGACTCCATTGCCCAAATTGTTTATGTATCGGACTTCTCGCGCTATCATCCTCAACTTCTCGAAGTTGATCAATCCATCCACTTCGGTTTTGTTCCCAAGATGAATAAAAGTTAAGTCCTTCTTGACTACAGGGAAGAATGGAAGCTGCAAAAGAGTAAAGAACCACAAATTTGAACCGCATAAAAAGGAAAATATATCTCACACACAATAAGCGAGTTGTGGGGAGACAGACAAAGGAGAGACCCTGTGCAAATCAAGCAGATAGTCTCGGCAACAATTCATGTGGTAATAGAAGAAGAGTATTATTCATCAATTTTAAATGATTCTCACAACGGATAAACACTTGGGCATATGTCTCTTAGGAGAATGTGTGCAGTAAATCTATACACCAAGCAGACATGCAGAGATAACAAGATCAGATTGAAGGATGAATGGAAAGACAAACAGACAGAAGGATGGACAGAGAGAAGGACAAACAGAACAGACAGGCAGATAGACAGACAGATAGATAGACATACAGATAGACTGATGGACAGATAGACAGTCAGGCAGATAGGTAGATAAACAGACAAGGCAGACAAACAGACAGATAGACAGACAGATAAACAGACGGATGGATGGACAGGCAGACGGATGGACAGAAGTCAGTTAGACAGATAGACAGACAGACAGACAGACAGACAGATAGACAGACAGACAGATAGACAGACAGACAGAGAGACAGATAGACAGATAGACAGTAAGCAGCAGCGGTATATCGATATTATCGATAATATGTATATCCCGATTTCAGGAATATTATCGATATCCACCTTAAACTATATCGATATATAGAAAATACTATAATATAGAAAAATATCGATAATATAGACTGCTACATCTATAACTATATATCGTTACTCCTACATTCATGGAAACCCTGTTTCAAGATTTACCGCAAAGTTCACGCTAAGTCAGTCAAAGCACATCCAGATAATTTATTTCTGTGTCAAACTGCCCAGATTCACGCCGTCTAAAACAGCTGTTGTGTAGTGAATGACTGGGGTATGCGTGTTCACAGTACTGATTGGATATACTCTAGAAAAGCCCCGCCTCCGATCCTGTAACTCACATTGTGCGACACAGACCCTTCCCGCATGATGTAACGTACACACATTTTACTCACTGAAAACCTATATTTTCATTGCACCGATATTTATCTACGAGACTATATTTACAGAAAAAGTCTGTATTTATCGTTTTATGCACGTCCCCCAATAGTCCAGTACATCGCGCGACCTGCAGTAAAAGCCACATAAACCCTTTCCATATGTAAACGACGCACACATTCCACTCACAGAGAACCTATATTTTCATTACACCAATATTTATTTGCGAGACTATATTTACCGAAAAAGTCTATATATCGTTTTAACATGCCGCCCAGTGGTACAGCATCCCACACGACCCGCAGTTACAAGCCACACAAATCCCGCATATAATGAAACATTTCACTCCCCCAAAACCTATATTTTCATTGCCCGATATTTATCCACAGACTATATTTACAGAAAAGTCTATATTTTATCGTTTTAAAACACGATGCGCTGCACTAGAAAATCCGTATTTTCATCGCGCCGATATTTATCGACGAGACTATATTATAGAAAAGCTTCTATTTTATCGTGTTTGATACACGGCGATAATAGGGAGAAACTACTCTAATGTCTGTATATTTATGTTTACCTGTATTTTCACTGCCCCGATATTTATCGGCGAGACTATATTATAGAAAAGTCTGTATTTTATCGTGTTTGATAAACGGCGATAATACAGAGAAACTACTATAGTATCTGTAGTCATGCGATTGCACGTGGTCAGTACTGAAGGCAAGCGGCGGCCTGCTCACGCTCACATCCATATATGGCTCTTGCCCCAGCTTTCCCCGCCCACAACACCTGTTGGTAGCTCGCGATGAGCGATCTGATTGGACAGTCGGTTTCCAAAACAACACACCAGTGTATGAGAATATCTAGTATCTCACCAAAATACCCCTTGGGTAGCACGATGAGCATACGATGCATAGCAGTTTTTTTTTTTACCAAATGTACAAGGTGCTGCTGTTGAAAGACAATAATAGCTGCCACTTTTGTTTTCATATAGTAGTTACGGAGCGTAGGTTCACTAGTTACACTATTCAGGTAAGGCGTTCGGGATAGGGTAAAAATGGGTTCAAGTAGGCAAACATACACCTCAAACAATTCACATGGGGAAAGGAACATTTGAGAATACGAGGATGGGGTGAAAATTAAGTAGAAAAAAAATAAGTTTCAATACACTTTGTGTCAGTCAAACTGCTCTTTTTTTGAAGTATCGTAAAACATGTGTTAAGCCCACAATTTGGGTCCATATGTGCAGTAGCACATTGTGTGTACCTGTTCTGCGAAATTATCGATAATATCGATATTATGTATATTTTGTTGCCGATATATCGATATTTTCTTTTTGGAATATCGCTACTGCTTAATAGACAGATAGACAGATAGACAGATAGACAGATAGACAGATAGACAGATAGACAGATAGACAGATAGACAGATAGACAGATAGACAGATAGACAGATAGACAGATAGACAGATAGACAGATAGACAGATAGATAGATAGATAGATAGATAGATAGATAGATAGATAGACTGATGGACAGATAGACAGTCAGGCAGATAGAGAGACAGATAGACAGACGGACAGACAGTCAGTTAGACAGATACACAGACAGACAGACAGACAGATAGACAGATAGATAGACAGATAGACAGATAGATAGATAGACAGATAGACAGATAGATAGATAGATAGATAGATAGATAGATAGATAGATAGACATACAGATAGACTGATGGACAGATAGACAGTCAGGCAGATAGAGAGACAGATAGACAGACGGACAGACAGTCAGTTAGACAGATAGACAGATAGACAGATAGACAGATAGATAGATATACAAATAGAATGACTACTGGAGGGGAGAAATCAATCTGTATTGTAATCAAAAGCAAATTCTAGAGATTATTCTCACCAGTGGTGGTTGAACATTTTCTGCATTCAGGAGATTTCTGTACTTGGACATGTTCCTGGAGGGATCTAGGAATTCTGTTAGATCTTCAAACATCTTGATATATTTACTTGGTACTTTGTCCCATGTGCTTTTCAACCTGCTCACAGAACCTTGGCCTAGTCCACTTATCAGCGAAAACATGGAGTTGAAATTTCTACAGTCTTTGCAATGTTCTGAGGAAAAAAAGGCAATAATTGTGAAACTAATAAACAAAAGGCAATGTAGATACTTGGCATGATCCCAGTGGGACGTCTTGAAACCATGTTTAGGTCTTCAAATCGTGATGAATGTTTTTCCTTTATTATCCCACCCCCCTTTTTTTTGTCAAATGACTCTGAAAGTGAAACACTATTACATGCAGTTATACAAACAATAAGTCCGACAAATTTTCTACGTGTCTCGAAACCATTAGTGGGCAAGCAGAAAAGGAACATAAACCCTTGAAGGAACACTTACTTGCAATTTTGATAAAATGTTTCAGTATCTTAGCTCTCTTGACCATGGATGACTCCAGGCAGACTTCAGAAACTACCCAAAACATCTCCAAATTGACAAGCTGGCAGGAAAAGAGAGAGAGAGAGAAAAACTTTAAAATGAAAGAGCATTGTCTGGAAATTGCAAAAAACATCTGCTTAGAACAGTCCTACATTTCCTATGAAGATTTGTCATACTTCCCGCCTGTCACTTCTACGATAGATTGTTACCTCTGCCGTAAGGGTGACCAACCTTTGGCCCGCAGGTCAAACGTGATTGGCGAAGAACTGTGCAGACCCTAAACCTCTTTTGAATGGAAAGAGATGCTGCATGAAGTCAATACTACCAAATTTTTCACATGCCTACATGCAAACTACTACTTCATTCAAACATCTACAATCTCTGAACTGCAACACTTTTTGTTTGATTTTTGCAGTGCAAATAGTATAAAGAGAAGGATATTTGAGGGTGGGCTCGCAACCTGTGCAACCTGGCACTAAGGTCAAATGTGGTCCCTTAATTAAAACAGTTTGGCCACTCCTGCTCTGCTGTTTATGAAACTAAAGATGTCTTACATCTTCAAACTCTTTTAGGGCATCCGAGTCTTGCACAGGCCTCGGTAGTTCAAACAAGTTGTCGATGAAGTCTGTGGATTCTATTCGTTGGAAGATCTTATAGTCTCGTAAAGAGAGCTGAGTTGCCACTTCGATAGGATCGAGCTGGAGGAAAGTCACGCTAGACTCCTTCAGTAACTCCTTTGGTGAGAGAGAAACAAAAACCAAATATGAAAAGGTGATAAATAGTATTATAAACATATGCATGAAGAGAACAAGGTGAACTATATCTACCACCAAGATCTCATATTACCATGTAATTAATTCACACCAAATATCAGGTTAACCTTTATATAAATTATAAACCAACTCCCATGTTTGTTACCTGTGCTCAAAGTTACAACAGAAAAATTCCAATAATACCTGATTGATAACTGTGGTTGGGTTTGTACTGCTATATTGCCCTATGGTCTACGGACTCCGCAATGTGCTTGGGTAGACTATGTGGGTTTCAGAAGTAGACGTGGACATTACATGTTAGATATATTAGCCAATTTAGTACGCTACTTAACTTTCTAGTGCACAAGAAATCATTTTCCTTTTTTTCTATTTTTTTTACAGAAAAATACAAAACAGACTTACGACTGCCAGTTCATCAGATACAAGAGTTTCTGATGACATATTGTTTCGTAGGAAGAGTCTACCGCTCAGACTCAATTTCTCTGAAATGCTACATTGATGGTCGGGTAATCTCTTCTGCTTGACCAAGCCACCCTGACCGACAGTCACCTCACAGAGGCAGTACTGGCCAGGGGTTGTGTCTGTAATCCCAAATTCTTGAATTGCCAACATCACAATTTCTCCAGCAGTTGTTTCCTAGTAAAGTTACAAAAAAAAAAAAAAAGAAAGCACATTTTAATACGAAAAGTATAATGCATAGGTTTTAAACTGACAACTTGTAAACTCATATATTTAAGATCAAACACATTTAAGATTTAGAGTTTATTGATATGTTTACATGGCCATGCACAAACTGAAGATTTTGTGGCAAACTATCATACGGTATTACATAAAGAAGGTAAACTAGCACTGACCTCTATGAATCTGAATCTTTGACACTACACAACTGCATGATGACACACATTATTACATTGATCTATCACGCAAACTGTATGACCGATCAGACATTCAGGTATTGGAGATACTTGTTGGGAGACGGTAAATCCTGAGCTCTGCTCACAAGAAAACGACTTTTGAAATTATTAAAAGTAACAGCTCCTGCATACTCCACGAAAGATGCCACACACCGAATGTGACCTTGTTTTATTCATGTGACCTGGTAATCTTAAGACAATGGTTTGCAAGATAGTGACAATTATCAAACAGAGACACATACGCACTCGTGACACAAGCACTGATGCTAACTTGATGGCATAATGAATACCTGCATGCCCCCCCCCTCCCCCAGGCCAACAACTAACATATAGAAGAAGAATTGTGAAAAGCCCATGAATACTTGTGCAAGATGCTCACGGCCACACTGACAATCAATGCAGGCCGGTGCAAGCTGACAGAGGTACAGGGATTTAGTCGGTGGTACCTGCCACTGATTGAACAGACAGGACAGTCACAGTGTTAGCGCACTATTTTGCAAATCTCCGGCCAACAAGGGATGAATCTCACCTTATGCACGAGGAAGTATTTGCACGATTGGTCGGCTCTGAATATTTTGAGGACATCGTCTGGTACGTTGCTTTGGTAAGGGTAGTTGTTATCGTAAGATGCAGTGTAGGAAGAAGTTGTAGAAAGGTCAGGATTACTGTTACTGAGGTATGGGTTGCTCCCTAGGCTGGCACTTCTGTTATGACCCTGACTGGATGAGGTTGATGCTGTGTCATCCAAGCCTCTTCCAGAGCTAGTGACCAAAAAAAAAAAAATACAAGGGAGGGAGGGAGGGAAAAACATGTAGTCAAATGTGTGAGGCTCCAATTCATCAATAGCTTTTGTCAATATGACTTTTTGAAGATCCATACAACAAAGCAGATGAAGAAGGCCATTCATTAGAGAGGTGGATGCTCAATCTTTTGATCCAACAAAGATGTTAGGTCATTCTTTTATGGGTATCACCTTTAATTTCTCATGGGGAGAGAGAGATAGAAAGGGGGGAGGAATGTAGATGGCCTCTGTGATAAACTTTGTTGTGTTGCAACCAAGAAGCAAAAGCTCATTGTGCAATCACTAAAATCGGTCTAGAGACGTTAAATGTTCTCGCACCGGTTTGACACTGAGGTTTTTCAAATCAGATGCACTTTTCGCAGAATTATGAGTTTTTGAGGGTAACTTCAGTAACATGTAGAGGTTACTGCAACCGTGGGTGCCCATCTTTGTCATGTTCACCAGAGGTTTAAAGATCACAGAGGTCCAATTAACCGTGCACAGCACAGATTAAGAAGTTTCATGGCAGCACTAGCAATATGACTGGTGGGGGGACAACATGACCTTTTTTTTTTTTCTATCATGAAATGAAAAAGAAATCCACTGCTATAAGGTTAATTCTTGGTAATGTATCAGGCAAATAACTGGATGGATATGAAGTCTGGCAGAGCCGTGAATCTCCCAACACAGGATGTGAATTACGTCTCCACCAGAAGAGCCAGTTGATCAACCAACTGCTAGGTGAATTCTTGGAATCACATCTTGGCGGGGTGGAGTAGGCAATCAAAGGACTGAGAACATGGTCAATGACGGGATCACATCTTGTCCCAATGGATCGTCTCGGCTGTGGGGTGAAAATGGTTTGCCTTAGAACTCTCATCGCCACCCCAAGAAGGAGAGCACGAGCAACACTTCTGTTGAATACGTCAATGACATGGTTGACGATACACACAGGTCACTGACCCACCCACAGACACAACAATACCGACCCCATGTGTATCCTTCTCAACCCCCCCCCTCCGAAAACCAGGTAATAAGAATAAGATATGACAACTTACTTAGAGTTGCCCTTGTTAGGGAGGATGCTTATTCTGGCCATGGCTTTCTGTAATTTGTTTTTATGTCCGAGTGTACGGTAGCCACTCTTTTTGTCTCCTTTCTTGTCCTTGATTTCTGGAGCTGCTTTGTGCATGGAAAGGGCTATGTCTGGTATCGTAAGCCTGGCCCGTGGGTCTGTTTGTAAAAGTGCAATATCCTGACTCGTCTGACGACCCCAGTTCTGGTTATCTTGCGATGCAAGAATATCTCTGAAAGCTGGAGGGGGGAAAACATGTCACAAAAGACATTAAACAGCTGATTAGCAGAGTTACCCGAGTTGGGTGGGTTTATGACTGAGCAGATGTGAAATTCCATGAAATACTGAAAAAGGCTTTCATGAAAAAAAGGTGGTTGAAATATTGTTTGGTAACAAGGGGATCAAATTGAAAAAAATGTAACTCAAAACAAGGAAGAAGACAGTGTTTCCTTGTAGTTTCAGACTGACTACATGATGCTCCCATACTGTTAGGGAAATAATATAACTAGTTAATATTATTACGTTCTAAATATGTCTCAAATTTTAGCGAAATAAACTTACCAAGAATTTGACATTTTAGTCCACCCTCCCTCAAATACATACTGTGTCTATTAATGAATAGCATGCCAGTTTCAGTTTCAGAAAATGTTCCTCCAAATAATACAAAGATTCCTTTGGGTGATATGAGGCCTGACCTTCTAAAAATGTATCACAAATGAATGACATATTTTGATGTAGAAGACATGAAACAAACAGAAAAATAAAAAAACATCAAAGGATGTTGTAGATGTACAGTGCAATTACGAATGTTACAAACTTTAATCTGTCTCTTGTGGCAAAATGAGGTCAGAGGATGAAATTTGCAAATGGAGACGGTGACAGGAGCGAACAACCTCTACCCTGAATTGATGAAAACTCAAAAATGATGTATGCGTGCAGCCGCTTGCACCAGCGTCAAAAAAGAATTTATAAACAAGACAATGCAGTGCAAATGTGTAAAGAAAAGCTCTGTAATGATGGAGAAGCATAAAAGTGATTCTAAGTACCAACAAAAACGGACCGCAGAGTCGCCCACTGATCACTTGACTTCGTATCTGGTGCACAGCCTTATAAACTGTAAGCACACTTATGGCTGATAACATACTGGTGGTTACAACCAGGGCACCATACAAAAAGGGCAATGCCGACCAAGACTATAATATGGTACTGCCTGCAAAGGGCGAGTCACTTATACAAAAAAACTTAACTACACCTTATATTGTAAAATTCAATGTTTCTCCAGCATTTCACACAACTCTTCTCAATACAAAATAGTTTCGTACAGTTACAAGTTTTACAGCCTTTACACACTGTACCTCACCAAGAGTTTCTCTCTATGCACTGCCTAGGGTATCATGTGCATGACAGCAGCTTTTGTTATATTGCATATGCTGCATACATTCAACTTCAAACAACAAACATTTAGGGAGGCCAAAGTCATCCGTACTTTTAACAGCACATCCAACGATGAACGAATATTACAACAGTGCACACACCGTTTTAATGTCACAATGGAACCTTCAAAGTACTTGGATAACATTTTTACTACAACTTTTACATTCAATTAAGCCTCGTACATCTATTCACGCAGTTCAACCAGTCAAAACTTCCTGGCAACGGATGACCGTGCTTGAAAAGCAATGGGCACCAAGTTTTTTTTCCTTTTAATCCACAGAAATGTTAACATGACAAATGACAACTGTAGACTTGTTGGCCGTGACTATGAGATACAACGGTATGGTTTGCGGGTTTCATATGACGTGGAAGTGACAGCCGAAAGATCTGTGAGAGATGTATTTCTTTTTTTTTTTAACAACAACATGACCATCACCAGGTTTTCTGACTAATCCTCTGGAGGATTGCTTCTGACTTGAGGCAGCAACAAACGAAAAATACCTTCTCCTCATCTCCTGCACGAAGCTGAAACCTTTGAATTAAACGATGGAAGCTATCTGTGAGTCAAGGAACATAACTGTACACCCAATCCATGACATGGATCTCAACATTTGCAAACCCTAACTTTTCCTCATGTCTCTTGCTTGACCCCAACCTAATCATGTGACATGATATAAGGTATGATAAACATTTCTCAGTCATGAACGTGAAACTTTACAGGCAAAAAAAAAAATGAGAGGATTTGGTATAATTAGTCAATACAGAGGAGGTTGCTCTACCGACTTGCCTTGCCTTGCTATGGGTATTAGTTGGTGTATCTTGAAACTGCTAGAAGACACGAAGTGTCACCAAGAAAATATATCCCCCTTTTTGCATTTGACTTTCCACGAAACACAAAAAAAAAATATGTTACACCCATTCATTTGAAACTCAAAGGACAAGAAACTTCATACAAAGTACCAATCTTGAGGTACTGTCTTGCACAAACACAATGTTGAATCGTTTACTGTCACAGGGCAGAGAAGGGTGTGGGACCTTAGCTTAAAAACAAAACAAAAAAACAATTGCTTTGCAAACAAACTGAGTGCACTTGCAAAACAAAGTCAAATATGTATTACATTGCATGCCATGATAACAAACGACCAAAGAAAATTGACAAAAGAAAGCATGGCCAATGTTTTCTTTGCGACATTCAACATTCATACACTATTTCAATCGGTCCTAAATCATTTGATCATTTGCAAAACAGCTGACAGCTTATAGGTAACAATGCGTTGCGTTGCTCAAAACAAGTAAAAAGTAGATTCAAGTGGGTTGGGCAAACAAGGAGTTGCAAAACTGGACATGCATTATTTGATGTAACAAAGAGTAACAGATTTAACACCAAAAAAAATCCACATGATTTTGCCTTTTGGATTTTAGTTCATTACAGTTTATCATAGATGTTCTTTGCTAGTCCATGAACTCAGGGTTGACAATTTTAGGGTTGATGTTGCTTTGTTTCGAGTGAGAGTTTCCTTCTTTGAAAAATTCTGTGTTGCTTTCATTGGTGAAGTATCACCACTTCTTTTTGACACCAAACAAACATGAACTTCTCAGGCTGCATTTGCGGTGACAATCTTGCATTTCCACCTAACTCAAAATGTCTCCCTTGTTGAACTATTTCTGAAAACACCTCATGACAAAAAAAAAAAATAAATCAATAATAAAACAAAAATCTTTTGAAGAAAAAGCTCTTTCTATTTGACCTTGACTATCAAAAGGAAAATGCATGAAATTTCATTTAGATTTTACAAAAGAAAGAAAGAGAGTAACGTGTGAAGAAACCTTTCTGGCGTGATTTTGCCAACTGTTTCTTGTCCCGGACAGCGGAGTTGGACCTCACAAGTCCCATTCTAGCATCTGACAATCCTTAGAAAACAAATACAAGCTACCACTGCATCTTAATTGTCACTTTCATGAAAACTTGCAGATTTAATTTGCATAAAAACAAAATCCTCATACATTCTAATAATAATCATATTACTAATAAAAAAAAAACCTTTTCTATCCATATCAAATGGAAATTACACATTCAGAAGTTGACAAGTACATTGACCACTGCCTCCATCTCTAACAGAGGAACTGTACTGGGTGTTTCAATTTCAACCTACACTTAATGTTCCTCTATTCACAAACAGTCATGAAAGTGATGTGCAATTTTCATAATCACTTATATGACTTCTTTCCCAAAACATCAAATTTGGTGTATCGCCGTTTGGAATTGTATCACGTATCGCATGCACCAGTGATACTATGTGACACATAAGGGTGCATGTGTGACATCACCCCCTTCATGTAATTTCACGACAACATATCAAATTGAAAGTGAAAAAAATGCATATTCATAAAAACTTCATATTTTCTTATCTGACATGAATTTTTTGTATTAACAAATGGTGTCTTCTTGTTTGAAAAACTATATTTGAAGTATCAGGACTATTTGGAAGACTGTACAACTGTTACCCTTTAAACAACAGCAGGTAAAAATATTGGGAATATGCTATCGTAGAAACATTTTGACAAATGTTGAAACCTTTCAACGAATGGAGACCACACTTCTTTCTGTCTCTTGCAAGGTTAAGCACTCGCGACAAAAATGAACCAACCACCGTTTACGAGTGTCAAACTGCATTCCCACCGATCAAAAACAAAATGCCCTCCACCACAACTATCGTTAACGAAAACTGAAACAGTAAGAGATCGTTATGCGCAGAAACAATTTGTCAGCAAATGTATTAATCATGAGAATGTTAATTAAAGCGATCATGCTATCTATCGCCATCATCTGAAAGAACAGACAGAAATTAGAAGAAAAACAATTGTGAATTAAATATGCAAAAGTATTTTTTTGATGGCTCCACTCTTTTCCAGTGGGTGCAGTGTCGTACGTAGTACAATCACACTTTATTGACATTCCTGATATATTATCTGTGGGGGGGGGGAATCAAGATATGAAGCTTAGAGAGCAATGAGTCAATTCTATCATCTTGTTAAATCGGGGTTCCTACACTTTCTTACCTCCAGAATTCCACGACTTTCCATAATGAAAACAGAAAGCATTTTATGACATTCGATGACCTTGCCTGACAATCATGTGTTTTACAATTTTTAGGGGACATTATTACATCTTGACTTAAGTGGATACTGTCACCATTAATTTGAATTTCCATGATTCCCCATGACTTTGAAAGCAAGTTAACCCTTCTCCATGACTTTCCATGGCTTTTAAACCACGTTAAAGCTTCTCCATGATTTTCAAAGCCTGGGAAATGCAGAAGTAACATTCCATGACTTTTTCATGCGCTGTTCAAACCCTGTAAATGACGTTGCATTTTGACTTACCCAGTGTATTATACTTGACTGTGATGCTAAGGTGAGTTGTTCCCTTTAGGATATCTAAAGCCTTTGCTTTGGTCATGTGCTCAAAGTTGTGTCCGTTTACATCTAATATCTGAAACAAATGAGTGGATCACATCACAGTCGACAAGATATATAAACAAGTCAGGAAACATATTTGTGAAAAAAAAAAAAACAAAGGTGGATCACTCATTTTACAGGATGTCGGTAAAATGAGAAGCTTTATGGAAATTTACCAACATTGGTCTCAAAATGACTTCTAGATGACTTTTCAACACAACTTGTTGAGAAACTCTGATGACCCACAATCGAAGGATTTTTTTACACTTGTTTTATCAGAATGTGCAAGTGACTTCCCCAGATGTAGACAAGCAGATATATACATTGACAGACTGACAGGTAAACAGACAGTCTGACAGACAGACATACATGCAAAGATGTATGATTGACTGCAGTCGTCCACCTTCACTGACACATACGAAAGATGTACACGTAAGAAGTCTTCGCATGAAAGAAAAAATTTGTAGTAGATCCACACACCTGGTCACCTTTGCGTAATCCGACCTTTTGTGCTTTAGAACCTTTTTCAACTTTACTGATGAAGATACTCATTCTTTTCTCCCAGCCTCCAACGATTGAGCAAGAAAGAGGAGAGTCTCTGTCGGACCGGGCCTGAAATGAGATGTGACCATTGACAGCACCATTAATCATCATTGTCACAGTAAAGCAGTGCTCTTATAGGACTTTGAGAGATATGTCCTGCCGTTACGGCTTATTATCACAATTGTTACACTGTGCATATCAAGTAAAACGTATGTGCACTGGAAGTAACTGTGACTAAGTATACTGCTATTTTAAACTTTAAATATTCATACACGATCACCTAGCGTGTGGGAGAAAAGGGGGGGTGGGGATATTGCCAAGTGCCATCTGTGGGAAACAAAGTGTTTCATGATGCCCTCCTAAACAGCTACAATAAAATGTGGTGGGTAGGTGTCTGGCTACAAACAGAGCATTAGATACGATATATGGCATCACTGGTGTCACGTGTTACAAAAAAACTGCAATATTTGACATGCCTGACAATTCTAACGAATTCAAATTATAATATATGCGAGTAAATAAGTACAAGCATGAAGAACATTGCGTACACTGCAAGAGAGAAAAAGTTCTCTCAGCTGTGTGCCTCTTAATGTAGACTCTCCTATCTCATTTTCTAGTATGTTAAATGCACTCTGTATAGAGGGCCGAATTGTAAATGATTCATCTTGGATAAGTACTTCAAACAAAAAAAAGATGTGATGGGTTTAGGTTTCGTGGACTTCTTTTCATACTAGGTTCTGGATGGGGACTTTTAACCCCTCTGATCAATTGGTTTTGAGTTACAAAGTAAGTGTAGGCCGACATGTTCGTTGACAAAATTACTGATATTAAACATGACAGACAAATGAGATAAAATTTGCAACTACTTGAATTAATTGCACTCTTGTTGTCTTAGTGACCATAAACCTCCGGAGATTGGACTACAAAGGCGACAGCCAATGTCACCGAAATTCGAGAAGAAAGACGGTACTTTGTAAACGTAACATGGGCAAAGCATCCTACCAGAACTAACGTCCTTGGCTTAGCTTTTGCTGCTCCTGCAATGTGAAGTAACCTCAGTTGAGGGCCCATTTCCTATGAGAATGAAAATGAAAGAGCAAAAATGTGACTGAACTTACGAAGAAATCAGCATCTTATTTTATTACACACTTTACTGATTAAAGTATTAATTTACAGATTTTATTGATCAAACTATTAATATCATCATAATATGTTCATTGAGATAAAACAAACAACACTGTTTAGTCATTCCTATGTCTTTTTTAAAGTGCTTGAAATTTAAAAGCAGCAGCATCTGACAAGGCAGGAATTTCTTCCTGTAGTAGGCCTCTCACCTCTCTTTCAAGGTGATCTTCAAACTCCTCCAAAAATTCGATCATATCTGGATTGTTCTCAAAGTCGTTGTAGTAGTTGTTAACCCACAGCAAGACTGACCGTGTAACCTAGAATTAGACAGAAGTGTTTGTCAAGACTTTGCCATGATCATTCAGTAAGAACTAAAAGCGTTGTCCTGGGAACAAATATGTCATAATCACACACAGGTTTATCAGAATCCACAACATTCATGATGAATATGACGTGGTGTAGTGAGGGTGTACAATGTGACATGGTTTAGTGAGGGTATACTATATGACATGTACTGAGGATGTACAATATGACATGTACTGAGGGTGTACAATATGACATGTGCTAAGGGTGTACAATATGACATGTGCTAAGGGTTTACAATATGACATGGTGCAGTGAAGGTGTACAATATGACATGCACTAAGGGTGCACAATACGACATGGTGCAGTAAGGGTGTGCAATATGACATGTACTGAGGGTGTACAATATGACATGTACTAAGGGTGTACAATATGACATGGTTTAGTGAGATTATACAATATGACATGTGCTGAGGGTATACAATATGACATGGTGCTGTGAGGGTGTACAATGTGACATGTACTATGGGTGCACAATATGACATGGTGCAGTGAAGGTGTACAATATGACATGCACTAAGGGTGCACAATATGACATGGTGCAGTAAGGGTGTGCAATATGACATGTACTGAGGGTGTACAATATGACATGTACTAAGGGTGTACAATATGACATGGTTTAGTGAGATTATACAATATGACATGTGCTGAGGGTATACAATATGACATGGTGCTGTGAGGGTGTACAATGTGACATGTACTAAGGGTGTACAATATGACATGGTTTTGTGAGATTATACAATATGACATGTGCTAAGGGTGTACAATATGACATGGTGCAGTGAAGGTGTACAATATGACATGTACTGAGGGTGTACAATAGAACATGTACTAAGGGTGTACAATATGACATAGTTTTGTGGGGGTGTACAATTTGATATGTGCTATGGGTGTACAATATGACATGGTTTAGTGAGGGTGTGCAATATGACATGTGCATAGGGTGTACAATATGACATGTGCTAAGGGTTTACAATATGACATGGTGCAGTGAAGGTGTACAATATGACATGCACTAAGGGTGCACAATATGACATGGTTTAGTGAGGGTGTGCAATATGACATGTGCATAGGGTGTACAATATGACATGGTTTATTGAGATTGTGCAATATGAAGGCATATACTAAGGGTGCACAATATGAAAATTTAGTAAGGGTGTACTACATGATATACAGATGCTGCCGTTAGGGTGTGCAATATGACATGGTGCAGTGAGAGTGTACAATAGAGCATAGGCTAAGAGTGCACAATATGACATGGTTCAGTGAGGGTGTATACTATGACATGTGCTAAGGGTGAACAATATGACATGGTTTAGTGAGATTGTGCAATATGATGACAGATACTAAAGGTGTACGATATGTTTTAGTGAGGGTGTATCATATGATATACCGATGCTGCAGTGAGGGTGTGCAATATGACATGGTGCAGTGAGGGTGCACAATATGACATGGTGCAGTGAGGGTGTTTAACACAGGGATGTAAGTGCAGGGTAAAAAAAAATACTGAAAATAGGTTGTACAGGTGAACGCTGTACTGGGGGTGGGGTATAAGGGGAGGGGGTGTCAGGAGAAAGCTGAGGTGCAAAATGGTGCACTGTAAATTCATTATTTGGAATACACTCATGCCCCAGAGAATTCCATTTATATGGTGTCTTTGGTTCATTTAGACTTATATGTACAGTAACATATAATTTTGTTAAAATGTTAGAATACAGGGGAACTACGGAGGTGTCACCCAATTTTTAAAAAATACGGAATTCCGTATTAATACGGAAAAATTACACCCCTGTTAACATGACATGGTGTAATAAGAATGTGCAACATGACATAATGGGGGGTCCACTTTATACTTGATCTACAAATTCAGTGAAAAGTATTTCAATGACACAAAACAGACTCACATTGACACAAAGGCTGACCATCAGCACCACTGACCTCGACAATAAGTTTATTGTAAACATTCTGTGATATGTCAACATACCAGCTATGAGATCAATACTTGTCATAATGTTCAGGTAAAATGCTTCACAACCTTCAAAGTACAATAGTCAGCTCTGTAGCGAGCAAATTAAACAACCAGAGAGGTCGATAGGCAGACAGTTTAACAGCCACACAGGCAGACAATCAGACACACTAATTGTAAACTTAAATAACTTTGGACCTGATTTTGAATAACTGTTTACAGTTTCCTACTTTACTGGCTACTTTTCCTACTTTACTGATCCTCCAAAGACAGGAAGGGCAATTTGATGTTTGTTCCTGCCATAAATCCAAATGGCCTTTGGCACGTGCGCATTCATTACAGGAGAGAGGGAGAGACAGTCTAAATTGCAGGTTCCCTGCAGCCCATACTACAATATCTAATAGCTGATGCACCGAATTTTTCACAAACATCACCGTTTCCTAAAATACCATAAGTCAACCACAAGATGGCTTTCTACCAGTTTCCACCAGCAGATAAGCTTTTTCTTTTTTCTCTCTTTACCTTGTCTCTTTTGCTTTCATCTTGAAACCAGTTCAGAAGACTCGCGCAGATTTTGTGTGGACTGGACATGTAGGCCCTGTACGTCATGAGAAAGTCTTCGACGTAGGTTGGATCCACGAGATGCTGGTCTGCCATGAGATGGCCGATTAACTTCTCGGGAGTACCCTGGGGTTACCGAATGAAGAATGTGCAAGATGTTTAAAGGTGTCTCATTATCACATTTGAAAAGCTATATTACACATTTCACTCACTGCTGGTTCTACCACATACAAAGTACACCAAGTGTGCCACCCTTAGTGACACTTAGACAAATAATAAAAAAAAGATTTAAAGTTAAAAAAAAAAAGATTATGACTTTCAACTTTTCATAATTAAGGATTACAGTGATCAGCACAACCACAAAAACATTTGGATAGTATGTGGCTTAGTAAAATACACAACTTGAAATTTCATTGGCAGTATTCCACTTGTACAAAAAATTGAAAAAAAAAGATTTAAAGTTAAAAAAAGATTATGACTTTATGCAAAAGAAATTTGCAAATTCCTCACCTTTATAACAATGTATCCCTGTCGTCTGTCATCAACCTCTCTTGGTTCCAGCACCATAACGGTTTGGTCACCTTCTTTGACTTCTTGCTTATTCTCCTCTCCTAGTGTACAAAATTCGATTAAAAGTTGAAAGTTAACTGTGTGGTAAACATGTTCATACAAAATTTGTGCTGTCTTTTTGAAATTATAAAAACTTTTAGAGTTGAGGGTGTCACGATTGCAACGTGCCCTGTAAATCAAGCCACCATCGCCTACAGCGAAAAGATTACAGAGACCATCCTATTCACCGTGAGCTGTTAGCAAAGGTAGCTTTGAGGGTAAGGAAATCTACAGAGATATTACATTGTCAAGACTGTGAACTTTGAGCTCTGTGACCCTCAGATGATCTCAAACCTGCATGAACAGAGAGCATGCTGTTGCCAAAAATAACTGTACTTTGGTACAAAGTTCCAAGTCCATTTCATATCCTTGGCACACTGAGCATTTGAGCAGACACATACCCACACGACCATTAATGGCAATCGATAGCAATCAAACTGAATGTCAGAGAAGGGCATACCTGATGATTTTACTACCTTGTAAAAAGAGATGAAAATAGATAAAGAGAAGATAGTCTTGTCAAATATGGCACTTGTTTTGCCTATGGCACATTGCACGCTTCTGACCCCTTTGTAAAAGGACTTCCTACAAAGATGGGACTTCTCCGGTTTTGCTATCAAAGGTGTAAATACAGTTAGCGAAATGTTATGACGACCATTGTAGACAGGTCAGTGATGATCATGGTGACCATGGAAACAACATACTGCGTGGAAAAAAAATGGCCATCCACTACGTCATCTGGTGGCCCTTGGAGCATTTCAAAATTTGGAAACAGCCCACACGACCCACAATTCAAACCACACTGTGTCCAAGTATTTTGAAATTCTACTGAGGAAAGTACAAGGAGATAGCACTTTCAACAACTGGGGAAAAATGGACTGACCAACAGATGAACAGACAGACAGACAAGCATATATTCATAATGAAGTGATACAATTTGCCCGTGTGTACCTTGTGTTAGGATTCGGCAATAGTGCTCCTGAGCTATGCACACAAATTGACAGTCATCTGTTGTAGTCCTCATGACACCTTCATGATACTGTTTATCCATTGATGGCTTGACTCCAAAACTGCAAGAAACAAAGCGAAACGTGTGATTATTACAATGGATGACAAAAATGGCAACTTAAGCCTGTCCATGGTTTTTTTATAGCTTTTCGATACGATAAAAACAAGTCACCGGTAGGATTTTCTGAAACTGAACTTTAAACTGACCTCTTGAACTCTGAGACATTCACTTACTTTGTGCCCACCACATGAATATTAATTACTGAGTAACGTATACATTCAGCCGATTCAGCCAATCACTGATGTGATGTTTATTTATGAGCAACGCTAAAAGTGGATTCATTCACAGACAATCTTCTTGCATGTCATGCCGGTGTGACACACATATATTCAGGATACCACTTTGTGTATACAAGGGAAAAATAAGCAAAGCCAACGCTACCTTACAACTTGAGAAGCTGGTCCCACTATCAAACAATCTGACATTTATAAATATTCATAATATGACCCGGTTTAGCATGACTTAGCAACAGAAAGTAGCTCGCAAGAAGCCACAGCACAAAATTGTGATCTCTCGGCTCTTATTTCCCATTTCAAATATGAAGTGGCGAGAAAACCTCCTATGTCTAAAGATATTTTACAGTGACCGAAATCTGTGAAATCACAGTAATGGAAAAAAATGGCTGATTTAATGGAATTTTTCAAACAACCAGTAAAATGTAACACAGTCATAAGATTAGAGTGAAAAAATACATTGTACCTCTTATCAAAAAGTCGTAACCAGGGTTAATTTTTTTCTGGTGTCAGGCATAACGCATATGGTTAAGGTGCAAAACATACTGGATGCGCGCTAAAGTATTCCTGAAAATTTCACTGATGTGATAAAACAACAACTCAGCAAGCACAATGTCATCTAACTTTGACAGCAACCAAACGGAATACATATCTTGAACTTGGTGTAACCTTCCATTCTAGACGTATCATGTTAACCATTTTCATGGCTTAAGACCTTTTCTTACCTGCAAATGACGACTGAGCTGAAGGAGAAGCATGTTGTTTGATTGACATTTGATTTTCTTTAATACAAAATAATTATGAAACCTCCACATATCTCCGTTCTCAAAAGACACAATCTACAAAAACTTCAGAATCGAATCCCCATTAAACTACCAAATGATCTTTGACTTGCAGCAAAGGTTAACTGAGGTATACCACCATACCCGAGATCTGGTCCCTTCTTGGGATATCATGTTGAAAATGTTTCTACACGAAATGGGCTTTGACCTTGATCTAAACAACGGGCTATTGTGCAGTTTGAGTCACTTGCCAATTCAATCTATCAAAGTTTCATAATTAAATCGAAACTTAACACTTGCCCTTGACCAAACCAAGAGGGCTGGTGCTTGCTCAATGTGCTACACTCACATACCATGTGCAATCTAAGTTTCCCTTCTTGAGATAATATTTACACTATGCATCACAAAAGTACTCACACACACACATGCACACACACACCACTGTGTCTGCAGAAAAGGTCGCAAAATCTATAATAAACAGCAAACCAACCGAGATGTATTCTAATGCACCACAAACCTTATGAAAGTCAAATCATGAAAGTTGGTAGAGATACAAATATTATACCAGCACACGACAGGCAGAATTATGCGACGTGGGAGAATCAAGAAATCACCATATTTGTTACATGTGCATCATAGCACTGCTCTGCATTATTCTTTGCTTTGGCAAGAACCAATGATTCTTTTTCCTTTTTCATTTATTTTTGATGGAAATAAAATGTTATGTTTAATACCTGGAAATACAAAATACATGTCTTGAAATATGCTTTAACACAAGATAGGTCATCTCACACAAATATACACATGCACAGACACACATAAAGAAAACACACACACACATGTACACCTACTTGAATACAACAATCAGCAGGTACTTAAAAGGAAGTTACAAATATTTCTTTACCTGTCACCAAGGTGAAGTTCTTCATTACTTCCATCTGGTTTCGTAATTTCCACATGTCCGTTCAGAATCACTGACCATGAATCCAGCTGAATGAACAAAGCAAATTTCCAGAATTATAGTTAGGTAGAAAGAGACAAATATCTCCAATATTAAAGCTTCAATGGTTGGGGGAGGGGGGGTGTATGGAATAAGTATGTGTGATCTCATGGAATACTGTATGTATACTGTACAGCACCTCATGTGATTTATGCCTCTCTCACTGTTCTGCTGATATCGATGCTGCTATGTGGTTCTGATGATGAAGAAACATTTACCAAATTAAATGCAGGAGGGATAAGGAAATGGTACTCATTTGCGCAAGATATGTGGAAAATTGCTTGCCTGAAAAAATTCGCTGTTTTGTGTTTAAACGAAAGAGGCGGACTTCTCAGATGGAAATACTACACAGGTTAATAGTTGACTGAAACCTAATCTGGCATAATCAAGTTTGATCACAAGTTTACACTAATACTAGCTCAAGAACAGCCATGCAGTTGAGAGGAAGTTGAGAGGTATTCAGAACAGTTTGTTGACATTCTTCTAGGAATTCTTTACTTCAATGGACAATGTTTCTGGCTATTTGTAGGTCCCGTACGATTTAACGCTGAAAACTGGGCTTGGATCCTCCAAGTAACATTCAGTTTCATCTTCTAACAGTTTTCAGTGTCAGATTGCAGTTTTTCAAATTTCACTTTCTTGTATTCGAATAAAAGAGTCCGATTTGAAAGTTCTCAGATGGAAATACTACAAGGGTTGATAGTTGGCTGAAACCTAATCTAGCATACAGAAATTTGGTCACAAGGTCACAAGTTTACAAAAATATTAGCTCAACAAAAGCCATGAAGTTCAGAGATATCACACAGTTTTTTTGACATTCTTACAAGTGTGCTTCACTCCAATGGACTTGTAATTTTTGTTCTTGATTATTGTAGTTCAGTATATTTTAAAACTGAGCACTGGGGTTCTTACCACCACATAACGGTCAATTTCAACATGTTCACTTATTCCACTTAAACTCACATAACCTCAAGTAGGAACTTACACACGATCTTCTGCCAAAACTTCAAATTACCATTTTTCATGTTTAGGGAATGACACCACATCTCGATACTCTACATCTGCTGAAAGCCAGCTGCTTATTTCAACACCAGTCCATTCAAAGTCTTCGATCCTAATCCTCATGGCAATATAATTCCACTAATTATTACTATGGGGGAGCTGCATTCAAGGTTTGGCAACATGTACATTTGTTGATAGTTCAAAAGACGGTGCCCTTCAAACAACAGGTATGAGAACACAGCTGGGATCAAACTGCCGTTATACACTGAAATTTTGATAAATACAACGACTAGATGCGATTAAGTACGGTGTGAGACAATCCAGGAATACAGTACAATGTACACAATCATAAAGTACTTGAAGCCGATAGTTCTTCTTCTTTCCTGATTAAGACAAGGAACCAACGGCACCTTTTCCATGACATTTACTGAACTTTAACAGACTGAACTTAAGGGGAAATAGGGCGTTTAGAATATACAAACATGGCATACAAAGAAATTAGCTTTACTAATTGTTAAACCACTCGGTCCCATGGAAGAACATCTGCAAATGCTTCCTCTCCTCAAAACAATATCAATGTGATGAGTAATGGAAGATGCATCACTTGAATTTTGAAAAGTTTGGGTGAACAAATTCTTGTTGAGCAACCTGTCCTTCCTTATTTTGAATACTCTATCGTTCTATGTCCACAAACATTGGTTTTAAAAATATGGTTGTTTTCTGTGAAACTAACGCCTTATTTCCCTTTAAATATCCATTTCTCCTACGAAAGACACGTATGTCTTGCATTTTTTAATGTGATATATACACACAGAGACCTTTGCAGGCCCACTCAATTGCATCATTTTTACAAAATTTTCATAATTTGACCACTGCTGGCATTTGACCTAAGATTCCTTTTTGTCCAGTGAAGGAAACGAAAACATCAGAAGAGGAAGACAAGAATTATCAGCAGGGAACTTCTGTTGTACTTTCTTTTTTACATTTATAGCTTAGAGTCAAGGCCAGACTCTGGGTGAATCATTTTCCTGTAAATCCAGCACCCACTGTGTATTTACTCTGCATCTCCACGGTGCCATATTGTCAGTAAAGCACTTTAGCAGTAGTTTCGGTTTAAGATGACTTCAATTTGTGTGAGGTGATACAAATCTGTAAAGATTTCCGTCAATCAGACGATGAAATCATTTGAGGTTTTACCGGGATACACCTAACAGAGTTATGAAATCCGTTAACTTTGCACTGTAAACTGCACGATTTCAAGGTATGCATGGCATGGCATCTGAAAAAGAGGACACCTAAATTTTAACTTACTTCTTCTCTGTCCTTCATGACTATTGTGTTAGCATCCGTTACTATGGCGAAAACCATGAATGAACAAAGTGCTTTCCTCACAGACATTGTCATGGTTGACAAAGCAGGCAGGTGACGCATGAAGTCCAAAAGAATTTCTGAAAATGCCGGGGAAAAAAAGAATCTTTAGTAGACTGTTTGCGTAATGAAATAAAAAATCAGAAACTGGCCTTAGTAATACACTACATATCCATTTTACCATCAGGTTTCCCATCAGAGAACTCGACAAAGGATACCCTGTAAACACTTACTATAAGCTTATGACAAAAAAAAAAAGAGAAGAAGAAATGAAAATTATATCCACCACATACATATGTTATTTACTCTTGAAATCAGACCCACTAATGGTGCAAACAGCAAATACAGTTAATATTATTTAAAGAAAGATGTGCTGTTATTCCTGCAATTTCAAACGTACACCAAGGTACTGGCTATACATCTTACAGCAGTGAAAGGATATAAAAACCTTCATGCCAAGGTCTCTTTGTCCAAACATAGCCTAATTTCCAACAGAAATTGCACTTGCGTAGGAGTTTCATTGTGGTACGTATTCACATGGAAACACCGCACATTTACCACTGGGGTAGGTTACATTAACTTTTTAGCTCCCCCCCCAAAAAAAACTAAATGAATCTTTCTTCTACTGTAATTATCACTCTAACTGATGCAATTTCTCATGAAAGAAACGTGGCATAGATGCTATTTTCCGAATTGTTATCAAATGGATGAGAATGCTTTAAGATTGAAGATAAAGGCTACTTTTCTTTTAACAACCATCTTGCTTTAATTCATCAGCACTTCTTTAGCCAAACATTATCAACTAAACAACACATCTATTCAGAAATACCACAGGTCATTTGCAAGAAGACGACGACTAGAGTGCCCAAAACAGTTGTTTTGAAAACACAAACACTGTTCTGATGGCATCTGGTAGAGGTAAGGTGTTGCAGGGTTTCCACAGTTTGACTTTTAATGAACCCTAGATGACCTTTAACCTAAATTCCAGATGTCTCACAATGAAAAGAAAATCTTGCTCAAGCACTGTCGATAACAATCAAAGATGTACTGGGAGAAACATTGTGAGAAGTGTTTGAAAGCATTTTGAACAGCTGTGGACAGACAGATACACAGACAGACTCAGCATGTCTGCATAGTATGTCTGATAGGAGTCAAACAGGTGGAATGAAATGCAATGTGGTTTCCATGATAGAGTAGTGATAAATTTTGTGGCATACTGTAAAGTAAGGGTACTTCCTTGTGATTTTAAATGCAGGATGCGACACTGAAATTCCAAACAATACATTTCACAATGACAGCTGTTGTCCTCAAATAACAAAAGCGAAAGGCTTTTCTTTTGTGTAAATTGGCATACAATATACAATCACCTGTGGTCCCAACTACCTTTTAAACTAGAAGTTTAACAAACTTCTTCTACTTGGTGTGGTTCACATATATACCATACATGCACCAAAAGATAGAGCTGAGATCAAGCTTCTCATCTTGGCGATAATTAATGCGCTTTCAAGACAGGTCCAAACACCTCCCCCCCCTTCCCCCTTCCTTCATCTGGCAACATGAAGACATTACCATGCACTGATTACCGTCAAATCCCTGGTAATTCACACCTGACAATTACGACCATTTGAAAATTAAAACAAAAAGTGAATGAATTCAAAACAGATTTACATGCAATTAGCTGGCCGATTTACATAAAGAAATTATGTACCTTTCATGCAGGTATTAACCTGCTCCAACAATTACTGCAGGACTAGCATTTCAAATGGATTTTTGGGGACACTCACCTATTTCATCTTCTGTCCTTTCAGATGGGTCCTTTTCCAGACAATCCCTGACAATATCTCGCACGTATAGTGACTGAAAAAGAAATAAAATTGGTTACACCACCTTAAATAATTATCATCAAAAAAATTCTTGAGTTGTGGTATGAACACGTGAAGACTTTGTTCCTTGTTCCTGTTACGTTTTTTTATTCAAGTCCAACTTCTTCACACAACAGGTGATATCAAAATATGTGACACAAATTGGCATACATGTTCAAGTACTGCCATCAACCAATAATCATGTTCAAGTAACAACATTGATTGCAATCATAGCTGGCAAGAATCACAATAAGTTGGGTCTGAAAAATCTGACACTTGATCCTATGATCACTTGACCCTGTGATCTCATTAATATTCACAGATGAACACCGACCACAATAACTGGAGAGAAATCTCCATCATGCTTGGAATTAGCACACTCAAAGAGTGTGTCTCATGAATATTCATCACCTTGGCAAGCTGTTCACTTATTCACCTACTCCTCACAGACTTTTGGTTTTCTATGAAAGTCATGTCTCGAGAGACTTCACCCTACATGATAGAATATGTGATAACGAGACGTACTGTAAGGGTTGAGGAATGTCCTCTTGAGAAAGCATAAACATGTATGATATCATGTTAAGATTGGCTGAGATATTTGTATATCGAGTGTGACACATAGATATGCATCCTACGCGACATCAATGTACTGTAATTCTGGGTGTATCAGCTTACATTAAGTGTTGGTTTTGGTCTTATTGACAAATCCTCAACCTTTCACAAGCAAGCCATATTTTTATAAACTCCACTATGTACCGGTAAAGGTGTGTTTCCTAAGAAAAGGTCTCACAAGCTTAAGTGTGATTGTGTACATGAAATAGAACAGGAACAATTGATAGCTTGAATAATCGAATGTTAACATATGAAATTACTATTTAATGGTTCTCTGCAAACAGAAAGGAAAGCATGGCATTATCTCAGAGGGTGCTTTACTTACCAAATCAAACATACAGTTTATCAACAGCATGAGGTTAATTTCCTATCATGAGATGACGCTGTAGATTTGACTTTGAGGTACACACCCAAAAGGTCAATGAACCAACTACGTAGGGCGTGGCACTGTTGTGACAGTGTTAAATGTGAAGTCCTGTTGATACAAGTACCTTCAATCATGTGCACATCTTTGTCCCATGGGGAGATTGAAAATATCCAATCTAAACGCTGGACAGCCATACGTTAGAAAAGTACGTAACTGAATGTTGCAACAAATCAGCTACTTTATTGGATGTTGTTGTTGCTTCAATACTGCCTTATAAGCTCAACATTGGTTCAATGGAGTGTCATACTAAAACTGAGGGCACAAACTTGTTGATAGCAACAGAATTTTGCTACATCAATGATCAGTGCAGCAATACGATTTATTCTGAAGCAAATGTGTCGGCTCCCTCACCTCCTCAAGTACAAGACTGGGGGGCTGCTGATGAAGACACATGGTGGAAAGTTAGCGACAAATATGGACGAAAGAAGATGGGCGTTTAAACATTGAGAGATCCCCGTGTCTCGACACTTGCTGACAATACTGAACATGTTTGATTTCTTTTGGCCTTACTCATGAACATGAACTCACCCCAGATTCACTTGCTTCATCATCGTCTGAGTCGAAAGCATTCTCTCCCATGCTGTTGCTCTCAGCTTGGTCAAACTCACTGGAGATTGCAATGAGGTCAGAGTAGCTGCTACCGATGCTGCTGTGGATGGAACTACGGTCTCCTGTGCTGAGCGTGTGGGTCGGTGTGCTGAGTACTGCTATGGGAGCCTGCATCCGCCTCCCTTGCTCCTGTTCCATGACCAGATGAACATCTTCGATGTCCTTCTTCAATTTCTACGGGAAAGGGAAGTCACGCCAGTGAACGTTATTTTGAAGAAAAAAGACTAAGTGAGATCATGTTGCAGTTTCGTTATCTTTCTTTCACAACTTGAGCTGAAAGTTTAGAGTGTGACGCATAGTGGTTTCAACTTTTAAAGACAGGAAACATGGAGGATGAAGACAGGAAGGCGAGAAAGAAAGGCCAGATCCTTAAGTGAAATGATACAAAACTTAATCTTTATGCAATATACATTACTAGTGAATAATGGTATAAAAAAAACTTATGTGATACTTGTAAGTTTATTAGTGCTTAATGGTATCAAAAAGTAATGTGACACTTGTAAGTAACTTAAATCAGTTGTACTGTGTTAGTGATGTAGATAAAATCACATGCACATCACATGCAAACAGCAGCCCACAATTACTTGGTCACACAGTGCAAGAATAGAACCATGCCAGTGCAGTTTAATACATATTGTATGATATGCAACAATTACATTCGAGCACTGTTAATCAAGGTACAGCGTTGCAGCGCTTGCTCATCAGATAAAAAAATTGACAAGTTTACTACAAACTGAATATTTCTGAAGGCACGTTTGCACAGACCAACCTGAAGGTCAAATATATTTACAGCAATGTTTTAGAAGGTGACCAAACAAACTTTCTAATGATGATGTCAGTTTAGTATTACAGAGGTTTAATTTTGAGAAAAGTTTCTGGACAACATTTTAAAGCATCTACCAGCGAAATTTAGATCAGAACTGATCAAATAAGATCACTTCTTTTTATTCACACATTAAAAAACTTAACCACTTAAGTATTTCTTTTTGGATTTCAAATTTATTTTGAGACAACACTTCTTTTAGGGGGGAAGGGCCATTATTACCACACACTTTTTACAAACAGTTTTACAAATCCTGGTATTGTAAAAAAAAAAAATTTTCTTTTTTTTCTAAATTTCCAATGTCTTCCCCTTGAACTATCACAACTGGTGAACACTACTCACTATCATCACTTGCAATTATCTCATTCAGATAAAATACTGACAAAAAAACATCACCAGATCCTGCTATAACCATTAAGCATGGTGAAAAGATGAAACATGATCTCATTTCCCCTGAGAGTGCCTTTGTCTTTTCAAGGTCACCGTGACATAATATCTACTTGGACTAGGTACAGAAACACTCTGCTTTATTGGAGATTGTTGAAACCTTACACTGAAGGTACGCTCAGTAATCAAATTGATATGGAATCAACATATTTGAATAGCGGTCAAAGTGACATTTATTTTTCACTTCTGACTGCATGAAATCTGCATTGTAATACCGGGTCTCCCAAAATGGCTGCATGATGATGTTTTCAGCAAATTGCTCTCCTTTGGTGATTGTTATTGCAAAATTGAAGGAAAAGTGTGAAAATGGATCGGTCCTATGAAAATGTGGAATCAAATGACAACAGGGATCCGTAATTCCCTCTAGACCTGCTCAAAATAATGAGTGATTCCTGGAAAACAGTCAGATGAATCATGACGTAAAGTTTACAGCAGCAGTCTTGAAATCATAAATGTAACGCTACTGACATCATCGACAGAAACTTTTGTAGTCTTTCTCTTGTATCCTGTTTTAAGAAAATAAGGCCACGAGATCTGGAGAGACCTTTTCAAATCATCGTCGTGACATTTCTCGATGACACATTAGGTTACATGACAGGTCAGACTTCCAGGTAAAAATGCATGTGAGTCAAATTTTGGCGAATAGACCAAATCAGTGATGACACGAGTCCAACCGCCTGTGCGGGTGTTAAAATGACACCTGCGACAGAAGAAAATGGTTCTTTTGCAGTATGCGTATTCCATAACATGTGAGAAATGTCATCCATTATTCCTATAAAATGCTCAAGTGTGCAACCTGCAACTACTTTCTGTTCTAAATCCTGGTTCACATACGTAAAGCAGCTCGACAGGTTGGATACAGCCACACCTATTGCAATGCCTACATGGGTAAGGTCGTATCCACTTCTCGTGTACTTTGGAGAATGGTTAATAATGGTACACAACGCTGGAGGTGTTTGATGGTCAGAAACATGATTAATTTTTATGATGACGCTGAATGTTTCTGAGGGTGACATACTGGTTCCCACAGTAATAGTGAAGTACAGTGATACAAGAAAATGCATGGTAAAAACAGATGTGCTGTATTTCTTACTACCAATTGCTGAAGTTCACGATATTAAAGTGGTAGGCGTTTTGCATCTAGGCAGTACTGCACCATACATCACCGAACAATCTGGCTCTTCACAACGTGTAACAGACCCTTGACTGTAACTAAAACCACCATTGCATTCACAATGCAGTACACTTGCACACTAATGATACTTGGCAAAATACCAGCATTGGTTGCCACATCTGACTTGGGCAGTACATCCATGACAATCCTACTGTAGTACCTGGAGTCTTCGTCAGAGGGGGTAGCAATCTCACCAAAAGTCGCGCCTAACGTTAAATGGTTCGTTCAGTTCACTAACGTGAAACGAACTGCATGCATCATTAAGAATGACACTGAGCGAATTAGGTGACCCTACAGGTAAGATATCAAAAACACTGACCTGTGCACATGTGTTCATGCCCTTCTTTTTCTGGCAAATATTCATTTCTCATCTCAAAAATCTGCTATAAATGTCAGTTTGACAACAGCCACAGGGTACACATCACCTACAAATGACATCATTTGAGCCGTGGGTGTTAAAACTTGAAGCAATGATAGCTTCTTCAAGTGACAGTGGCACATCTACAGGAAAGAGATGTGCGTCCAAGATTTGTCATAAATTGTGACGCATTTTTGTGATGGGGCATCATCACACACACATGACAACTCCGGACGATTGACCACAATGCGTTCGTGATTTTGTCAAAATAGCAAAATGTTTCCTGGAACAATCTATTTTCAACAAGAGTGAAAATCTGACAAAATGGAAATGAAACATGGAACTTTTAGATTGCAAAGTTCTCATTCTTTACATGCTAAAATGGTTTGAGACATAATGCTACTCCATGATCAAACTTTGAGACAAAGAAAAAGACATCCAAGTGCTATAAGTGAGACAACACATTGAAATCCAGACTCTGAAAGCATGCTCAAGAGTAGCCCTACAGTGGAAGAGCTCATAAACAGGTTACATGTACAGTAAGAAGCATATACGAAAACATTCTGTACTGCTCATCACTTAAATGAATACGCTGAAGATAAAATGCAACAGTTGCTGTATCAGGTGACTTTGACCTCCAATTCATGCGGATTAAAGAGTTTTGATCAATCGTAAATAAGGAGGTCACTTCACCACTCCACCAAATATGCATGAAGTAGTCTTAACACTTTCAGCAGGTAGAGAACACAACATCAAGATAGGCAATCCATATGTGCACTGCTCGATGGTGGTTTCAGTGGTGGATATACTGTAGCAAAGATACATACTTGCACAAAGCAATCACCGTGCAGTTTTGATGTATTCGACAAAACGGGTGCGGTGTACAGACAGTCGGAAAATATTGAGAAAGATGCATACGAAGACGAGGAGGAAAAGAGCACATGGCAAGCAATGTCTCTTCTCTCGAAGAGAAGGAGACTACTGATTACAACCTTGCAGTAGACTGAAAAATGCACATATTTCACATCGCTAAGTCTCACAATTTTTATTTTTACCGACTGTCAAGTCTTAGACAGTTGCACGGTAGAAATTTATCAAGTTTTTCCTTAAAGCTGTAAAATTTTATGCTTTGATACGAGACTGGTTCAAGATTGTTTTTTTATATTTTCAATCCATTCAAGGGACTTGAAACAACTGGCATAAACCCATAATCAGTATGTAATTACATATATTCGAACTATCTGTTCAAATTTACATGAGATGATAAAGACACAAGAACAGGAGAATGACGCTGACAGGAGGTAAATTACTCCTGTGCTAGCAATATTCTTGTAAAGATGTTTCAAACATCGATAAAGCTTGCATTCAACGATTATAAATAGGAACTAAAGATTGCAGCATGCATATCCAATGAGGGGATGCAACCATTGGGATAAGTTCTGAGTTTATAAGAGCAAAACAGTAAACAGAAGTTGAGACTTCAACTGTGCACTAACAACAGGTGTGAGAAGGTGTTACTTACATCAACAAAAATGATTTGGTGTGGTGGAATGAAAAAGAAAAAGTAAAAAACAATTATGAACTTTCATAACACTTAATGAAGTGAGCAATTAATTAACTCTTCTAAAAATCACAGTATTTAGGAAGCTCTTAATGAGAAAGATTGCTTCTAGACTGCATGTTACCCAGGTACAGAAAATACCACTGATCATAGAGCTTTGAGTGACGAAAGCAAAGTTCACCAAAACAAGGCTGAAGCGATTACACAGCCTCGCCCAATTTCTGTCCCTCCTCCTTGTCCCAAAGTTCTTCTCTCCTCAGGGGTTTAACGAACGTAAACCTCAAGGAAATGAGTATGAAAGATACATACTCTGCTACTATTTGTTTTCATTAAGTGATGGGTTGGTAGGTGGAGTACCAGGAACACACATCCTAATGATGTGATGCATACGTACCCATGAAGAGTTCAGGGTGGTCTTCAAGGGCACTTCCCCCCACTCCCCACTGTCTCATTATCATAATTGGAAGAGCACAATACTCATGACGCCAGTGTTGGAATGTCCTAAATTTGATGTGACCCTGAAAATTAAGGAACTTCTCACGAATTTGCAAATGCAAATGGAGGGTAAAAAGGGTAAGTTCATGTAAAAGTAATTAAAAGTTGAAAAACTCATGCACAGAACAAACTGCAGTTGTTTACATATTTACAATCTCATGAAACATCTGTGTGAATCAAACCAAAATTCATAGTGTGGGTTCTCACAGGTTTTAAGCCAACAGTCTCTGGGACTGGATGGAAGAGGGTGAGAGACCATTTCAAGCATAAATCTGGACCACTGCAAACACATGCATGGAAACAGATTAGATTATGAATAATGCTAAAGAACGTGTCGTGCAATTTAAAGGAATGAAACTCCCCTCAAGATGTGACTTCTCCTCGAAGAATTTAATGTTAGATGCACTGCAAAACTCAACGTGGACGTCCGCAACGGAAAAGGATAAAACTCTGGGTCCTTTACAAATAGTCTCTGTGACATTACAGAAGTGACTGCAATACTCTCAAAGATTAATCAACAGGCTATGAAAGTGCTATTATGTGAAACAGGACAGAATACTGGGCCTAAATGAAACAATCAAATGCGCTGTGAATGGCCTTTCCATTTGTGCACAGTGTGTACGAAATCAGTGCCACCCCTCATGGTAAATATTTCTGACAAAGTTGAACAAGAGAGCAATATGCACTTGGCTTGTATGGGTATTACAGTAATTTAACAGCGTACAGTACCAGCAGGGATTATCAGCTGATAGTTAACACCGCTAAAGTCAACTCCATTCCCCTTTGTACTAAGGTATCTCAAGATGGAAAGTTCAGAGCGATTTGACATTCAACCATCTAAACCATGTGCTGCTGCTTTCTGGGGTACATTATGCAAAGATTTCTAGTACGGCTATGTTGCTCCTACAGTAGTGGGAGTCTATGCAACAGTAATGTATTTTGATATTCCTTGAGTGTGCTCCAAGAATTCCATCCATCTGACGATGTGGATGCCAAAAACTGACACTTCTCTTTGCATAGTGTACATCATCATCCTCTTCATCATTATCATCATCATCATCATCATCATCCCGTGATATGATACTCTCGGCAAACAGGTATACAGCTTAAAGTGATTGTGTGTGCATGGAAAAAAGCAGAAGGATAGGATTATGTTTCGTCTCAATCGCTTCTTTATTTCTGAAATGTACGCAGGAGGTTCTTCGTGGACCAAATACGTCACTCAACGAACGTCGAATGAAAATGAGACTAAGTAAGAAGCAGCAGAAACAGCATAAAAACACTAAAAAACGGAAATCATGCTTGAAAATAAACGGTTTCTATTACGAGAGATGAGGTGTGCCTATGTCATGAATATGCAACAGTATAAGTCTCACTTGTGTATCAAAAACATCATACTAAAGCCTAGCTAACTGACAGGTATCAGAAATTGTAGCACTTAGCGGAATAAATGAAGCATTTTCTTTACATACAAGCTACCTACTGATCACCTCATTAAGGCGTCAGCAAATCAGTGTTTTGAACAAATGGAAATTCATTACCAGCATACTTCCAATTAGAATGTTCAAATGAAAGATTAGTGTCAACCTCTGCATCATTACACTTTACACTTTTTGTTGTTGTGTTACAAGAATCTGAAATCATTCTGTATGGCAGAATCTATGCCAGAAACCTATTTATTTTAAGAAATTGTCTGAATGGTACAACTCAAATATACACTTAACTTTGAACATTATGTTGTTTTGGTTTTTACTTTTTCGGTACACATGCAATCCCTTTAACTCCAGTCACCACATTCCTGCATCTCACACTATTGGTACATTGACACACCAATCAGCTTGTGTGTTGGTTATACTATAGCTATAAAATTCCAGGTTGAAGACATATACAGTAACTTTCTTACAGCATGCACAAAATTTGCTTGAACAAATATGACCATTGACTAAACTTGTTCTCACAATCAAGCCTTGAAGGATAGCAGTTTTACTACCATGCCAAGCAACCAAAGTGCTGAGGAAGACTGTGTCTTTTACATTAAAACTTAATGTCATGTGGCAACCAACCAGTGTTTGCACTAACGTGGGAGGGTAATTCCTCAACACAAGAAATTTTGGGAGAGATTTTCAAAATCAAGGAGGGAGTTTCCCTGGGTTAAGATTCTATTACAATTTATTGTGTGTACTTAAAATTGTAGCTATGACCTCAGCTGTGGAAAAGTAGGCGGGATTTCCCCTGTGAGATTTATCATTGTGGGATTCCTGAGACTAATCCAAGCTTCACCCGATCCCACGCCTGAGAGCAAACACTGCAACCAACTAAAACAATTATTGATCGAATTTGGTGTTTCTTTTTTTTCTTTCACAAGGCCAGTTCAGATGGGAAATCTTATAATTCTCTTGGACAAAAAGCCCCACCTTACAGTACATGACAACCAGCAATCAAACAACTAACCTCATGGTAGCTACGCTTCTTTGCTCACATACTGATGACTTTCGAGAAACATCAAAAGCGAAAACAAAGTGCATTATTTCATGATTAATCTAAATACCATCTGTTTTATAAGATCATGTTTGGAATAACATTACTGTAATTTATATGTCGGGACTTAAACAGTAACAGTGGTTTACATATAGTATGTGGTACTGAGTGTATTTTTCATTTGAATAACTTCCTGGAATTATAAGTGTTCAGTTTGGTTTCAGGAAAAAAAAAAAGACTAGTTCCAGTATGTCACTAGTTCTAAATACAGTATGTTCCACTTTCAGAGCTACATGTGTAATTGTTTGCATAACCTCCTTCATGGGAGAGTCCCATTCTATAGCTTGTAATCCTACACTTTCAGGTATAACTTTTTTTTTTTTAGTGGCATGCAGTGTTCCACTTGCAGGAAAGACAAAATATTCCCACCAGCTTGGTGAAGACTCAGCTCACTAACTAGGTGTGTTTGCCAGAATAACCAGGAACAAATAACCAGACCATCAGTGTAATCGCAGTGGGCAGTCTGTGGTTGTTCACACTTGTGGCAATGTCTCTCATGTAAGCTTTTCGTTTCTTTAATTATCTTGCCGCATGTTGGTAGTACTGCACTTGAACGTGGCTCTCCTAACTTTCGAAAGTTACCATGACCAGTGGTGGCATGGGTGCATCCTTCAGGGAAGAGGAAGCCAATGCTCAGTTAGCACGCTTTTTAATTTTCGGTCTCACGAACCTTCAGTCTCATGAGCCCTTTTTGATTTTCGGTCTCGCAAACCTTTGCCTCTCATGAACCCTTTTTAATTTTCGGTCTCACAAACCTTTGGTCTCGTGAACCCTGTTTGATTTTCAGTCTCGCAATCCTTCGGTCCCGTGAACTCTCTTTGATTTTCAGTCTGGCAAACCTTTCGTGACCCTTCGGTCTCATGGGATGCCCTCGTGCAGGGAATACAAAAATTTTGGGGGACAAAGTCCTCCTAGATTGCCAAAAATTGCCTTGCCAGGCTCCACAGATGCCTTTTCACTCATGCAGAACCCCCTGAAAAACCGCTGCTGCTGGGGCGTGGACCCCACCACTGACCTAAACTGCCCTGTGCTCTCAACTGAATACTTCATCAAACTCAAACTTTTTTAATGAAAGAGCATCGTGTGCTAGTTTTTCTGTCAATACATCGAGTGCTCCAGCATAAAGGAAAACAAAGAGATCTTTAGATTACAATATTATGCTTTTCTTTTACTGCTGCCAGATGCATAAATACAAACCTCACAAAATGACTCTCTTTCAAAGAGTACAGTTTAAGCATGTGATTAATGACGGGGGCTTCACTTTTAACTGCCATAAATTCACTGCACAGTCTTTATCAGTCAATATTGATCCACAGACAATTCCTTTCAATAGCTGGTACACTAGGAGAGTCTTGGTAAAAACAATGTTTATATGATTCGAGAGAAATGATTTGTAAAATCAGGAAAAATAAACTGAAACCGAGAAACTGAGCAACAAAAACTTTTGCACAGCTCACAGGGGTTGACGTATCTGCTCTCCCTTTACCTACCATCCGTACTGACAATGGTCATTGAGCTCTTGATGTTTTCATCACAACATACTAGTAAACGACACGTGAATCGGTATCACCTCTATGGTATCCAGTTTGACCTAGTTTGAACAGAAATGGCCTCCACCAAAATACGACAGGCTTCTCATGGGTCTCTGTAGAATGCACATTTACGATTCACCTACAGAAAGGCTCCCACGAAGATAACGCATGGGGTTCGTGACAACTGCTGTATCTACTCATCTTCTTAACAACAGATGAAATCTCTCAAAGGTTCACATTTCAGGAAACCTGTTGGAGGAATTATTAAAAATAGAATCCCTACTGACAAAAGTGACCTTCACCACAAATGATGCTTCTTCCGGTCACTAACGAAAAAGGGAAGGGATGGATGGGGGGGAGAGAGGAAAGAGAAGAAACTGGACCTTGCTGGAGAAGACTTTGTGGACTCATCTGAAGACAGAGAGGGAATAGGGCAATAGAAAGAAACGGAGCATGAAAAATCGAGGTACAAAGAGTAACAGCAGTGAACGCAAAAAAAAAAAAAAAAATTTAGATCAGGTGTAAAGCTGTCCCTGTTCTGTCAAAACCACTTTTCCTTGTTTTGAGGACAATATGTTTGTCCATGCTGATTCCCACATGCAGTATTAAACTTGATCTGATTCTCAAGACCTCTGCTGTTTCGCGGAAAAAAACCCCTGGAAAATTGGGCAGGCCTATTTTTTTCTGAGCTTGCTCTCTCATTGCTATTTTTATTCATGAGCAGGTCACAAGTGTAACCTGCTGTGCAATGTGATCTCTTCGTTGCTGATCCATTCCCTCAACTAGTTAAACTCAATCAATCGTAAATAATTAATTGTGCAATGCACTTATGCTGCTGTATGTGGTTTTTTACAAGGTGCAATGTAACTGACAATATTCATCCTATATCAGGAAGGGAATCATTTCTATATAAGATCAGGGCAACACACTGATTAGACATACTGCAGGCAGAAAAGCTGAACAGAAAATAAGTTGTGGCCTGGATGCTTTCAAGTCTTTCAGTACACCACATTTTGGTGACCACAACATCCTACAATACCAGCTGACTGCTGACATTTGCCAGTGTGTAATGTATGTCATAACAATCTATTGGTCCAACTTAAAAGTTTGAGAGTAAATTCATTTCTTAATCATTAACAAACAAAGCCTTGTAAATCGCTTTTATGAAACTTGTTGACATTTTGCTTGACACACTTCGGAAAATATAGCATGACATGTTGATCACTGATAATTTCTGTGCAGGTACAGTTTATGTATAATGAAAAGAATAGGCGACAGGAAAGTCTTACAGTTATTGCTAGGTCAAGTGTGACATCGACCACTTATGGTAAGTTCGATACTTTCAAGATCTGCTGAATGTAATTGTAGAAGCCATACATGTCTTTGCTGAATATTTGCATTTCAGCTGTATGATACTTTTAAGACGAGTTCCAATGGTAAACAGCAAAATGGAACTAGGCCATCTGACAGCGGCACCCGGGGTAAACTCCTATAAATGTCTGACGACGTCACTGTGTATTCGAAGGCTTTTGAATGGCCTGTGACACATACTGTGCATGTCTCCATTTCACAAGTATGAGAATGCCTCGCATTCCCACTTCTATGTGGGAACATTTCCTTCTTTTTCCCCCACTGGCTTCCAGGGGAGTGCCAACTGGGCTTAAAGCACATACAGTATCAAAAACTGAAATAGCAGTTTTTGCTTGATCAATGTTTGAACTGGTTGTTGGTTACTACTGTACAGCAGATGTCAACCAAACATTGCCTTGATTCTTATACACGTTTGCACGTCACAACCTTTTAACATATTACTCAATACCTGCTGCAACCGTTACAATACGCAGTTGCCTCTGTGCTAGTGCGGCATGTGCAGCATCATCTTGCAAAGTTGTGGCTTCGGCTTCAAACGATTCCAGATGGAGAATTCATTTTTTCGAGCAGGATCTGGAGAAATATCAATTTGCAACCACCGTGAAGGATAATGTGAAACTGAATCGCGAGCGGGCTTTCATGGGGTTGCAAATGTGATGCACACTTACCTACATTATGTATGACATCTCTTGCATAATGTGGGCAATCATTACCGCAGGTTTACGATTTTACCGAAATACATACAGTGCGGTAACTTCCACTGCAGTTTTTCGGCGTCACGTACAGTACCTCAGAGGGGCTGTGACTTCAACAGAACATTGGGTAGTAGTGTTAACACATTAAATCTCTTCAAAGAGGACAAGGTGGTTGTAAGAAAGACAAAAGGTAACTTTCTGTGCAGGTTTTTCCCTAAATGAGGCACACAAATGCATCCTAATTGATAATTTGAAACTGACTGGCAAGGTTCAATATTTTGATCAAAACCGTTCTTTAACTGGCAGAAAATACAGTTAGTGAGTGAGCAATTAATGATTCAATTTGGCTTGTGACAATTTGAGACCAGTCAGGCTTTCATGTCAGCACTAAGTCATACAGTATGCACACAACCACAACCAAGTCCGCATCCAGAGTTTCCAATGTTGACAGTTTTTTGTTGGTACTGGATGTGAAACTTGACTATCAAACTATGGTTATAATAAACAACTGTGATGTGATTGCAAAATCCTTCAAAATCCTCACAAATCTACTCAATGTGTTACTTTGAGCATTTCTCCTGATGACCTGTTGCCCTATTTTACTAACCCTCTTTCGCAGCAATGTGTAATTTTCAGTGATTGGTGAGTTTTGTGATTTTTTTTTGACAGAAACAACTTAATGTTCTTTCATATTTGAATGCAAGAAGCTAGAAATGTCACCATCCCAAATGGTGGAGCAAAGAAAAAGGAGGAATGCATAACCTGGCATATATGACAAACACTGTCATGAAGGTCATACTTCAACATACACATTCATTATCTTTAAATCTCACTTCTCAAAGCACTAACTACAAAATCAATTTGGAGGAGTCTGCATTTTTTTTGGAGCAAATTATTCCAATAAGTCCATTGAAACCGCCAAAAGGACCAACAGATTTCACTGCCGTAAATTTCTCAAGTGATGAAATGCGTGGACCATTACAAGAATGTGACATGTACCATGACTCACTTTTATGGCTTCACTAAAATTTTTGTGTTTTCTCATTTCTTAGTTTGTCAGGTGTGAGCACACTGTAATAACAAACATAGTGTTTCCTGGACGACTCATAGACCGTAATTTTATTGTCATCTATGCCGTTCAGTGTTACTTGTCAATGCTCTGGCACAGAGCTTTCGTTTCATCTCACTGACTCTGCATTATTGAAAATACCTCGGCTAATTATTCACCTGGACACTGTAAAAAAGTTCTTAAAGAATGAAACAAAAAAAAAAAAAGGTTGTTTAAAGCAGTCTGAGAAAAACTGTGTTAGTTTCACATCGGAAGCTGAAGATGAGTGAAAAGAAAAAAAAAACGAAAGTAAAAAACGAAAGTAAAACAGCAAAAACGAGAAAGGACAGTCTACACCAAAGTGCTAAAACAAGACAAGATCAGTGTACTGTACAGTATAACAATTTCAGAAATATCAACAATTACTTCACAAATGAGCTCAAAATGACATGAAGCAAACACACAATGTGGCTGTGAATGACAAAATGTACAGCAACCCACATATTAGAAAAGCCATGCATGTGCTGGTTAATGGCAATACATCGCTGTAAACTCTTCGGAATACCTGTTCGCTGTCAAGAGATTGCGTTCGTTCCAAACGAATTGACGGTGGAGACTGTAAAACGAGGGATTGGAGAGGGGGGTGTCGTCAAAAAAGGTTTCGTCTTCAAGTTTTGAGATGATAACATTTAAAGCTTATTTTGGCGGGATAAAGAGAGTAAGCCTGTATCACTGTTGTCCCTTTTACAGCACTTCTTCCCATTGTACATACTGCCCTCAAGCAATATGGACCAATCTGAGGTATGTCGGGGGAAAGTAAACTACAGAATCATGCCATGAAATTGAAGAATTTACAAAAGTACTCAAGCTTGGTATTTTTTTCTTCCTATTTTTTTTCTATCAGCCAGGAAGCGGAAGAACAATGAAGTCAATAACTCTAAAAAGAAAAAGAAATTGAAATACTAACTCCTTGTTTCTACTTACAGTAACATGCACATAGATGTATTTTCAAGGAGCCTGTGGATATAGCATGCATGTACTGGAAAACAGTATCCACAGAAAACAAAATCACTGTGAGGTACTGTATGAAAGGCGACCACAGCGGCTGCATATTTCCTTATCGCATGGATCTAAGCAGTGGCAGATCCAAGGGGGAGTGGTGCTGTGGGTACTCACGTACCCACCAAAACTTCCAAAATCAAACAATCTTTAATATAATATAATGGACCACTCACGGCCACTCTTTGCATCTACATTTGAGTATAGAAACTCGTACACCACACACAGAGAGTACTACTTCTGTGTAAATCCTTCAGATGGAAGACACCCTCCCACAATGGGTGAGTCTAATGCACCACCCAAACAAAACTCCTGGATACGCCCCCTACTAAGAAATCACCCGACTTCCAAATTGGAGCTTCTGTACAATGTTGAACTTGACACTGTACAATTCCACAGTTGAGAAAATGCAATATGAAACTGAGCTATTTCAAAATAAACTGAATCATTTTACTGCTTTCTTTGCACTCAGAAAACACTCCTGATTGACTGTACACGCATGAACAATAAAAAAAATAGGTTGCCACTGCCAGACCGTAAAGGCAATCAAGATTGATTCTAAAAATTCAAATTAATTTGATAGTCGGGTATGAGATGAGAAAAAGAATTGTTTGATGTAGAAATGCGGAGCAATAAGAGGAAGTATTTTTGAGACATACGAGACGGTTCGGAACAGATCATTAAAACATACTCTGGAACAATTTTCAGTAAAATAATAACAGAGCTAATTACAATCTACACCAGACAGGCCAATATATTACTGTAAGTGACTACTGTATTTGCCAGGATCAGTGAAACTAATGAATTACAGTTCAAGATTCACTTTAAAAAAGTAATATCGAGAGATCTAGACGTGCTGATGAGTGTGTGCCGCTTTGGGTGTCAAGCATCTTGCACTTATTCAGGTAAAGGGTAATAAAAAGTTTTTCAACTTGCACCGTCACTTTTGAACTATAAATTCATGTCCTTGGAGTTGCAGTTTAGATAATCTCCTATTCCAAGTGCAACCAACTCTCTTAATTTGAGGCTGAGCGACTACAGTATCACTTCCTGAGATGGATCAGTTAACAAGGTATTCTGACTCTGACACGGATTTGTCGACCTTGAACGACTTTGAACCTCCCAGAAAAACGACGGGATTCATACACGGACCGAAGTCTACCTCTGCATGGCTGTTCCTCTGAGAATGGATCAGCTAACACTTCCTGATATTATTCAGCTGCAAGGTCTTCAAACTTGACCTGCTTGACTTCAAATCACCTTAGAACGACTGGTGAACAATCCAAATGTTTGGATCATCAATTTATATACTTGAAATTTTTTTCAGGTATCTTTCACCTCTTGAGATGACGCAGTTACAAAGACTTCAAGCTTTGATCTGCGTTAGACCACCAATCTACCTAAAACCTCACTTCAAAATCACAAATGGATTGTATAACCAGCAAGGAGGCTACTGTACCTACGTACCTGTGCTGAGCTTTGAAGGAACTTTCACATCTTGAGATGTGTTTTTGAGGTTTTTGGACTTTCGTCTTAAACGGCACTGGATTGTCATGAAAAACAACAGATTGTTCACCCAGCTCTACCTTCACATCAAGTTCAAGCAACTTCAACGTTGGACTATTGGGATAACACCTTTTTTGGCACTTCCATATTGACTCACTTAAAAGTAAACAAAGGCGACCATCAAAGCAACATTCATCTTGTGTCCAAGGAATACCTACATACAGTACCATGTTTGAAATTCTCAAGTGACTGCTTCCATCTTGAGGAATCACCTTTACAGGCCAAAGCATTCCATGCACACAGACGCACAATCAAATCCACAATAAAATTTGTAAAACGTCTCTTTGCAAGGAGTAAAAATATACTGAAACAAAAGGGTATCCAACGATTGACATACCTCGGTGTCGCTTAAAGACTGGCCACGGTCCTCACTGAGAGAGCGGCCCCTGTTGGGAGATCCACCTTTGGAGTCCTCTGGTTCCAATGCCATGAGTCTTTCTAGGTTGCTTTGGTTACCAGACTGTCTTTGTCCGGGCATTAAAAACTGTGTATCTGGATAATCAATCTGAAAATACAAAATAAATCAGCCGTCAGTCTGGGACTTCCATTCTCAAAGTTAAACCCATGTTTAAAACCCTTTGAAACCACTGGATTAATTAATCCAATGATGAAATTAATTTGGATTCTATAGTACAGTACCTCACTTATAAAATTGTTACAAGGGCTTGAGAATCTTCCATTATCAAGTTTTCACAAGTGTTTACCTAAATATGTTATCTTAACAACGAAACTCCTAAAATAATCAACTTCCTCAAATCCTTTAATCACTAACTTGGCTTTAAATTCATTCAAATGTGTTCACTGTTGACTGAACACATGTGTGACATATCAAACTTCCATTTATTAATGTCTAAGTTTTCTTTGTTCTAAATATCAAGTGATGACTTATGCCAGTACAGCAGTTCACCCACATCTTTTATCACACATATACTTGGTTCTGTGATACTGTTACACTTTCCAGGACAGGGGCTCAGAGAACAGAGGACGAGGGATGGAAGAGGATGTGACTTCAAATCTTAAGTATCACAGTGACAGCTGCCACAGTATGAAAGACATGGCAAAGTTTTACAGTATGTGTGCTTAAAGCAATTGCGTGCGTAGGCAAAAAGTAAAAACATTGAAATTTCAACTCCAAAAGTTTGGTAAGGCTACTAACTACACCATTCAGACAATCTGAGGAAAATAAATAGGTTTCAGTTGGTTAATTATGTCATATGATTTTAAATTCTTCTAACATAACAACAACAAAGTGTAGCATATGATAATACACTGGTTGACAGTTTTCATTTAAAGTCAACGGTGTGCTTCTTTGAACAAGCCAATGGGAATTATACTAGTATTGAATATTCAGTAAATCAAAACAACTCATGATCACTGATGCTGCAATGTTATGTTTAGTTCGTGGGTTATTTGTAAATACAGTGCTTCCTTTCCCCTAATACTACAATTCCCAATACTGATCAAGGAGCGACAACTTGAGTAGTATGACTTTGATACACTAGTGAGACCTTTATTGTTGCATATTCATTATGTGGGCACTTATATAAGAAACGTTACTTTTCAAATATAATTTCTGTTTTTTACTCTTTTTATGTCAATACTGTTGCTTTTTAAAGTAGTTAACGTCATTTTCCTTCATTGAAAGACATGGTGCATTCATGTAGGACCTTGCGTGTATTTAAAAATAAGGGAAAGATCAAGATCAAACATAATCTTATCTTTTTGTTTTTTCAGTACACACACAATCACTTTAACTGCCAAGATTGTTGTTTCCATCGATTCATAAAAATCAGTATTTTTTTTTTTTTACCCAACCAACATGTGGGCTGAATCGCTGACATTGGCATTTCGACGGTATTGTACCACGCATTTGTATGGGGAGATCTTACCAGGGTACTGTATACAAGCATCTACAACTACTCATCAACAGGACCACTTATTTTCCATGGCAAAAAGAAGAAAAATCCCTTATGAGCTACTTGCTGTGTATAGTAGGCAACATTTGGCAATCTGACTGTTTGTGTTCACACAGTCATCGTGTCGTTTCATGGCGGCAAAAGGAGGTACTGTGGCATTAAATGTCAGATCACGGTAGTAAAATACCTTGCGAGTAACCAGGTACCCGGATTACCCAAAAGTAAAAACACTAGTCACCAGAACGGTTACAGCACAGTGAATCGGAACTGTTGCAACTGTCCTGATGAATATGTGGTATGAACCTGAAAGAATCAGCAGTAATCAACAGTTTTAATCATTGTTAAAACATTCACATGCAGCTTTTCGGTAAAATATGCAAAAAACGTCATCTCCTCAAACACTGTGCCAAAGTTGAGTTAAGAAAGATGCATCATTTGAATTTTTGCAAGTTTGTGTGAAAAATTCATTCTTGAGCAATAAATGACTGAATTTCCATGTGAGAGACACTTATTTCCTGGAAAGAGGGCTAACTGTTCTGCGTTTATTTTGAACAATCTATCTGTGTTCATAAATATTAATTTAGAAATATGATTTTTTTTTCTGTAAAACAAAGACGGCACTCTTTCGCTTCAACCAAAAGCTTCTGTCAGTGATCAGTTACATTCTATTCACTGAATACCACTCACATACTCACATACATACTCATACTCACATACTCATACTCACACACTCACATACACAATTTTTACCTTTCGCCTTACATACCTTCTGTATTTACGAGCACCTGTAACACAAGCCTCAATGTAAGTGCTTAGAACAGCTTCATACAGTAAACACTCAAGTGAGGGAAAAAAACAGTCCCAAATTTTGCTTACTATAGTAGTAAACTGAATATTTTTGAACTTCGATGATGACGAACGATTGCACAGTCAGGTTCAAAATAGTTTTCCAAACACTTCAATGTCTGGTGACAGATACTTGTCATGTTGTGAGCTGTAACATTTTACTACCCTCAAATACTATAAATGAAGATCATAGTTTTTTTTCCACAGCCACCACTTTGAATCCCAAACTAATTATCTTGTTCATAGTTTGAGATACTGTCAGAAAAAGAAAAATTACTCTGTCTTATGGAAACGAGGAGTTAGTTCACAAAATTCACCCATATTTTGTCACACCTGTTGAGCATTTCTCATGAACTTAAAGGGAAATAGGGCGTTTGTTTTAGAGAAAACATCCATATTTTTGAAACCAATGTTTGTGGACGTAGAATGATAGATTATTCAAAATAAGTAAGGACAGTAGCCTTCTTCTAAAGAAATAAGCTCCTCACAGATAGAAATTCAGTTATTTCTCACTCAACACTAATTTGTTCACCCAAACTTTTCAGAATTCAAATGATGCATCTTCCGTTGCTCATCACATGCATAATGTTTTAAGGAGATGAAGCTTTGGCAGATGTTTATTGATGACACTGAATGGTTTAACAATGATGAAAGCTACTTTCTTTTGTATGACATGTCAGTGTATTCTAAACGCCCTATTTCCCTTTAAGGAAAATGGTCAAAACAGAAAATTTGAAGATCTTACAAAGAACTGAAGCGAAAACGGTTGGGGAATCAACTATCAAAATCATTTGTTGCACATTTGTTGACCACACATTTTTTACTGTCGTGTAAAGAACTGTATTAAGAATGAGCAACTCCTGTTCATTTGTCATGTTTTCACTAACCACAAGAGTAGATATGTGACTAATGAGGCCAATTAGAAGTACAGTACTTGCATGCAGTCATTTCCATCAAACTCATGACAAAAATAAATAGAACAAACTACATGAGCCCCTTTAAAGAAAGATTTTTCTGTTGCCCCAAGGCTGCAAAATGTTATGCAATGTTATGTAACATCAGCAAATTAAGGCAAAAACAGAGAGAAAAAAAAATGCCGATCCTTGTAACTGAGGCGGGCTTTTGACACCAGTGAGCAATTAGATTCAGTTTATTTCAGATTGACTTTGAAATGTGACAACAATAAAGGTCACAGCTCTTCTACGATTGAAGTTATAAAAAAAGTGAAAAGGATATTCAATTAGTCTGTAAGGACAAAACAGATACGTCGATAATGCAATGCACCAACTGTGAAGCAGAAATTCGTTTTGTAAGTGCACGACTTCCAAACAGATAATGCTCTTAAGATATGGTTTTCACCGGTAAAGGCAACGAAACTTCACCAAAGTTTATATGAGATTTTGATTCATTTCGCTGGTAAAGTACTTTGATGTTATGGTACCATCAGTTCAGTCATGTTACTGCCATAGTAGACATCAACAAATGCAGCGTACATGTGCCTTTGAAGCAGGATACATTTACATTAATTCTTGTGCAGCCTTTTTTTCTTTTTCCTAGAAAGGTCCACAACACACACTCTACAACAATTATGAATGGGAACTTCTGCGATTTAAGCAAAATTTCAAGATCAAGAAAGAGAAACTTTACCACAAGTTCAATAGCAATTATATCTGTTCGATTAACTGACAATGCAGTCAATTGAGGATAAAGTAGTAACTACTGAGTATTTCAGGAACACATACTGTACAGTATACATACAGGAACATCCAGTCAATTCACACTGACTGGTGCACAAACCGTATCAGCAGATCTTCCATCCAAATGAAATAAAATTATTGGTGGAGACCAACCCACACAACCTTTGAGATGAGTGCAGGAATCTCCCCGCGTTGTGACCAATGACATACTGTACATTGTTACATCGTTTGCACTTCAGGACCAGGAACGAATTTTGTTTGTGCTCATAGGTCATGGAAATAGGATCATGGGTTTCTAGTTTGAATCTGCAAGCAATATTTGTACTGTGGATGGAACAGTTTATAATATTGGCCATACACAGTGAACTCTGTATGGCCACTGACGCACAGTACATTTACGTCATGTCCTAACTTCGTACTGCTGCATATATGACCTATTATTTTTCCAGCGTTAAGTTGAAAATTTGTGACAAAAAGACCTTTTTTTGTGAAAATTAATTCTGAAGTATGAAGACAGTTATAACATTTCAATTTGACAGTAAACTAGTCAAATCGTCAGATTAGGGAAAGTATATGCCATGAAGTCCTGTATGTTCAATTATTGACACTTAAACCATGGTGTTGTCACGTACAAAATTGTTAATCATTGTTCAACCTGCAATTAAGCGAATCTGGCACAAAATGTAACAAGCAATATTGCTTTCATTATCTATCACTACACATGTCCATACTGATTCATCTGAGATTTTTTTCAGTTCACATGACCACATCGAACTAAAGTAGTCGGAGTAACAGAACGCACGTTACGGAAAAAAAGAAGTCTGCCCTGTGCATTTGATACACGGTCAACTGGAGGAGATTATACAGTACCACCATCATTACTGTCTGTGATAATACTGTGCTTCGCAATCTAACAGCTACCTGTTACAGGTGTATAGAGCCACAGTTCGACACCATCAGCCACAATAACACTAAATGAAGAGATCTATCACATACTGTACAGTAAAAGTTTTGTCTTTGTCTTACTGTACATCTATTATTTTTCTTCATACTGTACAACTGTACATGTCACTGACATTAAAGTCCTTCTGAAAGTCAAAAACATACTGCATTATCTTCAAATTCATGAATTCCATGGTAGAGAAAAGTCTCGTTGTTGTGTAAAACCTCTTTCTGTACGATAGATTATACTTTTTCTTGGGAGGCGGAGGGGGGGGGGAGGGAGAAGGATGGCGAGAAGATAGGTAATCTCTGAAAATGCCTATGGCAAGGACTGGGAGTACAAACTCCATTCTTGTGTATGCACAACAGAGTAGGCAAGTTTGAGCCTACAGCTTATTATAACAGTCTCCATGTTATTTGGTTAATTAAACCTCAGAAACTAACACTTCAAGGCAGCTACTTGAACTGCTCTACTCCAGTGACCAGACCTGTTTGAGACAACAACATAGCAGATGACGGCTATAAACAAACTTCCTTTGGCAAACTGCAGATTCGATGGCACAGTACCAAGGTGCAGATATTTCAAGTATTACGTCGTTATATCCCATTTAAGGCTTTTCTAAGGATTACTGCTTGTTTCCTCATATGTTCCTCAACTCTGTTTTTGACTATTGTCAAGTAACCTCCCCCAACCGCCCCTTCCATGATGAGAGCCTAAACTACTACAAAAACATACGGCTCTAAAATATTGGTGCAATGTTTCCAATTCATTGAAACAAAAGACTGTCTTTAACAAAAAAAATTTTCCTTTGTTATCATGCGAGACTCTGCCACTTTAATGCTACAATATTACCCCACTGTGCAGTGTGCAAGTTCCGTGCTATGTGACTTAACCAACTTAATAGTCCAAAACCACATTGATGTGCTGTTGTGCTCCCTCAATCATCAAAGGCAAGGACCTTGCTGGTTTTAAAAGAAAGTAACATAATCTGAGAAATAAAGCAAGCACTGTCCACCGACCATATTCCATCAGTAATATTTGGACACACAGTGCTACAGTGACTCAAAGTAAATGAAATGATCTTTTGGCTCACAGTCAACCAGATTTACTGTGGGCTCATCACTTCTAGGTCTATAGAACAGTGTACTTCAATAGTGCCAACGTACTGTAGATAGCCTACACATAACTGCCTACAGTCCAACTGAATGACAGGGTGGTTTTGTCATGAATAAGTTTAACACAGTGTACAAGATACTCCTCCTTCAACTGAAGAGTCCTTCGCTTCAGTCACCAAGGAAGTCTGTTTTCTTTCTCTATGATGTAACAAACATGGCCACATCCCCCACACCTCCCCCGCTCATTCACTCTCATCGCCTCCTTGACGACCAAGCACTCCACTCGATGAAGAGTTAAGCATACTGTATGAACAACAAGACTTGCTGGCACACACAGTACTGATGTTGAGGTTTGCCGAGTGGAATGCAGCAGGCAACTGACACTATTGTTAAATGATGGTAATAAGTCAATTTTGTGGAAATTAGTACATTTTTTTGAAGTGCAGAATGTCACAGGACAAGACTCCAAAGAAAAATCAAAAAGCAAATGTTCCAAGGATACTGTATGTTTCATCCTACAGCTCAAGGGCATGGATCAAATACGATTGAGGCTAATCAATTGATGGATTCTCTGGCAATGCAAGCATACGTTGACCTCTGCAAGTGTAGCATTTTGGCTAAGATCAGTCCTGGAAGTCTATCCGTTTCTTTTGAGTTGGACGGACGACAGACCCACATATCCAATGATGATCTAGATCGGTGGTTCCCGACCTTTTGGCCTCGTGGTGCCCAAAATTTGTAAATGCTACAGGTATTTCTCTGCACTCAAGGCTTTGCCCACGATGAGAAAGACGAAGAACTAAAGCGTATTAACTCAAAGTTACCCTAAAATAGATTCTCCATCCCCCCACCATTTGATTATTATATAACACCATTTTCTATTTTCCCGGATAGCCCAAGTGGTGTTCACTGATACATCCAGCGGGGTACTCATACCCTGGTTAGTAACCAAGGATGCGTGAGGGCCCCCACATGGTCAAAGCAAGTCCTTACACATATACTATTATGAATGAGTAATTAACACTTAAAATTCACTTTTCAAGAATTTGTGACCAGAGACAATTCCACCTTTTACCTACGCTTGATTTTCCTGAAGCCACAATCGAGAATAATTACGAAAACAAGGTGTTGCTCTAAGAATAAATTTCTGAAGGTCTTTTTAATTCCTTAGTGTAAAGGAGTGTATTTGTTTGCTGGAAGATTGCATTATAGTACAAGATCGATTTGCGTTTGGAGCACACAGGGAGCTATTTCCTTAAAACGCTGCACATTTCAGGTAGTGTGATGCATGCATATGCACAGTACTTGTTTCTTCAGACTTTCACTGATCATGTTACTGTACACCAACTGTATCCACTGCCGCACTCTGGCATACAAAAACTGCAAAATGGAACATCAGCACTTACTCATCTGTCAACAGCTCTAATCACTTTATCATTATTAAACATTCTGCAAAATAAATTTCACAATGCTCATAATACAACATAAGTTCAGCAGAAATAGTTAATGGCACTGACAAATCAATGGTCTTTGTTTTCTTTTGCTTTTGTTGCGGCATGGGCAAGGAGAGTGATTAAAACTTAGTGCACTCAAAATAAAGGCTTAGCATCAGAAATTAGAAAAAGGAAAGTATGGCTGCAGTAGATTACAATATGCTATTGTAATAAAAAGTACTATTCATCAATATATCGTAAAACAAAAACAGTAGTGTAAGTTACACAGCTAAATATTAATTTTGAAAATGTTGGATAATAATATACTTAAAGCATAATGAAGTGCTCTGTGTGTGGAGTCTTAATCTGTAAACAATAGCCAACTAAATGATGCGTAACCATGTTGAACATAGAACATCAATGTCACACACGTGACGTAATGGTTGAAGCCATCATCAGTCAAATTTTTCCAATAAATATAACATCGCCATATGAAGGAAGAGCAATTATATAGAGCTTCCATGTGACCAAAGTAAAACGGTGCAAAAATTGTGCCTTTTTTTTCTGTCTGCAAGGAAGGAATGTGCTGCTGAGTGTAAAAGCTCATCATCATAATCTTACCCTGACCCCCTTGCGTCTTCTAGAGCGAAATGATGGCCGTGATCTGCGAGAAGCTGACTTATAATTTATCTAAGAAACGCAATACAATATTAATGCGATGTCAGTGATGAAATTAACACAATTGCATCTGGTTGTCCGAGGGTCAACTACTGTGCAAACTGTACTGTAATTATCCTTTTCACAATTAAGTTGTCCTATTTATGTCCCTTAATATAATTAATGAACTTGTGGTTGTTGCAACATGAGCACACTTGTCTTGTGTGGCATACACAGCAAATTTCACTCTATTATTTCAGATGTTCCAAAACTGATCTTTGTCCAAGCACCATTGCAACTGCTCTGGTTCTCTACAGGACATTTTTCAAACCTTGTCAACCACTTTGCTTGTCCTATAATGAGTGTAGACCTCTCGGATGCTGGGATCACCACCAAATTTCATCACTGCAAATAACACAATTTTGTTTTCACCATACAGCAACCGTACACCGAACACTGCCTACTGTGCGATACAATAATGGAACAAAACCCACACATCTTGTAAGTTGAAATGAATGTTAGAAGAATGCTACGTACGGTTAAACCTTCTTACCTCTGTGGATCAAACAGTTTCATAAAGTGAATGTTCTGTTCAGTCAACTCATTAAATGTCTTCTAAAACATCGCAATTACTGCCCCCCATCCCACCCCCTCCCACAGTAAAAAATAATAGCAGAATATGACTAATCCAGCAAATGTGTACAAAAAGCTGTGCACACTACGCAACTTTAGGTAAACAAGTTCAAAGGGTTTTGAACTTGTAACGTCAGGAGAAGCTGAAATACTGTCTGGCTAAAATACAAATGTTGGTTCACGCTCTCTAATGGTTGGTCATAATACCCAGGACCTAATGCATGTCAGCCCTGTCTTGAAACCTTCCCTTGAAATACTGTCATTCAGTTTCATGCCTAAAATGGCTAATTGGTGATACCATGTCAAACAAAAATATGAACAATATATCTACCAATTTAGCAACTTTTCGCTCCTAAAATTTCATCTCATATTCAATATCAGCTACTAAATACGTATACTATAGGCAATAATAATTCATACCGCACAGCAGAAGTTCAAATTATGCACAGAGCCTTTACAGTATGCTGATGCAGTATTGAACTTGGTACATGATACTGTTGGCCATCACTATTTCCTCCTATCCAAACTCTCCACTCAAAACGGATAAAAAATAAAATTTCGTCAGCGACAAGAGCGTAATAGGCAATTACTGTAAGTCATAAAGAAACCCACCTTTCATCGGCAACTTAATTGTCACTGCTGAAAAGAATTCCATTCTGTACATTGTTTCAATCACTACAAGATACCTAGCTACATTATCACACATGTTGCTATTATTCATAATAAGTCTTCCCCCTACAACATTCACAGCTCAAACTGAAACTTCTGTTTCTATTCATAGAAAAGTTGCAAAGAAGTTTCTCTTCATAAGGTTCAAATGGGTTGATAATATGCTGCCAAGCAAAATACATGGTTGATGAAAGTGAAACTTAAGCTTCGGTTGGAAGTTCACAGGCTGTTCTGTATGCATGCGAGTTAAACATGTTTTCATACACCACTATCAGTACAAGTAAAATCACATAAGTTCTACATTATTACATAACATGTTCTGACATGGTTTTCCTGAATTAATTTCAAAATTTCACGGTCACAGATCAACTTCCCGCTCCCTAAATGCAGTCTTCAATGTCGTCCAGTATCAATGGAAAATTTATACCACATAATTCGGGGATATTTCCAACTCCGAAAGAAAAAAGATGAGGAAGTAACTACATGATTCCTTGGCAATATGAATGCAAGAGTGGACACAAAACTGTCCACCTTTCTGCAGTGCAGACCAGAGATTACCAGAAATGCAACGATCTTGATGCAGCTTTAATAGAGCACTTTATATACTGCATATTACACAAGGCTAAAATTCATCTAACTGACCCTCTGTATTCTGCAAAACCTACAATACACTTTTGACTTGGACCTGTTAACTTTAAGTAAACGTAACCTGAAAACAAATAAGATAACTACCTACAAAGAAAGAACTGGTAATATGAAGTCTTAACTGAACGCATTAGCTTTTTACGAAGAGATCATGTTTGTGACGTCTCAGTGTTAGTCTCCTTTACATGACTTGACCTCCATCCAATGGGTAACAAATAATATTTTGAGAGATGCATCTCCTTGTGAAGTTTGAAGTGAAAGAAGTCACTTATTTCTTGGCATATGAGTACATTATATTCAGACTTTTGGAGTATTCTGACTCAAATGAACTCTACGGAACTCCATGAAATGCAGATCTAATAATTTACAAATGTCGTGCTGTTGGTGAGTGCTGGGGCCTGATCATCTTATGTGGCAACAGGAAATGGTAAGGCTAAGAGAAAAAAGCCTACGTGTGAAATCTGTTAAGGTACTGTGGTATTGAATGTATGGTGCAGAAGTCCATACTGGGATCTGGTACAAGATGTGGCAACTACTGTACCTTCTAACTACTGTAGCATTTTTTGCACCAGTCTCCATTGAGTTAGCAAAGACTAGAAGCTTCCATGAACTGAAATAGCTAACTGGTGTAACACAGGTTAGAAATCACTTGAATAAGGCTATGATGCTGCTCAGTATCATGGGTTGTTTCTGGAATTTTCTCAAACTCAATTTTGCTGACCGTCCATGAAGAACTGATGTTTAATCAGCTGATCTGAAGATGCTTTCATCCTTCCTGTGTATTTGCTTAGGCCAACAGTTATAATGAACCCTCAACATTGTCCTGCCTGTACAGTCTTTGCTCAGTCAACTGTTACAATCAACATTTTCCAATATTTGCCTACAGCAGTTGACAATTACCATTCACTGCCTAACGTAAGCCTACAGAGTATGTCATCATTTAACATTGCATACGACAGTAAGCCATATCATGGAACAATGCTACTCGACGGATCATTTCCACTGCTGAGGTTAACCATCTGATGGGTGCTGTCTATCAACATATACCCTGGATTTGATTAGAGACCTCCTCACATCATCTTCAGTGTTGCGGTCATCCAGCTGCAGCAGTCCAGCCTAAATACCACAAAAGCAACCCAAGGTCCAGAGCTTTTACCATTTACCACCCTTGTAGTGATAAGTCTAACGGTCAAGATAACTGTACAACCTAATCATTTTAGCCTTAAAGTACAGCAGTTTGTACATTGTAATTTGAATCTGTCTGAACGAGAAATTGGGTATCAAACTGAAACTTAAAGCAACACTCTTGTTCCATCTTTTGTCCACTTGGGTACAGTATACATTTATTTGCATTCTTTTCTGTTGTCACTTCGTGATATATCACATGCGTAAGTTTTTACTTTCAGAAAGTTTGTAGTACAGTTTAATGCATGACCTATGAGAGCGATTTACAAGCTGTAACTGATATTTAGGATAGTGTCCACAGCGTTCTGCACCTGGTTTGAAATTCTGACATGAGTGTACACAGTGCATAGTAAGTCCGGTCCCTACACACCCAAAGATTAACAGTCCGTTAGGATTATGAGTTGCCTGTGAAGTCATTGCTCTTTACAGCAATACAGTATATTGTTAGCATGATGTATCTAACATACAGTACCGCATGTAACCTGGAAAAAAACAAACAAACCTGTGGGAGAAAGAAGCATGTCAAGATTTTTTTGTCACACGTGCAATGTATGTTAGAAAAATTTTGGTTCCCGCAGCTACTTGGGAACCGGGTTCTTACGTCGTCACTCGGCATCCGGGGCAAACACTAGGATGTTCAGGCCGATAAATACCATGCATCCTCTTCCCTGATTGTACCATACGTATGTAGAGATGTTCATGAATCACTTTTGGTACATGTGCCCGATATTATGTGTATGGAAAATGTTCTACCCATATCTTCTAATTGTTTACTATTGCTGCATGAGTCGTCTTGCCTGATCAAAACTTTCCCCGATTAATGCAAAGACTTCAGCTAAGTGTTTGCGCCTATTGTTGTTTTTGTCTCATTTTTATGGGGGCTTTGGTACAATAACAGGGCTTTGGTAAAATATCAGGGCTTCATAAAGACAGACTTCAAACAGACGGGTGGAAATTTATTTTCCTACGCATAGCTGTTCTAAAGTGTTTATCTATATTTTGCTAACCAATACAGAGTGTTAGTTTATCAATAACCTGCTGTGTATAGTTTCAAGAAGTGTTTGATAATCAGTGAGAAAACTAGCACTGGTCAATTTTCTGGTGACCAGTAAATAATTGACATTGGTAAAATTCTGTGCATCACCGATTAAATGTGGAACTGATAGAGTGTACAATTAAACAATCTGAAAGTATCGAATAAAGCTTGAACATTTTTTATAAAATTGTACAGTCACTGTATGAATTAACGTAACTTAACCAGTCCACTATTGGTACAAAATCGCCATGACAATGAGTGCAGTGCTTACATTTACAATACATCTCCTTTTGTTTCAAACTGCTTTTTCATCCAGGTTTATAGTTCTTTCAAGAATCATTTTGCAGGTTGTGTGTTGTTCGAGGAGCACGGGACAATCTTCTTTTTTATGCCGTGCAAATTCACTGACAAACTCAGATTGGGATTATCGCCATGACCTACATTCTTGAGGAACAGGAACGATGGATAAAAGAAAACTTTGGGGGAGGGAAAAAAAAATGTGGGCCACAATTGCACAAGATGGAGGGAGCATGCTATTATGGCAAAACACGTACCAGGAACCCGTCTAGATTCCCCTCACTGCAGGTTTAGGGCTCAGAGTGCTTGAAGTGATACTGTCTGACACTAAATGCTTTTGTCACAGATCTTGCAAGGCATTGCAACAGAAAACAGGAGAGGGTGACAGCAACAGCATGAATTGATGAAGCTTTTCACCAGGGACGCTCTCTCTCTCTCTGAAGAGTTTGCGTCTGAGTGATGCACTTTTTTTTTCTTGCTTACAGGTTCCCGATGATTTGAAAACATAGTCGCTATAGGGATTTATGTCTGCTTCCTGACAAACCTACTTTGAAATGTAACCAATTACAGTATGGTTTGTAGTCAACAAGTAAAGTACAGATGATCGTCATTAATTTTCTTCGCCTAACTTTGTGGTCAAAATCAGTCACCCAATCCTGATTTTCCTACATCTGTTCTAACTTGCACAGTTTCTCAAAAGTCTACAAAGTATCACTGATAGGAATGGTGCAATTATTCTAGTTCGTGTAACAAAGTTCCTAAGTTTATTTTTTTCTTTAACAGTAGCCACACTGTAAGAGTAAAGCAATACGTGAGGCCTGTGAATTAAAACTATGCTGGTACCCAATTTGGTTGCTAAGTTTTCTTCTTTTTTTCTTCCAGAACTGGCACATAAGAGTAAGAGTGCAGTAGGCTGAATGGAGTTGCAGAGGTCTTCCTTATGTCATTTTCCATATTTTCCAAGATTATCAGTGACACTTGTTGACATTACAAATCTGTCACAAACCACATAGTTAGCAAATCATACATTACAGGTAATTTGCTGATTAAAGCATCACGTATATACAAAGGTGACTGCTTTAAGCTCATGAAGAACTGCAAAGTCACATACAAGCTGTGTCATGGTCATGGCTTCAAGGAAAATACAAAGAAATCAAAATTAGGGAAGGAGAAACTTTGTATCAAACAACAATGTCAAATTATTTACTTCTGTTCAGCTACACCTGTAGTAAATAGTGTTGCTATCTACAGAGTCCTTGATTTGAATCGTTTATGCGTACAGTAAGACTGCTTAGAGTAAGACGTAACTTCACCCTAAAGGGACATGGTGTAGCATTTAAGGTTAACTATTTCCACTGAAAAACTATAGTTTTTACTGCATATGTCAATGTGCCACGAAGTGCCACACGTCCCACATATACAGAATGTACAACTGCAGTGCACGCAATACATGAGATAGCTCTACCATTTCTTGTGATATCAATTTGCACAAGGATCAATTTTTCATACATTAATGTACAGGTACACCTCAGTGACTGGAAAGACATCTCTGCGTTCTTGAGGAACTCATCTCATATTTTGCATGTAAGTGCACCACATGAAGAGGCAGCCTCTTTTGTGTGGAATGTGACTGTGGGAGTTCCATAGCTCAAATTGGAGACTCCTTTCTACCTTACACAGTTAAAGCGATAGAAAGACAAGGACAATTGTTTTGAATATAATGCTACATGGAGGGTACCTTCTGCAAACCTTCGCTAGCAAATTATCCATACCATTCTGGCGACATTAGAGGGACTACTTAGTGGCTATGTTTCTCAGACTAACATTGTGCACATTTCAATAAATCTTAAACCATTGGAACCAAAACAGATTTATGCACTATCGTTTACTTAAACAAGTAACGGTAACTTTGTTTCAGTCTCATAATAAAATGAATAGTCAAAAAGAAAAATGACAATGAAATAGAGAAAAATAACCGTGAGATACTTACAACAAGAAGTTCAGAAGTTTCTAAAATCAGGCAATCTGTCTCCCTCCGTCCAGTTCCCGAAGTTCTCTTCCCAAAGCTGTAAAATTGTAAGAAACAGGTCAAGGAAAGATGGACCTTTGAGTGCAAAAGAAACCTAAATACCAGGGAATAGTTTATCTGGTATCGCATCCCATTTTGCTACACAAAAGTTCACATTGCTACACAAGAGGAATATTGTGTAGCAGTTTTTGTACATACAACATAAGAACTTTCACAGATTTTGCAACATAATACCTAACACACAGGAAAACTGCTATGCAAATGTTGAAAACTAAATTATTCCCTGTATTATACCATTTTGAAGAATCCAGAAAAGTTCACATTCAGGTATGATAGGTATTGCTTGACGATGCATTCTTTGAAGCAGACTGTTGTTGCTCTAGGTTGAGAAAACTTGGGTGAACAAACACAGTACATTACCTTCAAGTAATTAAAATTTAGGTGTTACAATGATTTCTTCCCTTGTGCAAAGTCTGTGGTCTTAAAATTCTTTGTAAATCTCAGTAAAAAAATTCGTTTAACAATTTTTCTTAGATTTCTAGATAGAGAAAAAAATACAAAACTCAAGAGGGACTGGAACAATTGAATGCCAATGGTGCAGTGACTCATGGCATCACTGTATGTTTTAACTATTTTTTCTAACAAATTTTACACATGCACCCTATAGCCATCCAATGGCTAAAATACCAGAATATTCCATAGGACCAAAACTTTTAAAGAAACCAGGATTTAGTTTTGGGGCAAGGAACTAAAATCCCTTGGCCTTGGGTGACTGATTTGCTATGCATCCAAGCAAATTACTGAATCTAAATGTATAAGAAACATTAGAACTCCAAACTGTTTGATGCAGATTAGCCTGCAGATATCATTCATTCCATCTAGTTTAAATTTTGTAGATTTGTTTGTCCTGGAGTCTAATCACCTCACCTAAGGAAAGAAACATCCACAGGTCACTTAATTCACTGTCAACAGCTTGATCCGCTATCTATCGTGCTAAGAAATGGTGGAAATATCTCGTCTTGACAAAAATATAGCCAAAACAGTGACAAAACCAAATTTTGATGTGCAACAATGAAATTTAAGAAAATTTGTCACCTCTGACATGAGATTTTGCAATTTGTGAAGATGAATATTTGCAGCATGCATCATAACCATGTTAAAGACCAAAGCAGCAGTTCAGGCAGTGATTACCACTGTGTGCACATACATACAAGGCTGATGATCACATCAACTTTCAGTGCTTCAATAACAAGACTTTATCGAGACTGCTACCACTTCCATTGACCTCACATGAGCTTTGACCTAGATGAAGACAGTAGGAAACAGTTGGAGATCCTTCTTTCGACCAAATTGAGAGAAAAGCAAAGTATTGCCCAGCCCTCACTAAACATGTACAAACTGTACTGCAGATCAATAAAGTTCAACAAACCTGGCTCTTGGCAAGTACATGGCATGGTCAATAAAAACTGATCCTGAGAGTAAAATGTACCAACAGGTGCTCAGATTCTCTCGGCTGTGAATTCAATGAGATAATAATGAGAACAATGAAAACTACAGTAAACAGTAGATCCTGATAGACAATCTGTAAAATTATGTATCCAGTGCTTGACATAGTTATGTGCAGGTTCCAAATAACAGTTGGTTGATATACAGTACAGTACAGTAATCCTAATTATTCTTAAATAAGTAGGAGAGGATCCTCCTCAATTGATGTCTATGCTACTGACACACAAAGTATTAAATGGTGGGAGTTTCAGCTCTGGATGCACAAAAATTTCAGACGACATGCACGACTCAAACGTGTGCAGACATATTGCTATATTCAGTTCCTCCAAATTAGGGATCTTCCCTAAAAAAAAACAAAAGAAAAACAAAAGTAAGAAGTCAAAATTCCTGCTGTAACTCCTAATTCCTTGCAGTTCCCTCAAGTGAACACGGATCTTCATGACAGGGAAAGATCGTTATCTATTCACTGCTACAGGAGCTACTTAAAATTGGATCTGCCAGAGGAGAAAATTTAAGGGGACGTACAGTAAAAGCGGAATTTTTCTTCTTGAGTTAAAAACATACCTCATTAGTATTTGGAAGATACCGGTTTTTAAACAAAATTTGTGTCTACTGTACTTTGCAACTGCATGGTGTACACCATGGGAGATCTGTGATGTTACAACAAACCAACTACTTGAGTGCTCTTCATGTTTGTTTAAAGTCTCAACTAATTTAAAAAAAAGTGTTAGGATAGTTTTTGAATTGCGACCTTAGTTTAATACCCACAACATCTTTGGGTAAATCTGCAAAACACCCCATCTAATCTCAGTCGCATCTGATCTCAGTCGCCCCGTCAAAATTCCAAGGTTTACAGTAACACGCACTTCAGTCCAAAGAACAACAAAGAGTTTTTGTAGTAATTTGTGGATGTTACATGTCAAACATTTTGTGACCTAGAAGCCACAGGAAATCCTTCCTGACCAGAGCTGTCTGTCTTCAAAACAGCAATATTGTATCCTTTAGTTATGAACGAGATATTGGTTTGAGGTTTCAAGTTCCTGCTGTGAAAAAATAAATAAGCTAATTCATTTAAGGACAACTTTTCTTCTCACTGTAATATTCCCATAACAAGTGTGTCATCACTCAATTGTGTAACTTTTACTGATACACGGCAAGACATTGTTTTTGAACTGTGACCTTTGTTGACCTTTGAGCACCTCAAAAAAAAAAGTGCAATTAAAGGAATGTCATGTGGACTGTTACAGATAACTCTCAAACTGCATACAGTGACAAGTATCAGGTGTCATTTCTTATCATCCTTACAACAGAATATTCAGATATTTACTGTAAATCAATAGGTTTTGAAACATTGCTCATGTCACAAGCATTTGAAGACTGTCTGAGTACTCCCCTACAACTGGAGTTTAGAAACTGACAGAAAATTGTCAGTCTGATCAAACAGACTTATCAATTTTCTCGTACATCCATCTACTGTACAGTCTACTTGATACAACAAGATCAATGTAATCAGGTCTGTAAAAATGTGACTCTCAAAGGTGTTCGCTTACATGAGGTTTACTGTAAATACAACTATCAGAATACAGCACCATATACCTGCAAATGTCGGAAGACATTCCGACTGAATAATCTTCATCGACCTTCGCAGAACACCGCTATTAAAAGGAACGACTGTACAGTGAGTACATTCCCCCCTCTGTCTTAGCGACAAAATATCATCATAATAAGTACTGTATTCTACAGGAAAGCCAACTCACCAATACAGTATTTCATTAGCCTCTCGCTTTTCATAACGTACAGTTTTGGAAATTTCTCGAATGGCTGGTTCCCTCAAAGATCGCAATGCTTCAAGGCCGTGCAAATGGCAGAAAATATTTTGTAACTCCTGCGCAAAGAAGAAAGGAGTAAAAACAAAACTAATTACATCAGAAAATATTGCCAAAAAAAGCAAGTCATGCGTTGCAAGACGAAATAAATACGATGTGTACAGAAATGCCGTAACAATGTCACAAGAGTAACCATTTAAAAACAGCTTCTGACAGGAAAGTGTGTCACATGCACTCAATCCAATTTTTGGGAAAAATTGTTTAAGATTATAACTTGCATGCAAGGTCTACAAAGTCTACAGTACAGCACAGTACTGCACTATACTGTAGATCATTATTGAAACAGGCTACTGCTGTGCTGTATGTACGGTGAAGGTTTTGGGGTATTAGTGTACTGTCAATAACTTTCAGTAGACTGTTGTGCAACTTAAACAGTTACAGATGGTGTTAGGGTTGGGCGGCATACCGGTACTGAGGCAGGGAAAAGCACCAGTACCAGTTCTTGCCGGTGCTACCTAACCCTAAACGGTGTGAAATTCAGGACGATTGAAGGACACTCAGAGCTTGTTTCAAACATTGATTGTGGAGTCTTGATATTTTCTTCTAACTTCTGAGAGCTCTTTTTTTTCAAGATGGGAGGATCACCATTGCTCTTACTGACTGTACCTTCCACCCTTTCTACCTCAAAATCTGTTCGGTTGATATCATGGTACCATGATAAAGATGGAGCTGTTACTGTGCACTGTGGCTTAAAACTGCATTCATACCGTCAGTGCCTGACTCATGCATTGTATGTACAGTATGTGAAGGACCCCTCAAATTGGCCAACTACAATGTGAGTTAATGGGGAAGGTTAATACTTGGTATACCATCTCAGGGTTTCCCCTGGGTTTTTCAGAGTATGAGGCGGCGAGGGCGAATTACTTGACGCCGCCATGAATTTCGGGTGCAAATCCGTCCTAAGTAGGTTCTCGAAGATTAGGTGATTTTGACCATGATATAAACAGGGTCGGAAAAAGTGGAAATTTTCCGGGAGACTAATTACCATATAGTCGGAGTTTCCCGCCAGACCTAACATTGCACTGTAGGCGTCATTCGATAGCGAAGCGACTGTCATACCAGCGTGGGGTCAATGGGCCCGCCATAGGGCCCCTTGTGGGGATCATGGACGATCCCGGTAGGGGTCCAGGGTGCAAAGCAGCCGGAAACTCAGCGATTTTAGCGTTTTTAGACGTGTCCGAATCATTTGAAACCCATGCTTAAGTTCAACTCTACAAGTTGAAAACTGTTATTGTATCAGGTGAAAACATGATAGTTCGATCAGAAAAAATAATTGCTATTGCGCTTCAAAATCAAAACGTTCTGTGAAATGTTGCACATGTCATGTAGAGTAAACTGTATTACATACATTTTGGACGTTAAAATGTCCCTAAAAGTTTCGTGAAAAGAATCACGTAAGATCGTGCGCAGCCTTCCGAAAATTTTAAGTAATGATATCCTAACGCAGTGGACGTATATCGAATAGCCTAACCACCTTGGCAATTCATATTTCCATATTACAGGGAAGTTGCAGGTTTCAGAGTTTTTTTGTTTTTTTTTGTTCATTGATCCTACAAGTAGTCACTTTAAAATGTTTGGACTAAAGGTTTGAAGAAGCAGACTATTGGTTTCATGAAGCATTTTGGACATAGAAATATGAGTTCGTTTTTGTATTTCTGTGGGTTGTGATATGTCCGCTGTCATACTGCAGATAATTTGCGCATGCAGGCGTGGCAGGCCTTAGCTTATGCTTAACTGACATTGAATGGAGTAAAGGAGGTATACGTAGACTCTTCTGCAAACATTTCCCAACGGTTGTTTTTTCACATATATAACTTGAAAAATATTGATCATGAGTAAAAAATAAGGGTATTCTATTACACCAATAGTAATTTACTTCAATTTTTGTTGAAGACTGAAAGTGGATGGGGCATTTGGGATACACATTTGAATGGATTTATTCACCAGTTATTTTCGGACGTAACTATTTAGGAAACTACATACATGTGTGATCTCTACCATTCTCTGGTATGTACAAGATAAACACGGCCAGAATTGAAGTACAGAAGCGGATTTCCCGCGAGACTTCCCGGGAGGAGCCTCTGGCTTCCTGACTTTTTCCAGCTCTGGATATAAACGTGTGAGGCGGTAATTACGGCATTTTTGGGCGAGGCGGTCTTAAAAAGTTGCGAGGCGGCCGCCTCTGCAATTAAGTACCAGGGGAAACCCTGCCATCTCAACAGCCATCTCATCAGTTCAAGAGTAGCCACATGAATCATTACTTGTTACCTGAAATGCTTACACACCTTTCAATTGATTGTCACAAAGATCAGCAGAAACTCGTACTCATATTCCATCACAAACTGCGACTTTCGACGAAACACGAAACCAAGTGCAGCAATCTACAGTATACTTTTCAAACTAAAGACTGCAAATTACTGTACATCAAGTTCAAAATGTACTGTACCAGACTTCCACTAGTTTTGAGCATAGAATACAAATAAAAGAACAAATTTTTATTAAGTCTCCAAAAGTGAAAATCATGGGTGGAAAAAGTTGGGAAGCTGGGAGGCTCCTCCCCTGGAAATTTGGGCATCTGGAGGGAAATTTTGGCTTTTGGAGGGAAATTTCCCATTTCTGTACATGAGAATAAAGCCAGAATTGTGGGAAATTCTACTCCCTTCCTGGGAAATAATTTTACTCCCTTCCAGGGAAATAAACATTTTTTCCAGCCCAGGTGAAAATATACTGGACAATTGTTGATTCCTTCTTGCTTCTAAATATTGATTTTAATCATGTTTTTTTTTAAAAATAAAACAAGAATGCACAAACGCATTGTGGTTTCGATGATCTGATTATGAGTATTTTCTCCTGAGTCTGACATATAGCTACTGTACTAGTATGTGTCACAAGCTACCTGCTTTACATGAACTATGAGATCTGTACTTGTAAGTTTCCTTTCTTGTGATCATATCTACAAGGTTTTTACAATTTGACCCTTGTTGACATTGAATGACCTTTGACTGCCATTAAAGATCAAAAGGCTCTTGTATTCAATGAGAAATAACTACTGTACTGAATATGACATCTGTCAAAGCTTCCCTTCTAGAGATACAGCATGATGTTTACAAGAATTCCATAATGTGACCCTGTTGACCTCAAATGACCTTTGACCTTCAACAAAGACCATGGAATTCTTGCATACTCAATGAGATACAGTACACCTACATTTGAAATGGGAGATCTGCCACTTGTCCATTTGTCTGACAATTGTCCAAGCCTCCCTTCTTGAGATATCAGGTTAATAAGGGTTTTCACAATTTGACCTCTGTTGATCTCAAATGACCTGTGATCTCCACCAAAATCGATAGGGATGTGCACTGAATGTGGCACAACAACATACCAAATATAACGTTCGTCCCAGCTTTTGCTTATTGAAATATCATGCTTACAAAGTTTTCACCATTTGACCCCTGTTAACCTCAATTGACCTTTGACCTCCACCAACATCAATAGGGATCTTGTAGTCAATGTGGCAGGTGCACCAACCTTCTGTACTGTACCAAATATTACATTTGTCCAAGCTGCTATTATTGAGAGACTGTGTTTATGTTTTCACAATTTGACACCTGTTGAACCCAAATGACCTTTGACCTCCACCAAAAACAATAGGGTTCTTGTACCCAATGTGGTACACCTACCTACTAAATATGAGATCTGTCCAAGCTTTCCTTCTTGAGATGTTTACAAGATAGGTGTCACTAACACATGTATACATCGACACATGATTACAAAGGTTCCAATTTCATCGAAACCAAGAAGTCAACCCTGTTAAGGACTACTGATTACTTAGTCTACTGACAGGTGTTCAATTCCATGCCAAAGTTGCACTTTTGTGATTTTTTGAACATTTCCAATCAGTCAAACTGATTAAAGTTTTCAATAATAGGTGTAAATAACGAAAAAGTAAAAGCAAATCAAAATTTTTGAAATTTCAATTTCACGTCAAGGTAACCCACATTTCTCTCAAAATCTACATTATATTGCACTCCACATTAGCACCTTTAAAAGTCACTTTGCTTTTCTGTTTTCCTACATAAAAATGTTCTTAGTTGATGTAATTCCAACGTCACACTTTAATAGGAATACCTGATTTTACTTCAGCTGCTAGAAGTTCACACAGATGTCCACGTTTGTCAACATACAATGCACACTCAGCAATATTCACTAGTGAGTGTTATCCCGTAAGTCACAAAAATAACTTGTACTTTTTTTTTACTTCCACCCCTGTGCATGTATGACTAATTAACTTTTTTTCCTATCTACAGTACTTGAGCCCTGGGGTAGATAGGTGGATGTATAGAATGCAGGCTTTCAGGGTTACGTATAGCATGAGGAGGATTTGAAAGTTGTCCCATACAGTAAGTTACACTTGAACAAATGTCCCATACTGTAAGTCGCAATAATGCCATGGAAGGCTCCTGGAGAGATAAGCTGTGTGCTATTACTGCACCTGCACATGAATGTTACTGTACAAACTCAGTGGTTCTCTCAGTCACATTTTCATCAAAAAAGGACAAATTATCTCACTTTGATGTTCTGAATTCGAGGCAAACTTGCTGCCTGGTAAGGTCCTCATGCAAATTGACTTTAGTGAAGACTTTAGGATTCAGAATGTAATATACTGTAGCCTGTCTATTTGACACAAATTCATCCCCATTGTATTTACAGTAGTTATGGTTTGCTACTGGATGAAGCATGAAAATGGTGAAAACAGAAGTGCACTCGGAACCTACAGTACAGAAATGTATTATTACAGATCATAAGAACCATGACAATCTTGAAGGCAGTCAAAATTGTAAATGAGGTATTCCTCAATGAATTCAGAAACACCATGAAGATTTGGTTATCACTGATATACTGTACAGTACTATCAGTATGATGGAGTGGCTCAACATTTTAGTTTTACTTTACTACTTCCTGAACCTTCACGAAATTACAAGCAAAGTGGATTTTTGAGGGGAGATTTTTTTTTGGCAACCTCCTACTGGCAGGCCATTGATATTATTGGAGGATGTCTGAGTAGAGTTAAAAAGTAAGAGCAGAACTTTAAGGGATAAATGCTTCCTGTGTTTGCCAAAGTGGAACAGAGAGTCTGCCTAAAACTGATGTACTGTACACCATAGTGGACAAGTGGCCAAAGAAAATGTTGATACAGAGAAGCCAAGACTTCATGCTTTTAATGGCCTTGGGATCTGCACCATTCCAGGAACCAAAAAGCACATTAGTTTGAGAGCACTGTACCTTGTGGTATCATAACATGTTGCAATGTAAGAAAGTCATGCATGTCAGAGTTCAATTTTCTAACAGGAATTTGTTAGAAAAGGAGACATAATATTGGGTCCAATTCTGAAGTGCAGGGTGAAAATCATTGAATTAAAGGATTTGCTCCTCATCAATGGGTAATTATGTAGAATATGAGGCTGCGATCTTCTATGGTTTTACAGTAATCTTGGATATACTGTAAAGGAAGGTCAGTGCCAATACAAGGTTCACAGAAAATAGGCAGAGGACAGTACCATACTATACAGTACTTTTGAAGCAGGGGAATTCATGTACAAAAGAGCTATTGAAAAGTAGGACACTGTGAGTACTGTAACTCTAAAGCCAGTCTTAACTTTAAATGCTTGAGTCATACAGAACATACATACAGTAGGCCTACATACAGCAATTGACCTGTTGAGAGATAAATTATGAGACTGAATGGTGTAAGGTGTAGGCTAGTTTGTCTCATAAGTCACATTTTCAGGCATTGTTGTATGTTGAACATACTGTTTAATGAGGTACAGGATTATCAAAGTTTGTAAAGTGCTGTTTTCATTATGATTTCTTGTTTCAAAGGTTGGTCATACAAGTTGTTATAATTGCTGATCAAAATGAAGATCATGAATAAAGTTGTTCTCATTTACACAATATTTGGACACATATTCACATGAACAATAGTCATGTCACACTAGTTAATGGCTGTTTGTACTGAACTTCTTCATACTGTGCTGTAACTTTCAAACAGTGTTCCAGTGCTTGAACGCTCATGTGAGATGCTGTCCCATACAGTAAGTCACCTAACTTGTCCCATAAATCACACAATACAATTGGTGATCATTCTGTAAACCATGGGTTCATGTCAATGAACTGCCTTACAGGTACAGTATGGTGTATAATAACATTGTACTCAATTGCTATTATAGCAAGTGCTTGGGAAAGTCTTATTGGAAAAATTGAGATAATGTGGAGAAATTGAGAAAGGTCGTCATTATTCCTGGTCCCAAAACGTCCCATAAGTCACATGCATGGTTTCTAACCCATATAAAGAAACGCAGTACAGCAATAATTGTTGTTTGTTAATGGCTAATAAAGTCCATGTTTTTCATCATACTGGAGTCAAAAAAAGTCAAAGTTGTTTTTTTGTTGTTTTTTTGGAATGTCATGAGCAAATGACTGGTGAAATTCCATCAAATGTCCCCATAAGTCACAATGGAATTGACCCCTGACAGTGACATAGTTTTAAGTTAGAAGGAAATAATACAAGCTACACTTGTTGACCTAAAAGAAACAGTTACATTGCTGGATTGACCAGAATGAGTTCACCAACTTTACATCTTGCATGTCCACCTCATGTCCGCCATATGAACAACTAATTTGACAAAGATTCCTAGCGTGTACACTTCCAGATGAGTATCAGCCACCTACAGTAATACTGTAAGTCCATCACTCGACAGTTGAATACTCTCAAATTTACTTTCCACAGGAAATTCAAGGCATCCCAATTACAGAAAGTCAACATATATATATCAACAAATGTAGATCGAAACGACAAATTCCCACATATCCAACGGGGACCTCGTGAAAAGCAGGAAATGCTCAACAGTGAAACAAAACACTTTTAAACTGTAGTGAGAACATTGCTCAAATCTTGGGATCGTATATGATGAGATAATACTATATGACTGATCAATGAAGCAAGAATTAGTCACTACTTAGCAAGGTGAAAGTCTTCAAATTATGTACAATCAGCAAAGTATATGACGATGGAAAGAAGCAACAATTTTGTTAGCACATCATTATGCTGTATAAAATCATAATTAACAAATCTTCAAGATTACTTTGTCTACCTGCAAGGCAAACAAGCAATTTAATTTCATCCCAGAAAAGAGTACAATGAAGCCTAGAAAACTGGTACTGCAAAGCATGCATACTTAGGAAACTTTCATTTACATTTTTCTTAAGTGATTTTTCCGGCACCGCAGGAAAGCAGTATCATATCATGTGGCAGAACGTTCCAGAAATCTACTTTACTGTTCTCGAAATTTTGGGCTCACAAGGATCTTGAGTTACATGTGGTTTTAGGACTCATCCATCATGCATGTTAAATTTAACACTTTTATGCAAGAGCACCTAAGTAGATACCACGTACCCTGTACCAACATCACATGATAAGTTTGAAAACAACTGGGTGAACTGAAAATCAGCATCGTACAATGTTTTCATTTTTTTCCCTTTTAAATTAAGTCCTTCCCACTCATCACTACCCCACAGATCATCTCCACAAAACAATTCAGGTCCCTGTATGCATCGTGCTATTCCTTCACAAACCACATTGTCACAAACACACATCAGTACACTACACATCTACACTATATATTTACCACAATATATATCCACAATCTACATTGTAAGATACATTGTGATTACAGCAAAGGATACAATTGTCATCGCAACCAAAACAATGAACCACGAACCAAATATCTGAAACAATTTTACTCAAGAGGGAATCTGTTCGAATCTGTTCGAGTGTTTTCTTACAGAACTGTAGCTTTAACACTATGTTTCAACGGCCAGACTGCATTATTCATAGGGCTATGTCTAATCAACTGTACAGTGTACTGCTATTGGTATTACTTATGGGAACCATGCAAGGATTGTTCTTCGCATAGTTGACCTGCAAACAACTTGAATGACTGTGTGTCCCATAAAACATTACTTCCTTGTATATGGGACTGTAACTATTTAGTTTTAGCCCTCTACAAAACACTTGTTAATTCAAAGTACTACGCTTGCCCTATCATACCCAACTTTAACACCTTCAAATAACACTGTCACAAGCCATTTCACTAACTTTGCTAGGCCGTCACATCCATTCACTAACATTTTCATGTTCATCTTGACTACACCAAACAACATATAACACCGTAACCAAAACAAAGGTCCTGAACTGCAATGCAGTGAGACAAGTCAGAATACAGAATCGAGTACTGCATATGTACCAGGAAAAAGGCCTGAAATAAACAAATTAACCTTGCACATTAGAAGATACAGTTCATCAAATTAACGAGCACATTCTACATACCTCTTTTGATCTCTCATCCGGAGGCTTCTGAAGACATCGTACAAAAAGTGGATCAACATAGGTCGACATCTTGAGTGGATTCATGTCACTGAGTTGACCCAAATGAGTATGATGAAAAATTCCGTGTATACCACCCCCTCTATGTCTTTTCTAAGTAAATGTACATACTGAAAAGGGATCTGACATCGAACTCCACGAAGGTAACCCAAGTCCCATGATGCTGGTAGGTTTTACTGACAGTACAAAACAGCAGGCTGGCCCCAGTGTATACAGCCCATGTAACAAAAAATCAGGAATGAAAGCAATCACTGTGGTTCTGTTACTTCCTTGTTACAGGCATTATCAATTTCTTTTATTCTGTTCTCCTCCTCTTGGTTAATAATTTTTCTTCAGCTGTTACTCAACAACTTGAAACAGTCCCTTGTGCTGTGGAGCGACGGCAAAAAATAGTCAGATCTATTCTTTTACTGGAAATCTGGAGAAAACGAACAGGAAAGAGAAAACATTGTTAACATCACTCGCTTAATGAGAAACAGAATACGTCGCATCAAAAGCAAAAATAAAAATACTGTGAAGCATGGGAGAGATGTGATTACCTAGCATCATCAGATGGTCAATCTTAGTGTAATCAAATTTAATAGGAATATCTGCTTACTGTCATTGCACTAGATGCTTTACTAATATGGCACACAGATTGTGAAATGGATTAGGCTTAAAAAAGGAATATTCGGATGAAAAGTGAAGACCAAGGGACGTGCGGCTAGAAAAGAGCTGGCCACATTCGGAAGTCACAGAGAGGAACCCTGAATTACAATCCATTGAATTGCATTAATACCTACTAACATTCTTGAGATTTTCCATTCTCTGTTTTATTGCCACAAATCTATCGCACCTGCCTCTCAAGGGAGAAACAATCTGAGAAGAGATGGTCGCTACCTCTCAACTGACGATGAATATCATTGATGTGCTAGACGCTGATTACGGATATTTCACCCTGCGGCGAAAAATGCGACCCGAGCCAAAGTCACTCTTGTAATTCCCTTTCTTTCCCCGTGGCTCAGCCACAGGATTTTCCCACAAAATCAAACAAAAAATTAGATGTATTTCCGAATTTGTTACTTATCTTGTTACTTGTACCAAATGGAACGTTCAATATGTAGGTTCCACCTCCACTCAATTCAAAGTACGCTTCCAGAACCATAAATCCGCCATGCTTACCGATGAAAAAAACCTGTGAATTGGCCATCCACTACAATAAAAATCCCTGATATAATAATCCGGTTTTCATTCTGATTGGGCAGATTCTGATGATCAAAATAATCTGATGTTGTCTTCTTGCCTTTTTAAACAAATCTGTCAAAGAAAGCACTAATCCCAACAAATCCCTCCTCAAGCATGAAGTTTACTGGACCTCTCAATAATACTCTTAATCCACATTGCTTGAACCGAAGAAATGGACTTCCCTTGAACAACAGAATTCACTACAGTCTTGACTCTTTTGCGACCTTTTTTTTCTCACACCAATCCCTCCCCTCTTGTTTGTTTGCATCTGTATTTTCTCACTTTCACTGCATTTACTTGCAACTGAAGGTCCACTGACCAGAACGTCTTGTGCCGACATCTACAGATCTATAAATTAATTTGGAGTAACAGATGTTGACTTTCTTTTATTTCATTTTTCATCCTCCTTTTACTATGAAAGAAACACTGTTACATCCTTCTTGGATCCTTTTATTTCTATTAATGGTGCTCTGTTGGGGTCTCTTGGCTTTTTATATTCTTTTCCTATTTTTTTCTTACAATCTGGCTTGCACATAGGTACAGTAGGTCTACGGTAAGTGATACCAAGAAAATGCTCAACCACAATAAAACTCTCAGGACATAAAATTTCACAATTTGCCTTAAATTAATGGTAAAGTAAACAAATGATAGCATACAACATACAGCATCATGTGTTCCCCCCCCCCCCCCCCTCATCGTCACAAATTGGCATACTGAGTCTATTCGTGAGTTTGATGCTTATAGTAAAACAGAAATTTGTTGTACCACACAATGGACATTGATGGAAATTCGTGGACACTTTCAAAACTGTTAATGATCAATTAAATCAATACTCGGTAAAACGTGTTATTCACGTCACATGACATTTAAAAGAAAGAGTTTTCTTTTTACATGAAATGCTGTACATACGAATATCTCGTTCATGCTGTACGTCCTGATGTTGCGGTCTGAGACTTCCCTGGTCGAGGAAGATTTCCCAAGTTGCATCAAGGTTATCAAAATGCCACACAATACCTGATAATTTACTACAGTACAGTAAGTCTTGTTGTTCTTTGAAAGTGAATTGCTTACTTAACCTTGAAATCTGACACCAGTCAACGTGAGATGTCGTGGAAAAAAACGTCACGTCTCTAAAACTATGTTTCTATTGAGACTTACGATTGCAAAGACATACAAAGGATACTGTAGTTGCATCTGTGTGACATCAGAGGCTGCCCATAGTGCAACGCAGTACAATAAAATGGATATTTCTTTAAAATCCCATAACTTGTAAATGAAAAATGAATTGAGATATGGTTTTCACCAAAACAGGGAGGGAATTTTATCTTGATTTTTAGAAAATGTCAATGTTCCTCAGCAGCAAACCAGTTTTAAATTCAAGGTGAACAAATTATCGATAAAGCCAGAAAGTCCTGCATCTGATTCCCTCAAGACAGAGGTGGGTAACCTACATCCTACGGGCCACATGTGGCCTGTCAGCAATTTTTTGGGGGAAGCCAATATTGCTTGAAAGTCATCAGAATTGAAAGTTTGAAATCAGTAGCAGGTTGTTGGTCAAGTGTGGCCAATTTTTCATCCCTCATATCTGGTCCATTCATTTTGTAGTTATGAATCTTAGTGCAAGTCATATCATTTTCCTTGGCAACAACGACCTTACATTGTAGTGGATTATACACATCAGCCTTCAGCAAAAACAAAGGCGTCACTTTACAGGTCTGGTTTAGTTGTGTGTCTGGGACAGAAATATAGAAATTCCTACCATCTGCAAACAATAACATCTTACCAAACAAAGTTGCATTTGAAGCATGGAGCCTAGAGCAATTCTTTGTTTCTAAAAACAGTCTACTAAATCAATTAGTAGAATATTAGAAGAAATGTTGAAAATACAGGAGCGCCTTTCAGTGATCCATCCTCATCAATGCACAATACTGTACTCACAGTTGATAAGGATTGCATAACAACTAACCTGATGTGACTGACAACATTTCCTGAAATACAAGAACTTTACCACAATTCTGGAAAGTGTACCAAACAAATGTCAATGAATAGGTCCCATCAAATCAAACTGGCTTTCTTGTGATATTAAACATTAGGAGGATACATGCACACGGACGCCTGAACACATTTGTGTCTCCGCTCGACGATAGTGTGGGCATTGTCTCATTTGGTGACCAGAGTCAAGGGATGTGGCGAGAAAGATCTTGGAGAGAGACAAAAATTGCCGGCTCGCCCGTCTGAGATGAGTGCTACCACAAGTTGGGGTGTAGCGTACACAAGATGATTTCAGTCAAGAAGCCATTCAGATTGCAGGAAAGGACCCTTCTCAAGGCTTCGTATCCATCGTTAAGGCACACTTTACGGTACAGTATGTTATCTAAGTATTGATAGCACTTAGCACTTGGAAATGCAACAACACGCTGGTAGAGATATGGAGAAACTGGAACAGAGTTAAATGAGGTAATACAGTTGAGGTGGATGGAGGTATCATAACCTGGGGACTGGAATTCACTTAATGTGAGAGTGGCTTGACACAAGCTGGTGTGAACTACTTCCATGGTGCTTTATGTTATCTACATGGATTACGTTCAAGAATCAAGGCAGCAAATAGGGGATTGGCTACATCATCCAGCTACAGGAAGGAACTTACTGCTATGCATTTTGTGCAGGGGATTATCACTGGTGACACAATGATTAGGCAGTAAAAACCACAACAGTTTAGTCCCTCCTTTTACACACTTCAAAGGCAGCAGACTACAACAGATGAATGGCGAATGATGAAGTGACAGAAATCGAAAGTCTTTGAGTATGTTTGGGCAGAATATCCATATAAACCGTTTAGCAGGATTGAACTCTGTTTAAACGGCCAATTGTTGTTTAAACATTTAATTGGGAAGCACTGATTATTTGATGTTTTCAAGATATTTGTTTAAGAAATATTTCATCCATTTAAATACAATTGTCAATTTACAAATCAAGTAAAATCATGATTAATTTAAATTTCGAGGATAGTATGGGACCGTATCAGGTGAAATTCCAACACTTAACTAACACACTCTGAATGTACTCTCCAGCATATATACGAACCCATGCAATCAACTATGCTAACAACCAATCAGGTGTCGAGCTGAAAAAAGGAAAAAGCGCATGAACAACACAATGAACATGAGAGATCAAAAAGATGAAGTGTTATGAAAAGCCCCATAAGACTGTTACCACGGATGCACCAACGTAAATTTAGATTTAAAGATCAGGGGGCACACTGGTCTGCACTTGGGGGCGAACTGGTAGGTCTTTGGGTCAAACTGGTACACAGCATGGGGCGAAATGGTAAATAAGGAGCAAACTGGTAAATTGGGGGCGAACTTGCAAGGGGGCAAAATGACTGGTTACCATAAGGCCTGGCCTAATCACTGTACATTTTGCACTGGAAACTTAGTAAAAATGCAGCTACAAAAGTTTCTGCTGTGGTACGTTTCCATTTCAGTCCAACACAGAATGTGATTATTTCCTGCCAAATATGAAAGAATGTGTGTGACTATATGCTTCCAAGTTGAAAGCACAATCATCATACAACAGGTTTTGTTATGTTGCATCATGAGGTATATAGTACAGTGTTTTCAGTGATTGTTGATCCCCCAAAGAAATGGTGGCTTTATTTTTAACACTGGTATTCCACAGTACTGTATATCACACTTGAGTGGAGGAATCTTACCAGCACACTACACGCAATTGCCTACACCTCCTGAGTAAGACCGCCTAGTTTCCTTGAGAAAAAGAAAAAAATTCCACTTTGAGCTATTTGCTGTGTAAGGTAGTTAAAATTTGGCAATCTGACACAGTGTGTTCACACAAGGGTTGTGTCATTTTTCACTTTATGAAGGAATCGGGTTGTAATTTTAGACATGGGTAGTAAAGTGCCACTCAGGTACCCGAGGACCTGAGTTAACAGTTAAAACACTAATATAGCACCTGTGTTTTATTGGTGTATGAACAACTTCTTGGCGTAACTACTACATCGGCTTTACATGGAATGCACCCTGGTTACGACAACCCAAACTAACATTAACTGTCCCCAAGTTGTCCGTCAAAATATGGCATTTGCATGGCATTGTTGACTTAGTGCACTAACTACTGAGGATAAAAATGGATTCCCAGTAACTAACAAGGGTTGGGGGGATGAGGAATATCACTAGTCCTAAATAAAGAAACCTGAGGCAACTTTATAAGACTTAGAATTTTTTCGAAGCAACTAGGACAGCTCTATATGACATATTGGCTCCCGCAGGTTTTTCTGAAGATAGCCTAAACCAATTTTAAGCATTGCACAGTGTTGTTCTCAAAAGCAAATAGGCCTAAAATGTTATTTGACTAGAAATCCATATCCAGAACTTAAAAGTGTCCTTCACTACAGGGTATTCTATACTACAAACATTGTTTACAATTGTGAAAATCAAGTGTTAATTTAACTGTAGGACAGGGAATACTTAAGTTTTCAAAATTTGTATAGCCTAAGACAGTTTTCACTTTTTGTGGGTATTTTGTTGCAAAATGAGTGAAAGTCCTTATGTTGGGCACCAAAAATGCTTAACAAATTCAATATGTGTACAGCAAATTTGCCTATTTGCGTAGCAAAATGAGATGCGATACTGGATAAATTTTTCACTGGTAGTAGTGTAACTGTAAGTGTAAAGCCTATGTTAACTCGCGGAACTTCACGCTTACAATTCCTGTGCAGGCATAAGTTAATTGTTATTCAACTTGGTGCTGAACTGATTCAGAATTGCATTTTTGCTCTAGGCAGTGTAGCCTTAGGCTAGTGGCAAGTGCTTAGTGTTCTGCCCTAACTTCACCGGGCGTAGGGTGGACCAATGCCGGCTAAAACAGTAAGAGCCTCAGCTAAAGTAGGCCTAGGCTAAGTAAGTTAGGCCAGAGCTGGAGGCCATTCTTGACAAAATGCACTTGCTCGCCTAGTTAGGTCTAAATCTAATCTACCGCCATGCTAGCCCAATTTGAAGTTTAGGCCTAGGCCTCGTTGAGTCTACTATTACAAAGTATTAGATCTACTGCCGCTGGCCTTACTTAGTTCTAACAGCAGTGTAACGTTAGGCTTAAGTCAGAACAATTGATTGATACTATGTTAGGCATAACGCTAGGTTCATACTAATTTTGCATCGGTCAACAAACTGTTTTCGTTTTTTGATAGATCTGGACCAATCTGAATTCCAAATACTTACTTTGCTACCTCACAGGAAATGCATGACTATAGTGGAAAAAATGCATTCACTATGATCCAAGTAGTAGTTACTCCGATCATTAGTGGTGAGCAGATAATGGATGTGTACAGACTGACAGAAAATTGTTGACTTGTACAGTAACACCGTTCGTTAAGCATACATTTTATTTGTATTATTAGTACACTTACTGCATGCATTACCCTATGCAGTTTATAGTGCAGAATACAACCGGACAGCGGTTCATGATTCACTTATGGAATATGCATTACTTCAGCTTGCTGTATACTGGCACTTCAAAGTGCATTAAATAGCGCCACCATAACACACCCAATCGGTGTACGGGTACGGTCAGGTTGAGTTGATTCAGTGGTAAGGGTTAGGTCTATGGGACCAGTTCTAAGATGTACACTCGTGAGTTTGGGATAGTTGGAAACTCGAAGGTAGCTGTAAATGGAGATGTCACATATCTACTGTTTTAAGTCAGTTCAGACACTGAAATATTCATACATGGGAGGGGAAGACTAAATTTGAGGTCAGCAGCAAACCTGTATCCTTATTGGATCCAGCATATGTTTTCTCTGTTTTTTTTTTTTTCTGTTTTCTCTGGTCTACACCATAAGTACATATACAAAGTTCTTTGTTGATGTGATAGTCCGCCGTTTCGGTCTCGGATTGTCCGGTCTTGGTCTCGAAAAGAAATAACTCGGTCTTGGTCTCCGGTGCCATGACTCGAGGTCTCGGACCCTAGACCGCAAAAATATAATACTAATTGTAATAATTACTAATGACTGAATGGACGGACACAGCATTCAGTTGACAGTAGCACCATGGTGCAAAAACTGTGATGTTAAATTTAACACCAGCGGTGTTGAATTTTTATTCTTTTTGGAGAGCGTATTTACCTACACCGACTGGTGTTAAATTAACACTATCCGGGGAATCATTTTCAACACATCAAAGATGGTGTTTCATTAATTAGGTTTGGTGTTCATATTGTTATTCCAATTGGTGTAGAACATAGTACTTTCAACACCAAAACATGGTGTTATTGCAGTTCCTCTGCATAGCATGTATGTGTCTGTTAATTTTTGAAAGTTACAATTGGTCCCTCATACTTTAGGAGGTATTATACCGCTACTCATTACAGCAGGGAGCTCATATCGAAAAGTTTTGTAGAAAAACGATCATTTGCTCATTTTACACCAAAATTTCAAAATTGTGCTAATCAAGGTAAGCCTAATAATATGTCTTGGTGGAAACAACCCATGACACTCCATTTTCATTCGAAATGCATGATTTTTGACGATTTCAAAAGTTTGTGACGTCATAATTTTTGGGGAATTTCCCCAAAATAATGCGTCATTTCATGTTACACAAACGAGGTTTACGAAAAAATTATAGACCCAAATAAAATCAACTCTTTTCCTCCTGCTACCTATGACATGCAGCTACCAGAAACGCGTTTAGCCATATCAATATATTTGTGGCTAGAAGTACAAATCCTTTCAATTATGTAAATTTGGGGTGAAAAGAACATTTTTGCTTATAGACATCATTCCCATAAATTAATGATGTACGACAAAATTAATGGGTGTGCCCAATCAAAAAAGTACGAACATCACAAATCCAACTTAGCCAGACCTGAAAACACAACCCCGAGTACTGTATTACATTAAGCAAAAAACCGATGCACCCTGCATGCGCCCACACGCTGTAACGCATTTGTGAGGTTTATGATCGAAACTTTTCCATATGTGGGACACCTTTTCTTCAGGTCTCGATGACTCGACTCGGACCCGAATTTCTTGGACTCGGTCTTGACTTGGATCCGAATTCAAATGACTCATTGAAGGTCTTGGAATTGAATCCATAGGGCTCGATCTTGGTCTTGGACTCGGATATATCTCGACTGCAACGTACTAGACCATGCTGATGGATAATGCTAAAGCACGTCTGGAATCTGGGAGAATGACTTTGAGCCGGGCAAGGCATTAAAAAAGAATTTTGTTAGATCAGTTAACAACAACAAGTGGCATAGAATTGTGATTAAAAATTTAGATTATTATACTTAAACAAACAACATGGATAATTCATGTTGATGTTATCGTGAACAGCTGTGTTTTTTTAATTTTGGAATTGCTTTTAGTCTGTACGTTAGTGAGAAAAGGACCTCCCCCCCCCCCACACACACACAGCTTGTATCTTCGAACCTGCAGGGAGGAAAGATTATTTCAGTTTAAATCATATTTCTGGGGTACTTTGACACCCTGCACTATAAAGCACTGTTAACAGATAAATCGAATGCTTAGCCAGCGTCATCGACCATGAACTTGATCTTACCGCCTGTTCGATTAAAAACGTTGATTGTAATTTTGATTTGCTGACGTCTTTGGACCTATTACAGGCCTGTTGTTGAAAATGAAAAGCAAACATGTGACTCATAGTCATCTGTCCCTACATTGTGTTTTCGAAATGTATTTCGGTGTCAGTTACCTCTTAAAGGTAGCTTAAAGGTGACATGCATTCAGAAAAAAAAAACTCGCTTTATTCCAAAGTTGAAGAGTAAAACCTTGAAGTAAAATCCGTTGGAATTGTTTCTATCTGCTACCGTTTTCGAGGTAGGACTATTCAATATATGCAGTAAATAGACGTTCCAAAATTTACGTCATGATGTCATTTCTCGATTCTTCCGTCTCCCCCCCCCCCCCAGCCACCTAATTCCCCTGGCACATACCCCCGAAGATGGCTCGTTGCAATATCTGCGGCCTACATCAAAATGCCGATTCGACGAATATAAACAATAGGTTGATGAAGATTGACTTTCACTGGTGAAGAAAGCGTCTAGAGGCATGTGAGAAGATAAAATGTAGAAGGCGTGTAAGCGGGAGTCCTTTACCTCACTGGTCCGTACTGACGGGGGAAGGGGGGGGGGTCGGGCAGCTATATGTAGTAAACCCAAATTTATTGAAGACTTTTCAACAACAAACTTAAAACAAAGAATAGAAAAATGCGAAGTTTGTAGAAGGTTACAGAGACTAATCACTGAGCGAAAATAGACCGTCTCAAATCTTGGCGGTTTCTCGATCGTGAATATTTTCCCCACAGCTATGGTTTGTCAGTTTGTGACAGTCTACTAAACAAGATGGCCACTTCTAGCCACATAGCTATGTAACCGATGACCTATAATGACATGGCTTATGTGTAAACGTTTTAAGGATGTTGATCATCTGCTGTGTAAACCTGTACCGTATAGGTTGATGTGATTATGACACTTAAGAGTCTTAAGCCAAAGTAAGTATAGTTATATGCCAGCCATGCGGTACACTGAAATATATTGGAGCGAGTAAATCAATAGCTGTGCGGACATTTGATACTGTATAATACTCTTGAGCGTGTGCCTACGTCATGAAGCAGATACTTCGATACCGGTATAGCCTGACCACCCCCCCCCCCCCCTTATGTCTTTGTACATGCAGGTAGGTAGAGTTCACTGTCCTTACGCTGAACATTGTACTTTTGACAATCATCATCAGTGTAGACTATACAAATCATACATTTTATAGACATGGTGAAACAGTGTTAGAGAATAATTTTAGTTCTTTTGGTGCTATTTTCCATAAATATACTTCGGTTCATTCAATGGAAGCGTGGGTCCATCATTACTGGGTGGGGGGGGGGGCTCAAGTGTCGTCCATCATTACCAGTTATGCGTGAAAGCTAAACTTGAGGGAAAGACTATCTAAGCGGAGCGCCACCATCAGTTGACGCGGAGCGGACCAGAAAATGTTTCGATAAAATTAACAACTAGAACGTCTTTCCAGCCTCTGCAGGAGCCATGCACCCACTCTTGCTGCTCCGGTGTAACAGCTTCCTGATAACAGCTACTCTCTCAAATTTTGCTGAAAGTGTCTACCCTAAGATGATTTTTGATGGCTGTGTCAATAGTTTGCTTTGTATGAAATTCAACCAACTGGAAGATAATCGGGATAAGGATAGTGACATTGTGTGTACAATAAATATTCCTTTCATCGGACATGCCTCTGAGATTTTCAAGAATTCCCTGACAAACCACTTGCAAAGCATCAATAAAAAGTGCATTGTTGTGTTTATTACTTTCAAAGTTAGTAACTATTTTTCATTGAAAGATGTGAGCCAATGTCGTCTATTCATTTCACGGTTCTTGTGATAAGAATCAAACAGTGGAGGATTTTAAACGTGGGAGGGGGGGGGGGGCAAATGGAGGGCAAAAAAAAATGTTGGGGGCAAAAGGTTTTGCGTGCATAAATTTTTGCATCATAAAGGTAACGTACAACGAAACTCATTTGCTCCTGTTTGCACAGATCTTCTGTCTCATAAACAACGACTGCTAAGTATTTACATTCTTCAATTTCCTCTTTAATTTCATCCAAAATAATGTCATACAGGATATCCAGTTGTGATGGGTATACTTGGCATTTCCAGCAGCCTCCGTCAACTTCTCCTATATGTCACACTTCTTGAGGAAGTTTAAATTTCTAGAAAGTTGTCTTTGTCCTCTGGCCCTTCCTCGTGTTTATTACTTATGTGCCCTTTGGGCATTGTTCTGAACCGTTGTCAAACGCAGAGTATCCGCAAAGATTTTAATGTACTCTCTGTTGCGTTGTACAAGTTTACGGTGAGCTTCACTGATGTGATCTATCACTGTTTTATTTTGATGTTTAGATTCTAGGTAAGCTTTATACCTTCCTGAATTGTTTACATGTCCTTCTGAGACTTTGTGCTTCACTAACTTATTGTTCTTTGAAGATTCCCCGGGATGGCGACTCAGTCCCGTCTAGAAATATTCGCTAAGTGCTTCAAGCATAAATGAAAAGTACTGTACTTGCATATAGGGATGCATAATTTATTTTAATTCTTGTTTCATATCAACCCCTCTGATGTATTACCATATTCACAGATTTATAGTTTTAAACCATCAGTTCGAACGTCGAGGGAACATGCACGTGATAAAACGTATATTACTTCGACATGTCAGTGGAAAGTAGCTGGATCATGGCGTAAGGTCGAACTACAATATGCGTCACATTTCTCAAGGAAGTCCCCCAGTATTCAACAAGTTAGTACATGACATCTAAAGATCTGATTCGACGCCTTAAACATGATGCATTGTAGTACGGCTCTGTACATACAGCTGTCGTCAGTTAATAAAATTTAAAAAAATAATGAAAATGCAATAAAATTTATGTTGAGAGATAAAACATGAAATTATATGAAGCAGAAAATGTAAAAGTAAGCCATGGGAACTGTCATTTACGGTGATCTGGTAGGTCTATCTTGACAAAAATTTTCTTGTACGCGTCGCGTCAACCTTCGCTCCGCTTAGATGGTACAGTGGCATCAGTCACAGGTTGAACAACTTCGCCCTCGCCTTTTTAGAAATCATGGATCAGCCCCTGTGCATAATTCATTATGATTCCTTTATATCATCTCAAATCATCTGATATGTATAACCCCCGGGACAATTTCCTCTCGGAAACTCCCTTGGAACAACTCATGCAGGAAGCTATTATATCAGCTTCCTGGTTAAACGCCCCCCTCCCCGACAATTCCCACAAAACAATTGTCAACTAGGAAAATTCCCTGTCGGACAACAATCCTCTGATAATTTCTTCAAGGAAAGGGTTAGAGATAAGGAAAGCGTTTGAGGAATTGTCAGGGAGTTGTCTGAGGAGGGGATCTCCAGGAAACCGAAAGAAAATTTGTTTTTCGAATTATTGCACAATACGCTTGCCATAGCTTTACGTTAGTCAGCGCGGCATAATTGCACACAAATGCTGCTCGTCATGCATGAACTATATACTGTGTGAAAGTTCACTCTTCAAACTATCTCAATAGGTCGGGACACACATTGTAAAGTTGGTGAACAATCAAATTATCTTTGCAGGGTGTGATCGTTTTATTTGCAACAACGTAGACTTTCAAAGAGACAATGAGTTCCACCCATGCTAATGCTGATCAAGGAAAAGACCATGATGAAGGGCAACTAACAGCAAATAAGGAGTCACAGGAAAATGTTGAAGACAATATCGCGGAACTAGATACTCGATCATTCCTGTCACTAAGCAGTAGAAGCCAGACACGGGTCACCACAGGAAGGCTAAGTGATGCCTCGGGAAGAAGTGACAGAGTTTTTCAATTTAAAGAGTAAATAAAAGAATACCGACACTTTTAGAATCAGTGTTATGTTCAATTTAGTAATAGTATTGGTATTCAAGGCTTGACATATTTAGGCTAGGTACTACGGAGTAAGTAAGGGTAGGCCTACTACCAATGGCAATACTCTTAATTGTCTCACTCATAGCCTACACTACAGTACTGTAGTTTGCCTTTAGGCCTAATAGTATATCTAATTTACTAATATTATACTGCACCTGTTAAAAGCTAAGTTTAAAGTTGTTCAGTTTAGTTAAGTGTAAAAATTGAGGATCAGAAAGTTTGAAGACTCATTGAGAATCCAATACCATGTTGGTCGTGCATGAACATCGGCAAAATTTGCCTACTCATTTCGATCAGTGTTCAGAGGGTAACAACTAACAAGGCAGGGGTAAACCAACAATATCCCACCCAAACCTGCTCTTGGGACCGACATTTGATGCCCTCATCTGACGGACAAGAGTGTATACCCCAGTCTTTAGCAACTTTCCCTGAGACTGGGATGTGGAGGACCATCTCAACAGCCCATTAGCCCTACTGAGCAGCCTGAAGAGGACAAGACCTGAATCAGACAACAGGAACTCAAACTGAACTCACTAAGTAACCCTATTGGCACCACTGTAAACGACTGTACTGAACAAGTAATTTTGAGTCCCCAGAAAATTTCCAAGTGGTTCCACCAGGATTTGATCCCAAGACGGAAACTCTAACCCTCAAGCTAACCCTCTTAAAAATGAAGACTTGTCACCCCTTACATTTCTCCCAATCACTTATGTTCAGCCCCTCCCACAGGCTGTCTAAAATTCTTCCACAAGTGTAATCAAAACAATGGATCCTTGTGTATGTTGTGTAATGTCAGCTACTCTGCATCTTTCAAATTTGCTATCAATCAAAGAGTTGAATTAGTTGAGAATTTTGCTTTTCCCAAGCCAAAATATAGCTAAGGTTGATGAGTTACTTTTTATGTAGAAAGGCAAGTAGAAAATTGAGTTCATTCCTACCGACTGACCAGTGAATTGCACTTGAAAGTAATTTTTCTAGAATGACATTACAGTACTGTAGCTTAGTAAACTTTTTCATAATTGGTAATGAAGAATTTTGATGGTACAGTACATTAAATTAAGGTTTCAGTGACAAATGTCATGGAAAAGTGGCTGCCACCCTAGACTGATGTTAGAACTACCAAAAATTGAGCTCCAGGTTTAAGAAAAGCAGGGTTTGACATAATGGTCTCGATGTTTGCCACGATGCCCCAGGAAAATACTCCTGCCCAAATGCATACATAAGATAAGTTACCATCATGCCTGCTCTGATTTGCCATAAGTGCCCTTCCTTTTTACTTAATATTTAAATTTTTAAAAGGGTTTTAACAGTTTACAAGAAACAAATTCAAACTCATGACTCCAAGCCTATCCAAACCTAATGGAGATGAAACTTAAAGGCTGTATTGCATCACCCTAAGCTATATTTTTACCTCCCTGAAAGGAAAATTCTCAACTGGTTCTGAGTTACAGTACTCTTAGATTGCCAGCAAATTCGAAAGATGCAGAGCAGCTCGTATTACACATGGATCCATTGTTTTGATTACACATGTGGAGGAATGTAAGACAGGCTGAGGGAGGGTCTAGAGGTAGGTGGTTGGGAATTTAAACTGTCTGGGGTGATGCATTACAGCCTTTAAAACCATGTGATCTCAATCATTTATTTGCCTGTAGCCATGGGGGGGGATCAGTGAAAAATTCAAAGGTACCCCTAAACATTCTAGATTGTGAACTCTCCTTCCCCCCATTCTTTACCCATAAAGTCTGATACTTTCTGACTATTTTGCAGTGCTTTCATTTCATTTAGCCTCTTACATTCAACTTTCCCACATGGTAATGCATACTTGGCACAATGGCATTGTGCCTTTCCCTGGTAATCATTTAAGCTGTCATGCAGTTCATATCTGTTGTGGTTCCCTTCAGTTTTGATTCCCTGACAAAGACAGGCAAGGAATCTATGCGATGGTGATTTTGGTTCGGTGTATGTGTGTGTGGGTGTATGTGCTCTTGTTTTCAGGTGGGATCGAGGACCGAAACAATAGATTTTAGGTCCTCTGTAGAAAATTCAATAGATTTCTCCGGTCCTCTCAAGATTAACAATAGACAGTCTATTGTTAAGGTTAGGGCTGAGGAAGAAAAAACAAAAGAAAGCACAATGAGGTCCTCGGAATGAATGGAAAACAAAGTTGTGTGTGTGTGTGTGTGTGCGTGTGTGTGTGTGTGTGTGTAAGTAACAACAATCTCGTTGGCACTCTAGTTTTTAAAGGGAAGGTACAAGGTAGGTGAAAATTTGTGTGTGCGTAGAACATATAAAGATCTCAGCTGGGATTGTTTTTGCTGTGGGTCAAAGGTCATAGAGGTCACCAGCAGCCAGTATATAGACAAAGTATGTTTGCAGTATCTCAGGAACTACATGTTGCATGAACTGCAAACTTGGAGGGTATGTATTCCCTTTTAATTACACAACATTGTGATGATTTTTTTGGAGGTCAAAGGTTACATGGGGTCATCAGAGGCCGTAATGTGAAAAGCTTGTGTGTGTTCATTAACGCTGTAGCTTTTGAAGGAAAGGTGAAAGGCAGATCAAAGTTGGTGTGTGGGGAGAACATAAAAAGTCTTGGCTGGGATTGTCTTTGGTGCAGGTTAAAGGTCATCTGAGGTCACCAGCAGGCAGAATGTAGACAACCAATCTTTGCAGTATCTCAGGAACCACATGTTGCATACACTTCAAACTTGGTGGGTGTGTACTTCCTTCTAAATAAATAAGATTGTGGAGGATTTTTTTTAGATCAAAGGTCATATGGGGACATCAGAGGTTGTATGGTGAAAATCTTGTGAACTCACTATTTTCAAAGGTGTAGTAACCCTGCACTTTACAGGTGGGGTATAACCTTTTGGGTGGTTGCTTTTAGTGTAAATTGAAGGTTATTTGGGTCTCTTGGAAGTGCAAAATGTTAGCTCTCAGCAGGTACTTTTACTCTTCTCAGCTACCATTGGGTATACAAGTATTTGTGTAACCAGCTTGCAAAAACCAGCAATAATTGATATGCTTTATAAAATCTAGTTATTGTTAGTATTTTTGGTCTAATCAATGTGAATTCTGTTACTTTAAATGCAATGCACAACAGAAAGCAGTACATACCTTTGTCATCTTTTTATTATGAATCTATGACTATTTACTGAGCTATTTTGATAGTTACAAGTACAACATTTCCAAAAGACAAATAATTGGTTTTTTGATTGTGCTTTACTAAGATGCAATCCCTCCCATACAGGGGGAATTTTTCTCGTGGATAGGTGACCATTGACCTCTAAGGTCACTGAGACAGGTTTTATCAATCCCAGAGAGATCTTTATCCAACAATAGACACTGTGGAATATGTCAGCTTATTTAGAGAGAAGTGATTTGTCATGTCAGTTTGGATTACCTATTGGAGATTTTGTTACTTGTGAGAAATGATCATATTCAGTTAGTACTTTTTTTTGTGTGTGTATTTTCAGCCAGGGAAAGAGTCAGTGGCACCCTGCAATTGACTGACTTCAAAGACATAACCTTAAGTGTAATATATCATCTCCTGGCTGCAGAATTCTTGGCAGTCAATTGCAAACCTGGAAGGGTACAGTATTTTAGGAACAGTTCTGTGAAATTTCAGTTTCAAACTTTTACACTAGAGCTAGAACAGTTAGTTTCTCTAATCACTATGCCTCTTGGCTTTCTGGTTGAAACCAACTGATGGCATTTTTGCTGTGCAGTTTTGAAGCTTGTGTCAAGCCTGGAAAAGCAAGCATAAAGAGATTCTCAAAAAATTCATAGTAAGGAAAGTGCTCTTTTAACTTGAGCTTCCTCAATGTGCAATGTTACTTAGAGAAACAAGTGGTAGGCTAAATCAAGAAGGCATGCAAAGATTCATTTCACTTATCAATTGCGTGGACTAACATTTAAATTGAGAAAAGTGTACTTCTTTCAGAATGATATCTTTGATAGGCCCTCACTTCGTTTTTATTTGCACAGTTGTATTTAACTTGAATGAATCCTGGGTGATATCTCTATTATAAACACAAGAAACAATTTTGAAAACTCATTCTTATTACTTTTTAGTCTATGAAATTAGAGAGTTGACAGCCTATGTCTCCTTATAACCTATCAGTGTACTGTAGACCCCTCAAGGATGGAATTCACCAAGGAGCCCCTCCTCCGAACATTTTCAGTGGTGTCAATATCAGGTTAATTAAAAAGTGATTGCACAGCAGCTGCATACTCCAAGTGTGGCCTAACAAGAACCTGAAACAGAAACTTGAAGCTCTGCTCATCCAATTAAGTGTAAGTTTGTTTAATAAGACCCATAACACTGCTGGCTTTACTTACTTGATGCTGAATTTTGTTCTGATGAACTTAACTCGCTGTGAAAAAACTCAACATCTTCTTGTCCACAAAAACACCTACATCCTTTTTGGTTCCTTGCATCAGCTAAGGAACCTGTGCAGTCAGGTTGGCATGTGTGTGTGGGTATGCATGTGTGTGTGTGTGTGTCTGTGACATTTGCTTAGGTATGCTCGAACTCATTAGGAGAAAGTCGGATGAAAGTCAAACTTGGTGTGTATGTTCGCCATGTTGAAAAAAATGTGCCATACTGTTTTTGGTGGAGGTTGAAAGCCATCTGGGGAACTGGGGGGGGGGGGCAAACTCTGAAAACCTTTCTAACAGTATATCTCAAGTTGAAGATATCAAGTTGGTATCTCACTGGAACTTTTTCATTGAAATGACGTCTGTTATTGTGCCATCTCATGCAATTTACGTGCTATTTTCAGGCTTCTTGACGAACTTGCCACCGTTGATGTCCAGCTTCCCTCTTATAGAATGAACCATGCCAAAAGAGGACTGGCAGTTGTCTTCAATAATGAAAATTTTGATTGGTCGACAAGGATGAACAGGAGAGTCGGAACTCAGAAAGATGTCGACAACTTACAGTATTTTCTTGGTCGTCTTGGTTTTGACGTCAAAGTACGCCAGGACAACACTACAGATGATATTAAAAGTATATTGTTTCAAGGTACGACTCTGTCGAAATTTAGGAACACTCATTGTAGTTCAGTGCATTCAGTCGGGTATAAATATGCTTTCCAGTTTGTTTTGTGTGTTGTAGCGTTTACTCAAGGGTGAGAAAACCTCTAAATAAGGTAAAGTATGTTTTTGTGCGTTTTTCTGTTCTCAGATCGTATTTTTGTCTCGTAGTTTACATCCAAAATCCAAATCGAATGAACCGTTGTTTGCACCAGCAGTGGGTCTTCTGCCAACATACAGCTCTGTGGTAAACGAAACCGTGTCGAAATCTGAATGGAATTGCACACCTTGATGTAAAGTATTCATCTATTCTTTGTAAACTGACAATGTGAAATGAAGTCTTTTGTGACGATAAATAAGGTCATTATTAGGGTGGCCCACTCATCTGGCTATACCGGACAGTCTGGCTTGTGAGCACCCTGTCCTCCATTTGTTTTCACATGACCTCGGTTGTTAAAATGTTTCTCCATTCAGAAAATTCTAATGTATACCTTCCCAAATAAAACACAGTGGGGGTTCAAAAACTACTCTTCTCCAGTTACACCAGCCCAGAGTCTAGACTCTTAGATTACACACGTGATGCCATTCTCATCAGTCGAACTAGTAGGGGAAGTGCTGTTTGTTAAACCAAAAATTTTCTTGTCCCGGCTCATTCTGTCGTAACTCCGCTCAGGCAGTCGCCACAGTCGACCTCCTTTTCTTTCACCAGGGTATGGCCACCCTAGTTGACGTTAAGAAGTCTCTCTCCTCTTTCCCAGGGATTTTCAGCATAGTCAGTGCACTGCTGTTGGCTGTTTGTTTCATGAAATGTAATTTTAATGTACTTTGTCATTTTTTCCTCTCCTCTTTGTCTCTGTTAGTCTCTCAGCTGGACCACAGTGATTCAGATTGCTTCTTGTGTGCATTTCTCACACACGGAGATGACGGAGTCATCTATGGCAAAGACGGCACGACAGAGCTGCAGGAACTCTTCGATTTATTCAGAGGAGAAAAATGTCCCACTTTGATCGGAAAACCAAAAATATTTCTCATTCAGGTAAACAAGGTGTTGCAGTTGCTTTGACAGTGTTTTGTGCTGGATGGAGAGTATCAATGTATAACCCATAAATGTAATAACAACCATAAATGTAACACCTGCCATAATGTAATAATTTGTTAAGCGTAATTTTAATACTCACCATAAGCGTGATAATCTTTAACCATACATGTAATAAAATCTGAAAATACTGGAATGGAGCTGGATGACCTCTGACCTACATTTCAGCAACTTACCTTTTGAGTCTGAGGGTTGTTTTTTTGATTGATTGATTGATGCTGTATTATGTCTGAAGCAATTAAAGTTGATATTTCCTGTCATGTATAGTCATAGGATTTGTCGGGTAGAGGTGGTGATATGGGTTGCTTGCTATGGACTGATTGCTGTTATGGTTTGCCCAACAGTTTGTGCAATCTAGGCAATTTTGCAATGTATTATTCCATATTTTTGGAGTGGGGGGGGGGGGGGTAGATACAGTGTTACTCAAAAATGATCAGTCCATCCAGCAGTGACACCTTGTATTCTCAAAAATAAACATTGATTTAAAGTATGTTCTCATGCAGTTCAAGCCTGCCTGTATTTCACCCTGTATAATTTGATAGAACCTACTGGTACCCAAAGAATTGGCCACATCATAAATCTGACCGTGGTCAAATCAAACATGTACTGTTGAACTCTTGTCTACAGGGCAGGATTTGCATGGAGTCAACCTGGCCCAACTAGCCCGGGTAAGAACAAATGAATTGATGCCTTTAGCTATAGTCCTCCACGAGAATAAAGTGGCTTAAGTTATGCAAGCTAAGTTATGCTAAAAGGGTTGTGGTCACTTCCCAGCTCCCCCCCCCCCACACACACACACAAACATGCACACACACACTAGAAATAAACTCCATAGATGTCTTATGTACATGAAAGCATACAAAACAAAATTTGCCAAGATGATCTCTCCACATGCTATAGAATTCAATGGCATCATCTCACCGATTGTAGTGATATGCCTTTGACTTATGACATACCTGAAAATGATAACTTTGTGTCCTTTTTGGTTTCGATGAAAGAGAAAATTATTCGGTCATGATTGCGTGTTAGCGTGTGTGTGCATGTCCGTGTTTGTGAAACCCAGGTTGTCGTCAAGGTATCTCGAGGGGAGAAACTGTTACAGTTCTCGAACTTGGTAGTTGGTACATAGATGCCCCATATTGAGAGGAAGAAGCCTATTGTTTTTGGTGGAGACCAAGGCCATCTGAGGTCACCAGAGGTCAAACACTGAAGATCTTGCTAACACAATGTCTCAAGATAGGAATGATAGATACTTCCCATACTTTATATGTGGGTTATCATATCAAGCGGAAGGACCCTGTTGTTTTGGTAGAAGTTGAAGGTCATCTGAGGCCACCAGAGGTCAAACACTGAAAATCTTATTACATCTTTATCTCAGGATAGGAATGATGGCTTCTTCTCATACTTAGTGTGTTGATTGGTCATATCACAAGGAAGAACCCTATTGTTTTGGTGAAAGTCAAAGGTCATTTGAGGTCACTGGAGGTGAAACACTGAAAATCTTGTTAACACAATATCTTAAGATAGGAATGATGGAGACTTCTCATACTTAGTATGTGAGTTGGTCATATTGAAAGAAAAAACCCTATTGTTCTTGGTGGAAGTCAAAGGTCATCTGAGGTGGTAAGAGCTTAAACACTGAAAACCTTGTTAATGCAATATCTCAAGACAGGAATGATGGCTACTCCTCATACTGATTGTGTGGCTAATTCACATTATAAGAAAGAATGCTGTTGTTTTTGTGGAAGTCAAAAGTCATCTAAGGTCATCAGAGGTAAAAACTCAATATAGGAATCATGAAAACCATTGATATATAGTATGTGAATGAGTTATATCAAATACAGTAAAAACAATATTGTTTTCAGTGGATATGGAAGGTAATTTAGGGTCAACAGGGGTCAAATTGTGAAAACCTTGTAAATTTGACATTTGAAGAAGGAAAGCATGGACAAAGTCTGATATGTGGTATGTAGTGTAATGTATTGAGTACCAGAAGCCTAATGGTTTTGTGGTGGTCCAATGACATTTGGGATCAATAGGGGGGGTGAAACAGTGTAAACAAGATATCTCAAGAAGGGAATCCTGGACAGACATCCTATTTCACATGTCAGTGTACTCCATTGGGTTAAAAGCCTATTTCTTTTGGTGGAGGTCAAATGTCACTCAGGGTCAGATTGTGAAAGTATTATGAACAGGATAGCTGAAGAAGGGAAGCCTGAACAGATCTTATATGGGCTATGTAGTTGTGCCTTATTGAGCAAAAGTAGTGCACTGTTTTCTGCAAATGCCAACAGTGATTTGGGTTGACTGGGGTCAACTTTTGAACACCTTGTAAACAAAAAGTGAAGTTTGGACAGGTCTCACATTTGATTTTCAGATGCACCTTTTTGAGTGCAAGAATCTACGGAAGCTTAAAAGTTCCATCCAAATAAGAATATCTTTGCCCCGCAACTTGACAATTTTCTGCAAAATGTCTAGATAACAAGAAAATATAGCAACAAAAAACGGAAAAATGATCAATTGTTCAGTTATGTTATTTGAACAATTAAACAATTTTCTGCAAATTGTTCAAATGACAACTTGCATATCTTGTCATTTCAACAATTTGCTGCAAAATGTCCACTTGTTTACTTTTTGACTAAGTGAGCAATTCAACAATTTTCCCCAAAATGTCCAAATGACAACTTATCGTATCTTTTCAACTCAACAATTTTCTGCAAAATGTTGACTTGTTCACTTCTTTTCTGAATGAGCAATTAAACATTTTTCTGCAAAATGTTTAAGTGACAACTTATTACATCCTGTCATTTCAACAATTTTCTGCAAAATGTTGATTTGATCATTTCCTTTATGTGAACAATTAAACAATTTTCTGCAGAATGTTATCTTGTTCATATCTTTCTAAGTGAACAATTAATAAATTTTCTGCCAAATGTTCAAATGACAACTTATCTCATGCTGTAATTTCTATTTCTGGTTTGGGAAGAGAACAAGTGGACATTTTTCAGAAAATTGTTGAAATGAAAAGATATAATAAGTTGTCATTCGAACATTTCGCAGAAAATTGTTCAATTGCTTACTTAGTAAGAAAGTAAACAAGTCAACATTTTTCAGAAAATTGTTCAATTGTTCACTTACAAAAAAATGAACAAGTAGACATTTTGCAGAAAATTGTTAGAATGGCAAGATATGATAAGTTGTCATTCAAACATTTTGCAGAAAATTGTTCAATTGTTCACTTAGTAAGAAAGTGAACATGTCAACATTTTGCAGCAAATTGTTCAATTGACAGGATGTGACAAGTTGTTATAAGAACATTCTTCAAAAAAATGTTGAATTCCTTGCTAAGAAGCAAGTAAACAAGTTAACATTTTGCAGAAAAATGTTGAGTTGTTTAGACAACACTACTGAACAAGTGATCATTTTTCTGATTTTTGATGAGATATTATCTCGTTATGTAGACATTTTGCTGAAAATTGTCAGCTTATGGGGCAAAGATACACTTTTCTTGATGGCACTTTTAAAGGTTCGGTGACATGAAAATGACATTTTAATGTATTGGGTGCATTAGGCATTCAAAATGTTGAAAATAGCCACAAATTGCATCAAAATCCGTCAAAAATTGACAAATTTACAGTCAAATTAGTGTCTCACAGCTGTGTCATGAATAAACATTGGCTAAATATGCAAATTTGTGATGTCACGAGAGGGACTCCCAGGATATGTCTTATGTTAATCCTTTGTTTATGTAACCTTTATTTCAAGGTTATTTGATAATTTTATATGCCCAGAGGGTTTTATTTTGGAAGCATGTATTTTCTCCTTCAAAAATATCGGTATCACGCACCAATATGAAACTCAGTAATTAAGTAATTAAGAGGCAAATTATATAGGGTTAACAAAAGAAAAACTGACACTGTGCAACACTCCACATCATCTGTTTTGCATTTTCTTCAAACTTTGAAAAGTTATATCTTAAAAACGGTAATAGATATAAACAAAATTCCAACGGATTTTCACTGAGGGTTTTACTTTGTAACGTTTGCATGAAGGAAGCTCTTTTTTGGAAGCATGTCACCAGACCTTTAAGCTTCTGTAAGAATCCCATTGGTTTTGTTACAAGTAAAAAATACATTTGGGGTCAACATATAGTATCCTCACCATATCCAATGTTCCCCATTCAAAGTACTCATTAGTGAATCATCGAAACCACAATGCCTTTTGGCTTTCTGGTTATTAGTATAACTTTATGGCAGTTCCCATCAATGGAGTTCCCTGTTCATGTGTCCCACTTGCCCTTGCTTAAATCCAACCCTGCTCGTATACTGACTTAACATCATCACCATGATAGATAAATCGTGATTGCCACTCTTAAGCAGTCCCTCTGCAAGTCCTTATACGCCCAAAATGTACCAGGCAGGCCCATACAGTTGGTCACTTCGTAGTTAAAAATTATTACATTTATGATGGGGTCTGATTGTTACATTTATGATTAAAAATTATAACTTTTATGGTGGGTATTACATTTATGGTTAAACTTTATTAATGTTGGCTGTTACATTTATGAGTATTTGTGTAATACCCTGTGTTTTATGTATGGGTATGACAAGGAAGTGTTCTTAGTTAGGAAAAAGCAACATATTTTTTTTGTTAAACCACATACAATGTTTGTCAGTGACAATTTGGATCTGGGCCGCAATTTCAGAACTTGGTCCTGACATTATCGGGTCGGTCCCCGGGTACCGGATGCAAAGACTACTCTTTACCAAAACTGGAAGGAATTGTCGTTTAGCTGGTGACATACACGTGTGTGCTGGTATGGAACTCATGCTTGTAAACAAGTACCACATGGAGCATTGTTACAATGAGTTGGTGATCCCTATTTTGCATATTGGTCAAAGTTCAATGGAGGTCGACAGAAGTCATAATTGAGACGCTTGTAAGGAAGGGTCTCAAGACTTTGTTAATTTGACTGAACTTCAAACCTCATATGTAGCCCATTGAACACAAGATTAATAAGAAGAATAAATAAAAAGTCTCAGTTATGATATGCACATATGATTATTTTCTAACATGTACATTTTCTTATGAGGTCATTTGTTCAAGGTATTTGGTTATTTGTTGTAGGGCTATACCTGAAAGATTCACTCGTATCTGTATAAATAGTCTATGTTATGTCCACTACATTCCACCGTCAGATTTTCCCCCCCCCCCATACCAATATCTGCCATTTGTCTCTTGCTATCGATAGGCATGCCGCGGAGATCAACATGAAATAGGCGTGAATAAACCCATCAGTGAAGACCAGACTGACTCCAGTGATTCCAGTATTACTACCATCTCGCAGGGAACTATTCCAACAGTACCAGCGGGGGCTGACTTTCTACTCTCGTACTCCGTGACCCAAGGTAAGGGGGTGGGATGAATCTATCAGCAGAACTAAACTGATCTATGGAAATATGGAAACATGACAAAAGTTGAGCAGTGCCTAAACAGATTGCCGCAACTGGAAAACTCTTGTACTCAGCAAAAATCCATTTTATACTAAATGCCAGTGATAAAATCTGGCAAGAATTTTATGGTAACAAACGATACGAACGGGACAAGAGGAGCTGTCCAAGGCAATAATGTCATCTAATGTGAACTATTGATCAGAAGTAGTTGATACCATAATTAATATGAGACTATGTGGTTACTTGTAAATTCTGTCGGCCCATTACATTAAACTGGCACAATTTCAGCCAAAACCTAAATGTATGCATGTCGTGTCTTGATTTTCTGAGGATCTTTGTAGACATTGTTTGGTTTGTTTAAAATGCTCATGTACTTCTGGCATTTTCTTCACTTTAGATATATCACTGACTTCAGTTGTAGGTGAATCCAACTTTTCTATCTGGTACCAAATATCCTTCCATGTGCTGGTAGACGTAATGTATGCACATAATTTTTCACCATTGTTTTTTGTTGCCTTCCCAGGTTACTATTCTCACAGAGACACGGCCTACGGTTCCTGGTATATACAAGCGCTCAGTAAGGTGCTCGAAACCCATGCCACCACCATGGACTTCACCCAAATTCTCACCCTGGTCAATCAGCTTGTAGCAGACAGAGCGGTAGAAAGGTGCATGGATCCACGAATGATCGGCAAAAAGCAGATTCCATGTTATGTTTCCATGCTGACAAAACAGTTGATCTTCACACCTAAGTGATAAGTTTTTCTTCAATACAAAACCACTAAATTGCGATCATGTTTTTGATGTCCATCATAAAATCATAGTAGTGTTTGATATACTGATGTGAATCACTCGTAGAATTCATACCGGCAGATAATACGTACAATATTTTAATACGACCAGTTTTGGACCTTTTGCAATACCTCTATTAGATACATGAGTACGACTCCTCTGGAATCTAGAGGGTCATAAATCTATTTTAGATAATTATTTTATTTGCTTTATAGTTAGTTTTATGTGACAAATGTGCAATTAAGCTTAAAATAATTCCTGCAATGTAAAGCAACGCTGTCGACTTTTGTAAATGTGTACAATGTTGCTCAGTATTTAACTTAATTTATGCTGCCTATCAAAGCACAGTTACTAACAATCTAGACTTACGTATTCAACTGACAATGATCTTACAAAGAAATTAAGAATTACAGTAGATGATCTCGTGAGGTTTTTTCTGAGACTTCTCAATGAATAATCTCTCTTCCGGTAAATTCTCGGTAGAAATACCAGATGTTGTTCCACCTTTCAGTTCCCTTACTATGAACAGTTGGCTTGTTGCTCTCTGTCATCAAACCAATGCAGAAATGATATGATTTTAATAAACCAAGATAGAAACTAGAAGCAGGATCATTTCTTGCTATGGAATCAGGGAGACTTTAAGACTTTTTTAGTGGAGACCTGGTGCTAAATCATGTAATGTTCATTTTGAGTCCTCTACATGATCACTGATGTTTACTATTATTTGTATTTGTGCAGTTTATTGGTGAAGACAGCCACCACCAATTTCATCTTTTAATCAGGATTCCATTCGTCACTTCTTAAGAAATATGATTTTCTCCGTTGCCAATAGATTTACTTGTAAATTAAGGATTAAGTAAAGCATAACCAAGCTAATGTACTGAAAGGTAAATACTAAATCAAATACTATCATAACAATGAAATCATAACAATGGATCTGTATGGTGGGGACATTATAGCATGAGACTACATCAGGACCACCCTGCTCAATTGTTCAATTTCTAGAAAATTTTGGCCATGTAGTCTTAACTAGTAGATCCACTCTTTTTCCATTGAGATCAACAACTGTTTTAGGTCAACTGAGGTTAGAGTTTGATTCGTGTAAAATTGTAAATCAAGTGCAGTGATTCACAATAACGAAAGGCGTAATAACGATTTTGTATGGTGGTCACAATAGGGTAAAAGATAACACTGGAATTGCACACTCGACTTTTATTAAATGTTGGGAATGTAGCCTTTTAGTAGATCTCATTGCTGTGAGTTATTCAGTTGAACAGGGGTCAAAGGTTAGAAACCTTTTCCTAAACGACATCTCAATAAAAGTTGCCAGGCCTGCACGTGTAGCCGTCAGTGTATGCATGGTCCAATGTTTTGTCATGAAGTCAATGACAAGAATGTATGTAGGTCTGGGTACTTCTTTTCACCAGTGTAGTGTGTCTGTGAATTTCATGTCCGTATTTGCACTTCGCTGGATCATTGAATTATTTGGCTCTTTCCTTCAAACCTAGATTCTGGAGTCATGATGATTCCCTAGGCAACACCTCCATTGTTAGGGTAAATTCAGTTTGAAATGCAGTGGTTTCCAGTCACATTACATTCGTGGGCATCGTAAGCTTGAAAAACTGACTGGGGAAAAAAACAACTTCAAACTTTTGTAATGGATGTTCAAATTTCCAAACCTGCCTTTTAAAAAAAAAAACAAAAAAAAAACGGAAGTAGCTGAAATTCACAAGACCAGAGAGAAGGGAAAGTGCCATTCCTGCAATCTGAGAGGCAGTTATATTGCAAAATTTTCCCTCCAGTGATGGTAAACTGCTTATGTAGTGTTTGTTAGTTCATACCCCCAACCTTTGCCCTCCAATCCCCACCCCCTCCCAATGAAAAAGGCTGGCTGCCCCACTCTTTTGGGAGTAAATATTCCCCCCTGATCTAATCAAATGAAAGTTTTGCCACCCTGAAATTAGACGCAAATGAATGGTTACCTTACTAAAGGCACTTATTCCTATGACCTTTTCGTTTGTACAGCATGCTGATATATTTAAACTTGTCAAAGCCAAAGGTGGTTTGTCTGGTATGATACTTAAAAACATTTCGAACTATGCAAACTCGTTGAAATTTTCCAAAATTGAGGAACCCCCGAATACTGTGCTGGTTGCAATAAGTTTTTACTTACCGTAATAACTGCATTCAATAAGGCTGGTCTCATGCGAATTAATAGTATGGGTCATTCATAATCTCTCACTTAATGACATAAAAGGCATGACTACTGTTTTGACACAATGTAAATCATGCAGTACCTTTCTTGTCAGGATTGGTTCCATCCTGTTGGGTAGATTCAACTTCCAGAGAGTTTGTGAGTCGTTGAAATAAATTATCAGAGAATTTGACGTACAGTTGTCCCAAATTTGTTGAAATGTGTTGTACCTGTATGAATTAACGAAGAAAACATTGCCATGTTTGTCCACAGTGATACACATACAAGAGGACTCACTGGGGCTACCTGGGTGCATGAACTTACAAGCAGCGAGTAATAAAACACATTTTCATGAGTAAAAGATCTGAGGGCTGTGTTGGAAAAGTAAACCGCCTTCTGGATATGACGCGCACATAAGCAAGTGTTTGTGACAAAAGTGAAGTTATCAAGTGGTTTCTTGTAATCATAGTTCGGAACAGTGATCTACCGACAGTTTTGAATGAAAATTTCAAACCTGGAATGTTCCTGTAGCTACGTAAGTAGTACAAGTCTAGAAAACAGTAAAAAAAAAAGGAGGGCGGGGGGGGGGGGGGGGAATTCACAAGATATCAAGACACATTCCCAAGTGCTAAATGTGCCTCGTCTTGATATTTTGGAAAACTGGAAAAAAAAACGCGCACTTAGTAGCGTAAGAGTCGTTCAAATTTATTGACTATCATCTAAGTGGCACAGGGCTTGGATTCCGTATTTCACAAAGGATAGTGGATTGTTTAGAGAGGGCCCAGAAAAGGCTGGTAGGTTGGTCATTTCATTGAGTGTCCCATACCTTAACACGTTCATCACCCTTCACCTGAACTTAAGGGGCCACGTTTCCCTTTACTTGATTCTGTGTTTATAAAATGTTACTTGAAGCTGCTTTGCATTATCACTCAGTGTAATACACCTGCTTACTAAATATCATATCTCATCCCGAAAACAAGTAGCTAGAATTCACCTAGAAATTTCTAGCTTTTCGGGGTTTTCACACATTTATATCTGTTTACGACTGTTGATCTCCATTTAACCAGAAAATCAAAGGACAGTTATTTCTTGCCAATATTCATGAAGAACAATCGACAGCCCACATATCCATCTTGAACTCCAAACATCTACCAATTTCTGAGATTCCACGTCAGTTAACAAGGTTTTCAAACTATGACTTTAAGTGCTCTCAGATTCTCCGTGAACAACAGAAATGGTCTCATCAAGAACTACCGATGCTCTGAAGTTCCAGTAACAGTCACTTTTTGAGATGTTTTACTAAAAGGGTTTTCAGAATTTAACCTCTGGCGACCTCAACTGACCATTAACCTCCATGAAGAACAACATGTATTTTCTATCGACAATGCTCCTGCACACCAAGTTAATAGGTCTCTCGCCTTGAGATGCACAGTTTTTAAGTATAAACTTTGACCTCCATAAAGGAATTGACAGATTATCTGCTCATCAAGAGCTATCAGTTCTTTCGCTGAGATATCTTACTAAAACATGTTTCTATACTTTTACATCTGGTGACCCCAAATGACATTTGGAAGACCTCCATGAAAATAATAGGAGTAATCTACTCACAGTAGGCTAGTACCTAAAAACTAAGTTTGATATTCACTGCATTTCCCCGCTTTCTTGAGATACCGTGACGACCCATGGAAGACAAGTCAAATGCAAACAGTGTCGGCCTCAGGATTTTAGATTGGGAACGGGAATGAAGGGCAAAAGAAACTGTTAGGGTGGGGGACAAAAAAAAACTTCCTAGCGAGTGGGGTCCAGGGGAAGCTGATGTTTTAACATATCTCGAATGAAAAAATTAAATCTAATCGTAGGTATATTTTTGTTCAAAGTACATCATTAAAAGATTCCAAAAGATTTCAATTCCGTTGGCTATTCCCCCTCTAAGTTGACAAGATGAGAACTTAGGACCACTCATGGAGTTTCGCGGAAAAGCCCCAGTGGGGGTCCGGGGGGAAACCCGGGGTAAAATCTAGGTTAAAAAAATCTGGGTGAAAAAAATCTAGGTGAAATATGTTGTAGCCACTACGAAAAAACATTGTTAAAGCCCTATTTTTGCATACATGAATATTCATATCCATTCCCATTTATCTGTTTGTTTTCAAAGAATGGTGATTCACTGCTATGCTTTCTCAGAGAGTCTGCGGGTTTGTAGCGCCAACGAAAATGTCGATACAATATTCATGTTCAAGTATCTGGAAGATGAGTGCATAGTTCTCTTTTAGATTTTGCAACAGGTGAACATATAGGCAGATGACCAGATGATTGCCAGTATAACTAATATTCCAGTGCATCATCGGACATTGGCATGAAAAAATACTCTGCAATTCAGATTTTAAAAAAAAAAAGAAAAAAATTGATGGCACTAATGGACTTCCGTATACAGGCGACTCTATCGCGTGGAGCATCAAGTCACGGAATAAGGTCAAAGGTTACAGTGCCGACGGTCACTTAGAGATATTTTCTACTTTTCTTTATTGTTTTTTATTTACACTTCGTTCCAAGACCAAAAATAGCAACGTACAGATATCATACAAAATCAAAACAGTTTATTGAGAAACACACAGTAGCCAACGGAAAAACAAACACAAAGGGGAAAAAAATGAAAGTTAAAAAAGAAAAGGTGACTACCATATATCAATGGGCGGCAGTATTTCATGGCAACCACATTCTCAAGTGCTGTGGGCGGTAAGGAACTGCATATTATAAAGACTTGACTAAAAGATGAACACTTGATTCTGGAAAACGTCCGAAAAGGATGCAGTGAGGGGCATTTACAACAAACAAAGACGCAAGTTGGCACAGGTTAACATTTTCGAAGAAACACTGTATAGCTGGGAAAATTTTGAAAGAGTGTTTACCATAGTAATACCCAAGTATTAGGTCCATACCTGTGCTTGTCCAATGATCACTTACATGCATATATGCGAACGGGATGCATAGTTTATTTTCCCAGGTCGAACGAGTGTACATCGAATTTTCAAAACAAATTTAAATTTTGTTTCAAAATCATGGCTATGTGTGGATGCACAATTAGAGTAACGTAGATTAGGGTTATTTGACCTGTTCTTTCATCATCTGGTGTCAGAATTACGGAAAAGGGGTCGAAAAGTTGTCATTTTGAAACGAGGGGGTGTAGACTATTTCCAACAGTCTGATTGGTCCATTGGCATCATTTTTCCTCATTCGTTCTGGGAAAACAAATGCGCGAACGGTTTTGTTTGAGAGGACATGTCATGTCAGGCAAAGTAACGTTTTCCCGAAGAAGTGAGATGTTGCAATTTCAACTCTTCGGTTTATAAAAGATGTGAAGATAGAGCATTGCTTATCGTCACATTGGTTTTAAAATGTTACTGTCACATTTGGGGTGATTTTGAGATTTATATCTTTTTCAAATTAGCCAGTAGAGTTTTCTCTTTTTATCCATATTAGCTTCTCGAAAAAAGAATTCAGTTTGCCCGAAAAATATAGATCTTCTTTTTAAACAGGTGGGTCTAACTCCTAGTTGTTCGGTCACCCCCCCCCCCCCCGCACCCACCCTTCGTACTCCGCGTTCGCTTATGATCGGTGGATTACTTTGTAAATTGTGTTAGAGAACTATGTGGAAATTTTTCCATCTGTTATTATAAAGTTACCATGTTTATCATATTCTATTTAACCCCGAAACAATTAAAAGAACAACAAGAAATTCACAAAGAAATGTGGACCAGAGAACTGTGTGAGAATGACAAAGAAAGAAAACATACGTCTGGTAGTACAAAATACTTTTCAGTCATCGTGTACTTATCCTGTAGTCATTAAAATGCAGGTTCTCGGTCACAATACAATTAACTCTTAAGGCTTGAATAGCCTCAATTTCAAACTGTGTTACTTACGTTACGTGACAGCTGCTATAGTAAAATGTTGTGGCAATCGATTAACGTTACTTTTCTTTGGAGAAACTTTTAAAATATTTGATAATTTCTACCCAAAGACAACCATTGATTTTTTATTTGATAAATTCGATATTACGACCCAATTCTTAACTTTTCCTCCACCAATCCTTCCTCAACCTACGAAAATACAGAAAAATGGGGAGAATTCACAGAAGATTCACCACCAAAGAATCGCTTGTATTCTCTGAATTGAATTAATAAAAAAAATAGTTCAATTCGATCTCGTTAGATCTTGTTAGACAATTTAAATATAGTCTTTGTCTAAAATTTATTTATTTTTTTATCAAGAACAGCTATTTCTGATTTTAGTGATCATCCATTAACATCAGTAATCTGAGGATCCTTTAAAACATTCCATATTGACAGGATGGAAAAAAAAGAGATGGAAAATTTATTTGGCAAAACTCGACATCACGAACAACTTCTTTAGATTTCATTGACGTAATAAGTGAATCATTTGCATCTAAATAAGAATTAACACCACAGAAGCTGCAACACAAAACAATCGTATATATGCTCTCCTTAAAAACTTCTGAAAAATTAACTTAAGTAGATTTTGTCAACTTTGGTAGGTAAGTTAAAAAGCTTGTAAAGAATTTTTTTGCTGAGAAAGACAGCTGTTTATGAAGTGATATCAAAATTTATACAATAGGCCTATAGGTGACATTCTTCATTTCCTGGCATATATGCACCTCCGAAATCCATTACTGGACTACGATGGAGTTCGTAAACAGTGACGAATCTACGGTAGGGCAGTTAAGACACATGCTCTGGTACTTCAGTGGGGACCTATGGACATGAAGGGAGAACCACTGGGTGGTGCCACTGGCGTTAAGACAATTCTTCTGCGTACACAACAGGGAAGTACACCAGAATGTCGTACAAAATCTGATAAAAGTTACGAAGTTGAAATTGTGATCTCCATGTAGTTAGTTTTCATTTGTTATAATCGAAAGGTTAACTCAGTTTAGTCGTTTATCATTAGAGCTAAAGAATGGGTGTCAGTTGTTTAGACAAAGAGGTTTAATTCCAGTGCTTGCCAGGACCGTTACAAAAAAAAAAATTCAAGGTACCACACTCTTTGTTAATACTTTATGCTGGTTGAAGGAACAGCTGTTTTGTAAGCATTGAGACGAAACACGGCATTTGTTTCTTCCCGGTGGTTTCGGGGTAGGATGTTTGGGATTCGCGCAGGGAGACTTGATGATGAACTCGTGTCAGTATCTTGGTAAATTCTTCTCTTCCGTAGTTTCTTAGCTTCTCACATAGAGCCGATATATACCAAGACCCCTTCTCGCTATTGCGAAATGAGAAAAATCCTGTGAGGACAAATAAATAAGAAAAAAATACGATTGATCTCTATCCTTCTCATACCGTAAAAGTTCAATGACATTTCACCTCCCATCTGCAGGCCTTTTTCCATTTATTTATTTATTTATTTATCGGTTTTGGTATACTAACCGTTTTGGTGTTCCGAGAAATGTGGTTGTTAGGACTCCCACTGACTGAACTTTCTGGGTGCATTAGGACAACTGTAAATGAGGATACCTGGTGCAGTGCAATTTCTGCCTCACATAATATTCCTCGTGGAGGAGGCTTACACAGCATCATTAATCCAATTAATTATGGGACTGGGAACGATCCCACCGGCCAGAGTAAGACAATGGGAATAAATTTAAACAGACTTGGCAATAAGCTAGAGGTTCTCACACAATGAAAAAATTGTCAGTCCTATATATGGATCTCTAACCTTCATTCTATGGGAATGCAAATACTTGGCCATGCACTGACGGATGCAAGTCCTTTGTTTTTGGGAGAAACCAAACCGGCGGTGTACATTGATATGAAACATTTGTCTATATCCTAGTGCCCTCAGATGTGATTTTGTGCAACTTAAGTGTACAATTTTTAACTTTATTTTCTTCTAAACAAATTCGTTTCTCGGGTATTATTCTATTAAGAGAAAAACTGATCCCCCTTTGGAATGGGCCACATCCCCCCATTTCCCCCCTCACTCCTCACCTTTGTATCCCCCAGTGCACTTGACATGAACACGAATTACATCCGATCCCTCGTTAGACAAATGTCTGTCCGTGCTCGGGGTTGGTTTTGAACCATCGAATTCCCGCGATTCCTTCACTCAATGGAATGCATCCAAACAACAGTAGGGAGAACTAAACACATCCCCCACCCTTATCGACCAATTTAGTATCCGAGGGAAAAGTGTATCATACAGATTGGCGGTACATATTTCTATGGCAACAACGCAAAGGTTCGACGCACAATGCAGCGAAGAGCGAATTCAAAGAAACGCAGAATCCTGATGGAAATTTGGATTCAGTAGAGAGTATGCGCGCAGTGGTACTTTTTTCAAGTTGTTTACCTTGAGAAGTTGAGTAGCATATAAGAAAATCAGCCCCTGATGGTATGGTTGGTTTGGTCCCCTCCCCTACGTGAGAAATGGGCACTGAATCGGTAGTTGTCGTACTAGAGTCAAACTCAAATTCGACAACGGGTTCCTCATAGGCCTCTCCTCTGCACGCCTTGGAACAACAAAAGAACAAGTATATCAAAGTTAATTTCATGACATTTACGTGTATCTGTTTCAGACAATTAATTCAACAAACGCGGTGTACATATTATTTCCTTAAAGAAAACAGTCTGAGGGACAACTCAAAAGCGACAGCTGGTTATGGGAAAGAGTCACCCCTAGCGAAACAACAAAATATGTACGAAATAGGTAACAAAAACAAAACGATATACAATTACATCACATACAATCTTTAAAAAAGACAAGTACACTCAAAAAGTAATCATACCTTAATTAAAATGTGCGCCATGCTTGTGATCTTTTAGAGATTTTTTAAAAATTCTATTGGTCTTACAAACATTCAAGAATAAAGAGTGACTTATAATACATTACAACTAAAAATTATTACAAATAACATGTCAACTTCATTTAGTTGGCTACAGTAAGTCATCAGAAGACCTATATGCGACAACATACTGATTATGAATATTTTTCTTAAAAAAACAAAAACAAAATATATACGTAGATGAAATATGGTGATGAAAGTTAACCACACGTTAGTCTCTCATTTAACAGTAAATATTTATTGTCAAAAGGTCAGGCCGACTTTCTTCCTCCTTAAAAAAAAAAAAAAAAAAGTGGAAAAAAGGGATACCACATACCTAACGGATGATCATTCACAGATTTAACTTTCATTTTTTTTGGTTACTTACCTGGATTATAAAGATCTTTGGTTTTCCGGTGAGAGATTTACACCTATCCCCCCTAAATTTGTCAAAGACGTCATCCTTGAGCCGGACATGTGTAGAACTATCAGCGTTAGAGCTCTCCCGTCCAAAGACCACGCCGTCGTCTCCGTGTGCTAGAAACACACATACAAAACAGCTGTAGCTGCTGTGATCTGCAGAAGCCGCTGTTGAGACAAACGTTGAAACGTTACTGCTCATCCAGTACTGATATATCTCAGGCGATGTCCCGCACTGGCCAGGTTGAAAACGCGGAAACCGAGGAAATTGCCAAATAACGGTAACCGTCAAAACGAATTTCCGCGGTTTCCGCGTTTCAACTTTCTCCATAGGCCCAGGTTGAAAACGCGGAAACCGCGGAAAAGTGTCGGACTTAGAAAATTTTGGATAAATGAACATGTATGTTTTACGTACTTTACAGCAAAGTATTTAAAGGAAAGGGAGGGAGAGTTTCAAACCCATGCACGGCAAAGGGTGGTGACAAGAGTGCATTAAGAAAAGTGGGCGCATGGTTTCCTACCCCCGATGCCCCAACCCCGTCCCACCGATAAAACGGGGTCCCGCCCTTCCGCTCTTTGTACTAAAATTGCGTTGAAAGTTATTATGTGTTACTCTGTACGAGTTACGAGAAAAGTACGTGGCATTCGTCATTTTCGGTCTTCCCTTCTCATTCCCTGCCAATCCCCGGGTCCCCCCCCCCCCCCCATTTGGTTCACGCCCTCGGATACAACTGGAATGATTTATACATGTTCCTGTTGATGTCCAAATCCCAAGTTAAGTGAAACAAATGGCAGGCTATATCGAATTCCTTGCTTTCACACACATCCCGAAGGAAAAAATGAATTTCCACGTTTTCAACTTTCTCTATAGGCCAAGGTTGAAAACGCGGAAACCGCGGAAATTCGTTTTGACGGTTACCGTTACTTGGCAATTTCCTCGGTTTCCGCCTTTTTAACCTGGCCGTCCCGCATTCTTTGTTACGAGTGAAAGTAATCTCGGGGTACTTTAATGAATAATAATGATAAGGAACGGGCTTCCTCAATTAATTTGACGAAGTGCCACAGGGCGAAATTATGGTGATGGATGATGCGTCCCCGAGACCACTCATGACCGTCCTATAGAGAAGAGTATTTAAGTATTCAGCCCCCATTTACCCCTCGATTTCACGAGGGGGCTCAGATGCAAAATGGTGCAAACTTCTCTCACTTTTCAAGTGGCGCTTGCGGGCAATTAAGGAACCTGATGTCGAGATAGGTAACAACACCCATTTAGATTTACGAAGAAAATAAAGCGGGATTTTAAACCTAATGAAAGACCCATAAAGTTGTGACCAGACCTAGGAGTGTTGTATTTTTTTTTGGGGGGGGGCAAAGAGAAAAGTTCAATCCTTTAAAAACGTAACCTGTGCGCGTCATCGAAATTGATCTGTTACGAATTGTTAGTTTAATTATCAACTATTAACGTGTGCAGTTACTCTGGGAATGCCACAGGTCGAATGCCACAGGTCATCTGTCATTTCGCCGACTAGTTGACCAGGTCTAAAACGTATATATTCTTGCATCTAGATAAAGTGGTGTAACGTTCTCAAAAACATGTTTCTGAAGAAATTGTGAACATTGCTTCTTTCATAATTCAAAACACTGCATTATAAGTAAAGCAATGTTGTCACCCTTGTACTAAGTTAAATTTACTTTTTCTCTTGGTATGATTGAACGTGAATGGTGTGTTTGAAATATTTTTGAACACAGTTGTGATCAACACAAGCTGAGTTCGAGGACTGGAAGATGTGCTCTCCAAATTGGACTCAATTGCGTACATTTGGCCAAGACACTATTTAGACTCGGTTAAACGTGGCCAGAATTGTCCATGCAATATATAATTCTAGCTACACTTTGGACTTCCCTGTACATAGGCGGACCCAAAGGAGGGCAAAACACCCCACTCTTACTGATAATTAATGAACAAACAAATCTTTGAAAAAGAACTTGTAACTCACAATTGCACACTTATGTACGCGAAATCGCGTATGAAGGCGTTCAGTCACAGAACTTTTTTTTCCAAAAGGGAGCCTAGTAAGTGGCCACTCCTTTCCCTATACCGCCATACCATTGTACCACCAATTTCAACCATCCCAATCAAAGGACTTAAATCCGCTGGTGTCTCGGGGTACAATTCCAGATGGACTCCCCTCTCTCTCCAGCTATACATCTAAACCCGTCTCTGGCAGCCGATTTGCCAACTATCGTCCGTCGGTTGGCTGCAGGTTAGAGCATTTGCTTTCAAGCAAAAGCTGATATGAAAACATGTAAACCTCCCCAAACCTATGGATATTCTCAACCAGAACGGCCAAAATGCAATGTGGTTTCAATCTATTCAATTGATTCAGTTGTGAGTATGGCATGATTCTGACATTTTGCATTTGGTAAGGACAGTGTGACGTATTTGGTCTTTGTAACGCTGCAGTAATTTTTCGTGTCAGAATGCAATGTAGCGACCACTACATACTCGGTAAGTACATTCACACCTGCATACAAAATAAGAGTTATCACCGACGTAACTTCCCTGTCTTGAGATTACACGTCTACATGGTGAACATTCAAAAAAAAAAAGCTTCCACCAAAATATAATAGGTGTTTGCACTTAATATCGCACTATCCACTCTACGTACTGAACAAATATGAGATCATCACAACGTTCCCTATGTGAGATATCGTGTTTAAAAGGGTTTCACTTGTGGAACCTAAGTGATCTTTGGCCTCCACCGAAAACAATACTCTTTGAGCCCAACAATATACACCAACAAACAAAACATCAGATTTGTCTAACATTCTTCTCAAGGTATTGTGTTTAAAAATTTTTCGTTATATGACCCATCTAGACCCCAAATGACCTTTGACCTCCACCGAAGAGGATAGACTTCTTGCACTTATTAAGGTTCACTTAAAAACTAAACATGAGACTTGCACAAGCTTCCCTTCTCGAGATGTCGTGTTCACACGGGTTTCACCATTTGACCCCCGTTGACCCCAAATGACCTTTGAACTCCACCAAAAACTATAGGTGTCTTAGTAAGGTAAACATACGTATCAAATACGAGATCTGTCCAAGCTTCCCCTCTTGAGATATCGTGTTTACAATGTTGGCGTCAGAAACATCCACATACACACACGAACATAATTACAAAGGTTACATGACAAATGTCCATAATTCCATGGTCAGGTCAGATTCGGGAGGGAGAAAGAAATATACAACTTCTCTCGCCCCCCCCCCCCCCACCTGTCCCTCTCCCACACTCATTGATTGTCCGTCTTATTTATTTCATTCCGTTCGACAGAAATTTAAGCCTATTTGGCTAGGCTAGCTCTAGACTTAGCAGAAATGACTACAGGTGTCATAGTTTGATCATGGAGCCACAACAGTACGCTCCATGGTTAAATGATCATTCAAATACAGTCATCTAAATCATCGTTTGAAAAGGGAAAAAAAGAACTTGACAGATGCAAGATATTTACCCTTGTCGATAGCATTCTTAATCTCTTTTGATGTTAAGTCTTCTTTTACTTCCACTTCAAACCCAAGATTGGACAGAGCTGTCTTCATGCGCCGTTTGTCTCTATCAGTGCCCTTTCTGTTATTCATGCTTGTATAATTTTCCATGTTGATGATCAAGGCCTTTCCCTTGCGTTTACCTCTCATAGGGTAAGCATGGAACTCACCATCACTCTCTGGTTGGCTATCATTCGCCCCCCTGTCGTAGAAACAGTTCAAAACAACGTTCAGATACAATTATGAATGTCAGTTCATGTGCATTTTTGGACGACAACTGTATTGTTACAGGAATTACTCGGGCCAAAACTTTTTTCGTAGTGACGTGTGGCATTACGACCTCGTATAACCATAAAGTTTTTTTTTAATTACTCTGGACGAACACAGAAATTTGTATATTCCACGAAACTCCTCAGCGTCGAAGTCCATTTCTATACAAGGACAAGTGGAAGGGTGTGTATGAGGGGCTCACAAAGTGGATTAATGTAACTTGTAGACCTCAAAGGTGTGAGTAGTTTAAAGATGATCATAATAGTTTGACCAGACCTCGATCCAATACAACAGAACGTAATTAATTTGCATAACAATAATTTGCATAATTCACGTAACAATAAAGAGAGGATAAACAAACGAACGGCACATATAGGCTACTCTAATGGCGAGTACCTCGAACGGTTGTACGGTACGAGCGTGCTTCGGCCTGGGAATATTCACGAAAATTACGCATTTCATGACACTTTCTGGTCATTCTGGTAAATTTTGACTTCATCATTACCAGTTCTGTAGTTCAATCAACGTCTCCCTGTCAAACGATGTTAGTCGCAGTCTTCTGGTAGCGTATACCTCAACCGCTATCAGCAAACCTCAAATGAATCAGAAGTTTTATCACAAACAAGTGGGATATAATTCAGAGATGCGGTAGGCCTATCTACGCCACGTTTCAGCTTCGATATTACTTTGTACCTCATCACGGTGTGCTGTCTCTCCAAGGCGCTCACCTTTCACGAAAATTACAATTTACCATTCGTTGGTCTGTTAGACAAGATTTACCGTCACCATATTATCTTTCATGCCATAAATTACCCTATTAAAGAGGAATCTTGGCCATAATTGGTGCCAGAATTGAGTATAAGTCGACGAATGTTTCATGGCAGAACTGGTACGAGTATGCAAGCTATATGACACAAGAAAAAACATCCATTTTCTCGTTTTTCTTTCCACATTGTGGAAAATTGTCAGGGCCTTTATCAACACACTGTACATACAGTCTTCTAAAAGGACCCTCCAGTCAGCTCATTCCACCCCCCCCCCCCTTTTAGTGGGTCCCTTTTTGTCATGTAGAACACACACTGGTGGCAGCAAAAGAGAGGAGAATGAACCTCCCAATCCACAGAACCTAAAAAAATGGAGGGATTTTATGCAGAAGTTCTTCTCCTAGGTTTGTTGTAAAGTAATAATACCAAAAAATAGTCTCAACCTAATTGACATTTTCTTTTTTGAGGAGGGAGGGGGATTTTTATTTGTGGGGCATTTTATGGAGAAAGGGAGCTACATGTGAAACGTAATTAAAACTCCACAATTAGCTATGTTTAACATTTCACTTGAAGATTCTTGGGAGTGCCACTTCCTTGCAATAACGGACGATCCATAGTGACGGAAGCACGGGACACGGGGAAGCTAACCCCCGCCAATGAAAAAGTGGGGGGATAGATGTATGTTCACCCCACCCCATATTTGGTAAGTGCTTCAAAAATTAATGAAAGAGTATACATAATTCATTATACTTCGTGTATTATCTCAACTCATACATGATATGTATTATAATTTTTCATAGATTGATTTTTTTTCTTATTAAATTAAAAGTTGCAAAATGTAGTCCTTATCTCAAGGCTGTGCATATGCAGCTTAGAACACCCGGGAAGTGCCGTTTCTGGCAATCTGAGAAGCTTGTACGGTCGAACATTTCCTTATACGTTTCGCGCCAACCGACGGCGACGCACCGTTTAAACAGTCTTGCTGGCATTGTGTTGCCCCCCCCCCCCCATCCCCCGCCTTATCTGATCTGGCAGGCATTCTTCGGGCTACGCGAAACGCAAATCAATGATGGTGCTCTGATTAAATGATCCCTTTCCGTATATGTTCCCATCCAATCCAAATTTCTTTGAACAAAAGGCCATGAATGTTATCAGTAACTTTTGATTATGAATCTGCCACACATTACAACATTAAAATTGTATTGCTACGAGGTATTCTGCTGACCCCCCCAAAAAAAAAAAAAGCTGCAGTAAATTCAAAAGTTACTACTGATTCTCGGTTTAAGGGCGTGTAACTATACGCTTTTTAGTGCTGGAGTATAATTGCAGGATATATGTATCAACAGCGAAGACCGTGAGACTAAGATGGACCGTCAGACCCGTCCAGGGGGCTGGATTCAAGGGGTTCGGACGAACTCCCCACCCCCCCCCCCCGCACCAGGTCTGGAGTTCCGCTCAGCCTATTATAGTAGGCCTATGTTAGCACCTATATAATGAGTTTTAATTTGTTCGTCATAATTTTCGGTTACCTTGTGGTAAAATCGAACCCCCTCCCCCACTGAAAAAAGTTGCATACGGGCCTGACCGTTTTCGCTTTTAAACAGACACCGATGAACGTGTTAACTTACCCTTTCGTACCGGCGAAATGTGATTTTCCGGAATCGGTATCCTGTTGAACATTCGATACTCTAGCAGCACCCTTGCTGCGAGAAATACCGGCGTCCGTCTCCATCTATATGCTTCTCTTCGATCTGTGTTTTTGAACTATAGACTAATAAAGAGAAAAAACAGAAACAGTGTTTCGTGTCCCCTTGCCATTGGCTATATCCTTGCTATAGCTTACATGACTTGCATGGCAGTATGGTGACAATTTATTTGCTCTTTAATATCCAATAGGTTTACTTATAAGGGTAACCGTGATCGTTCAAAATCTGTTTAGTAACTGATTATTTCCTGTATGATTACATATTTTTACAGAATTTGCGGCAACTTTATGAAATGAGTCTATACTGGAATTCAGATGCGCCTTGTAGAAGTTTCCACTGAGTACTATTATACCATGGAATCTTTAACATAGATATGACAGATGAAAAAAGTGTGTGTATTTATCTTGATAGGCCGTGTTTCTACTGCTTGAAAACGTCGGATGGACACTACTTATCTAACAACAAATCCTAGCATATGGGTAAAAGCAATAATCAGGAGGGCTTTTACAGCAGTCCATTCGGCTCTGACGTCAGAGGACTTGATCAATATTTTTAGGTTCTTTTTAGTATCTCATAAATATGAAGTGCCTTATGAAGTTCCCAACACAAACTAAAGTACCGTACGTCATAAAGGTTATAGGGTGCATTATCGTCCCAAAATATTCAGGTTTAAAGCCATAAATATTTGTAACTTTTCCGTCAGATAAGAACGTATAAGAAGCCCTGACATGCCTTATAAATAGTTCGGAATTGCTGGGAAAGGGCAACTTATATTGGCGTAATGGAATCCTGTCGAAACTGCGTAGGCAAGTAAAGCCCGGCTACATCCGTAAACACGATTCAACTTCAAGTCCGCGCGATTTTATCTACTAGAAAATTAATTCACAGTGTTCAGGATGAACACCATGACGCGGTACTCTTCCAAATAGCTTTTACGATCAACTCCAATTGCCCTAGATCTAGAATCGAGTGTTGAATCACGTGACCTTTAGTTTCGTTACAGATGGGCGGTTTTAAAAATGAGATACTAGGCCTATGAGTAAAAATATGATACTGGTCTAACACCCTGGCAACGATTTTGACCCTGACTTGGCTGCCAAAGTAACTCTAACCTCCCCGATAAATACCTGTCCAATTATTCAAAGACCTGACTGATTTTAGATATTCGTGATATGGGGGGAGGACTTTATAATTTAAAAGGATGGTCTAGCCACAAATACTGCCCTGATATGTTGAAAAGTAAGTTAATCTGACCATTACAGTGAAACTTCCATTCAATTCCCATGTGTGGTTCCGGAGATATGAGAAGTTGAAGTTGCCACGTTTGTTACCAGTTGACTTAAAGAAAGCAGGAGTGATGTCATCTCCCCCACATTGATGAGGCATTTTATGTTTTTCTTTTAACTTTACACCAAATTTAATACTTCAATACCTAGTGCCATCATAAAGTGAATGTATGGGGGGTATGAGAGTTTTGCGACCTTCACATAACCACTACCTAAGCTGACCACCTATTGATTTCAAGGTCGAAACAATAATTTCAATAATAAAGAAAACAAAAGTCTATTCAGTCATGTGAGGAGATGATGTCACGCCTGCTTGCCTCAAGTTCACAGTTGGTACAAAAGGAGGTAATTCAACTGGTAATATCTCGAGGAACCACACATGGCAAATGAATCGGAAATTCACCAGAATGGTTGGATAGACTTACTCTTCAACATATCCAAGCTAAATTTGTTTCTAGATCATCCTTTTAAAGCTGGAATATAAGTTGTGCTGACCATCGCCTGATCATCTGCATTTGTTATTCGCCAGTGTTTCAGGGAAGAGAAAGAAGGCCTGGCAAAGATCATCTGTCACAAAATCTGAAAGAGAACTGTGTTTTCATCTTCCAGATATTTGAATATGAAAATTGTGTCGACATTTTTGTTGGCCCTACAAAATTCAGATTGTCCAAGAAAGCATAGCAGTCAATCACCGTTACTTGAAATCAAACAGACCAACAGGAATGTATACGAATATTCATGTAGGCATATAGGGTTAAACAATGTTTTATATTTTTTTTTTTTTGTAATGGCTATGACATATTCCTGGGAATTTTACTTTCACTGACAAATGTTCAACTCATATATATTCCAGCTTTAGAGTAGCTTCCAACTTCCAAAAAGGCAAAAAGCATGTAGGCCATATCTTACTGGTGGCGGCGTGGGTGCATCCTTCGTGGGGGTAGTGGCCGAAGGGCAACAGACGCTCATCACCACTTACGTGACAGCTACAATCAGTGGTAAGACTATCTAAAACAGAGCGCCACCAACGGTTGGCACTGAGCGTATGAGAAACTTCTGGGATAAAAAATACCCCCTAGATCGCCGGAAATCGTCTCTCCGAGTTTCGCTGTTTTTTCTCTTTTTTGTTCAATCTGTTGTTTTGTTTTGTATTGTTTTTTTGGGGGGTGACCATAAGTGACCATGCCCAACCCTCAGCCAGTAATTACCGTTCGTAACTCGCAATGACGAACGCAAGATACTGCTCCGACTTAGAGGCTATGTAAGCTACACACACAGTCTCTGAAATAGATCGACATCAATGGCACGCAATATATATAGCAACATAGAAAGTACAATGCGCCACGGCAGAGGTTTTACAGCAGTGAATATTTTATTATGTTGTCTCTCCTCACTATGTAGACAAATACCACAACAGCAAACACTCGAAGTTATAAGTAGCTGTCGTCTTTCATTGATCTCTTATAAAGATAGCCTGCTGTATATACAGACCGAGTGATCGATATGTCTATAACAAAATAGTGATTCACAGTCACACCAGAGAACCGAGGAACCGCTCTACTCCCAAATTATATCACTTGTAACTTCGAAACCGGCATTCCGGCAGGGAAGACAAGAGTTTTGTACCCCAGATTGCCATTCGTCATGAGGCTGTCTAGACATTTTTGACAGTTCCCCCTGAAGTCGGGTCACAAGTAATGTAATAACCTGTTAAAGCGTTTACAGCTATTTAAGAAACAAACCGTATACATTGATCGCAAAACCAATTAAATGCCGGTGTGTTACTCAAATTCGGCAGTTTTTTTAGGCTATCCTGTGCAGGGGTGGTCAACCTGTGAATCAAGGAGTCACATTGCCACCTTTCAACTTCGTGGCAGATCTCTGTTAAGAAATGCTTACCCCAAGCCCGCCCTCTATTTCTTTCTCGTTTTTCCCGCTCCTTGGGCTGGTGTTACATGAACAGAACCAAACGCTTGCCAACACAAATCATCACAAGCTTTAATACAGATACTATCTTTATTACTTTTCCCCTTATTCTCTTGATGTTTTATATGTGTCCCAAAGGAAGTTTAGGGGCAGCATAAATAAGTCTCCGCGTGCACGCATTTGGCTCCCGGACCACAGGTTGGCCATCCCTTATTTTGGAAGAAAATATAAGTCTTATTACATTACAGAGCCGAAACTTCGCACCTCAAGCATTAACTTGCATCTGGGTATGATAACGAATGACCGTTGTTCCCTTCACGAGCTTCACAATTTTATCAAATATTGGGTGATGACAAGATCTTTACCACAATTGTTTTCATTGAAGGGGATAAGCGCCAAAGTCCACCCCGGCTCTGCCGCCACTGGGCGTTATGGGGAAAGCGCGAATTCCGAGAGGGTGGGGGTGTTGTCCTCCCAAGGAATTTTGAAAAAAAGAAACGTATTAACACACGTTTTCGTGTCATCTACAAATGTATTTTGCAGTGAAACTCCCTCTTCTCCCCTCCCCCAAAAACTTTACTGATCATTTGCTGATATCAGTACAGGTATTCGATTTGCTCATATCACTAAATATTTGAAGGCGCTAAATTAGTTGTTCATATGATATCGCCATTATTTTAAGATATCGACAATTTATACATTTTGATATCAGTGAATCAATTACTGATATCGGCAAATAATTTAAGTGCATGATACTATGAGATTATACTTGACACACCAACCGATGTATAACGAAAATTGTTCGAGACCCGTATATCCACACTGATTGCTTCATATCTATTCATACATTTATTGTGAGGAGGATAGCGCGAACGCAGTCCTCCGCTATCAGAAATTATACGCCCGAGTTCTCTACGTTTGAGAGAATCGTAAAGGTCAACCCATCCGAAGTGCAATGGACAAGCCTCACTCTAGGGGCTCCGCCTTCGTGATCACGGAAACCCATGCGCCAGGTAAGTATGCTGTAAGAGCGGTCAATAGGGCTTAAGTATAAGAGACGCCTACTGTACGATTCTTTTAGGGCATTTATCTAATAATATGTCTTCTCAATATCAAATTACACGCATCTATAACATAAAGAATATTAAAAACAATATTGTATACTCTACATTGGAAAATATTTGGTGAAAAAGAGCAGAAACACGGTTAAAACCAGCATAAATATGTAGTAACTTGGTTATTCTTTCTTGATGTAGTGGCGACTAAAATTCATGACAAACTCATGTCATCGAGCAGGGTATCAAATTACATTAATATTTACCATTGTTAAAGTTAAACTAAAAAAAATAGATGTTGCCAAATTAGAATATTACAAACCCAATACAATCATATCTGCCAAAAAATATAAAGCTAATAGATAATATCTTTATGATGTCTCATCAATTATTTCTCCAAACAATTATTTTCTCCCCATAGAATAATGAAGGGTTTGGTTATGCATCAGACGCTTGCGCACTGTGACTGTATGACGTGTACATGCTTATTGACGAAGGCTTCCACTTTTTCCGAAATCACCTGAAATTCGGGAAATCTGGGTGCTTTCCTGGAAATTTTTCAGATGGAGCAATAATTTCGGGAAATTTTGGGAATTTTAGAAATTCAAAGGAAAGCAATCTTTATTTCGGTTGTATCTTTGTTTCAGTTGATATAGGCCTATACTTTTGTAAAATTGTATTCGTGGCAAAGGCAGCGCTTTTTTTTTTGTATATTGTTGTATTGAGCGATTAATCAACGAGTCAGCACAGCACTGTCCCTGGCCACAATGTACACACGCATGCGTTGTTGAAAATCTCAGGAAATGCCCATCCAAATATCAGAAAATGTTGCACTTGATTTCAGAAAAAAAAGGAAATTTACACTGTGGAAGCACTGACTTGGGTTTAGCAGTCTCGTGAGTGTCCATTGTTCTATATACGAGCGTATGTGGGGGGACACATACATACAATGCCATGTATCCTATAGGCCTAGTGTATGTTAGAGACCCTACAGTAGTCCTAGTGTGGGTTCCACCAGGAAGTATACAAAATCGTGTACATATCGTTACATATCGAGTACACTACTTTGCTCATCCTTCAAAAGTTAACGGAATATAACTCTATATAGATGAGAATCGCTCCACGTGGGCGGTGACGATAACTACTCGCCATACAAGTCCTATAGTATATACAGTCTGCCTACGTCACTGAATGTTGCTATCTATAGGTCTACCGTTCACAAAATTGCACCCAACCCTGTAAATGAAAGGTAGACTTTAAGATAGACGCCACATTGTAATCCTTTAGGCAATTTGTCAGGTTTACAACGCACATACGGTGACTCCAGTCTCACTGTGTACTGTACGTATCGTATACGTACAGCCTGTAGTTACGACTTCAGTCTGACAAGTGACCCGCAATTCACAAACACATGCACTGAGTCAGTAAGAAGCGTACGTGTGATTTCTTATTTGGGCTCTCGTAGGTTGTTTCTGCTGTACTTGAACACTACAAACATAATTCACAAGTTTGATATAGCTTGGTCTGTAGCCGATTATTAGCAATACTCCACAGGCACGACGTACTGCAGTCGCGTGCCTTCGCTCTGTGTGTGACTCCGTGAGTGTACCTGTACGTCCATATTACGTGTTATTCTCGCGATTGCTGTGCACTACATACGGAAGCGTGGGATTCTCTAATCGATCTAGGTGGTAAGCCTCGTATGCGGTATAGAAGACTTACGACAAACAGGACAACAGTCAAGAGACGCCATAAACAAACTGTACATACCTGCCGGTAAGAAGCCAAAACGTGGGACTCTATAGCTATCAACGAAGACCTTGCCTTCTTGGTTAATTCTAAATAGTTTTGTGCTGTCCTCGGCCTGACTTCAGTGTGCGGTGAACATCGAGTTGCCAGAAATACCCTCCAGTAATTCCTAGTCTACTGTGAACAACGTGACCGTGACGGATATGTGGTAAACATTAACTTTGCACCAAGATGCAGCACCATTTGTGCAAACTGTCACTGGCAACTTAAAGTAACATATTCCAGTTACTGTATAACTCGGGAAGTCTTAAAATTTGAAGAAAAAGAAAGGTTTTCAACACATTTTCTACTTCACAACAGTCAATCAGTGCATTAGCCCTAGAGCCAAAGGAGGAATTTGTTTACTTGAAAATGACAAGTACTGTCCACAAGCGGAATTGCCTAGCTGTTTTTAAAAGAATAGAGTGGGTTAAACATTTTCCCGTTCAACGTGCGTTTCAAGACGCGTCTATGAATCAGATGAACGTCCTCTGCGTAGTCGTCGGCAAAGCCAGGTCTTTGGCGCCAAAAACGGCCATCCGAAGTCACTTAAATCAAAATCAGACAGTTCAATGTCCAGTTCACGTACGCAAAAGGAGTGCAATATTTTTTATTACTTTCATCTGACGTCATTTTTTTCAGTCGCACACAGGCTGTTCCTTCCAGTGGTGTAGCCAGCGGGGGCAAGGGGGGGGGGGGCAGAGTCCCCCATAGAAATGTTGGGGACACGATGCATGGATGATGTTGAAAAATAAAGGAGAGAGAGAAAAAAACGAAGCCTATGGAAGGGATTATAATTTGTCGGAGTTTGGAGAACTGGTAGGTCTAAACTGAGGGGGGGGGGGTACCAAACAGTCGGGATATTAATGATGACATGGATGATGACATAGATTCTAGAAACAATAGTCCTCTATTTTTTTCCAATCCTAATGCTGAATATAAAAAAAACCCCAAAAGTATTGGTTGTCAATGCAAACTAAAGTTATTGCCAATGCGAGTCAATATTCTGTCATATTACGATTTAAAAGTAGGCCTACGTCAATTCTACTTTTCAAAGTATGTAAATTATACTACTCAAAAGCACGTCATTTTCATTTAGAAAAAAAAAGCGTTGGAAATGTCTCAAAACAGGTGCATGAAACAAGATCATTTTCTTCCCAGACGTTCCCCCCCCCCCCCAAAAAAAATAATAAAAATAAATCCAATCAGGTTCTTCTTCGCCTCGTTTGTAATGTTTGGTAATGTTAGGTAATGTACAACCGCGAACCCCATTTTTTATTTTATTTTCAGTCTCAGAAATGGATCATTATTAATCAACGGTGGGGTCTGAAGGTATGTTCTGCACCCACTCCACCAACTATTTGCCAACTTGATTATGGGAATTGTTTACTTTTTGGCATAAACTTTTGCTTGTTACGTCGTTTGTTACGTCGACTCCAGGTGTTACAAAACAATGCTGCCAGGTTAATTTATAATCAGAGTCGTTCCTGCCATATGCTACGCCTCTCCTTCTTGAGTTACACTGGTTACCAGTCAATCAACACATTATTTTTAAAATTCTTGTCTTTTGTTTTTAACTGCTTGAATAATAGAGCCCCCACTTACCTGTCTCAACTGATCTCACCCTACAAACTGAATCGTTCTCTTCGTTCAGCCTCCACAAACTTACTTGTCACTCACAGATCATTAAATAGATATGGGGACAGAAGTTTTTACTTTGCTGCGCCCCGATCGCCTCTGGAATAATTTGCCTAACCACATACGTAATGCTGCCTCTTCAAGTTCTTTTAAACGTTCCCTTAAGACTTACCTTTTCATAGAGTGTTTTAATCTTAATTAGTCCTCTTGCTTTGATCTGTGCTCTGTTCTGTGCTGTAGTTACTGTGTATTTGCTTCCTTGATTTCTAAGCTTTTATCACTTCTTTTGGTTGTATTTGCCTCTTGTTTTACAATATTTTTTACTTTATCTTATTGTATTCTATGCGCTCTATTTGTTATGCGCTTTGAGCTTTTTAAGATAAAGCGCACTCACATAATAATAATAATGATAATATTCTTTTTTCTTTTTGTTTTTTTTTTTGTGTCATGGCCTTGCACATCCTCCTCATCCCAGCCAACACGCCTGCCAGGTCATAGCTATTTAAAGATGCAATTGATCTTGATCTTGGGTAGGTATATATATATAGCTTTTGTATTTCACTAGTTGTGAGTTCTTCAAATCAGAAGTGTAGAGGCAATGACACTGACTGCAATAAAATTGTTTTGAGGCACTGTCGTCAAAGAAGTGGCACGTAGAAGTTTAAACTAGATCGTCGAGTAGCCTGAAATTCAATGCTGCCCTCCTAAAACTGTTTAACTCGCTGGTCTCAGTCATCTTTGCAGACACGAAACGTGAGAAACACGATATTTTACAGTTTTTTTTTTCTTCTCGACTGACGACGAATCTCTTAAAGGTTTGAAATCACAAACGTCTTGTTTTTCTTGCTCACTCTGCTCTTTTTATTAACAATAACATGGTTCAAATTTCAGATTTTGGGAATCTCAGAAACCATCACAGGTACCCCCCGTCGCGAACGAGTCTTTTTCTTTCGGGTTATTGCTACGAAAATAAAATATAACCGATCGACATCCTTTGGAAACAATAGTCCTTTGATTGCGTGTGTACTGAAAAAAACAGAAGGATAAGATTATGTTTGATCTCAACATTTTCTTTATTTAAAAATGCACACGTCATGTTGTACATGGACGGACTACACTTTTCAATGAAGGAAAATGACAGTAGCTTCTCTGAAAAGCAACTGGATTGGCATTAAAACAGTAAAAAACAGACATCATGTTTGAAAAGTAACGGTTCTTACTATAACCGCCTACGTAATGAATATGCAACAGTACAGTTTCACTGGAGTATCAAAAACATACTACTCGAGTAACCACTCGTATCTGGAATTGTAGTATTTGGTGAAAGGAAACACTGTATTTACAAATGACCTACGAATTACTGATCACAACATTGCTGGTCAGTAACCCTGAGTTGTTTTGACTAACTGAATATTCAATACTAGTACACTTCCCATTGGCTTTTTCAAAGAAGCATACCTTTGATTTGAATGAAAACTGTCAACCACCACTTTATCGTATTCTACCCTTTTTGTCGTTGTGTTAGAAGAATTTGAAATCATATGGCAGAATTAACCAACTGAGACCTAGTTATTTTCACGGATTGCCTGAATTGTGCAATTAAATGTCTAACCAAATTTTTGGAGATGAAATGAGATGTTTTTCATTTTTGCCTACACACGCAATCACTTTAAACTCCGTAGAAATCCTACGCAAACATCATTTACATAGCTCTAAAGCGATAAGCTGAACCAGGACTTTTCATTGAAAGAGAAAGACTGCTACATCACACGTAGAGGGACCAAAATGGTATACCGTGTGCATACGCACAGTGCAGCGTCAACTAACGACTAACAACGATTTGAGTTATTGAGCTGCACCGCCTACCTCGGCAATTGGCCAGTGGCTGTTAAGGTTCATTAATATTAAATTCATCAACTTTGGAAGTTCATCAACTTCGGGGCTCTGTGAAAGGAATATTTGGCTATCGCCAGGCAGGCGCTTAGGTGCGGCAGCTAACCACTGACGGTATCCACATCACAAGTTACAATGCATATGTGTGCATGGGTTATGTTTACTGTTTCACTAAGGAGTCTTTGCAAAGTATGACAATGGATCAGCTGGCGACAGAACCCTACAGTGGGTGATGTATAAACCGGGCGAGAAGACCACGTCACTTCTTTTCGTGTTTGCATTCTACTGATGGTTTAAGTCACCGATGTAAAGAATACTAACCTTTAAATCGCTTTCCTTCGAAAACAGAAGTAAGTTTCATGGAAACAAGATATTGAATCGCTAAATAATTCGTCATCCTTCGTTGATGGACGTTATTGCAAGGTTTGATGACATCGCACACATATGTACACATGAGTGGATATTACCAGACGGTAGGGTTTGATCAAATGCTTGCCAAAACAAAACGAAAAAAAAAAAAAGAAATTCACATCTGTTTGAAAACAGAGGCGGCGGTCGGGTCAAAAGATCACGGCAAAGGCAGTAGTTTAACACTGTTTAGACAACTCGATCAGAGCACGTATAGACTTATATACCACGAATTCGACATCCGGGAATGCTAAAAAGAAAGTCTGGGATAAAAGTAGCCCGATTACGTCTCCTCCTCTGAGACAGCCCACAAAAAAAAAATGATGCCCTAATAACTGAATTGCGTGGGATGATGATGGAATTCTTGTCATAGTACCGGTAGCTGTAAAAGGTGTATATAAAGCGAACACTATGTTCATCATCGGAGCATTATAGCAGATAACACTGTCATGTGACTGGCATTTTGGGTGGTCAAAAAAGTGAGGAAGTTTGTGACAGCATGAAGGACGCAATTACGACGTTAACGGTGATTATATGCACCGCGCTTTGCACTGGTGAGTTTTTTAAAGTTCTATTTGCACAATTGTCAGCACACCTAAGATAATTTGTATATAAAATACCTTCGTTTATGAGATTCTCATTGACTCATTTTAAAGATTGTTGTGGGAATGCAGAATTATTGCAAACAGCAGTTTTGATACGATTTCAGCATATTGCTTCGTTTTTGTGTGAGTTTTATTGCGATTCGTTAGGAAACACACTTGTAAGTTATTTATCAAACTGGCACCTCTTGATTATTTTAAAAAAAAAGGTTAAAGTGCCCAAGACATCCTGTTTTTTTTTTTTTTAATTTTTTTCTTAATTTTTAAGGGGAATTTTTGGAAAATGTAAACTGACGTAGTGCACAGCTTATAGGTACATAATATATCACCCACGTTGAATATCGCAGAGACATCACTGCGATGAGGGAAATGACTGTGGTTGCCGAAAATGCGACACATTTTCAAAGGCGTACAAAGTCTTTAAAGTTATTATTTATTTTGTCAATTAGTCAAATAATATTTAACGGTAATTTGAGGAATCCAGGGTTGTGTCCTTTGTGTCAATGTGTCATTTTTCTTCTTCTTTTTTTTTTGTTTCCCAAAAGTATTTGAACATAATTTTTCATTTCGGCAGAATCCTCCGCGGTATCTTTGTTCAATTATTGCCCTGATCCGTGGACGACGGAATCTTCATCCCGTCTGAAGATTGTATGGTGGAGTTCTCCCAGGGCACAACATCATCTGGTGTCATCTGTCCGGTAAGGCTTCCCTCTTTATGGGAAAACAAAACAAGGGATCTTTATTTGTCCTGTATGAAGTAACCACTTCTACCATATAATTTATAGGAATAACTTAAGAAATGAAGGTTCTGACAATAACTTATTCTCTAGCAATAGAACCCTATATGCAATTCAAAGATCTTCTTTTTTATTTAGAGTGAATTCCGTATTGTATTAAGCAATGAACAAGTGTCGAAAACGAGGGTTTAAAACTTGAGTATTTTAGGCTGGAGGTAAGCACAAGAGTTTTTGTAGAAAGTGGGGGAAGTCACGGAAATCATAATGCTATAAGGGAAAAAAAAGAAAAGACAAGAAAAAAATGAACAGATTGAAAGTGTCCATTAATTGTAACGCAATTTCATTTCATTTTCGAAGCAATGTCATGTCATTTAAGTACCACAACCGACGACTCTTTATAGTCCCACCGAAATTCATAAGTATAGTCTACACCTTCTTCGTGTTCTTTCGGTTTATAACCTACGGTGCTTTCGGTTTATACGGAGCTTTCGTTTTACACTGTGTACGCTAATTTTGCAAAGTAGAACCTTTCTTTTACAGAAAGGAAATCAATTCAAAGAGAAAACCGGAAATCTGCAATTACAACACTCTAAAATCTCTTATTGTCTTTAAATTTAACGGTAGGCATATATATATATATATAGATATAGATAGATAGACAGACAGACAGATAGACAGATAGACAGATAGACAGACAGACAGATAGACAGACAGACAGATAGACAGATAGACAGATAGACAGACAGACAGACAGATAGACAGATAGACAGATAGACAGATAGACAGATAGACAGATAGACAGATAGACAGATAGATAGATAGATGTAGATAGATATAGATAGATATAGATAGATATAGATAGATATAGATAGATATAGATATACAGAAAAGAAATATTGCTTTCCACTGATTTTACACAAAACGCCCCCCCCCCCCCCTACTTGCACTCCTATGATATTAGACTTTGCAAAGTCTTTCTCGGCAATTGAATTCTCCTCCTTTGGTACATTCCTCACAATTTGAGCTGCAGCCTACTTATACCTAACCGAGGATATGTACTCATCTAGTAATCGCGTTTCCCTGTGACCGCCGTCTGTTGCGAGGGCAGCGATCTGTGAAGGGAGTAAACACCCTTCAGGAAGAGCAGTACAGTAAATATGTCGATGTTCCTTCAGGGGTGGCGGTTCCAAGATTAGGAAGACAAACTTCCCAACCCAAGCAGACTCTTCAGAGTCTACTATGATATCAAACTGAAACGTGGTTGGTTGCGTAGGAGAGATGAAGGGGGACTCAGTAGGTGTACGTTGTTGATATAGGTTATTGCGGGACCGGGTCGAAAGCCGACGTGTCCTATTTTGATGGTAGATTCGATAAACTTGGTGGGTTATCGTGTTCAAAGGTCACGAATATTAAACCTATTTCTAGCATTGTCTGTTTGTCTGAATTGAAAAAAAAAAAAAAACCTTTCAAAATACGTCTGCTCATCGAAACAGAATAGTTTTTTGTCTAAGAAAAGTATTCGTTAAGTAAAAAGGTAAAATCCGTAAAAAGGTGTCGCCGAAAAAGCGTGTCACGATCTCCTCTTAGACTATGTAGGTTAAATTAATTTCATTTTCGGTGATACAGATGCTGAGATTTGTGACGTTAAACACGTAATAGGTCAAAGGTCACAGAAACGAAAAATCTCTTTTTCAACTGCATTTTAGATATGTTACGTAATTTCAATGTACAAATCACAGTTACTAACTTTTAGAACAACTGATTGAGACCTCTCAGACAGCTGAAAATTTGTGAAAGAGACATTTTACTCTATGTGCCCTGGTAGTGGATTATAAAAAAAACAAGCTGAATTTGGGGTAATGATCATATTTTATTTGAGCCGTTCTGCATGAGCACTCCCACACCTTGTTTACCTGAACTGTGCACGTAAATACTGATGACTTTAGACCAAACAACAATCCTTGTGCAAAGCATAGTAAGATCGGCTTAAAGCGCATGCCCATGAATTTTATCTGTGCACGTCAACATTACCAAAAAAAAAAGACTGTTCCTGTCTCCTGGGGCACTTTTTGACCGAATTTGCCATTGTTATAATTTTTTTTTGTTGCCACAGTTCTGCTAACCAAATAAACATATATATCCGATTTAGAAAGTGCAAAAAGTGGAGTAAGAACTATCTATCCTCATGTCTGCATTTCGATTCACTACTTCTGTTGACGAGTTTTGTCGAGAGGCTCGCCATTGACAATGAATACAATGAGCGCGCCACTTAACAAACATAACTCTGTTTATTATTATTATATTACACTCTGTGTATGAGATACGTAATCATGTCATCAGATTCTTATTTCCAACAAAGCGTGTTAAATCTTTGGCAATCTGATACTTGTAATGGCTAAATCCGAACGTGGTTCAAAATGTGTTACCGAAATATTCTCAGTTTGGTGCACCATTTACTTTATATCAAAACTGGGTGTATTTTATTAATTTAGGCTACAATTTCGAAACGAAAAAAGAGTAAAATTCACTAAAAAAGAGGGTGCTGATGGACCGTTTGTATAGTAAGAGTCAATATCACCCGGAGAGGGTTAGATTCACTCCAAAAGAACGATATTTCATACACATGAAATGACACATCACTCTTTTTTTGGAGTGAATTTTCCTTCGACTGTGGGTAAAATTTAAATGCTACGAGTATGGCCCTCGACACACTCTTTTTGGGAAGGAATTTCACTCTTTTGTCTTTAGAGTGTAGAGTTGGCTGAAGTGTCATAAACGGTCCACCTCAATACAGTCTTCGTGAACAAATTGGGGTGCGCGTGCTCCCTTCGCACCCCTGCATGGCCCCTCTGGAGTACGCCTGTGGTTTCACCCATTTGTATGGCCCCCAGTATCCGCTGAATTCCGGGAGATCGGCGTTTTGGGAGCATTAAAGATGCGATGCTCAAAGTTGATAACTAGCAGGACATATTTGTATCTTCACTGTTTCGAAATTCGTTTCAGTCAGCTATTAAACAGAAAAGCGTTGCATCGAAATTATCCTCAAAAGTCGGTGCTACCAGCGTCATCATTTTCGAAGAAGAAATATTGTCCATAAAAATTCTTTCCATCCATGACTACATGAGAGAAAAATTAAGAGGGTGCATTATTATTGAGGCTATACTTCGTTGTGTATTGTAAAGTTGAAATCAAACTGCGTGATCCTTTTGTAGAATGTGTGCGGTCGAATGCTGTTTATGAGTGTGTAATAAATCAGATCAGCGTGTCGGTTTATGGGGTGTTTGTGTAAATGAGCACACGGAGACATCACAACATGTGTGGTTCCTATCATGTTAAATTCAAGACATTGTCAAGCCACTTTTATAATGTTCAGCTATTGCCCCAGCGTAAGTACAATATATGAAATGCCTCTGTGATCTGATACTATCCTGATGTGGAATTTCGGCTTGTTGATTCAGCTATAAAGAAAGTAAGGTAAAATGAACCACACATGTCGTTTTCTATCCAGGTTGGACTCTGCAGAGTCTGCTTGGGCTGGAAAGTTTCTGTCCCTAACCTTGGTTCCGCCACCTCTGACGGAACATCCATATATTTACTGTACTCCTCTTCGGGAAGAGTGTTTACTCCCCTCATTGATCGCTGCCCTTTCCGGCGGACGGCGATCATAGGGAAACACGATTACTAGATGAGTATATATCATCGGTTAGGTATAAGTAGGCTGCAGCTCAAATTGTGAGGAATGTATCAAAGGAGGAAAAATCATTCGCCGAGAAAGACTTTGCAAAGTATATCCAGGTAGGAGAATATATGAATGGACTGCATGCTGTGTCACAGTATTCTACTGGTGGCGCTGACTGCCTGTTGATTCAAGATAACCCCTTAAAGGTACCGTACAGTTTATAAAAGCAATAAAGGCTGTTACCTGGAAAGTATTCCGGGGCGACGCGCGCACCTGCGGTATGCTATTCTGCTACGGTTTCAGTGATCATTATTTGGAATATTTGGCGTCATAAAATGAAAGTGAAAACTACTACCCTCTAATCATTTGTGAAACATATTGCAATGGCATGTGTCAAAAGTACGTCATTCCATTATATTACCCCCCCCCCTTCTAGAGGGTGAAAGTACACAGCACCCCCCCCCCACCAAAAAAAAAAGAAGCAAACATAACAAAATTGATCAATTGTGTCTTTAATATTACACCAGCAGACATCTCATTGTTGCTTTCCTCGTATCAGTTGAAATATAGAAATTCGTGCACCATATTGAAAACATTACTTTTTATGTGAATCCTTCAGATGGAAGACACAACCAGACAATGCGTGAATCTAGCACACCCAAACAAAAATCCTAGATCCGCGCCCCTGTTAGGCTATCGCAGTAACCAATGTTTTAGAATTCAGTCAACACTGGGTGGATTGAGCTGATACTTAAGCCGCAGAGCCAATAGGTTTGACCTACTTATCAAATGAGGTTCTTTTATGACTTTCCATTGAAATTTGAATCACCTAACACACAAGACAGCCCAATTTTATTTTTTAATGGCTTCCGATGCTCGAGACAAATTGTGTCTGTTCGACCAAACATATTTGTGTGAATAATACGATTTCTTGACAGGAGCGAAACTTAAGCCAATCAGTGATCGTTTTTAGATTTAGGTTACGGGTAGGCTATAAGGAACCGGTTAGGTTCGTGCGAATGACCGCGGTGATAATTCGCCTGTTGTGCGTGCGAATCGTTTCAAACTCAAGGGAAAATGTGAATCGCCATAACCAACCACAACGCTCCTGGTTATGTATGAAAAACGCTTTCAAAAGTACGAAAGCCCATTATAAGGCCACGTTAATTTGTTTTTATATCAATTAATTTGCATAAGTAAACCAACGGTCCCATCACGAATTTACATAGGCCCACACACAGAGCGGCTCACTGGAGAAATATATCATTCTATTACTGTGTATAGTTCCTTTGCAGAAGCTGATTATTTAAAATTATAAGTGGACATCGGGGAGTCATGTAATCAGACGATTCCTTTTATCCCATCTGTATGCGTACAATCAACGGCATGTTGTATATCCTGTCTTTATTTCAGGAGAATAGGCCCTGCGCCTGGTTCCGTGTTTACGGCTGGGAGTCATACGGTACTATATGAGGCAACAGGCTTCGACGGATCCAAATCTACTTGTCAAGTGACTTTTACAGTGCAGGGTTCGTGAAAATGGTCAAATAATGCATGCATACATACACTCGTACAAACACACTGGCTGCACGTAAATTCTCCATGAACGCAAACAAGCTCTAAGAAGGTGATCAAACTATATATAGTACAGTCAACATTCAGGTAAATCTTCTCAAACTACAACCATATGCTATATTAATACCGGGATTTAGCAATCATTGTTCACAATGCTCATGTCGATCGACTTGACACGCAAACAGAACGAAATTCCACAAAGGTGACGAGTATACAACGTAACCAGGTCTAATAAAGAAAGAAGATATGATGTGATAATGAATTCTCACACTTTAATTTTGCTCTATTTTTTTTTTTGGGGGGGGGCAATACTACGGTAATATTTTGATCACAAGAAGTACCTTTCATCTGAAGAAGATATATAAACCGAAACGCAGCCCTTTTGTTCGTTTGTGACTTTTGAGGGAGAATCGCATTTTGCTGTTTTTGTACTGAATTATTCATCACGCTCATGCTTATTGCCTGGTGAGAATGTAAACAAAATGTCACATCTGCACAAATGTCGTCTGTAAAAAACTTTCTCCCTATCAAAACATGCCTCGTAATATATATATATATATATATATATATATATATATATATATATATATATATATATATATATATATATATATATATATATATATATATATATATATATATATATATATATATATATATAGTAAAAGATACAATAGACTGCTAATTCCAAAGCTAATATCTGAACTTTCTAAGAAATGAAATACGGACAATTTGTCCACATTTTTTTTTTTTGGGGGGGTTTATTTCGTTAGTACGCAAACAACGATTAATACATCTTCCCAATTAATATTTATTGAGTTATTTGATGTAATTCATCTTCAAATCTTGATTAATTTTTGAATATTTATTGTCTTTTTACATGCATGCAGCAAGGTACAAGTGTTTGAAGCAAACTGTAACTGTTGAGCCTCCAACCCCTTTGTCAACACTTTACACAAAAAATGTGTAATTCGAATAAGATGCAAACATTTATTTTCCCCAAAGAACTTAGATCAGACTTTTACATAGGCCCACGAGAACCTTTAAAGCCATGTGATGTTAATTTTCTCAAGTAAATTGAAAATTACTGTTACGTGGTATTAAAATTTGGTTAATCAAATTATTCATTTGTGTAATTAAATTATTCATTTATTTGATAAAATTAGTAATTTGTTTTATGAAATTGAAAAAAGTAAAATAACTAGTTCTAATTGGCTATCGTATAATGACGAATTAACGAATAAAAAAAATATTCGCATGATTGTATTGAATCATCAAATTCCTCCATAGAGCGATGTGTCAAAGGATAATGATTTCATGATTGATTGATTGATTTATGTATCTGTAGAAATTGAGTCTCTTCGTATCTGATTTTATTATTTCAGTAATTGAGTGTCCTCCGATACCTCAGATAGGCCGTTCAATACTGCGATGTACGAATGACAATCTTTGGCCATCACGTTGTGATTTCCATTGTCCGAGCGGTTTCAAGTTGAGCTGTGAGCAATCAACCACATTCTGCACGAAGGAAGGTGTTTGGTCCCCCGGGAAATTCCCAATCTGTCAGAGTGAGTTAGAGTGGCAAGTTTTCAGCGTTTTTAAGCACACCTTTACGCGATTTTTTGATGCGTGGTTGTCAATGCGAAATTCCGTGGTTATCGGTGTTTTAATCTCAATTCCATTTATTAGCAGTCCGTGATAAATGACATAGACCACAAATCAAAGTAAAATAAGTGTATACCTAGATACAAATGTATAGCTCCACATAGACGCCCTTCAACTGCGAGTTACTTGCGTATTCTTTCAGTTGTTGTATATTTATTATTATTGTTATTTATTATCATTTATTAGTATTATTTCTTCCCTCACGTTCAATTATTCTATAACACTTGCAATGTTTCGCATGATTTTTCATAAATCAGACCGGGTACTGAAATGTGGAAACGGTATCTCCCTGATCGGACGACGAAAGTGGTCTAAGTTTACACGTCATATTGCAGAGTAAAAGAAAAAATATATCATGTATTCATACCTATTCGCTAAGTTTTAAATTTTGACTTTACTTTTGATGTACACATAACGTTTAATCTTGACAGAGAAAACTTGCACTGACCTCAGGCAGCCGAGCAACAGTCTGATGACCTGTACCAGCACCATTCAGACGCAAGGAACATGCTGTCGCTTCAGCTGTAACTCGGGATATAACATATCAGGCAGCTCTCTGAGGACTTGCGTACAAGGTAGATGGACAGGGGTGCAACCGGTATGCAAAGGTACAGTTTGTTTCTGGAATCGAATCTCCACTGACCAAGAACTTGTCATTTGAAATTGTCATGCTATAAGTTTGTCAAAATCACACCTTTCTAAAATTTATACGGGTATTAGTTGAAGTAACATCCACTCACACCTATCTCTCCCCATTGCTGTACGTTCCTGCAGAGCATAGATGTACATCACTTCCCTTCCTTGGGTATCCGTGGGCATCGGTGCTCATCCGCATATACTTCTATGCACGTCTCCGTTAGACCTACAAATCCCTATGCAACTCTGCCCGTCGATATATATTCCTGGAGTCCTTGCACATCTGCGCACACCTACCTGTGCCCCGACAACTCCATGTATTGCATTCTATGCGTTGGTTTTGGTGTGTACTTATGGGATGTGTCATGAAGTCCACTTATGGATATATGTGTGTACATGACACTTTGTTATCAACACAACATCACAAATTGGAAAACGTTGCTTGAACTCTTACTTATAGGTACCTCATGGTGAGTAGATTTATTTTCATGATTGTATTGTAACATCGAGATTTACTCACTGTCAACAGAGGTTAAAGTTGTTTTGCCTTTTCAAACGTAATTGAATGTCAATGTTGATGAGTGAATAACCTGTTTTGATTTTAAGACGGGTTAACGTTTACTGTTGTCAACTAGAGGTCACCTTTTATATACATTTCAGTCTGCTGTGTTTCTGGGAATTAATCGATAATCTGCGAAACTCTTCCTCTGTTTTTAATGTCTCCTTCATTATGGGAAAAATCGGGCTTCACTGTACTTCATTTGTTTTTTTCTCTCATAGTGGCAAAACAAAATTACCTATAGTCATTTCATTTTCTGACAGTCTGAAGTTATGCAATTTTGCTTCTACGATAGGCCACATACATTAAGGTCTCTCTCTCTCTCTCTATGATTACTTTGAAATTACCTTTACCTATAATTACCCTTTTTATTCCTCTAATAGTGGTGAATATATTCGTCGTTTACTAACAAAGCCGTCCTTTTCATCCAACGTAGATGAACGACTGCTACTTGTTCCTCGTTGTCCTCCCAACATTCGAGCCACTGCGGAATATGGCACCGTGTTTAAACGGGTGTCTTACCCGTTGCCGGAAGCATTGGACAAGAGGCCGATCCAGGTGAGGCTCGTTTCCGGTCAAGAATCAGGGACTTTGTTCCGCATTGGACGTAACCACATTCACTTATTACTTGTCGATGAGGCTGGCAACATTGGCCACTGTAGGTTTTATGTGCAAGTCGTAGGTACGTTGGTACGTTTTTTGTTTTCTTTCAAATTTTTAATGATTTAATTCTACTCAAATGAAATTGTGAATTACAGTCTTATGTGATAATTTGAAAACATCACTACGTTTTAGTCTTTTAGCTATTAATGTTCAGCTAGAGAATAACTGTGAAGGCGTCGACCTTAAACGACGAAGGATTAGCCTATGTAATCAATGTGACTGTTAACCTGTAATACCTCAAATATAGCAAATGTAACAAAACATTGACTACAAATAAAGTTAAATGTTGTGCCACATTGCATGTAAGGGTCCTTAGATGTTCCATAATTTCTTAAATGGGAGAGTGGCATCCTCTCCATTTGGACCTCCTTAATTCACGTCTGCGATCAGGGCCCTGCAGGTAGCCCCAGAAATACAAATCTTGCCCACGCCAGTTTCATGCAGCCTCCCATCGTGAGTAGTCCTACCTGTACTTTATTTCTTGTGCTGCTTACAACTTCTAATGCTACCACTTATCGTAAGAGTCCATTGGATATTATTGCAAATGTCTTTAACGTTGGCTCTATTTTAAGAACATCGAAAAATGTTTCGAAATCGAGACTGGTATATGATTCAAACACAACTGTCTCATTTGCAACTCAGACTTTTTTCTTTTAAATTCAGGTCAGTCTATCTTTTCACATTTATGGTCACTTTAATTGACCATCTCTGACCAGACTCGCTTAACTTCGCCCATCAATTGCGAGAATAATCTCGAGATGTCGCTCCCAGCAGTTAGCCAACCCACGATCCCCTTCCCCAAACTTCCTTTCCTTTAGGGGACCAACCATCTTCATTTTTTTCTCCATTTTTTCTTCACATTTTTCTTCATTTTGTCTCTACACGTAGATAAACAACCACCGCGTTTTACCTTCTGCCCGGAGCCCATATATACCTACTGCGACCCACAAACCCCGGGCGTCGTCGTGACCTATGACACACCAGTGGCCGTGGATAATTCATCCCCTGAACCGATCAACGTTACACGAGCCCAAGGCCCTGAATCTGGCGCCACTGTCTCACCGGGAGTGTACCCTGTTCAGTATACAGCTTACGACGCCGCGGACAACTATGCCGAGTGTGCGTTTTTCATTGTGGTCAAAGGTGAGCGACCATGTTAAACTTCCACGGGAATGGTATAGTCACGCCTCATGCTCTGTTTTTCTGTATTTTTTTTTGTTTTTGTTTATTTTTTTAAGAACTAAGTTTCGTGACAGGAACCAAGAGAACTAATCATTCCCAGTCATGGTATCGTCAGTTTAACGCACTGTGCAATTTCCGTGCCATCCGAATGATGTGCCCTGCACCTCTTTCGTTATGGTCCCTGATCGAAGATTAGGAATCTGAAAGTTACAAAAAACAACCTCCCCCCAAAAAAAACCAAAAACAAAACTGGAAAGCAATCAAAGAAATTGCTGAGAGTGAGAGAGGTATTGAAAGCATATCCACGGAGGGTATAATGCTCTCACTGCTTCCGAAATTGCTCCCTTGATAAATCGACTAAGGTTGTAACGTTGATAGAATACAGATGTACTCTCGATTAGGCGCCATTTAAAGTTTTGTTTGAAATGTTAGTTGCATTTGATAAAAGTGATTTGTCAGATATTATGGATACTTGTATCCGTGACGGGACGCCCTATGGATACCGCCCTGTGGAGTTTCCGTATTTTTCCCCCTTTGGGGTGTCGGAATTCACCCGCACGGAAGACCATCAAGACCAACCTTTTAATTTATTTCGTTTCTGCGACTTTTTTTATTAAGGGGAAAAAAATATATCTGCTGAAGTCGTTTGCTCTTCACAAATACGTAGCCTACATGAAATCCATGTACATGCGCCACCTGTTAAAGAGGCTCATGGAGTTGATATAGTTTATTTTGTGGCAAGTTTGAAAGAAACTATTTCACAGCAATTCTTCCAGTTAGCCTCATTACGATGTATCTATTCCTACAGTTACTGAAGATGTGAGAAATTGTGGTATTTTTACGAACAGGAATTGTATTTTTATGAACAGGAATTGCCCAAGGTAGTGAAAAGAGTCTGGTCACAGCGTTTCAGTGAGTGATTTTTATTGTTGATTACCCTATCATTTTTGCTTCAGTTGTGTGTCGTATGTTCAGAATCTCTTAGTTGGTCATTTACCAACAACTTATCAGTCGCACTCAACAGGTGTAACAAAATATCCTGAAATTTTCGATCCAACTCAATGAGCCTCTTTAATGAAGTGATGCCTTGCCTCGGTCAATTTTCGCTGTATGTTACCGGTGAGTAACCTTTGCGTAATGGATTTCGTTCGGTTATGTATGACATGCCAACGTAGCCATAAGGTTAAAACTCACTTGATCAGACAATGAATAGCAACCGAGTTGTAACGCAGTTGATACTGACTAGACTTGATGTCAGTAGCAGCAGAGGAACTACAGCTTGCACCTAATCAGTGCATATATAGTATTTTTGTAACTCTGCTTCAGCAAACAATAAAACGACGGAAAAAGTCGTAAAAATCGAAAACAAAAGTTTCAGAAACGAAAAAAGAAAAAGTTTTAAGAAAAAGTAGCAGAAACGAAATTTCCTTTTAAAAATGTTTTTCCCAGGACATTTCTGAGCCAAAATGCAGTTTTTGAAATGTATGTACTTAAAGTTAAAATGGCATATTGCGCAATAATTTGTGACGTCACTCTAGTGCAACTCAATTACTTTCTTTGTTTATCCCGAAAGACATTGCATACTGGCCAGAACGCCTAGCCATGCATGTCTGTAATACTTATTTCAACCGTCAAATTTCCGTACACGCCGCTACGGGTTTTCGTTCCATAGATTATTACTTTTTCACTACATTTTTACCATTTTTCCTGCAGGAATTTCTTGCACGCCTTTGGCGGATAGCAATTTAGTGGAACAAACATGTTCACGTGACCCGCCCTACGTCCATGGCACATGGTGTGAGTTCCGGTGCACAACTGGGCGCTTGGTTGGTAGCCCAACCAGAAGCTGTGGAAAAGATGGTTGGACTGGGCAGGATGCCGTTTGTATCGGTAGGCACTAATTTATGTTCAGCCTTCTACATTTTTCTTTCAAAAAGTAGAAAAAAAAATGTCAAAACAACACATTTCTTTTCAAATAATATACAGCTGTAATTCAGAAGATTTTCAGTAAGGTTACGCGGCAGTCTGCCATGCTTTGTATACCCAGGGAGATGTTGTACTAAATTTATATGATATATACATGGGTCTAGAGCTCGATTAGTGATTCCATTAAATTGATTTTAATGAGAATGAACGTGCTTGCCGACAATGTTTTCTTCCAATGAAAACAAAAATGTTATTCCCAATACATCTGGTTTGACTTATGCCAAGAAAATTAACAATTAAAAGATGTATTCCACTTCGCTTCCTTTACAAGCTTTATTGCCTCACAAATCCACCCAATATGTTTGGCAAAGTTGAGTGTTTTTTTTCACTTTCTGTAGTCTACTCGGTAAGTTGTGCAAGAAATACTGTTACAAATGATTATTGGCGACGTGGGTGCATCCTTCCTGTGAGGGGTGGGGAGAGTGGACACAAGTGACACCCTTTGTCACTCTCATGATAGCTAAATTGGTGAAAGAATATCTAAGCGAACGCCATGATCAGTTGGACAGAACACTTCCGGTTATAAACAAATGCCCAAATCCCCTCCCCCCCCCCCAAAAAAAAAAACAAAATCACCTTCTCGGGCTCCGCAGGCGTCCTTTTACCCTTGCGCCCCTCCGAAAAACTGCCATTGGAAGCCATCAAATCCCCCACGCCCCGCCCTCCTCCGCCAGCCGCTGCACCTCATCTAGAGCATTTTCCTGATAGCATACTGTGACCACTATACGATATCCATTTCTTCATGTACAGGAATACCTACCGTGCTCAGAAACGCTCTTGAAAATACCACGTCATCTTCGCCGTTTGAATACGACGGTACACCATCCGTCCAGTGAATTGGTTACTTCTTATACTTCACAGTCTTTGCAAATTTGTCTTTTTCTATCACATAGTATCACGTACAGTAACATATATGTCTCCAAAGATAGGTATTCTTTATTGCAAATGTAATGAACTATGTGAAACCAAGTTGTGAGAGACCACTTCCATGAACCGTTCATGTTTACTTAAAGGTCGTGCGACATCCAACTAGAAAAGAGCTGGTTTCACTCAAAAGTAGCAGAGTAAACTCCTGAACGAAATTCCGCTGAAATTTATGTTCCAACCGATTGCCGTTATCGAGATATTGCTTTTCAAAATTTGGTGAAAATTCAAATGAGTTGACGTAGAGTGTCGCACAGTGTCGGTACTTCAGTTGTCAGGTCAACGTTCATTATCTCTAAATTACTTAATTGCTGGGTTTCCCAATGGTAAGTGATACCAATATATTTCCTGAAAAAAATACATACTTCCAAAACAAAACCCTTTGGTTCATCCTCAGTGTCTTTGAAGATGTTGAAATGATTTATCGCTTTATTACCTACAGTTAATCTCTTCAAGTCACTCGAAAGGACTGGATTTTATTCCACCGTGAGATCTTATAAAGTGGCCTATAGTGTTAAAACAGGAAATTATCCCAGCAGAATAAACATAAACATAGATGGGGGATTAGACACGTATGATATAACAGTAAATGTTTCCTAATTTTATTTCTCAATTTTGTTACTTTGTTTCCATAAAGTTTTATAGTAATAGCATCATATCTTCTTAGATAAATCCTGCTTTTAGAGAGAATTATTCCAAATAACAGTTTAAATGTAAAGAGCTGAATATATACGTCAGGATTAAATTGAGTACAAAAAGCTATCAAATCATCACACTTGATTGGTATCAGTATGAATTTCTAATATTTACATTGATGTCTTACATTCTTAACAATTCCAATGCTTTCCAAATATGCAATGTATTTCGGCATCTTACTATTTGTTCGTCACATAGAAAAAGACAGTAATTGATAATTTACAGTGTAGTTTCGTATTCCATGTAGTAACCGTTGCGATACACACACACGAAGTGAAACCTATTTAACTATTCAATATGTTGCTTGTCATGATGCAGTTTTGTCTGTTGAAAGTTAAAGAAAACTCTTAACAAATTACGTTTCCCTTTGTTAGATTTACAGTTTTAAATAGTCCTTGTTAAGGCGACTAGGTCATTTTTTTTTGGTTGACAATTTACATGCGATGTAGTCTACATCGTCTGCACTCCCTCTACTTTACCGCTTGTCTACTTACGTAATGATTTCTCCGTTAGCGCGATCGCCGTCCGAAGCTGTCGCTGTGATGCATGAAAGAGAAGATAGATACGACAAACCATTGGTTCGCTATGTCGCTGATCCGAGCCAACAGGGTCTAAATTTCCATGAGATAAAAAAAAAAACTAGCAAAAAACGAAAAAAAAAAGCAAAAAAAAAAGAAAAATAACGATCTAATCTGTATTGAACTTGTAATCCTGGTTCTCAAAATTTTAGAGTCTGATATTTGGCAACGAAAGACACTTCACGAATTTTGTCCCATTTTGGAAAATATTATTTCGTCCTTTGCAGCCTGTCACCGGGTTACATCACTAGTCTCTTCATACTTTAACTGGTGTGACCTACATGGTACTATTCAGGACATGGTTAATGTCATGACATATAGGAATATGTATTTTGAAACATTCTCAAGTCCATACATTGATATTGCAAACATCGCGACCCACCATCTAATCTAGAAGAAAATGGTAAATGTAGGTACATGCTTACGATACTTTCACGCAAACTTATACACTGTATTTCCGTGTACAATAATATTACGCAGTGTTGCCAGAATTGAACTGACAGTGTCAGGATCGGCTCGCAGTAATTATCCAGTGAGGAGAAACTACTTGATTACATACAATCAGTCACAGTGGAATAAAAGTAATAGACCAAATAAAAAAATCATATCAAAGAAATCAACAGCCAACCACTAATTATAACAAAGTAAAAAAATTCCTGTCGATTTACATCGAAAGAAAAAAAATATAGAGAAGTACACAAAGAAACCGGAACAATATTGTAAATTTGTCTCAAAAAAAAATCGACAGCGCTTTTACCGTTTCCTCTTTGTATTTCTTACTTTTTTTGTCACGTAATACTGTTCAACAGTCTTTAGACATTTATTACGGTACAGTGAAAAATTATGATTAGAGAATTCCTCTAGTTTTGAAGGAGAAGGTCGGGGTGAAGATCGGATGAGGTCGTTTCCATCAATCCATATATCAATTTCAAGGAGGTTTGAGATGCTTTACTAGTGAAAGAAAATGACACCTAAGCTTTCTACAAAAATGGTATACTTCTAAGAAATAGTGTATGACTCCTCTACGCGATCTTGAATATTATCACGTTCAACCTGCAGTACATCTATATCTTATGTGATGTTTCAAATTGTGTCTCTTGTACACTTTACTCGGTGAAGGGAGGCGTAACATGGTATTAATGTGATGAGGTATTCTGGTGACCGTATACATACAGCCTTTATATGTAAACTGCGTTATAGCTAGGCTCGACATACACATTGTAGGTACACGAAAGGCTAAGCACCAAACCGATAGTACCGTCGGTAACCATACTTAAAACTCACCTGGCCTTAACATCTTTCATGTCATTATATCAAGTCCAGCTCTATGGTCTCTGAGACCGTGTTCACTTAAATAGGCCAAACCTGAAAAGGTCGTTAGACTGATCAACTCAATTCTCATTATTCATATGTCCTCTTTCGATCTGACTTTGCAGGCAATATGTGGAATGTATAGGCATCCCTGCACCGAAAAAAGTGTACGGTAGGTTTTTATGTGTGTAGACACAGAAAATCTGCAACAGACAAGGCAGAGATTTGGGAAAGTGGACCCATGTGAATAACGATGGAACAGGTTTACAAACATTTCGAAATTCCCTCTCCTGTGGGGGCGTTAAACATTCCGTCATTATGTCCTCATGAGACTTTAAAGCGGTCGTTAGGTTTTGGAAACTACGAGTTTCTCTTCTTTAAAGGAAGGTGACATTGTGCCATATGTTTATCTAGTTAGTTATGATTAAATGTCTCCGTACATTTTTTCACCACATAAATCAACTTGTTTTGTGGAGGTTGTAGCCCAAGTACTTCGCCATAGTATTGGATGAGGTCGTCGAAATCTTCGCAATCTTTTCTGACACAGCAGTCAGTAAGGTTTATTTTTGCCTCTTTCCATCTTTCGAGGCCATCAGTACAATTTGTCTCAAGTTATGCATATGATATATACACTGCTACATTTCGTATTTGTGATGAGGTAGTCTTCTGACAAGAACTTTCGATAAAAAAATTTAAAACAATATTGATACACACGTAATCATTTTGAAGTAGAAGATTGGTTATACTCGATCACACTTGAACAAATTTAGAATGAGTTACATAGATTGCATTATACGATTTGATTCCACATCTGTAGCCAAAGAGAACAGATGTGAAAATAGAGTGAGTTATCAGTGGAGAAGACTCGCCCAATAAACCGGAACTGGAGTCTCGGACTTTTTTGATGGCGCTATCATCATTTCCTGTTGCAGGAGTACACCTGGAAACGTGTTACCCCCAGCCTTTTCTAGCAAAATGAAACAATCTTTGAACACTCGACTTCACAGTCCCTTAGAACACCGAACTCGCCCTAGTCTTGATCAAGACTTAGTGAATCTTTCCCCTTTCTTTCCACATTCCCACGGCACCCATATTTTCTGTCGGTAGCGTTACTACCCATGTATACGACTAGAGCTTATACAGCTCTGTGTAGACTACTGCAATCTGTTTTGAACTGTAGGTTGACGGAGAACAGTTAAAGTTGGGTATCGTAACAACAGCTCAATGGCTTGAGTTTTAGAACTGTCTATGCCGGAAGAAAACTACCATCGTCTTTAACATCAGACTAAACTCGTCCAGGGTATGCAGACGTGAGGGATGGGCAGACTTACTTGCAGTGCAAACTTGTATATTGCCCTTTCAGGGTTCTAAGAAAAGTCTGACACTGACTGTTTGGATCTGGCATTCGTGTTGGTGTTCATGCTCTAAGAGTAATGACTGTAAAGCCGAAAAGTATAAACATCATTATCTAGATCTGTCAAGAAAAATTGTACGATGTAATATATAACTTCCACCTGTCATGCTGCATGGTGTACTTGTTTACAGCAATATATGTCTGCCCATTTATACGACCTTGTTTTATGAAACATTGAACTTAAATTAAACGTGAAACATCGAACTTGATCGCGAGACGTCATGGAATTCGATGGGTATACCATTAAAGTAGCAGTTGGAGGGTTAAGCCATTTTACGTACTGAAAAACGCCCTCAAGTATGGGGGATTAAAAAAAGAGCGAACTAACGAGATCGTTATTTACGAGAAATCTCATGGAATTACCCACTGTTACCCCTGAAACCAGTCCTCCCACTCTCCACTCCCCGGGCAGCAGCTTTACCCCAAAGTTGCCGACATCTATAAAAATAATTTTAATTTTATCAATAGGCACAATTCAACATTGATTCAACCACCAAAGCTTGGTGTAATGAAGCATGGTGTAATGACACCATTTTGGAGTAGGGATATATTCATATCTATCGTAAAACAAATACGATTGAATCTGTTTACATTTGAAAAATGCAGCAAAACTGTGAAATCGAATGGCAATATTGCCGTCATAATTTGAATAGTTTATTTTCAGGCACTTACGAAAAATGCCAGCGACTCATAGTCTTTTCTGAAGTACTGTTGGCACACAAACCATGCTGAGAGAAGTCAAACTGTGAGGGATACATACATGCTTTGTACTGTTCCAACAAATTTATCTCCACAAAACTGTTTCAAACTCGTCAAAATTGCAGAAAATTACCCCAAAAGCACCTTCCATAAAATAATTCGTGAGGTGCAAAATTCGAAAATCCGATTTCGCTCGTTCAAATTTCTAAATGACCATTCCAAGTTTCCTTACGTAATTCAGCTAACGCTAGAGCAATATAGTGCCATACATTCTAATTCTTGCTTTGCGGTTTAATGAGGATTTGTGTCCCCCCCCCCATGTTAATTTACATTAAAATGAGTTAAACTTTTCACACGTGCTAAATGGAATCCTCATACTTCAATTTTTCCATTAATATGCAGATTTCTGTACAAATGTATCTTCAGAATGTAGCTAAATGTCCACGTATGACGTGGGCGTGGTCCGCCTTCGTCATGTGTCAACAGCTGCTAGTCTCTACAACGATGCCCGAGTCTCACTATAATTGAAATATTTTGATCATTTTACCAGTATTTTGATAAATGTATTATTTGGAGGAGAGTATGGCAAACACGATCCTAAACCATAAAACAAAACAAAAAAAGAAAAAAAGAAAAAAAAGGATGATTAAAAAGTGGGTGTATTTCCCCAAATTTGCATTTAATGAGCTTATTTCCATATTTATACATATGTAGCATATTTGATGAAATTTGCTGATGTCCACATGGCCGGTGTGACGGTACAAAAGGTCCCCCCAGTACAAATGGTCCGGCCTGACCAAATATACTAAACACCCTCACGATACAGAAGTTTTGACTTTTTGTACTAGCCGGTCGCAGTCCCCCAGCATTTGATAAGCACTTATGCACACTCAGTTTATCTAGTTCTTTGGCCTGTCCACACAGGATGCGTTGCGTTCCGTTCCGGATACATGTTTTTTTCCGCATCCTTCCTGAAGCCGCATGCCTGTCTGTATAGGATGCGTTCACACTACGTCAATTTCGATGCGTCACTTTGAGATGCAGTGTGTAGTTTCCAATGACAAGGCAGTTTTGTGAAAAAAATGTAAAATTTGATTTGATTTTATTCCTAAACATATTCAGTTTGTCACAATTTATCCGAATTTGTACAAAATTATTCAAAGTGGTTTTATCTCGATGGATTTCAGTCAGTGCCGTACCCAGGATTTCTCTCATGGAAGTGTAATGACATGCAGTATGTTGCGTGAAAGCCGGCCTGGGGAGGTGTCCTGGTGGAGGGGGTATCCCTTCCTCCTTTGAAGGCGTTTGAAACATTAGGTGTCCTTGCATGCAATCTGGTGCCACATTAGCTACCTTTTGAAGTAAAATTTGTGTTAAAAAATTTGCGTATTTTTAGAAACAAAAACAAAATAATAATCGGCATCAGTGAGGGGAATGGCCTAACGGCCTCCCCCAGGCTGTCACGCCACTGATTTCAGTGGATTGATTGGAATGGAGATTTTCCACAGTCAGAGTCTATCATTATCAAGTTGAGTAGCCCAGTCGAGTGAAGTTTTTTTTGGCCCAGATCGCTTGTGGGGGCGCTTGGAGCGCAACGATTGAGGAGAGGGGTTCGATCCCATAAGCCACGAAGCTACGCCACTGATTATATACACTACATTGTATGTTTATATTTTCTCGTGTGCCGTGAAATGTCCCTGTGAAGCCATGTCTAGTGTCCAGACTTACCTTGCGTACCGTCCCAACAATAAATACAACTGTTTTTTAAACTGCCGAAATCAATAATATCGCAAGGGTAGTGGGTACCCAAAGAATCATAGGCCTACGTACACATTCCCAATGTTGTGAAAAAAAGCCCCCAAAAAATGAGCTTTACTACTTATTTTTACAGGCTTTTCATTGTGATTTTAAGCTCTAACATAGTACCATTTTGCATCCATATCCCGTTAAATTGCATTTTATGAAAGAAAAACATGAAAGAAATCAAAGTTGGCGCATGCTTCCGTACGTCAACTCTGTTTCTGAACGCACATGGACTTTGCCAAAATTTGACGCATCCGGAAGGATGCGTCAACTTTTTTCCCGCATCGATCGTGCCGCAACGCAACGCATCCTGTGTGGACGGCTCCATTGATTTACGTGCAAAGTGATAAAAGTGACGTGCCGTGTCCTATCCGGATCGGAACGCAACGCATCCTGTGTGGACAGGCCTTAATGAGATGTATAACAAACGTGTTTGCCATCTTTGAAGCAGTGCTTTGTCGTGAGAAATATGCACGCGAGGACTGTTATATTTATATGCTATTTTTAGTTCATTATTAAACTTTTATTAAATTTAATTTTAAATTTTAAAATTTTGAGATGACCGAGAAGACTTAGCAATTGCAACAGGGCCCCCCAAAAAAGATCACTTAATGAAACAGTTGAGCTGCTTCCAGAAGGGGGTGGGGTGGTCTAAACAAGTTCCGTCAGCTCATCCACATAAACATATTACCAAATGAAAGATGTTAAAAAGCAAAAACTCATCGATTCACGTGCATTATGATGCACTTTTTCTTTTCGTTGGTTTACATTGCTAAATAAAAATTCAACGAGTTAATTTTCATTGTACAGCTGAAAATCAAAACAAGCCTTTCTTGAGTTTTAAGACTCTATGAGATACAGACCACATATATACTTTTCTCAACTACGTAGAAAGCAGGCTTACAAGGTACATTTAGGTAAGACGGTCAACGATGACGTTTTACATTACCATTCCTCAATATATAACCTCGTTACCACATGCATGTATGCATGTGATATTTCTGGAGAGAGTACAGTGACGATTTTGGCCTGAATTTTGGATTTTAACAGCGAGTTTACTGAACTTTGAGGAATAGCTTCCATTCTTTCTCCAAAGGCGTTACAAAACCGTCATCCATGGCATCCAGCCTAAGAAATCTGGACTAGGGGTGTGAGAACTGCGGAAGACTAAGCGGAGGGCCAACATGAGTTGGCGCGGAGTGCACAATGAGTTGGCCCGGAGCATATCATGAGTTAGTGTCGAGCGTACCAGCAAAATTTGGATAAAAGTACAGTATTGCCGGAAATTGCACCCAAAGGCTCCAAAACAGGTAGCCATGGCCTGCAAAAAGGACATAATGTATGCTCTTGGCTGTGCCCGAATAGATCCACTCTGTTTGAGAGAATGGAGGGGGCAGGGGATTATGCTCGGTCCTCACCATCTCGTGCTCTTATGTGTGTACTGAACATTCTGGATGTACGACTTGAAAGCTGATGCTTATATGACTCTGTATTTAAACAAAATAAACCCAATGAAATATCACCTTAAAAAAGAGTAGAGCCATTTATTATATCGAGTTAGTCTAAGTCGGTAACTCGACAATTTGCAAAATTTTTCCGAAATGTCGAGTTAGCTAAAATCGGTAACTGTCACTGCAATTCATTTAGTGACAATGAATTTAGTTGTAACCTTGCGGCAAATTGACTAAATGTGAAACAAGTGAAAGACCAAATGAATACCAAATTAGTGTTCTCCACGGGTGGGTTGTTCACACCTTATAAAATTCTCCAGTTTTCCATCAGTTCTCTTTAACATCTCAACCCCGCCCCACCGTCACAAAAGTGCTCAGCCCAAGCCTGAAAAAAAGAAGTTGGCAAAAGCTAGGACGATTTTTACTAGTCCAGATTGGAGCAAGAAATCGCTGCATAGTGGCGCTACTTTACATTAATAAGCTTCATGATTAGCAAAAACTTTCATGCCTCTCCTCAAGGCTCAAACAACTTCCCTCAAACCCTTCCTAGCGGTACAGCTTGGTGAGTGATACGCACTTTGATGGTGGCCGCCGCCCGCGCGTAACAGAAAAGACAAGTGCGCCACCAAACGCTTGGTCCCAACAATAAGTGCAAGTAGTATTATGTACGATCTACAACTTTCTCAAGGTTGTGCTGTGTGACACAATACGACGCATGTGAAACAGAGAGCTCTAGGCCTGTCCTTTCGTACATTGAATGGCGGAAAGAGCGTGTCGATTATGGTATCGTACCTGGGATTCGTACAGCTGTACTGTATGCTTTTCGCACCCACGAATCTATTCGCTATCGATTTGTCGCTACGAAGAGAGTGATTAATTACAACCGTCGTATTAGTGTTTAACAAGGACGGAAGGCGTTGCCTGTCTTTCGTTGATCATCAGTGAACAATAGTTTGAATTTAGGCCACTGCTTAGCAAACTTTAGTTTCAGTGAGCGGCCTACTCAAAGTGAACTATCTATTCTTAACCCACTGCTGGGAATCAGTAGCAATTTGTACGGAAACAGGTCATGTCCCACACAAATATACCTGAGTGGGTAATCAGGAGGATATCATTGAACTAATAAATCATTGAACATATGAGACGTCTGGAAAAGTTTAAGGTATGTAGCAAAATGTAATAATTTTAACGTTATAATGTTATATTATCATGAGGGGCAGGGTTATTGCACTGCTAAGGTACATACACTACAGCTAAGATTATCCAACGGCATGGTATTGCTAGGATGTTTTATGTTTTTGTGCGACTATCTCATTAACATTTGCATGCTGGGGCACGCAATCATTGTCATCAAATTTGTAAATTTGGCAGAGTACACTTTGGTTTCTTTTTGTTGTTCGGGGTAGACAAGTGGCTCCTACTGCTATTACAACTTAGGCTGAACGCATTTTATTATGACTTTGGCTCTACCAACCTACTCAACACTAGTTAATTTAGCTATTTTATTGGGCCGCAGTGTCATTACTTCAGGCCTTGAAGTTGAATAGATGAGACCGACTTCGAAACCATGCAGGCCTTTGCTAGTCAGGTATAAAGAGTGCCTTTTTTTACCCTCCTCCACTGGCACAATCGAAAGTTACGTAGGAGTAGGCCTAGGAGCACATGATCCAGATTGGAAAAGTTGCTAGGCCTATGTGCGGGTGATTTATGCCCCGCACAAAGATTTCACGTTACTGCCCAGCCATGCAAAAAGGATGATCCTCCATGCATTTTGCAAGCTTTCCAATGGAGCTTAGCAACCAACAATAATGCGAAAGGTTGATGGTTATACTATCATAGTGATAATTCCCTCATGTCAGTCTTTGGTAGGTAGCCTAGTACGTACTTAGTCCTGTAACTGTAAGCTAGGCTTAGGCTGACTGTCCAGAGGACCTCAATTGAGTATGATAATTGAAAATTTCTTTAGCTATATTGTGGTGGCACTGTGTGATTCCCCTGAAGATGTTTGATTGATTTAAAGGCATCTGCTTAACAATAAAAGTGGTTCTTAAACGAAAGAGAATCACTGAGGGCATTTCAAATGCCATGCCAACATTCCTAATTCAATATGAGTGTGTCTGTTTAGAGAAAGACAGTTCTCTAGTTAGTGAAGATTTCCAGTTCGTTGCCTCAAAGGTACATAGACCAAAATGCCATGTAACAGTGGCAAATTATTGCAGAAGTCCTTGTTGGAAACTTTCAAACCCCTCATTGAACCTTGAAATTTGACACTAGCGAAAGTGTAGATTGTGTTTATTGTAAATTTACCCTAAAACATTGTGGAAACTAGGTTTTAAACTAGTTTTATTGTTTCTGTGAGGACAGTCAAGATTGTAAGGATATTCGTGCAGTTATGTTTGGGTGACATCGCAAGTGCCTTTTTGTGCAACATACCATTTTTGAAATGGGCTAATTAATTTTTTTTTTAAATTCATAACATCCAAACCAAACATGCTATTGAGATGTGGTTTTTACCCATGAAGAGAGAAAAATATTCATACTTCTTATGAATTATCTTCTTCTTTCAGTGGCCAAGATAATTACTGGCCGGTAGGTCTAATGTTAGGACTTTACTCTTGATTCTCTGATAACATGCATAATTGCACAGAGATGAGACTGTTCAACTTTAAGGGCTGAGTTTAGATTGATTGCAGCACAATAAAAATAATAAATTCAAATTTTTCAATGTATGTGATTTGTCCTGTCAATACTCTTTGTGATTGTTTGTATTATTGACTACTATTGTCGTTGCGATATGAAGTTTTAAAAAAACGACATCAGGAGCACTTTTCCCTCGATTGCCAAATGATATCATGATATCATTTGGGGTACGTAAGTTGGAGCCAAAGTACTCCTGAATAAATATGTCTAAAACTATGGATTGTGTGCAATTTGAGTCACATTGCACAGCCTGAGTCTATTCTATACCTAAATTCTGATGTGACACTTTATTTCAAACTGGTGCGTGAATATTTGACCTAACTTTAAGGTCTGATTTCTTTTTTCCATACATGTTATTTAGTACATGATGCAAATCTGTTCCAGATGAGAAACATTTTTTTGCCTCAAATGGGTACAGGTGATATGGTTTGGGTCATTTCAAAAACAATATCCTGAGCAAAGTCCATTCAATGATATCGTTTGCTGATATTCCACCATAACAACATTATTGAATACACCAGCCAAAATTAGCACCATTTCATCAAACATGGTGCATCCCAGCATGCACCTCAAGAGAACATACTGAAACTTACATTCACAGAACACAGTGAAACTCAGAATTGTTATTGACTCATCAGAACAGAGACACAGTAAATTTTACACCAAACGTCAGTGCATAAATGACTTTTGATTCTCACAGAATGTAAAGACAAGTGGAAAAAATGAAAGTGCATGTCTTGAAATTTTCACAAGTACAACTCCTTAAGGCTTTTCTGCACTTCTGCACAAAGTGAAGCCAGTTTAGCAAGTAATGTTCCACTCTGCCACTCATGCTATGCAGGTGCTTTTCTCTGAAGGGAAAATATAGCATTTGTGAATATCATCTCTTACAGTATGTTCTACACTGTAGAAGTACAAGTAATTTTCTAAAGCAACGTTTCCCAGTACACTATATGGGTCGTAATGTTGTTGGTATCAGTCTTCATTTACCTTAATAATCTATTTGGTATGCTCCATAGCAACTACCCCTCTGAATATGGAGGAGTCCACTTATACTATTGTGTGTACATATAATAATCAATTATGAAAACAATATCAATGCGAAACTTAAGTCTGGTATAGTTTGCCATGTCTCTTGTCTTTTGTTTGGACAACCAAAATATGTTTCCTACAACCAAACATGGAAAGTGCATTGTCTGAAAGACAACTAAGAATTTTTTGTAAAAAAACAGGCTGGGACTTGATACAGCCACATAATGAACATGAGCTCCACATGTTTGGTAGTTAGAGCTGCGACAAAAGACTCGAAACTACAGTACTGTAAAACGTGCAGATCTTCCAACCAACTTTTAGAAGCATGTTCTTATGACACTCATGATAAACTAAATGAGTACAAGTACAGTAAAATATCAACATTAATTTATCCCCTCAGTGGAAATGAGATACCATCCACAGCTGTCATGCTGGTTTCACAGACATTCCCTGCAAGACAGTTAAACAAAAATTCCCATCTTCAACTCCCATCACTCCCATCACTTTGCATAATTACTGAAAATTATATTGTTTTACACCAATTATCCAAGATGGATTTATTTTTCTGAACATTTATTCAGTTTGGAAGATTTTATTTATTAAGGCCCTTAAATTTGGTAAATTTATGCTTTTGTTTCCTCATAAGTTTAATGCTACAGTATCTCTTGAGTGTTTTCTCAATTGTTCCATGTGATACAGTAGTTCCAAAACTAGATTTTCACAGTATTTCAGATTGTTTTTATTTGCGTGATAATCTTCATATGCCATCTCAGAACTTAATAATTTTGGATTTTGTTAACAAAATTTAGTAGTCTACGTTATACAGTATTGTGAAGGGATTCATAATTTTTAAGACACCAGTGTCGTTACAATCTCTTGACTCCAGTTTTTTTTACAAGATCTGAGCATGTATTTATGACTCTATTTCTGTTACTGTCTCTCTGACAGCATCAACTGAAAAACAACAAGTTCATCTCTCAAATTATACCTTCATAATGAAGCCAAGCTGGGTACGGCACTTCGAACCGACATTGTCAAACACTATCGTGGTGGTGTTCATCTTGTTCTGCAGTTTGCCATGTAGAGGTGAGTATACAGTAAATGGATACTCTGGTTACTTCTATAGAATTCAGTAGCTGTGATTTAATTACATAATATTGATAGTGACAGTGCCCATTTTCGTGTAGTGGGTGTATCCATGTGTCAAGGTAATTGCTGTACCTTTGCCCAAGGGTACTACACGGAACCCAGTACCATCAGACTATGAATTTGATGCCTCAACCGTAATGGCTGCCACACTTTCATTTCTTCTCATTCTTTACTAGTCTCAGTACTCATCACTGTCTATATGTGTGCTGATATGAGATTAATGGAGATAGTTGAGGCAGTCAGAATCAGAGAAAATATTTTGAAAATTGTAAAACTGTGCACCTTTAACAATACAATGAAAATACCACTATTAGCTTGAAAATCTAAAGGCCGATTTCAGTTCCACTGACTGGATCGAGTTTCATTCACTTGCTTCATCAGTGAGTACAATAAGACTTTATTGTATTCTATTCTTAGCAACTCAAACGACTCATCAACAAAACACACGCACAGACAACAGATAAAACTTAGGAGAAGAAAAAGGAGGAAAAATCAATGCAATGGTATTATAAGAATCCATGGTGTGCATTGTTGCATAGAAAGGAGCTGGTTGAAAAATATATTGCTGTGGTGTTATTTAATATTACAGCCCTATTACATCTCTACCTTTCAAAAAGCTGATAGATGCACTAAAATGAAGCCAGGAGATTGCAATATATAGCTGGCTTCATATTTTACAAGTTTGGATATCGCTTCAGAGGTTTTTTAGTAGGGAAATTATGAGCACAAATCTACAACATTGGCAAAAAAGAATTACCGCAGGTTTTACCAGACGGAGCTACAGTCGTGTGTTGCACTGTAACCAGCTACAGTCGCACTTCATTAAATTTATACTGCACCGCGCTTTATTAAAGCATAATGATGTTTATTCTGAAAATCGTTTACTGTAATTGTGAACAGCAAGTGCATAGGCTTTTGAACTTGTTTCAATGGGCATGGAACAAATTTAGGCGTAATTTCTATACTATAGCAAATTATCCATTTTGATTGATGCCAGCACCAAATAATTCCACACTTTAAGATCAAGTTATATATTGCTACATTACTTTCACAGAGATGTATTCTGATGGGCCGCCTGCAGAATGCAGCATAGTTGTACAGTATTGATTGCATATCACTGTGTACTGTACACTGTAAACGCAACACTATTTGTGTTCATGTGCATTGTTCCAGTTTTAGTCAACTGTAAACCTTACTGTGAGTCAGCTGAGTCCTTGAGTTTTTAAATGTTCGATGATCTGCAATTTTTAAAGAAAACAGCATTTAGGATGTCAAACGACACATGTTTGTTATCTGACGTTATCTGTATTAGATGAATCACTATGAATGTAGCACACTACAGTGTGTTACGTGTATAGGCTGCAGACGGTTGTGATGTATACAAAAACACAGTTACATAATGTTCATAGAATTAAGTTTCTTATCACCAGAGAATGACACATTCTTTTACTCGGTTTGTATTTGAATTTTCTTATATTTTTTTGTAATTTATGCATGATTAGTTTTAATTTATGCCCCACTTTCCCATGCTTGATTGATTAGTAGTGACACATACACACCTTGTTTTTCTTTTCTTTTTTACCATTGTTTTTGTTTTAAATGAATTTGCAAGGGCACATGTACGTGCACATGCACGGTATCGTTGTAAGCCTCTTTGCGGAGATACGTCCTATTCTGTGCACATTTAACTTTTGAAATTTTATTGTATTGATTAAATTGCAGTTCTGTAGGGTGTGGCCTTTTTTGTTGACAGGTTTTAAAAAAATTGAATGAAAGGATTTGTTGTGTGGAACACAGAAGGTGTTGCAGTTGCTAAGAGTGGTCATACTGTATGTAGAATCAATATGGTTTCTGGATTGTGGTTTGTTGTGCCAGTGACGTACCTTAAAATTCTCGATGTTTCAGTGTCAGAACCAATCAGTGAGAAGGTTATCAAATATCTCTCTTCTTTTCTGTGGAAAAAAAAAATGAAATCAACCGAGTTGAAAGTACTGTACTTCGACTAAATAGAAGTGATCTAGCACATGTATTAGAAACCAAATGTTTTTTACAGAACAATTCTTAAGAGGTTCCGAAAGCGAAAGTTTACACTGTATTTACTACTATACACAGTATCATCACTTGACATTTAATATTAATGTGAGCTACATTTCAAGCATTGTTTTATAGAACTTTTATGCTTGACTTGATTGTCAGTTTGGTATTGTCATTTAAACAGAAATTTTACTGTTACAGTATCTTTCACATGTTGTGCACAGTACAGTGACACATTCAAATTTATTTCAACAAAGTTCCCTTGCGTAACAAAACAACAAAAACTTTTACATCGGTAGTTGTAGTCTTCATCCACATTCTCATTAATTTCAAAAAGAAATTACTTAAAATTGCCGTGCCATTTCTGTTTAAAAGGTCTGTAGTTGCTATAAATTGCAAGCAATGTGGAGTTACCTTGCAAAATGGAATTTTCTAGTCATCAAAGATTTTGCCAATAAATGTCAACGTCTGGCAGTAACGTGTCGTATCGTATCTTTTGCAATAATTTGTGTTTTTGCAAAACACTTCTCGCCATCTAAGAACCACGTCGCGGTTGCATGAACGTTCAGCTCTTCGAGAAATGCAACACTGCAGCCAGAGGAGATGTGCTTCATTAAAAGATGACAAGTTGAAAGCAAAATCTTTGTGGAGATGCAATTTGAGGACTAATTGTCGGCAAGAGGTCATGGCACTTTGGGTTCTTATCAGAGGAAAATGTGGAAAAGTCAACAGCATAATATAGCATTTATAACATAGTCTTTATCAATAGTATCGCTAAACCACTGTGGACTGGCTCTAATAGTGGAATTTGTTTAACTAGTGCTAAATTTTCATCAACGAAAGCCTATAGTTGAAAATGGGTGATGCCATCAAATGTTTGCTAGCAGAGCAGTCTAACTAGAGGGGCTGGTACAGTGGCTTAGTGTGTCATTGGACTCAATTCGCTTAAAGTTTTGACATGCCCACCTGACACATTTCTCTCAACTTAAATTTGCCATAGTCTTCCAAATTATGCTGCAATAGGTTTCTTTCACATTTGGCTAAGTTTTCTCGACTTGCTATGAAAAACAACTTTCATCGTTCATTTGCAAACTCCAAGTGATCAAAACAGAATGACTCAATCTCATGTAGTAAAGAACATTCTCATACAAAAATTTGCTCAAAATTTACTGTGTAGAAATTATTAGGTCAAAGGCTGTAGGTCTTCAGATGGTGGAGCAAAGTTGACCTACTGAACAGTGTTAGTACGGTACTTGGTATGCCCAGTATTAAAGGGTACTTTACTGACATGCTTTATGTTTTACCAGTGCTGGTTGTCCATCCTTCATTCTGCAGTGAGCTACGTGTGCAGCTAGATTGCGATTACTGTGATTAATGGAATATAGTGGCTACATCATTCAGTGTCGTATAAGTTGTTGACAACCACTTCTGGGAAAATCGCTTGCGTCATGGAATGACAACAGGAAAAAATGCCAATTATGTACCCAAGTAGACAACAGATGAAACGATGATGTTGCTCTAAGTTTCAATTAGCTGTATTGTTGGACTGTCCATGATGTCATGGACAGTACCAAGGTACGCTTCTCATTTTCGAGGGGCAGTTCTTTCGTTCGATGATTCTTGATCAACATTCAGTGGTTTGCTCTACAATTGAGCTCATTGCGTTGAGCAGATCATGCAGACAAGAATGAGATTTCTTGGTAAATTTTGTTAGGATATGGTTTTTATTTTGGCAGTTCTGTATTTTATTGTTTTGCAAGTAATAAGACTTGAGTAAATCAAACTCCAAACAGTATACTTTACATGCCAGCCATGAGGGTGATACTCATTGCCTCTGTGTATCGCGTACCTCTGTAGGCTATATGGTGGTGGACCCTCAGCAGAGTCTTTTGACGCTCTGAATATACTGTATGCATCTCAGATAATACTACAGTATGATGCGGAGCCATAGTCTACTGTCCCACTGTTATAATAACGGAACTGCTAGAGTGTTACAAAATAATCTGGCACAGGGGCAGTCTTGGACAGTAGGTGGTTGCTATTTTCGGGGAAGAGAGCTTATGGGCTTTTTCATAACATGAAACTTTGAAATAAAGGATATAAGCCTTCCAAGTACATTTCATTGTAAAACTGCACCATTGCTTTATTGGGAGCAAACACAGAAAACAAAAATCAGTCATATACTGTAGGATTGATAAATGAATAGTAGAAAACCACATTTGTATGAGCTAGTAATAATTTGTGATATTTTGGACAAGAACTTGCATTAATTTGAAGTTTAGTTTTCTGTAAATCGCAATTTACATTCTGAGCATGATTAATTGGATTTTCAAAGTGTAGACTGGTGATTTCTGGAAAGTACTTGGTTACGACTTTCAGATGCATGCACATGTCACATGACAGGTGATTCGGCAACTTAGGTTCATCTTCCTTTCATCACCACGTCTTCAACATTATATACCATCATCAGTCCTTGAATTTTGAGGTGTGTGAGTGTGATTGAACACCACCACTCACCTCAAATCGCTGTGAGAAGTGTGATTTCTCGCACACCTTGATAGAGAATGGGAACTACTGTATGTTAAATCTACTGAAATTTAATAAAACAGCATACCTACCACACTCCTTAATCTCCTATGGAGTGTGATTTGAAGCACAACTGGAAAATCTAGAACTCAAGGCCTGCATCATGCATATAAAATCTTTCAATGAACACACCAATTGATTTTGGCACTGTACCTGCAAAGTTTTACACTTTTTCTGCATTTATCTAACTATAATGTTATCATTTCATTTATGCATGGCCTTCAAAACATTGAGATTTATTTTGGCTGGTTCCCAATCACCTGAGATTTACTGTATAGAGTCTGTCAGTCTTATGTTAACTCAAGCCCAAAACATCATCTCTCGGTGTTTGAGGTAATTTTTTTTGTTGTCTTGGTAAGATTAAACTTTTTTTGCATGATTGAAGTACTTTTCCGCAATTCAGGGGTTTTGTGTTATTTCGCCAAGTTTCTGTATGATTAGATTTTGCTAGCCTATTTCATGGAGAAAACATTTACTGCACCCATTAATTCACTCTAATACTTGAATGTAATGATTGACAGCTCTCATTGCTTGCATGTACTTCACAAAATATCTTTTTTTTTGTCTCTTTTTTTCAAAGTGCAACAACTTAATTGCTGTCCTAACTGGTGACGGTTGTGATGTTAAATTGCAATATTTGGAAATTGATAGCCTATATTGCTACAATATCACTGATGTTGTAAAGAGGTACTTGAGGTACTTCTAAACAGTTTTCGCCACATGTGTACGTAGAACTTTTAAAACCTTTTTAATGGTCTTTACAAAATCGTGTTAAATCTGAAACCGGAAATAGCTGCCACAAACCGTTGACGGTATTATAGTTGTCTCATACAGACCAAGTGCTGCTTATTTTTTTTTTTTCTTGTGTATTTGTGGCAGTGAATTGTCTCTGTTGCATGTGGAGATGGGATGCTGCTCAATACTTGTACACTCAAGTGGAAAAAAATCAATAGTAATATATATATATGGTGGAAGTACTGCGCTCAGATGAAAGTCAATTAATAGTTCTCGAGTTAGTCAAGATAAAAGGGCATCGTCAAACGTAGCTTTGTATAAAGTAGTGGCAGCTTTAATACGGATGGGCAGTACAGCATCTTTGTTTGTTCTCTCAGCCATCCTCTCCATGAAAAGAGAGGCAATTCAGCATTTGCATGTCCTTCAAGCAAGTACAAGTTACCTTTTTTTAAAAGTGACTGTTACACTGCTGATATCTGAGTGGGTTGATCAGATAACATCCATGCATGCTTGTCACCGATTCTCTCAAAAAGAAGAAAAAGGTTTTGAAAATCACTTTTCATTATGCAGGAAGTTTTATTGATGGCAGCAACATTGTGTAATGCTGTGCAGAACAAACAGTTGCAAATGGTTTACTGGCTTGCTCACGCAGAAATATCCTGAGGCAGCGGTATCATTTAAAATGAGCTCTGAATTGATTCGTGTTTGCTAACAATTTCTTGGAATGACCTTTTCAAGTAGACTGTGATGCAAATGGTTGATGACACCTGATGATGGGAACGTACTTCACTGCTGTGAATAAAAATTACGCTGTGGATCTGTCTGTAGTGTACATCCACAGTAGATTTGATTCACAGCCTACAGTATCTCTCAATGACTTGCCATAAAGTGTAGCAACTGGACATATACAGCACAGTAATGTATGAGTGTAATGTAAATGGCTGGTTAAAAAAAAAAATCATGCAATTTCATACTCCATAAACTTCCAGCTATTTTACTTCTGCTTTCTTAGACAGCCATTTAACTTTCTTTACTTTCTACATTTACAACCTGCTCTGAAAATGGCCAACATTTGTGAAAACTGACAGTATTTTCAATGTATAGTCACAATTCACTTAAAATGGCAGTTTTTGCAGCATTTCTTTGTGGTGTTGTCTCATGCATTGTGTGACTCATTGCCTCCATGCATTATCTTTGCACTGTCTTTGTACTGTAACATGATAAAAATATCAATAAAAGTAATGATTTTATGGATCAAGTTTCGTTTTCCCTTCATGTCAGCCCTTCTGGTTGAGATCAATGCCATGTACGGTACTGTACTACAGTATTACACTACAGTATTACCAATCTAGTTAAATGTCAGTGGTGCTAGCAGTAGGCTTCATAGTGATTGTGTAAAATAAAATGCTTTAAATTGCAGTATGGTTTTCTTAGAAGTTACTGCATATAAAGCCTCCTTGTTTCTCTGTAGATTTAATTTTGCAGTGTTCTTAATTGAAACCAAAACTTCTGTAATTATTTCAGCTTCATAAGGATGTCATTTCGTAACATGACCACATTGTTTTTGAACATCAAATACTGTACTATAGTATACCAAACGTTTTTTATTTTAGTGTGCTATATATGTCATCTTTTCTGTCAAATGCAAACTCTTAAATGATTTGGGCAACTTTCTTCAAACTTTTCTTAAAGGTAATGTACAGTAGCTGCAAACTATTTTTGTTGCTCGAATATCTTCTTCAAGTATCAAGTAATTAAATTATGCTTCCACATTTGAGCTTATTCTCCACATCAGGACTTACATTTTCATCCTTGAACATTACTTTTAAAGACTTGTTGAGTTGATCAATCAATAAATTTGTGGTTATGTTGAAACACATGACAATACATGTTAGTCAAGGTTACATACAATAGTTATGAAAACTGTCAAAACGTTTGAATTTTTGACTGTTACTTGTACTGGTTGTGTGCATGTGAATAAGTGCTAATATGAAAAGTGTCTGGTTACGAATTTTCGAAAATCAGATTAAATCATTAATTACTCACTCATTAACTTTCTATCGCATGTGAAACAATGGGATCCTTTTAGTTTTACCATTTGTCATTAGTATGCTAAGGAAATTTGACAGGTTTGGAAAGCTTAAGTGAATTTCACAAAACAACTCAATGAGCCTCTTTAAGTCCTACAGTGTGTCATTTGTTTTTCCAGTTTGTCTTTGAAAACTTGTTGATGAAAGATGCAAATGACAGCCATACATACTGTTGATTTGTGGGGCAACACTAGTTAGTAATTATTACTAATGTAGAGCATGTTACTTTTAACTCTTGAAACAGAAATGAGTGCTACTATTAACCTGAATCTTTGGAATTCACAGACCTCAGAGGGGAGACAAAATAACGTGGCCCAAATGTTTTGTTCTTCATTTCCTTTCCTACCATTTTTGTCGGTGTTCATCAATCGACGAATCCTACGTTGCAAAGAGCGATGCTTTGTATCGATGGTATGCATTGATTGCATTTCCATGCGATTCACGAGACGAAAAATCGATGGCCTCAACAGTATCTTGAAAATGCTACCCACGGTCGCACAGTATGTGCGTATAAAGAGTAGCTTTCATACAGTACAATAGCAATAACATTTATCAATAAATTTGTAGTTTGTGAGGGTAGTGAATGAAATAATTTTTTGAAGCTCTTCTTTTAAACTAGCAAAGTGACAGCTGAATTTATAAACGGTTTGAATCCCATTTGATTTTATGATTTACAGTTGAAAGAAATGATTTATTCCAGGGCTACAGCTTCCCCTACAGCTTCATATGTTGTAGGTGGATTTCAGTATCGTGACAAATTTGTTGAAAATAAGCGATAGCACATAACTGGTTCTGATGTGCTTGCAGATTAGAATTGTAATTTGAGAGCATGTTGACACAGTGTGGCTTGATCCCACAGTGCTGGCACCGGTTGTTATCTTTGTTTATAATTGTACCCACTGTACTGTAGCTGTGATGTGTGTATGGCCTGTCTGTCAGTCAGCCACAGCAGTATTTTCTCTACTTCGTTGTATGTTGCAGCCTACTGCCCACCATAGCCCATGTCACTGACTATTGTCTTATTCATTAAGAGTACTGTACCAAATTATACAGTCTCTGTTTACACAAAAAAATGTGTCCCTTGAAATGCACTGAAAATGATGTTTATACCAGGCTGGACTGAAATTTGATGTATTTACTACTGTTTTGCTATGTGTTCTTGTTTTTCAGCGCAAGATCCTGTAAATGGTAAGCTTTTCTTCTTTTTTTTATTTACAATTTTGATTTCACTGAGGACTTGCCTTCTATACATCAATTTTAGTCTGATTACTGCTTGATTAAATGAACGTTTAGATGAAAGCTTTACAGTCAGGTACAGCTGTGAACCATACTTATTTTGACTACTGTATGTATATATATATATACATATATATATCGCCACTATTTTCTGGGTGTCGATTACTTGTCCATCTCTCCTTGTAGTTACTATAATCAGTTATGTACTTACGGAACGTCTTCATTGTCATTTGAGAAAGTGCAGTGACAAAATCAGCATGATGGTAGTAATTTATGTGCAACTTATCAGACTTCCAAAGTCAAAGTGTAATTGTGATTTACTGGGGTGTAATCGATTAAGGCTGTCAGCAGGAGCGTATGAAAGTTTCAGTTGTTGAAAGTGGAATGATGTGTCTTTTATGTTAACAAAGAGAGAGAAACATGTGTACGTTTATCTACATGTGATGTGTTGGTTGTCATGTGTACTAGTGCCAATTTCTTTCTGATATGTTTTCAACTGGAATCTGCAGTACCGTTACATCTAAGTTACAACGTAGATTAGATGTAGGATTCAAACATCCCCGTTCAGGCATGCATCATGAGTGCTGTACTGTAATTTATTTGTTTTTGCAGTTTGCAAGAGGAATGACGGTGAGACTTCCAACATCTTACGGTTCACAGTCAGTGAAGATGCTGAGCCAGGTAGAGCAGTTTAACACTTTCTTGAATGAGATAATGTAGAGCTCTATATGTAGAAGCTGTTTATTCCCATTATAAAGATTTTGCACCAAATTTTCCAGACTTATGGAACTGGTGTTGAGTCTGACAAATACTAGGTGTTATTGAAGTACAGCTTTTCTATTCAAAGAGTATTCAGCAGTTCAATTTGCACACTGACATTGGGGCTTTCAACGTGCCGGCACACATTATTCAGCAAATTTTTAATGTAGCAAAAGGCAGAGCTGGAGCACAGTATCAGGGCTATCAAGGTGTGTGTCTCTTTTTTTTTTAGTGGACATTCAATATTTCACTTCATCTGTTTGAAAACCAAAAGCTGATTTTTGACTTGAAAAGATGACTTATCATTCCAGAAGAAAATTCCAGTTAAACAATTGCAAATTGGTTACTGCTTCCAACCAGTTACAACTGGTTTCAACTTTCACCAGTTGTAACCAGCAACCAATTTCCAGTTGCTTAAATGGAGTTTTCTGGTCTGATGTAAGTTACTTTCATATGCAGATTGTGTTTATTTTGACCGAAGTTTAATAGTTTCAGTGAGTTGCTCGACTTGGATGTATAGTCATACCATAAGTCAACGAGTTTTCACTACTTGCTCTTCATCCAAACTTTCTGCCCCTGCGAGTTTGAGCTGATCTAGCTGGCACTGTAGTTTGAATTTTAGCCATTTAGTCAGTGCATACTGTAGTTAAGCCCCTGACCAAAGGATCACCAGAATACCACCGAGCAACCAAAAACTCAAGTCATGCATATTTGGTATCTTGCTGGAGGACAATTTTTGATTTTTTAGAGTAGCTCAGAAGATTTAATTAACTGTCATGTGAATGGGACAGGGGTGGCCAGATGCTCACTCTAAATGTTAAAGAAAATGTGACTTATATCAAGGAAAGCCTTACTTTTCGAAATGAAAAACTGTTTGCGATCTCTGGCATGCAACCAAATCTTGGAAATGCAGTTGTCTAATTTGCAAATTTGGAAAATTTTTTGAATTTATACTTCGCCTCTAGTAGTGGATTGAGTCTTGTAACGTAGACGTGAATCTCCTGTTTTTTAAGTGCCGCGATCGAAGAGAGAAAACTCCCCTACAGGGCAAGTGAGTTGAGACTCGTCAGAGGATAGTGTTTCACTCATCATTGATTGTGCTTTTGTTTTTGAAGATCTTTTTTCTGGGTAGAGGCTTTCATGTGTAATTTGTGAAAAATGTTTGTTTTGGAGTTGGCATCAGAGAACTGCATGGAAATTTGCTATTTGGAAAGATATTTGTGAATACGTCGAAGAGCCAACAAGACTCACATGAAGACTTTTGACGACGACAATATTTCCCTCTGAGAGGAGCAAAGCAAGTGATTAACATTAGCTGCAGTATATGCAGTGAAATATGCTTTTGTATGTTTGAATCAGGCTGATCCAGGATTTTTGTTTGGAGTTGGTGCACTAGATTTGTACATTGTGGGAGACTGTCAGTCTTACAGTACATGCATTTGTCTGAAGGATAAATAAAAACAGTTGCTCTCAATATGGTGCATGAGTTTTTAACCAAAACCGTGATAAGGAGCTGAAGTGAGATCCCTGTGATATAATGTAAAAGGTACAGTTGAATTTGGAAAATTGAGTCGTGCACATGTATGCACCCACTGCAACCAATGTTCCCTCCCCCCTGCTGCCCTTTCTTCCTGGATCCACCACTGGTTTGAATGTACCGTCGTCAATGTTTTTAGAGGCATTAACTGCTGCTAAATTCTGCTGTTATATCAGATAAAGAAATTTCCATCAACGTTTTAAGTCTCGGTGTGAAGTGTTGCCCATGAAACTAATTAGAGCAGTAAACAGAAAACAATTGTCTTTGCAAGTGCAGTACTTGAAATAATGTTTCTAATTTCCTAGATATTTAAATTAATTAATTTGAAATTAATTAATTTTTAAATTAAATTAATTTTATTTTTAAATTTTATTTCTAATGTTCATAGATAATTTTCTAATTTTCTTTTTTTATAGTTCTAACTTTTACAGATTGTGATTGATGTATTTTGTGAAATCATTTTTCACAAATATTAAAAAAAATGTACATGTAATTAACTTTTCTTAATCGAATGTAATGACCAAAATATCACTGATTGCATTCCGAATAAATCGCTATTTGCATGCAATCAGACACGTGTCCACTCGAAGGGATTACAGAGAGCATCAGATGTACAGTACAATACAGTACCACACAGAACATTGGCTATTAACATGTTTAATACTAACTGACAAACTTTGCATTGACTACTTCTAAAATATGCAAGTGTAACCTGTAGAAACAGTGAAAGAGGTAAGTTTCATTATGTGTGCACATGGCTGTTCTTTAAATACAAGTTTTAAAGTTTCAGTTACATGATTCATTTTATGTAAAGTGTGTCCCAGAAGGATAATATTTCAACATGCTATGCATCTAGCCGCTGAATTGAAGCACTGCATACTCCATATTGACACTGAATCTGTCAGTCGTGTGTAACTGCATGATATATGTATATCACATTTTATTAACCACAGGAACTCCGATAGGTGTTCTACCTTTCCAAGGTTCCGCCGGTGATGATAATCGCACTATCAGCCTGTCTCTGTTAGAAGGGTATGATGACAACAGGTTCGTCTTCATCGACGAGGAGCTCAAGGTTCTCAGCCTCAATGTGTCCATCGATATTGATGTGAGTGATGTTTGAATTAGAAAAATTGAATGGCAAATTTAGACAGTTATTCTATAGCCCCAGTCACACTAGCGCGATTCAACACACGATTCAACGTTCAACTGAAGTACTGTAGTGCATACTGAATTGATCATAAAAGCTGTTCAGAATAGAATAGTGTCACAATTTTTATTTTCAATCCTGCATGGTTGTCTGGAAAAGGTGAATCGATTTTGTGAAGTTGATATTTTGGCATTCATGAATGTAAACAGCGATTCAATGATAAGGTGAATGTGACGTCGCAGTTCCTAAACTCTTGCAATATACCTACCGTCACTTTTGCAAGAAGAGTTTAATGTGGAGATATTTCTACGCACTGAAAGCAGTGACTCTAATTGTTGCCTTCAGACATTTTTATTAGCACAATCACACAGCAAGTATATTGTTGCCCAAAGTATGACAAATTCATAACTTACAAAAAAAAAATGTTTCCTTGGCAGTTAATGAAATATAATCAAGCGAAACCTTCCATTTTGAGGATTTGATTGTTAATAAGTACCACTTTTGGCAGCCGAATTCAGCGCTACCGTGTGAGTGATCTAATAAATTCTCCTTATGTAGGATGATCTATGATGTGACAGACAATTAAGACAAATGGCCCTGCAAATCTCTAACAGTCATGGAAAGAGAGTTAGTTCAGAAGGTCCAAAAGTGCCTTAGTAAACAAGAATTTTTGCTGAATTATGTAGACTTGATCATAGATGAATGATTGTTTCAATTGTGTTCAAGATATTGTCATGTCACAAGATAATGAAGACCTCTCAGTTTACGTCGTGGTCACTGGCTGCTACGCTGTTGTTTCCATAGCAACATGCAATGTTGAAGACACTCGTAACTTCACAGGGTGGTGTCTCCTTCCATCGGACAGGGATTCATTAGTAGAAATATGTTCCAATAATTTACATCTATAAATTTCTACGTCAGTGTCAGTACTTAACCAATTTTTGTCATGACATGTTTATTTTACGTTTTTATTTTATCAAGTACGATATAGATTAATGATGAGGTAATCCATGAAGTACTTGTTTCTGCAGAATACACATCGTATATATATATATATATATATATATATATATATATATATATATATGTACAATGATCATTAAGGATTGCACATACGACACCGGTTAGTCCTAAGTTTTCTTCTCTTGTCGTATGCGTTGTTTATCAAGTGCAAGAACAGCACTTCGTCGTATGACTCGACCAATCAGAACGGATTTGCATGTTTGGCAGCCATATTGGAACAGTGGAAGTGATGCATGGAGAAATATAGATTACAGTATAGGTACTATAACCAACATAGTTTAATTTTCTGCCTTATAGATCTGCCACTTGTCTGCTGCGATAGCAAGATTCTCTGCTGTACACTGCTTTAGCTGGTCATAGTCTCAAATGTAGAATTCTGCCTTTAAAATTGATTTCGCAGGTAGAAGAAAGTGATGCACAGTGGCTGGTGGAAGTCATTTGTTTACCATTGACTGACCTGGATGCAGTAAGTTTTAATGTCAATAATAGCATGTTCTCTCATACATTAACATAAAATTAAGGTTTCATAAAAAAAAAAAAAACAACTGAGCATAATACTGTAGAAAGTATGTTTCGTTGTACTACAGTAGGTTATGCTTTACAACATATTGATTAAAAGAGTTCTTAAATAAAGCACTCAGGATTAAAACTATTAAGTTTTTAAAAATTTAAAAGGAAAAACTTAAGATAGAAATTTCAAATTAAAAAACAATTAAAAAATACAAAAACAAAAAATTACAAAAATTGAAAAAACATTAAAAAAAAGCCGTTGTTAAAATTTAAGCAATTTTTGCTTCTTCTTCCAAGTTGCAACCAGTTTTTAACTGCAGGATTTGGATTTTGTGCCCATTTTCTAATAAAGTTGTTCTCCCAAGAAAAACGTAATGAGTGCAATCTCAGAGTGTATTTTCCAAAGTTAATATGCCATGAACGTATTCATTCTGTGCTGTTTACGATGCAATTTCCTTGCCATATTTAATGATTTCATTTCAGGTATAAATTTGTATCATAAGTATAGTATATGTGTCCATATTTTCGACAGTGTCAGGCAAAGTGTGTCCCCACACCCAGAAAATTCCCAGCTTGGACAATTTTCCCCTGGGCACTTTCCACCGACCCTAAACTTAACCCTAGCCTCTGTGTTACATGCCAGATATACAGACAGAGAAATTTCCGAAAAAGAAAAAAGAAAAGTGTAGAACATATCATCCTGTATTAACATATGAGTTCTAAGAGTAAATGTCTCAATCCTAGGATCCCTTATCTTTAATTGTCTTGTTAACCTGCGTACCTTTCGTTAACGTCTTAAGATTACGAGAGGAATTGTGCGCTTTACCGTGCTACGCTTCCTTTCATTCATTTTTCATTCTTCTCGACTATGCAGCATGCACTTTCATACACAGTCTATGTGGAAGTGGAGGATGTTAATGACAACGCTCCACAGTTTATCAACGCACCGTATCAGTTTAGCTTATCAGAGGTAATTATCCACTTTTTTGTCTCGACGATAATGGTAAACCTTTGCATTCCTGCATGTCGTGTGCATTTATGTATGTGTATGTGTGTATTAGCATGCATGTTGAGTCATGATGTCTGTCAGTCAGTCAGTCATCACCCTTAGTTCAGCAGATGTCATTTCGTATATTGCGTACTTATAGCCGTTGTTACACCTTCATCATAACGTACCGTAATATTACAAAAACCAAGCATGCCGCACATCCTCACCTTATGGCAATATAGATTCATAAAAAATATTATACTCAAAATGGAATCATTGGAACCACAATGCATTTGTGTATTTTGGTTTTCATTGTTTTCATCACAATGACAGAGAGCTGAAAGGAGCTGCATTTTAAACTTTCACCCTACCCCAGGGAGGTTTTAATTGTTTCACAAACATGTTGTCACTTTAGTCAAATCAAGATGCTGGAAGTTGCTTTCACTCATTAAAAGAATCATTTTCAAGCTCCGCACTCACTGAATACCACAATATTTATGACCCAATAAATCTTCAGATTTGCATGAATTCATTTAATTGTGCCCATAGCCCCCCACCACCCACTTTCCACTCATTCAGAGGGATGTATGGATTTCTTGAGCCTGACTTATTGACCTGATTGATTGAGAATTAAGCCCACTCCTAACCCACCGGCACTGCATGGGGGGGCCTACATTGTTCAGAGGATAATTCGTGCTCAAAATATAACATTGTAAATTTATGTGTAGGTTATGTGTTAGCGATGAGGTCACTGAAACCGGTACCAAGGAGGAGTCGCAAGTAGCTTTCGCAGTCGCGACTTTTTGGCTCTGAGTACTGGACTCCAAAAATTGTCAGAATTTCCCTGAGCCTATAAATACACACACTCTCTGACACTGTAAGCATCAGCCTGTCGCCACCAAGAAAGTGAAACACGCATGTCACTTAATACATAGAAAACTGGTGTTTAGTTTCAGTGCTATATGTGGAAGTTACATTTTATTCAATAAGAATTTTAATATGGGTACCAGTATTTAGTAGTGAAAGTACCTAACCTTGATCCTTTTCCTGTTTGGTTTCATACATGTTTCCTTTGAATTTATGTATCCATTTGTTTTAATTTGGGGAAAAGTGTTTTGAAAGTAATGTACTTTATTTTTCCTCCCATTCCATACACTTGATACAAATGAAACCTGAAGATTTATGTACCTGTGCCATACAAATATTCTGTTCACTTTCATATATACAGTCATTTTTCTGCACTATGTACCTATATTTATTAGGCTATGCTGGAAATGTTTCAAATAAAAAAAAAAAAACCTTTTTGATGATTTCATAGCCCGGTATAAATTCCTCCCCCTTTACAGCATTAGCTAGCAGCTTGTCAGAAATTTATGGTTAGTTTTTTAATTGTATTATGTATGTTATCCTTAAATGGATTCCGTCTTGTTTTAATATTAACCACTCCGATAATGGCTTTCCCCTGCTGTTTAAAACAACCTAGTGCTAAATTATGATTTGTTCCTATGTATCATTTACCATTACTTTGATGACATCTATCTCTTTTTTTTTTATAATTTCTGTCATAACTTTTTGTGTGTTTGTGTAAAGTATATTTTCTGCATTCATCTAGAAATTAATGGTGACGTCAGTCAGACGTGTTACTTGTGCACGATTGAGATGAATTCACACAGGCTCTGATCGCTTGTCAAGAAAACTATTTTAAATGAAGTTGATTTGTGGTATTTAAGGAACCTACTTTTGCTGCAACTATTTAACAGACTGTGATATTTACAGGAAAAAAAAAACTGTGTCAGGAAATTGCTTGAAAACATTCAACATGGCTTTTGATGCAGTTATAGGAGTTGAATTGTGTTTTGTTGCTAAGCATTGAGTGGTAACTCAAGATGTAATGGATGTGTGTGCAAATGTAGCTGAATGAATTATTCGTAAATATGATATGTCCTTATGAAAGAGATTGTTTCCAGTGTTATGTGTTATGTGCAGTGTTCATTTAAAGGACCTACTTAAAAAAAAGTGTTTTAATGGCTTTCTATTCTTTAAATGTAGGAGAACATGCTCTGTTTTTTAATGCATGGGGTCACAGCTTTGCATGCACATATGTTGCTGTGATGAGCCACTATGTTGTAAACGTATATAGGTACTGCACTGTTTGTATTACAAGTCACTGTATTATTAATGTATGAGCTGCATATCTCACCCTGATAATGAAGGATGTTAGCTGTCGTTTGCAAGGCCTCTAAAACAAGCCTTTGTTATGTGAAGAATTGTTAAGAAGGTCTCAGTGGTAGGATAGTCACATCTGAAAGAAAAATTACATTATTTTAATAAGTGAAGCACGGGAGAAAATGAAAATCTTTTAGTGAATTTGTAGCGTCATTGCAGCCTTTGTATACTGCACATGAGATGACATCTGAAGTCGACATTTTGAATGATAATAGCAAAGATGGGAAAAAAAATGGTCTGATGTCTTTGGTATAAAGTAGAAGAAAACGACTGACTTTGCTGGATTTTTAAATGATCAAAAACATGTCAGAGATATGTTAGTCACAGCTGTGGAATCACTGAGCACAAGAAATTTGCCAACGTAGGTAACCTTTATTCGTCCATGTTTTTGGTGAGAAAACAAGTAACTTTGCACGAATGTCCTTCGAGAAAATCCTGCAGAGTACTGCAGGACAGGTTCTCAGAGAATCATGTACCGCAAAGTAGTTCATCCTTGAATAAAATATGCAGATGGGTTAGTTCATGGATAGGCTTGTGCCTGTCATTAACTTTCATATGTTTATGGTGGCAACTGATGAATGTTTGTTTACAATCTGTCTGTAAACCCTCCTTTAATTGATAGTATTCTTCAGACACATTTTGAATCATTAAATTGGAAGCGTTTCAATGAGGACAACTTTTAAAGATTTTAATTGTGTTAGGTGACAGTTGAAGGAATAAATGTCACTCTTACATTTGTGAACTTGCTGTTCGGCATTTCTGAGGTTCAGTGCATGATTTCATGATAACGGTTGAAATTTTTCACTCGTCCAGTTTTATGAACATTGACATTTACACAGCTCATCTTCTGAGTCCTTATTTTGCTTTGCTTCCAGTTGTCAGAGCCAAATACAGTCGTGTTTACGGGAGCGAGGGCAACAGATGCTGACCAGCAAAGAAATGGACAAGTACTGTATAGAGTTTTACAAAATCCAGATGACCCTGTAAGTACTGTTTATACTTTGATCACCTTGTGATAAAATTTGCATTGAATCCTCATTAATTCCTAAGACTGAGTCGCAAACCTTCAGTTATTTGATTGGTAAATTGCAAATTTAAGGTCACTTCCAGTTTCGTGCTTCTCACTGGATTTTTGCATAACTGCAATGAAAGAGCCAACATGCCTTTTACAAGATGAAAGAGTGCAAACCCCTGCATTTTCCAAAGGTTCAGTTGGGAAAACTACATATGTATGATTTATATTCAGTAACTCTGACATTGTTGGATCTGTGTATGTTGGTTCAAATTTGTTATACTGTACGTATGCAATTCGTTCTAAACACAGCGTGGTATTAGGGGAGAAATCTGTGCTTTGTTAGGTATTATAAACAATGTCCAATAAAAGTAGAAAAAATGTAATTTGAAGAGATCGTCAAACATTGGCGTAAGTCACCAGTGAAACAGGATTATTGTGTATTTGTGTTGTTTTTAATGCATTTTTCTGTTGTAACATGTGTGTTATCTTGTCACTTAACCGACTCAGTGTATGCCCATACAACCGCACTCCCACCGATTCACCATGCAAAGAGCACTGGTGGCCTTTAACACCGCATCTGGCTCCGTCCGGTCTAAAACCGGACAGGCGTCTCCTTCCCGTTCTGCCATTCAATATGTCAGGAGGGTGTAGGTCCAGAATTGTTCACATCTCATCAAGACGATCTTTATTTATGCTCTTCATCTCACTGTGTCGATTGTGTGTGTTCGATGTGCTTCAGTTCCTTGGAAGATCATGACAATTAAATAAGTTTCTGCTTGTGCGACCCGACATGTTTGTTATGTCCAAAAGTCAATGTAGTCATGACGAGTTTAGCAAGGTATTAATAACTTAAACTCTGAGTTGCTATAGCCGTAGGCCTGCTGTTGTAGTCAGGATGCAGTGCAAAAAATAAATCCATGTTCCTTTGGCATTACTTAAAAAATTTTATGTTGAGTGTAATCAGCAATCGACGTTAGCCTACTGGCTATTTATTGAGGTCTGCAATAACATTTTGTTATCCTTTTATTTCCAAGTTTGTTTACTGCACCTTACCCCAGAAACACACTCTGTTTAGCAAGTTGCATTCAATAATGATATGTTCTGTCTCTCAGTAAAGTCTTTGTAAATTTTTTTTTGCGGATTTTTTAAGATTTTTGTCAAAGTTTTGCCAATATTGCTTTTAGCTTTCACATCTAATGACAACCTCCTTTGTATGGTTAAGTACTTTCACTGCATGTCTTGCCATACATAGCGGTGGCCATTGGAATAGTTCAAAAGTCTCATTCACCTGGTAATATCTCCTGGCCACCTGATTGGACAAAATTCAATAAAAGATTTTTCCTTCGCAGCTGATTGCAATTCTTTGCATCAAACGCATTCACCCGCATTGAATGGTTGTTATTTCCACTATGAAAGAGATTTGTTGTTTGGAAGTCCTGACATTGTGTAAGTTATTCCTTGTCGCACTCAATTAATTATTTGTCAGTGGTAACTTACACACAATCTTGCTCGCTTCTGAGAGGGCCTTGCCATTTATATTATTGTGTAACACGCTGAACAAATGGAAAATAATAAAACACTTGGAATCAAAAGCGTGATGTAACCAAAGAGGGTGTTCTACATATTTAACATATACCTTGCTATTTATCATATAAAACGTGCCATCCAAGATGTCTGCAATTTCTTAAGGGCGGCCAGATTTTGCAAAATAGTTGTTCTTTACCAAATCATTATACAGGTTTCCTGCAGTCATGAAAATTTGGAAATTATTTGGACGCCCGCAACATTTTGATGTTCAGGGAAAGTTTTCGAAGTTCTCGAAAAAGTCCTCCAAATTTGCATTTTTTTTGTCAAATTTAAGTTTGCATCAAAATGTGTGATTCTCATTCATAGTATCGAGGTTTATTCTCTTCACTTCATATTTCTTTAGCCTTTGTAGTTTGAAAATTTGAATGATGTCAGGAGGAAGGTTATGGATATTTTGTAATTGTGTAGTGGAGAAAGTCACGAAAAAGTCTTGAAACTCATACACCTTGATTCCCTAAAAAGTTCAGGAACCCAGATGAAAGTACTTTAATGAAAAATTAATAGTTTATTGAGATCCAGCTGAAATATCTAGGGAGCCTGTGAGTGTTGGTAATTGCAACTCTTTTATAGCTACTGTCATTGTAACACATCAGCAAGGAGGCGAATCATTTATAAAAATGGCATGAAATGTTGATATACCCAAAAGTTCATAGCATCGTCTTTGCCTTTACTGAAATGATGTGAAAATGACTGAAAACTTCACATAAATGTACAATAACAACTCTTAAAGTATCTAAATGTTTCTTTTAAGGAAACATAGAGATTATAAGGTAATGCAAAGGGTGTCAAATTAATTGGTATCTCATGACATCAAAATTTCCCATAATCCAATGCATTGCTGTGAAACGGAAATTTGTTGAAAGTTGATCGCATATTTGTAAACGAAACCCAGAGGGATAAAATTTTCCGTATATTCTTGAATGTACGCGAGGTCGTTTGTGGATTATGTCGTCCTGTAGGTGTGTTAAAATGACAGCGACCATGGCGAAAAGCAACGGAAAGGTCACAAAAATAGTGAAAAGATAACAGAAATCTCACTTGAAAATTAACGGTTCTTTTCACAAGTGCCTAAAGTAATGACTATATGCCAGTACAGGTCTCACAGGTGTATCAAAAACAATCACTAATCAAGTCGTCGTCGCTGCTTGATCGGTATCTTGAGTTGTATTTAGCGAACAAAGGTCCTCAATCTAGATACAAAGAATTTACAAATTGATCACCTTGTTACAGCTTCAATGATCTGCCATTTGGACCAACTGAATATTTGTCACTAGAATATACTTCCCATTTGTGTGTTCAAAGAATCTCCCTGTAGAGTTGAATGAGACTGAAAACTTTCAACCACTTCATTATCTTATTTCACACTTTTTGTTGTTACGTTAGGAGAGTTTGAAATCATATGGCAGAACGAACCTGACACCTCTTTATTTCCCCAAATTGTCTGAATGGTGCAATTAAAAGACTTACATAACTTTTGAACGTGAAAGTGTAATGCTTCGCATGCAATCGCTTATAAAAATTCATTCTGATAATTTTTTCGACATTTCGAGCTTTTCCCCTGGTAAATCTCAGTAAGACTCCTGCAACATACATTAATCCTCATAATTCCAGCCATAGCCATAAGAAGTTGAATTAATCCATCATGGTACAGGGTGAACCCCCCCAAAAAAGAAAAAAAAAACAGTTTGCCCTGCAAATGTCTATCCTTTTGTCATATTCATTAGCTTCCATTTTTTATTGTGTTTTTCATGTTTTTCATTGTTAATAAATTTACAAATACAAGGATACTTCACCTTCGGAAGCAAATACTCATTATCCGTGAAAAGGAGTCCAGTTCATGGTCTGATGTATCGTTAAAGCTAGACGCCCCCGTAATCAATGCTCACATACAAGAGCCTGTAGTCTTGCCAATGCAGACAGTTGTTTTAACCAAAACACGCATTAACAATTAATACCTTACAAAAGAGAAAATCCTTGAAAGTTTGCTTTGCATATAAAACAGTGAATGTAGCAAGAAGGATGTAAGAGGAAACCTTGAAAACAGAATTTTGCTGACGTCTTTGTCTGGTGTGAAGTGGAAAATCTCTTTTCGGTTGCCAGCCTTAATCAGTTCTGATTCCTGTTTGAATTAATCGCTCTGTTCACTCTCTTTGTGTTTACATTTAATCGCTTCTCCGATAACAACTACCACCCAGAGTTCCCTGTCTTCAATCAAGAAGGAACTTCACTGAGTTAATATTATTAATACCGAGCCTCAGTGTTCGAGCTTTCAGCTAGGCAGCATTTTTTTTTCTCTCACACGATTGACAAGTAGTTTTGTATGTATTACCCAGACACATTACCACATTAGTAGAATGTGCAAAATGTACTCGTAGAGACGGTGAACTTGAGCGTGTATGCTCTCTTTGCTGGCAGTGTAACTTCTGTCGTGTGTATAGGATGGAACTGAGAAATGGCGGGAAATTCCTGACAGCACTATATATAGAAGTATGCGGGTGCTTAATATATGTGACTGCTTTCTGGGAGTCAAGAGAGAGAGAGGGAGGAGTGTGTAGTTTTGTGCTGGGGAAGCCTGGAATGACAGGATCGAGGTACTATATAAAGCGATGTGGAATGCCAGCCAGGCATGCTGACAAAAGCAGTACATTCACAATAGTAGCTTTCATGATACGGTTCCATATATCACCTTCATGTGATTTTTTCAATCCATAGTACGGAGTTACGGAGTATTGGGCGGCAGCCTCATCCCACGGATAAAGTACTCACAAATACAATAGCTATGAGGTGAAACAATGAAAAATGGCACCAGGTTAATTAACAATTTGTAGCATTGGCCGTTTGCAATCATTTATCCTTCTCAATGAGAAGGCCACTGACCTCCACGGTGGGGGCAGGGGTTGGGATGGGAGGTTAACTGTTCTTTATCAAACCTTTTTTGGTACATGATCGATACATGCCAAACAAATTTGTGTGTGTGATTTGTGAGTCTTAAGGAATGTAAGTTAACGTCCCTTCCACTCGAGTTACATCGACCTCCTGTGCAAGTGTGGAATCTTTTTACACAGTCAACTGTGGCATCTTTCTAGTTCCCTAGCTACTGTAGTTCTATTCATCTGCTGGCTATGCTATATGCCAAAGAAGTATTTTATGTCACAAAATTCTTGATCAATTAGTTGGACCCATGGAATGGTTAAAGCTAACAGTGTGGTAATGAGAACTTGCAGGGGGGATAGCTTATAATATGTCACTGTATTATAACGAGGGATGATCGTCGGCTGCAGTCCATCGATATAGTCCGCACGGCATCTTGTAGGACATGTAGTTGTTTGTAGCAAAGTGCGTCCTTAAGCTTGGTGTGCAGTTGCAAGCTTCATGCTTGCATTATTGTAGTTGTGTAGGCTATCAGTGCACACAGTATAGGCAAAGCAAATTCTGTTCTTGACAACTATACTTGGACGAAACTTGTCAGGGACAGTTTGCGCCTTCATTTTCAATGTCAACTATGCACAGCATTGTACAGCTCACACCATGAGTTCATTCCTTTTGCACTACTCGGGGGAGTGGCGTTTCATGTTTTCTTTGGAACCGAGACTTAAATGCTGAAAACCGAGACTAATTGAACTGAATACAAAAGCTAAGTTAACTATCTAAACCGTTTTGACCAAGATTGCAGGTTGTTTTTACTTCAGATAAACTCTATGAAGTAATGCTGCAAAATATGAAATAACCCCCCCTCTCCCAAAGAAAAAAGTTCATGGATGAAGAAATTTGTGCTTGAAAACTTTTGCACGGTCTCAGTGAAATATCACGGTATTTTTTTTTTTCAACATGAGTCTGTTTATGCAATATGACCTTGTCTTCATTGGAACATTTTGTAATTTTTTTCAAAGATTCTGACATGATTCTTAATATCATTGTTTTTAATGACTATATGGATGACCTTGCATGCATGTTGATGTGCAGGAGTATTCAAATACTGTGGGGGTGTGGGTGTATGTGTTTGGCTCTATGTGTAAAAAAAAGTATATTAAGAACTATATTTAGCTTTCCACTCTCATACTGTACCTGCATGGGAATTCCACCATACTGGTATAAAATGCAAGAAGTCACTTTATTTTCACGAATGTCAAGAATTATCGAGGTTAAAATGTTGGCAGTAATTGTAAGAAACAAAAATTATGCAAGTAGGATAATCTTCCTTAAAAATATGTCAGTCAACTAATGTTTCATATTATATAGTAAAAGAAGCCTTTTAAATTTTAATATTTTTGATATATATCTAAACAAGTAAGGTTTGGACGTTTTGGGAATGAAGTGTATAGAGAATTGGAGTGAAATGTCTGTCATCTAAAAAAGGAGGCGAAGTTATACCCCTATTTTTTATGAAATTACAAGTTTTCTTTTTTTTTTTGGTGGACACAAATTTCTTTCAAATTGTAGATTTCTCACCTTCAGTTCACTAACTTGAATGAGTCATGTGTCAAAATGAGAGCTACAACTCAGTTTCAGAATTGACTCGAATCTTGTCAGACATCAAACACTTGAGTTGTTACTGCAGGCTTAGCTAAATTATTCATGAACTTAAAGGTTTAAATTTGTTGATGTTAAGGCTTTCTGATCACTGGAATCACATTTGGACATTTGATAGTTGTGGGGGGGCAACACCTTTTTGCAGTGTAGACTGGACATGTGCACGTACTCAGAATTGGAAGATAAACAAGTATACTGTTGTACCTATGACATGTCACAAGAAAACTGAGCTCATTTTAGGAAATATTCAAACCGTGATTTTTGAAACAACTGCAGATATGTACAAAAGGTTCGCACCAGTGGTCTCGTATCTTAAACAGTCTGTAAACCACCTTTTTATCAAAAGAATTGTGTCATAATTTGTCCTAAATTTTGTTTATTTTCATACCATGTGTGTGGTTTGTTCTTTTTCCATCCATCCCATGATTCCTTGCTGGAGTTGGGATTTTGAAAAGGCTCCAAGTATTTCAGTTGTTATATGTCAGACATGCTGTGTCGTATACATTACTGCAGCCTGTCATGAATACTGCGTTTGTTCTGGACTGTATTCTCAATTGACTTTATAGTCTTCATTTTAAATCGTTGTAAACATTTGGTCCTTCATGGTGGTTGTTTTGTATCAGAGTCTGTCTCCCTAAGTGTATACCCCAAAATACTTTTTTTGAATGGATTGCTTCAATTGCCTGCAGTATGTAACAGTGTGAGATAAATTTGTTGTCATGGCGATAGCGTTTGCTCAACTCCGTCAGCAATAGGACAGCTTAGTAAGTTTGAATTCGGTTTGCTGTTTGAGCTCAGTTGAGCTCAATTGAGCATGAAGATGTAATGGAAAGGTTAAATTTGCATGGTAGATTCATCTGCCTATGGTTGCATTAGTAACAAATTAAGGAGAAGAATTTGTTATCAAGAAAATAGTTTGATCCTTTCGTAGGTGATGTTTAGTGTGCATAAATGCAAATGGTCTGTACCATAATTGTCTTGTGCTCGGTGTTCGGGATAAGGTGCGGAATTGCGTGAATCCCGCTTCTGTCGAGTGTTGAATGAATCCCACAACAAGATGAGTTTTATGCGTGAAAATCCTGCACACTTTTCCACAGCTGACATAGCTACAATTATAAACACAATGAATTTCAATAGAATCTTTACCGAGTGACAACTCCCTCAATGATTTTGAAAATCCCTCCCAAAATTTTGTTAGAGGGAAATTTCCGTTCCAGGTTAAATTCCTCAGTGCGAGCACTGCACGTGATGTCGTGAAAAACGTTGGTGCATTAGTTTTGTGTGAATATAAGATAACTTTTTCAATGAAATGCAGAATGCATGAAGCATACCTGCATACAGAGAACCCACTTATGAAAATCAAAATTGAAGTGAAAAATCTTGAGCGTGATTGCCCCACCTACTGTAATTCTAGAGTGATGTCAACATTTTGTACTACCCTGCAACAGTTTGCAAGTTAACAAGCCTTCACTGGTCAGTAAGAAGCTGAACCTTACAGAGTCCATCATTGCTGCGTGATATGACCAAGATTCTTCTATGTGATGGCAATTCGGTTAGCATTGTTCTTTTAAATATTTGATGTGTAGATTGCAGATAAACCATTTTGTACTTCAGTCGCTACTCAACCTTTTCCTGTTGCTGTACCCAGACTAACCAATTGGGGGGGGGGGGGCACATCAATGTTGGAGATTGCCCACCTGGGAGAGAGGTCCAAGGCAAGGGAGAACCTCTGATCTGAAAATTTGTTGTCTTTTTTCAAGGGTTCTAGATGCAAAATGGTGTGAGATTGTCATCTTTTCTCCCTGTATTTGTATCACCAAAAGTAAGGACCTTTTATGGAAAACATTTTGAAATTTTTTTGGGGGAAAGGGACTTGTTCCCCTCCCCCCACCATGGCTTTGAGCCTGCACAAGTGCTGTGTTGCACAATTTAGAAAAGCAAGAGACATGATTTCCAGATTTTAAGGATTTTTGATTGTGAACTGAGTATTGCTCACTTAAAACACAAAAAGTGCATTTTAAGTATATGCAGTGTTCTCCATGGAAGGTTTTAGGGGGACCCATTTCCATGCAAAAGTTAGCACCCTCCTGAAATTGCGATTGTTCCCTGAATAAAGACCTTCCACCCTACAAAACCTCTGCTTGTCAAGAAAAAAAAAGTTGAAAATTGGCAGCTACCATCTCAAATGGAGCAAAAATCACTGATATTCAAAATATTTTGCATACAGTATATTCAGCATCTCAATCGCAGTATCAAAAACTTGTCGCTGCACCATAAGCCCCTCCAAAACGATCGCTTCTCAGTCGTGGTCCTCTCCAAGGCAATCACTGCACAAGTGACCTGCACCCTCCCTCTCTTGAAAGTCTCGATGGTAGAACACTGGTGTATGTGTTCCGCAGAGGTGCTACTTACCGAAGACAAATGAGTTCACCGCTGCATGCATGAGCAAATCAGACAGATCATAAAGTATGGTATTGGCTCTTTTACGATAATTTGGCTCGCAAAGTCAAATTTTTGAAGTATCGATGATTTCTGCGGATCTTCGAATCACTGTGAATAATCCACAGCAGAGAACACCCTCATATATTGTTTCTTCATAATTTACACTTTGTGTGGGTGATACATGCATACAGCATTTTGAACAAGTCCTAGAACCGCTCATGATCATCACCCATGTATCCGTACTACACAGTGTTCAATGGAATGCAATTGTTTATGAATCAAATGCCCCTCTTAATCACAAAAATTAGTATTCCTGCAAGGTGGAGCTTTCAGTAAAGGTTATTTTCTGGTCATGGCATGCAATATGGCATTTAATTTAGAGACGCAAAAACAGTCCTAATTCACGCTCTTTACTGTTGTCATGGAAACCATAACACACTCTACTTGGCCTTGTATTCCATACACTAATTTCCCTGTTTGATGAGACTATGAGTGGAAACCGGACACAGACACGGAAAAGTTTGTGCTGCATGAAAGAGCCGTGTACAAAGATTGATAGAAAAGGTTGAAGGCCAGCTGTTGTATTAACTTGTATGTACAATTCTACTGAAAGGTTGTGCAATATGAGAGTGACATTGTGAAGTATTGTATCTATTAATCATTGAACGTGTTGAAAATAGCCACAAATTCCGTCAAAATCCATCAAATATTGACCATTACGTTCATAAGCCAATTCTGTCTCACACCAGCATCATGAATAAGCATTGGCTAAATTATGCAGATTTGTGACATCAAGGGAGGGCTCACTGTTTTGATATACCATATGTTATCCTTTGTTTTCTTAACATTCATATCAAGGACAATTCAAGATTTGATTTGTCTTGAAAGATTTATTTGGCAGTAAATATTGTCCTCGATTAAAGGGTGTAAACAAGAAGGCAAGTAATTTAGAGACAATATATAAAGGGTGTACTGTTTTTGATGTGAACTGGAGCTGCCAACATTGAAGGAAAATCTTTGATAGGACAACTATACCTTACTTATAGTATTATACTGTTCCCTAAAAAACACTGCAAAACTCAGTGAACTGAAATATTTGAAATATTCATTACCTACTTCATGGTGCATAAGTCATGGGTTTCTAATGAACAGGTTTATTATTTCCTGTCTTTATTCAAGTGGGTAAATATAATAGTTGATTGAAAGTCCGTGTTTCAGATTAATAAATCTAGCCAAAGAATGGAAATTTGTCATTTTGCAACTGTCCATGTGAAAATCCACTATCACTTTAGAGAAGACCAGTGCAATTGAATTACATTTCAATTTTAAGACTGCAATAAAATTGAGACATATTAAAAAATTCTTATATATTGTACACAGTTTTCTGTAAGAAGTATTTTTTGTGTGTACACATTAACATATCAGTTATGTTATACCATTTCTCTTTCAGGAATCTGTGGATTATTTTGCCTTTCTGAGTGCAGGCAGACCAGACTTGTCATTGCTGAGAAAGCTAGATTATGAGACCAAAAAGAGCTGGGAGGTTATCATAGAGGCCAGGGTACGTATTTGTAATACTCGTGCGTGATCATTTGCAGAGTGGTTGAAAAGTGGTGGCATTTGAAGCAGCAACAACAGCCATGAGATTTGGGGTTGGTATTCCCTTACAATCACACTAGGATGGGCTCTTCATGCATTCAAGACCAATTTATGGTCTTCCTATCTGTACCAAATTCAAATTGTCCAATTGGTGTAGTCAGCGTCTGACCTGAAGTTGTAAAAGATGAGCCATAGACACACTTTTGTTGGTTGCTTAGCATCGGTTATTAGAATGTCCCTTCAAATCCTGTGTCTTCTTCTCTAATGGTTTTTTCTGTCCATGGGTTTCACTTTTCTTTTTCCTTGTTTGTGACATAAGTAGCATGATGTAAGCTGTGTATAAATCAATAAACAGATATAATCACTTACGAATGTTAATCAACTTTGTAAACGAATTTACACGTTTTACTTATTCTTATATATGTCCTAATTAGGATTCATGTAATATTATACAAACCACCTCTTTTTTACTTTCTTTTATTCATTGATTTTTTTCATTCACTTTTTCATATTAGTTCCCTCACTTTTCTATGCTTTCTTCAAGTTGGTATTATAGTTTTCATTGTTTTTTCTTCTTTTTAACTTCCAATCACTCTGTAGCATCCTGTCATTTTATCTCTTTCTCTCCTTGTATCTCCATTTGGGGTGAAGGGAGAAGCCAGGCTGTCTGAACCACCCATCCCACTAGAAGTTAAAAATCATAAAGGAAATAAATCTATTTCAGAGTGGTTCATTCTGTCAAATTTTACTGGAAATACACTTTTCCTGTCCATGACTGTCAACTCTTTGTGTCCAAGGTTTTGTGTGCATGTATTCTTCATGATGTCATTACGTTAGTAAATATCCGTAGAAACCGAACCATAAGTAATCAGATTCAATTCGACTTCTGTGTGAAACCTTGTTTGATCCTTGGATTTTAACTTTGGAAATATCAATCAGTTAACAATTTTTATCAAACAAATTAACACAAAAATTTTTATTATCCATCTGTCGCTGATGTTGTTTTCTATTGTTTGGTAGGATAATCCTTCTGGCACCCCTCACAGGGTGACAACCACAATAACAGTGACTGTGCTGGATGGTAATGACGTTGGACCTTTCTTTCTCCCGTGTGTCCTGGACGAAACCAACGTCAGATGTGAAGAGTTCAGTTATCGCTCGAATGTAACAGAGAAAATGGTCAGTGTTTTTAGTGACTCCCATCGAGGGGTCGGAAATCTTCTGAAAGAATGTCAATTATGCTTTGTGTAGAAACAAAGCAAATTTGATGCTTTCAGATGCGTAACAAAAGCATATTTTTTTTCTCTCTTTTGGGGACATTAAAATGGATACATCAATATCAGTCGCCATATACACACAAATGAATTATCGCTGTTTGTCTTGTACGTCAGTTGACGTGCAGATCTAGATAAAGAGTAACATTTACAAATTAAGGACTGAAAGGGAGAAGCTCCAATCAGCCAACCTCTGTTTTGTTTCGCACTCAGCTGGCGGATGGTCCCTTGGAATTTTGGCCCGGTCCAATTCACGCCATGGACGGCGACGAGAATGTGACAACAACTGAAGACTTATTCTTCACGTTTACTGGAGGTAAGAATTTCAAAGCCAGCTCAGAGATCGGTGATGTTCCTGTGTACGTCAGATGACTCATTCAGGTGCCGAGCAAGTTGGAGTAGTGCGATCATTGAACAAATTTGCATTTTCGTGTGAAAGCAGATATTCAGCCTAGTTGTCATTACATTCTGAATTCATTGTAGACTGCCATGTGTGTACTAAAGATGATGGTTCTTAAAGGTTGTCATTAGCTAGTGTTTTCATTGTCAAATATTGCGATGTTGGCGGCTTGATGCTTAATTGTCAGTCCTTTTCTCGTGCAGGTGAACCAGCAAATTACATGGAATATTTTAAAATAGACAACATTACTGGGAACGTGACCCTCTTGAAGCAAGTGAGGCACTCGGAGATCACGGAATTTATTATCACCGTCATGGTAAGAACACTTATCATAATAATAACGTAATAATATCAACTTTTCGTAAAGTGCCGCTTTCAAAAACACTCTCAAGCACTGTATCAGCTGCTTGAAATAATAAACCTTAGACTATTTTACACCCAAAAGAAAGGGAAATAGTTCAATACATACAAGAAGATATATGCAACTCAGAATAGCAATGGGAAAGTAAGCTTCAAAGGCTGATATAACTTGCTTTGAAGTCATACATTTGGAATTTCATTAAAACTGCAGTTCTTAAAATGTGACTTTTCATTCCTTCCATTTTTGTTTTTCTTTCTCATAGGCAAGAGAGGGTACTTCAGCAGATGCGCTGCATTCTTCGATTACAGTCATCATTTCAGTGATAGAGATCAATAACTTTCCGCCTGAGTTTCCCAGCGCCGTGGTTTACGGTTTTGTCCAGGAAGGAGCTGAGCTTGGTACACCCATCTGGGAATCACCGAGCATGAATTCTGCCCTCATCCTTCAGGCTTCTGACCCTGACCTTGAAATGGTAAAAGACTTTAATTCATTGACACAGTTTATTGCATTCATGAGAGAAAATAGTCAGGTATTCAACTGAGCACATCCTTTTCACAAGACGTCTTAGTTAGTCTTGACGTTGTGTCACTGCTGGCATGTGCTTTGGTGTGTTGTAGAGAGCCACAGTGTGATGTCTACCCATTTTCGTAAACATGCTCAATATGAATCTCACAGTGCTGCATGTAAAGAACAAAAAAGGAGGGCAGGAATAGGGTGAGGACCCTGGGTCATCAGCCCCGGTAACTTGCAAAATAACCCCCCAAAAGTTAGCTCGAAATTGAGATTTGGCCACACATTATGTCGAGAGAGGACTGTCAACAGCATGACATTTCAGCCAGCTAGCACAGTACTAAGAGCCCTGGTAAGACAAAGATAATTTCTGCACTGCAAAACTACCCTTTTTGTTTTTGTGGAGTTCAGATGTTCCTTTGTGTCAACAGGGATCAAATTATGAGATTCTACTGTAAATACAAATGATTGGATGGATCTCATATTTGGTATGTAGGTATTCTGGGTTTTGTATAAGCAATCCACTATATTTGATAGAGTTCAGAGGTCATGTATTGTCAATAGAAATGAAAACCTGTGGACTGTATATGTCTAGAATGAATGGTCTCACGGCTTATTATTGGCAGGTAGGTGGGCCCTCCATAATACCATGTTACAGTGTACCCTGGTTTCTGATGATGGTCAAAGTTCATTTGCAGTTCACATTGGTAAATTGTGGTAACTTAAAAAAAAAAAATATTAGTCGAGGGAACCCCAGAAAGACCTCACATATAGGAGTTGTGCGTATCACATTGCTTTTAATGTTTTGTGTGCAAGGTACCTCATTATAATGCAGTAAGTATAATGTGGCAATATGTGACAGATTTGCAACAAAAATTACTGATAATCTTGTGAAAAATAAAATGACAAAATGAACCCTTTCTTTGGCTTTGTATAAAATTGCTTCCTGCATGCCACATCTGCGACAAATTTCCGGGACCATCTTCAGTACTGCTATGTGCCATCATGGTCCAATCTGCTTCATCTTGTGCATGTTGTTTATAACATCTGCCTAATGTGACAACAAATGTCAAAATCCTTCTTCCATGAAAGACGAATATATCCACAGGGGTCCAGAACTGTGATTATTGCTTTAATTGCACATCTGATGGCTGGATATGTACAGTAGTAGCAGCTACAAGCTTCTGACAACTTGATAAACTCAGAATGTACAGAATGTTGTTCACCGTCCATCTACAGTGGATGGAGATCTATTAACAGCTGGGGCTAACAATATATTGACTGTACACATACGTCCTCGTTTTGTCAGGATGAGACTTTTCGGGTGTCTTACATGTTGAATGATCTTAGCGGGTCGTTCATGTTGTCAGCAGTGGATCAGTCCAGTACGAGGATAGTGGTCAACGGCATCATCGATCGGGAAGAGCGGGACAGCTATCAGTTAATGGTGAGTTAAAAGATCGTTGATGAACCTTCGTGGGTACATTTTGTAGCTTGTCACTCGTATCATCAGTTCATGTTTACTTCTGACTTGAATTGACGTGCTGTAATTTTTAGTTTTACTGGGTTGACATCCCAGTGGCTTCGTTTACACCTAGAGCGTCATTGTATTTTCAGCCGCAATGGGTCAGAGCTGCTGAAAATCCTGTTTTCTCGCTAAATTTGTCAAATTGCCGTCTTCCCTTCTCGTTTACCTATTTTTTCACCTATGGACATAACAAACTAAGAATCCCTGTTGTGATATGAATTACAGCTCAAGATGACCCAGGCATTCGATGTGCACTGAATTTGCAGCTGTGTTATTTTTTGTTTTTTTTTGCTACATCACTTGGGATAGAATCACAGTGAGATGATAGAAGTGACCTAAAGCAACAAGGTTTGTAATAAGGTATATCACACCAATCCTTTGTCTTAGTGTGGTGTGAAAAGCAGGATTTTTAGCGACTTCAATTCAGCGTAAGGGTCTAACCCTAATGAGGGATTAAACAAGTTGAACACATAATGAATTAACAGAATCCCATAATCAAGGTGGTCTCTTGTTGCAGTATAGTCAGAAAACGATAACAGCCAAAAGACCGTAGTATGTATAGATCACATTGCTACTAATTCGAGGAGTTGTGACTTGAAAAAATTGGAAATAATTGTCTCTTTTGTCTCACAGATGGTTGCTATGGAAGCATCTACCCGTGCTCAGTTGACAAGCGACTCAATTACTGTAAACATCACGGTTTTGGACTTGAATGACAACGCTCCCTATTTCGTAGAAAATGAATATTCGTTAGCACCAAATAAATATGGAACTACTGTCCGACAGAATGTTAAGGCTGGCACTGTCATTATGGAGGTATTTAAAATTTGTTTTATCATGTTTGTTAATTTGTCTACCTTTACTTTGGTGAGAATTATTCCATTCTTATACCTCATATTTTTTTTTAACATAATAGTCATGAATATGAGAGTTGTGTTGTGGCAAACCTCTCCTTTAAGTTTGATGAATCATATGTTATGATTTTCTTTTCATTTAAGATCATGGTAACCCAGGTGAAAAAAAAAGCTTCTCATCCAAAATGAGTTCAAAACTGTAAAGAAGTCAATCCTGACATAGATTGAATGGACGTGATGAAATTGTGTGTCGTTCAGAACAGACTTCAAGTTTTAGGTGCCAATGGGCTTCATAGTAACTTTTACATTAACCCTTCAAAATAGAAATTATTTTGCTTTGTCTCACTGTAAGGCCATATAGCACCAAACTGTCACTGCATATCACACTAAAGAGTTCCATGACCCAAAAATGTCCCTCCATCCCAAAAGAAACATCATCCCTTGCAGTTTTCTATCAATTTCAAATGAAAGCTATGATACAAGTTGTATATTAACTCTTTTTAAAGTAGTATCTTCACACCATTCAAGTTAATCTGTGTGCACCATATCCTTAGCTTTCTGTGTAGAGTGGTGGGATCATAAATAACTTCATGACTTTACTTTATGTTCTACGACATGAGTAAAGTTGCAGAACTTACAAAGCAAAACTTGAAACTGGCCGGAATGATTTTTCTTGTCTAATTATTGTTTCTTTTCTTCTAATGCATAATAATGGGTTTAATTGTTTTGTATCTATCAGTTACAAGTCGCAGACAGAGACATCGCGCCAAGAGTGAACGACTACACCTATCTTCTCCGGCTTTTGTCCTTTTTCGAAAGAGACAGCCCTTTCGCAGAAATGTCCATGAACTCTGTCGTTAAGATTGTCCTTTTAGTGGATGCTATTGAAATTCCCAAAGGAGATTATGTCCTGGGACTACAAGCATCTGATGTAGACAATCCTTACTTACTGTAAGTAGTAAAGTAAATTAACAGACAATCCTTGTTTTCTTTAAGTTGTAAAATAAATTAATGGCCTATACTACAATCTCCCCTGCTCCACCACCATTTAGAAAGTTAACTGGGTCTCCTATTTTAGGTCTAGTACAGGGGAGATTGAATTTCCAGCTGTTTGAAATGCTATTCTGACTGCATGATCTGTTGCAGACATTTCTTCTCAAGTGACTGACTACCACGTAAACATCTTCAATGCCCAGTTATCAGGCAGAATTGCTCTAAACTCAAGAAATTATATAGTTGTAGCCATTGATGGAAATGTGTGATTAATTTCATTAGGTGCACTCAGGGGTGAAGCCCATTGACATTAATTGTGCCAATTAATACCATTAAGTACCAATAATCAATCATCCATTGGATTGCCAGAGTTCCTCCATGGGATGGTGCGTCCGTCATGCATCACAAGATTCACAATACATACTGTATCATGAGGGGTGCAAAAGAGGGTGCAAAAGTGGTCAGAGAGACTGCTGTCCTCAGACATCTTGGCAGCGAGCAAGTAGCCCCATGTGCCTCAATGAAAGATGTGCTACTCACGTGGCGACAGTCTCCTGTATGATGTGTTTTGAAATCTCGAAATTCATACCATGAAAGCAGTTTATGTACACATGGGAAGCTTTTTAGAGGGAAAGAGGGCATTTGCAACGAACCGACGTCACATACAAAGAAATAAGTCTGAATCATCGTTATACTCTTCAGGCTCATCAAAGAAAAATCTGCAGAAGTTTCATCTCCACAAAAAAAAGAAAAAAGACTTAGATATGCATAAGTGGAGTTACGGAAGTTGCATCATTTGAATTATTTATAAAGTTTGGGTGAACATCATTATTCTTGAGCAACAAATAGCTGAATTTTTGTCTGTGAGCAATTCATTTTTTTTTTTTTTTTTGGAAAGAAGGCCCTGGTTCTTCCTTATTTTGAATAATGTATCATTCCCTATCCACAAATGTTGGCTTCAAAAATATCATTTTTCTGTATAATTAATGCCTTATTTCCTGGGAGTTTAATGCAACAAATAGCTCTGTTGCATTATGGTCAGAGCATGACTCAGGATAATCATAGGATTGGATACTTTGTGTTTACACCATTCAGAAGAGTACAAGCACCACTCACCTCAGTTTATCTCTCACAACCATTCCAGACATCATTGGTGGGCTCCACGTTCACCCACTTTGAGTATCCAGTGACTTCTACGATTCTTTCGTGACTACAGGTCGTTTTCCTTTTCATCTTTTGTAAACAGCTCTTTAGAAGTGAATCTCAACATCAAAGTGATCGGCGAAAACGATACGGAAGGACCGGTATTTATGCAAGATGAATTCATGGTGTTTGCTTCCGAGGGGACATTGGTTGGATCTCTGATCACCACAGTAACGGTTAGTCTCTTGTGACATTAGTCTTAAATTGGTTTGTTATTGAACAGATACATGTGGCCTTCAGGAAAGCTTTTACTTTAACTATCCTTCAACACATGCCTTCAATAGTTTTGACATCAAATACTCATAGAATGTGAATGTTCCAGGGAGAGAGTGTCCTCCTGGTTTTGCTGTGCGGTGACAGCCACACCATGACTTGCACAAATTGATAGCATTCTCAAGTGATGACAAACAAAGTAATCTTTGAACCCAAATATGATCAAACGTATTCGTTCCAACGCAAGGAAGCAGTGATGCGTGGCCCTCGATGCAAATGTCTTTGCAATTAATTGGTTGGTCAATTGAATTCATGCCCTCAAGGATTAAACCTAGTTGCATAGATTGTTGCAATTCATGCTATAAAGTAAGCATTATTAATCCTTCCAAGTGGATTGCAAAAGAATCAGTTTTCCATAGGCTGGTATGATCATCATGCATATTGTTGCCACGTACAATATCACATCCCGTGCCCTGGAAGAAAATTCTTTCAGAGTCCCGTAAATTCCCATGAGAATTTCTTTTCGGAATTAACGTGGAATCGGGAGGTATGGAATTTGGTATGAGAATGAATAGGACCAAGGGAATGAATCGGACTTACGTTGATTTCTGTGGCACATTTTAAGGGTCCCGTATTAGCTTTACCACTGAAATTGGCCAAATTCCATGTTGATTCCCATTGAAATGAATTGGACCCCTTTACATCCCATTCTGATGTGACTCTAGATCTGTGGGCATTTTCAGCCTTAGTCTCCCTCCTTAAAGGACAAATATGATTAATTGATTGTGTGATGAAACAGCTGCTGAGTGAACATAAGCTTTTGCTATAAGCAGACCTACTTACATAGTATCGCTCAGTCTGTCTGATTTACCTAGACCTGTGATTGTCCAACCTCTTTGGACATCCCATCCCCCCCTTTTCCCTTCCCCTTATTTGTCATGCTATCTCCTGGTTTCCCTTCACCTACCATAAGAAAGATGAAGGACCAAGTATTGTTGTGTTGTCCAGAATCTTTTGGCGACATGTTTTTGTTTAATTAATGCAGTTACACAGTGACTCTTTCCAATTAAGCCCACTGTGCAGTAAATGACACTTAAAGGCATAGTGCGTTTTTATTGGAAATTTCTCATTGAAATTTTAGTTGTAAAAATAGAAATGTCGGAGAAATGGAAAAATGGATTTTATTTTAAACTGTTTAACAGGCTTCACAGTATCCTCCCATAGCCTTAGCCGGTACTCTCGAGGGGTGCTATATCCCCTCGTTGGAAACCAATTTCATAAACTGACCAATGACAGTTCAAAGAAAAGTTTCTTTTTTAATATTGGATCTTTCCTCCTTACCCACAGGCAACACATTCGGTAACGCTGCCAATTTTCTACACCTTTGAATCGAGTAGCAAGTTTTTCTCAATTAACCGGACAACGTGAGTCTTTGCAGTCTAACGCAGGTTTTTATGTCATTATGCATGAACAATGTGAAAACAATGGAAACAATGTCAGCAGGCCATTGGCATTCATCGCACAGACCAACTGACACGAATGATCCCAGTTAGTTCCGAAGTGTCAATACACACGGGGGACCGTCCATAATGAAATGGATGTCGAACCATTATATCCTTACATCTGGTATCAGACAAGTTGCGATGTACTCAGTTTTCTGCCTACTGATTGAAACATCGCCATCTTTGAAGTAGGCTTGTTTACGTTAGTCATCACATCTCCATCTCCATCAGGGGTTGCTCCGTTAGAGTTCTCCTTTTCGGTACGCCGTTCAAAGCGGAGAATGTGTCCACTTTACCATGTGGTGTGCTTTTCTGGAAGTTGATTCAGTGGAGCGGCTGGACAGCATTTGTGAACTGAGGAAGTGATTCTGGTGTCTTTGACTAACAGCGAGTCCCAGCAAACTCAAGTGTGAAACAGAGATGTATCCAAGTAAAATATTTAGTCACATGACACCCGAGTTTGGACTCTCAAAGCTGGGACCGATCTGTCTGAACCCCTATTGGACTTGTATACAGCATGAATGTACAAGGAAACAAAGGAAAAGTTTGAAATTAAACTTTTACAAAACTCAGGCTGAATTTATGTATTAAGTAGGGCAAATACTCATTGATATTTAAATGTGATAGCTGCTTTCATGACTTTTTTTTCATCATTACAGGGGAGAAATTCGTTTGATAAAGCTTATGGACAGGGAAACTCGTCAGCAGCATACTGTGATGGTCAGAGCAGAATCAGCCGGGAAGGTACTGTACTTGTCAAATTAATAAATAGTGTCGATGAAAAATGTTGTGCGTTGTAAAAATTTCCTTAGAAGGAACAACTGGTGAAAGGAAATGATCAAAGTTTGCATGCTTCAGACGTCTGCAATGTTGGGGGGAAGGGGTTGTGGGAGGGGATGGGATGGGATGGGGTAGATAAATGAGTATTTTGTACATCAATCATCATAATATGATAGTTTTGTGCATTTGTGGTGGATCACTCAGCTACTCTCTATCATTACTTTGGTGCAGCATCATTTGTCAAACCTATGAAGAAATGTGACCAAACACGTACTCACAAAAGTAATCATTTTCATTTGGCGTACAGAAGTAGCGAGAAAGCAAGTTATTCTCTGTTCAGTGAAGTAACAGCTGCACTGACCTGACTGGGACATGACTGAAAACCTGTCGGGAATTTCATTCCAGTGACACTGCGATCCAACAGTTTCAGCTCCTCGTTGTAACCCAAATTGGGCATATCAGGCATGTGTGGCATTCGTTGTGGAGTCCATGGGAGTTGCGTAGCAGTGGAGTGATTGGTTGTATCATTGTCATGCTGCTTCCGACTTGGCTGGGATGCAAATGTCAATGCAAATGGGCCAATTACAGACTAATTTGAAATAGTAGGTGACAATCGCAGAGAAGCAAAATAGCAGCTCCCCATGAAGACAGACTTCAGGTTGGGATGGTGTAGTGTTGGGCTAATGTACAACAATTTGATTTTAAAACAGTTGCAACTGGTCACAACATATACTGCATACCTCAACAAGAGTTCAGGTTCAGTTAAGTGCGATGCAGCATGTCCGTGTCCTTTTGTTTGTTTGGACGTGTTTTACGGATATATACCATTCACAAAACACACGGTTGGTGTTTGGAACAACCCGGCCCTGGACTGCTGGTAGTGTATTGTATAGCTACTACTGTAGCTTTTATTAATTACAGGCCTTTTGAGTCTGGTTACAGTGGCTCGTGGTATCGATTTGAAGAGCGTAGGGTGAGTTCGTGCATATAGATACCCAAACATCACCCCAACCAAAATTGTATCATTTCAAGATTTGCTAAAGGCATATTCCTTACTCCTGTCGTGACCAGCTTGCCTAGTGCTGTGACCATGCATGGATATTTGAGTTGCATATAAAGAAACAATTCACAGCATGAAGCTGTTAAAGAGTTGTAACACTGGGCAGGACGCTAGTCGATGTCAGGTTAAGTCTCCAGCATCGCTGTTAGTCATTTCAGCAGTTCAGTGGGTTGAAGGAAATTGAAGTTAAGTGCCTTTCTCAGGAGTGGAATGCAGCGATCCTTATTTTAAAGTATCAACAGGTAGTCACACCTGGGTTGTTTTGGTGAGAGTCATGAGTTAAGACCACCAGACCACGTAGATCCTTTATTGCACAATAGATCATTATTTATTAATAACCACAATCGGTCAAAGTTTGGAATAGGAGATCAGCATTTTCATCGTAGTATAATAAATTGAATAATAGTCAATATGTTACACCTCCGCGGGTTGCTTTTCACAGATGCTTTCAGCAAGATGTCGGAATGCTCTCAGCGTGTTAACTTATTACTTTATCTGTACCTTGCTTTACATGGAGTTAGAGGAACAGATCATACAACGTGTCTTGCTCAAGGACACTGTAGTAATAATTTAAAAAAAAACAGGACTTAAAATCAGGTCACCATCATAGCAAACATCCCAAATCCTTCAGAACAATTCGATTTCACCTTTCGCACCTCAAACCATTCTACGTCATAAAATAATTAGTACCGTCGATATATAATTGCATTGAAATGCTTTGTGAAACCATCATGCGAGCCATTGAGGAGTGAAGTAATAGCACATGTGACTGCTTCTGCACGGATTACCTTTGCATTCATTTTGCTACATACGTTCTCTTATAGTTCTTATTTAATTAACAAATATTTCCTAACATGGATTTTTTGAACGAACGATGGAGCAACAATATCATGCCAATCTGCTGTCTTCCCTCCAGTTTGATACGGCTGCAGTGCACGTTGTAGTGCTGGATGTCAACGACAATAGCCCTCGGCTGAATTCCTCGGCGCCCTCTGTGTTTTTGATCGTGGAAGGACAACCTGACATTTTCGTCGGTCAGATTTCGGTAAGACTATCCAAACCGAGCGGCATCTTTTATGACTTGGTGATTCTAAGAGCATGCTCATGTGGATTGAGTATAGCTATTCTTACTTGTGTTAATGCCTAGGGGGGCCTTGAATTTTTGTGAAGGGAACATTTATTAGAGTCAAAACTTGAAGTGTCGAGTCATCTTACCTTAGTATCAGCATGCTTAAGATTCTGTATTAAGGACTGCGCAAGTTAGAGAATGGCAGTACACCGGGGATTTCTAATATCCACCGGCAGTCTTGGTCGTAAAGACCAATATACTGTCAGATGACTACCTTAAAAGTATCTCCTTTTCAATCTTAAAGGGAAATAGGGCATTTGTTTTAGTTGAAACATCCGTATTTGTGAAACTAATGTTTGTGGATGTAGAACGATAGATTATTCAAAAGGACAGTAGCCTTCTTTTCAAAAAATAAGCTCCTCACAGATAGAAATTCAGTTATTTGTTACTCAACACTAATTTGTTCACCCAAACTTTTCAAAATTCAAATGATACATCTTCCATTACTCATCACATGCATAACGTTTTGAGGAGATGAAGCTTTGGTAGATGTTTATTGATGACACTGAATGGTTTAACAATGATTACCGCTATTTTCTTTTGTATGTCATGTTGCTGTATTCTAAACGCCCTATTCCCCTTTGAAGGTTCAATCTCTTTCGTTATGGGTGTAGCGATGAGCTCACGTTTACCAGGGTGTTCCCTTCAAAATCTTTATCAGGTTCTACCACACTCGGCAGTGTTTGGCAACCACGTATTATCAATTTTCACAATTCCAGTAAACGTAATTTGACAAAAAAAAGAAAAAATCAAGGGGGGTGGGGGGACATTTATTGCAGGGGAGTATATGGGAAATATAAATATGATATACATTGTACAAGATTGTGTGGCACTGCTGGAAGAAGTATGTCTGCAATGCCACTGTCCTGTGCAGGATGTAGTCACAGGAAAGGTTTTGTTGAAACAGCAAAAATCAGTCTTGCTCTGAAATTCCACATCGGATGAACAGAAATTTCCCTGCAGTAGTCATTTGTTATGAAACTGTTTTAATTTTGGCCTTGGTACACTAAATTTATGTACTGTACTGCGTCAGATATGACGGTGTGCCTGATATAAATTGCTGGTAATCAGTGACCTTGTTTATTCATACACAGTGAGATTTTGATGGGAAAAAAATGCTAAAAAAGAGAAAGTTTTGGTTTGCAAATAGCCACATTTTTATTGAAAACAAACTCCAAGAAAAGGTAAACATGGTTCACACATGTCGACATTGTTCGTGCGCAGTCGACAAAGTACCACCATTGTTTCGTGCGAGAGAGCAGACGACAAAAACACTGTCCGTCTGCTGTTTTGTCGTGTTCATCCGCCAGTGATTATTTTCCTTTAGAATTGACCGACCGTGCATTATCCAGAAGATGATGCACGATCACCTGACTGTGATTGGCTTACAGGAGTTGACGATTCTAACCAAGTATGAATGAACAATTGATAATTCATTCTCTTTCATTTTTTCATTCATTCTTTTTAAAAGGCTTTTGATCCAGATGAACCCGGAAATCCAAATTCAGAAGTTTCGTTCGGCTTAGAAGACTCGGAGTATTTTCAAATCGATCCAGTTAGCGGGGTCATCTCCACGGCCAGCGAAGTGTTGCTCGTGGATTACCTGGAGCGACTTCTGGTGGAAGTGACCCTCCACGACAGAGGGACGCCCCCGATGTCGGCAGTTGTCACCGTCGTTGTCATCGTACAGGATGTGGAAGACTTCTCTCCTGTTTTTGAGTATGCAGAGTACAATGTAGATATTCAGGAAAACTACAAAGCCGATAACTTCTTGAATCTAAGAGTATGTATGTTTCAGTAAAGATTCTTTTTTTTTCCTTCATTGTTTTGTTTGTTATTTAAAGTGGGTCATGTTTTCCAAGCTCTGACTTATACCAACTTAAGATTTGAGTATCAATTTTACAGTGTACTGTATCAATTGCACATGTGCATTTGTCCTTTTGTAGGTTTAAATTTTGCATCAATGCATTGCAACAAAAGCATTACACTAATTGCAGTGATTCGGAGATTGGAAAAAAGGCTGTTGTGGTATTTGTATTCTAGCCCTTTTCTTTGTATTGACATTGAGGATGTTGCCATGAAACTGCAGAATTAGTAGTTATGAAATACCTTGAGAATAAAATTACCATGAATGAAATGTTAAACAGCTCATTGCCAAGTTTACTGTTTTTTTTTTTTTTTTGCTTTCACTCTACAGCATTAAAACTGTAATGGGGAATTAATTCACAAGTTTAATATACATTTGTGTATTGTTAATTGTATAATGTAGCATGCTTGGCACATAAATACAGAATCCATTACACATAATTTACAGTATTAATTACAGCTGCAGCTGCAGTAATTTCCTCTCCGTCATTGGGATCCTACAAATCATGGGGAATGTAAAATACCATACATGTGGCAGACATTATGGGCGCATGTAGCTCACCTTGAAACTGCAAAATAAAAAGTTGAGAAATTACAACTTTCTGCTTGACAGTCTTGGAAGCTCCTTCCGATACAAAGTCGTGACAAACTTAATCCGTATTATGAATATTCCAAAAAAAAAAGTTGAGCTGTTGAAACAAATAAAGTAAGCTTCTGAATTTCTGATTTAGCACTGGTTTGTCTCCTGTTTAGCTTGGGTACATGTCAGTGGACTCTTCGCATGTGTAATAAATATTCAACACACAGGAGGATTTTCTGTTAATCAATTTTTAGCATTGCTCATGAATAAACATCACGTCAGTGATTGGTTGAATTTGAACCAGTAGTTGCATGTGATCAATATTCAAAGGAATACATTGCCAGGCTGACGTCTTCTTAAGAATGAAGTATGTAGCTTAATTACTCCTTAATTAAGGTTTGTTAATATTTGGTGGACTGCTTAGTTTGATAGAAAATTTCAGCATTTTGTCACAAACGACATGGGACATAAACAGAATAACACTGATAAAGTGTTCCAGTGCAAATTGCTGCATTGATGAGCAGTAGTTTGCAACTGGCATTAGAAATGATTTGTATAATTGTGGATGGATGTTTTCTTTTCTCTTACAGGTTCTGAGCAGAAATCAAACAGCTGAATATCAATTTATTCTTTTGGAGGGAAATGAGGAGATCTTCTCGCTGAACAATGAAACTGGGGCTATCTCTTTGATATCAACATTAGACTACGAGGGGAAAGACAGCTTTTACTTGGAAGTTGCTGTTATCGATCAGTGGAATGGTACAGATATTACCAACGTAACAATTACTGTTAGGGTATGTGCAATGGACATTTATGTCTAAACATCGATAAAAAAGAAAAAAAAACAGAAAGAGAGAGAGAAAAATCGTGGTGCCCTCGACTGTTGCAAAGTCATTTGGTGTGTGAAAAATTAAGATTTATACCAGTATCGTTGGAATGGATTGACTTTGGACAATACCAAAAAATGTATTATTTTAGTGCAAAGCAGGGAGTAATTTATTCAGTATACCATTATATTTTGTGTTACTAAGTGGCCAAAACTGCTATATAGGCTACAAATATCATCATTCGTGGAAGATAGTGTTCACTTGCCGTCATGAGAATGTGCAGGGGTTTGTTGCAAAGAACTCACAACACTTTAAACAGCGCCATGCAAATTGTGTATAACGTAAATCATTAATCTGCAACCTGCCACAGTGTAAACTGCGATCGACGGAGTTTGGTTCACAAGATCGACTTAATGGAGGGGACAGCAGGGTGTTATTGAGATGCAAAACTTTCTTGATATTTTCAGTTTGACTTTTGTTTATAGTTGATGTTTGAAAATTACTGATACATTCGAGTTATGTGTGCAAAGTGTACATATCCAAGAGAACATCGACGGTCCAACTTTTCATCAGACGCTGACCATTTTCAGAGTCCTACCCTTGTACTTGTGATGTTTCACGATCCATTTCATCACTCTTTCCCCGACAGGATGAGAACGACAATGCACCCCAGTTCAATCAGTCGGTCTATGAAGGAGTCTACGACCCAGTTTCACCAGCTGGCACCGTAGTCGTTAGGAACATCGAGGCGTACGATTTAGATCAACAGGTGGGGTTCAGGTTTAGTTATGATTTGTTCTGCTTTGTTCTGTAATCAGGAGCTTTGTCATTTACATTGCCTCTTGGCAACATTCCTGGTTTGCAGACTCCTCTCAAAATTCAAAGCCAGACCATATCCAGCTAAAAGTTCATTTCTTGTGATCGTAGACAGTGGCATTCACTGGTGTGTCCATGTCTTTTGTTAAGGAGGGACAAATTTGTGGTGCTGATATGGGGGGAGGGGCTTAAGGGGATGGGGTGCCCCAACCCCTTTTCAGAAAATGTTCCTGTAACTGAGTATACTTTCAGATGCAATTTGTCCCAACAAAAGTGTGCAATTTTGAAGTTACTTTTCCTTGAAAAAAATTTCTCTTCCTATAAAATTCTATGAGCATTTTTTGTGCCCACCTCTTAGGGGGTATCCCCCTTGAATCCACTGGTGGTTGCATCTAGACTAGATGTATTTTGTTTGATTTTTGTTTCTTCATAATTTATGCCCATCTGTGCCTCAAAACTGAATGCATCAGAGACCAAAAGACACCACATTCTAGTGTTTTCATTAATTCCTAAAAATTAAACTTTTTGAAGTCAAAGCTTGTACACTTTCTGAAATCACTGCTTGTACACTTTCTGAAATCACTGCTTGTACACTTTCTGAAGTCACTGCTTGCACACTTTCTGAAGTCACTTCTGTTAGATCACTAACAAGTTCTACGTGGCTTTCATTTTCACAGGGGACAGAAAACTCTCGTTTGATTTATCACATCGAACCATCTTTTGGAATCTTCCAATTGAGTTCAGACCAGTCCTCTCCAGTCATCATAACTTCGGTTCACTTGAATTTTACACAGGAAACTTTTGTGGTATGTGAAACAATGGAGAGATTGTAATGTAGTGTGGTTGTTGTCAAAGATATGCTTTTATTATCGGGATTGGCCAGTGAAGAAGATTGATGTTTCATAAAAAAAATTGTGGAACTTCTTCTCTCCTTCTTGGTCAAACTATATCTCAATAGTATGTTTTATTTAGAAGTTATGGAGTTTTTCTCAAAATAGTACATTGCCTTATGGGAAATACGTGATGTCACATGCACAGACACAACTATTTTCATATCCTTAATATTTTTTTATCATCTTAACTGTTTGAAAAGAAACGTTATACCTTAAAGAAATGTGATCTCAATTTCCACAACATTAAAAGGTAAATCCGCAATAAATACAATGCAAATTTTTCAGTGGTGTTTAATTTCTTAGTCTAAAAATTTACCTCAATTTAAAAAAAAAAGAAGAAAAGAAGCAAAGACTTGTATTTGCAGTAATATGCTCGTGTTACATGGCATTTTGTAACCTTCAAGCAGGTGGAAATAACTCTTCCTCGGAGAAGTATTTCTTCAAACAGCAGTATCTTGAGTGTATGATCAAGATATTGGCATGGGGGTGTGAAGTGCTTGAAGTGAAACTCTTCTCTTTCATTGTAGAACCACCTTCATTCGCCCCAGTGAAACGTTAATTTGACATGACTGGGGTCAGTTGTACAAAGAGTTGCGCTCAATCTCAGGCTTGATTTATCATGTAGAAGGCCTAGAGAAGTTAAACTTAAGAGCAATGTTAACTCTTAGTGGAACAAGGCCCTGGAATTCAAAGGGCATCTGTAAATGATGTGAAACAATGACAAAATAGAATCGAATACATTTAGTAAAGGGCAGTAGTTGGACTGCAAACTTTGTCAGTCTTAGTGGAGTACTTATTGACCTCTTCACTGTCTGTTTACAGCTAAATGTCATTGCTGTAGATAATGGTGAGCCTCCGTTGTCGAGCACTGCCGAAGTCATCATTCGACCACGTATTACTCAACCAATATTTGATGAAAACCCCATCAGGTACTTTATCCTTTCCTATCTTCACACCAGCATTGAAGAGCTTATCAATAACTATTGCCCACGGTTTAACAAAAAGGTTTTAAGTCAGCTCAGTGTATAAAATTTTGAAAATTTGTGATTTCTACTGACATATTTTTTTAATGAAGTTTGTCTTTGTAGCGATTATTGTCTTTGGAAGGAGTTTAAAACTGGTAGCCTCCATTGTAAAGTTTTACATTCTGTTTTTGGTACACCTTTTTGTGGTCTGCTTAAATTGTTTACTCTTCTTATGATTAATTGTTGACACTACATTGAGTGATGATGACAATTTTTTCATTTATACATTTTAAAATATTTTGCACCACGTGTGGGGTTTACATTTTCCTCCATTCAGGGTGACGTCATTATTCGAAGGGGAGCCTCCCGATTCCTTGGTGACGACGATCAAAGCCAGAGCGAACATCGGAGACGTGGTCACGTATTCCATCATCAGTGGAAACATAAACAGTGAGCCACAAATTAAGCTATCCGAGTTGTAGCCGTTACATCAAATTTATTAATTATGTGAAATTAAAACTGAATAAATAAATTTTTTCGAAGATCTAACATAGTGTCATACCTGGCAGACCAAATCCCCAACCTATGTTGCATTGGATTATTATAGCGTATCAGTGGGAAGTTTTCGCGATGGTCATTAAAAAGGTAATCGTTGCTTGGGGCCTCCGAATCACTCTCGAGTCAAATGGGATCCGATCTCACCGTCCACATATGTCATGTTGGATGAGATTTAATATCTCCCTCTATGTCTTGCTACAAACGTCGTGCTACCTCAAAAGAATTTTCGCCGTAAACTGTGCTAGCATTTTGCTTTATTGCCAAAGTTCTCAGCAGGAAACGTTACACACACAGGATTATGGGCGATGTCCGACAGAGTATGTTCGTTTTGCCGTCTTTCATCTTTGTGGTTCATTACCACTGCCCATGGTTACAACTCATGAATATCTCGCACTAAAAACATTGCAGTTGCAAAGGGGAAAAAATGAAAATAAAATAATTTGTAATGCTTTAACGATGTGGAACTTCAAGAAGAGACGGTCCTCTTGGCAACTTGTATACTTCTCTGTATTTTTCTTGATATTTTTTCCCCTCTGCAGATGTCTTTTTTGTGACTTCGGAAGATAATATGGGGTACATCTACACCAGCAGAGAGTTGGATCGTGAACTTCAAAGTTTGTATGTTCTGCAGGTTTTAGCAGAAATTCAGAATTCCCAGACAGTGAGGAGAAGGAAACGGAACATCGGTAAATCCTGAGACCATTATTAAAACGAAGACATCCCTCCTATTAAGGATCAATCTATTGGATATTTCATTACTCCAGTTGTTATGCAAATTTCATATTTGTCGCCTTGATATACTTAAGTTACAACAAAAGCATCACCGACCTGTTAGAATCTTTTACAAGAGAAGATGCACACATTACCTTGACGAAGAATTTACAATAAAAACATTGGCATAAATGTATGAGATGTACATATGCCGTTACTTAAAATCATTTGTTTTCTTATAAGTATGTAGCTATTATCATAGACACAACAGTCTTCGCTACTCCGCCATGGAGAAGCTGCCAAAACTAGCCCCCTGTTTTTTTACCAAAACCAGGGGTGGATTGGATGCCACCTTGGATGATAATGCTATCACAACTGCAATGTCCGGTGCATAAATTTATTCCCAAGCGACAGAGTACGGCTTAAGCATCTTTGGTCACCAGTGGTCAAACAGATTTGATCTGACCACGGTTGTAGTTACAGTGGACGGCGTTGCCACTCACTACTCAAAGTACCCACCACTGGGCCTTCATGATACAGTGACGCCCACCACAAATTTTTTTCATAGAACACATGAAAATGACAAATTTCCTAAAAATACGTACCTCCTTTGGTGCCGAAAAGTTATAGAAAGTTGTTGATAATCATTAAAAGTTATAGAAAGGTTAAGAAAAGCCTTGGAGTCACCACCTGGGACCCTACAATGGGCCCCCTGGATCCCGTACACAAGACTATGGTAGCTACGCCCCGCTGTTCGTGATGAGTAATTGACCACTTGTAAAAGTTGGGCTAGCTATACAACCCTGCCTGTGACACTAATGAGTATATAGTTCTGGCAATGCAAAAATTGCATTTATAATAATAAACTGTTGGTGGCTGGTCCATTTCATTAGATATGCTAGGGGCTGAAACCTAGAGGTGTATTGATTCTAGCTAGTAACAAAGGTAGGTTTCAGTTATAGTCCTGTAGTGAGTTTTGAGAAAGGACCACTTTTCCATGGACTAGGTCTTAACGTCACAGAAAGAAGGAAAAAAATCTATTGTGTCAAGCCTGATTCTTTTTCTCTTTGACCTCTTTTATATATATTTTTTTTTATTATGTGCAGATCCCAGCATCGCCATGGTGATGATTGAAGTTGGGGACGTCAATGACAATCCTCCAACGTTTACTCAAGACGTTTATTACGCTGGTGTTTCGCAGACCGCCACTGAGGGAAGCTTAGTTACGAAGTTGAGCGTAAGTATGCTCATGTTTGTTTAGTTTTGCGGTGGTGCTATTTGCCCATTTCCTCTCCCAATGATACGTTTGGTTCCGATGTAAGTTTATCAGATGTAGACATTTCAGGTAATAGTAGAAAGACATCTGTGGTGTGTTTGTTCTTTACATTTGGATGGTGTATCTCTAAGTCATCAGGCACATAGCCAATTGAGGGGTAGGGATCATATTTCCCCTCCCCAAATGTTTCAGTAAAAAGTCTTGCTTTTTTTAGAATACAAATACAGGCAGAAAGGATTCAATCTTGCACCATTTGGCATCTAGAACCCTTGAAAAGGGCAAAATTTGTCAAAGGGGAACAGGGATGCCCTTCCTGTTAGACCCACCTCTAGGCTTGCAAAGTCCGATACTGATGCACCCCCCAAATTGGTTAGTCTAGCTACAGGTCTGTGAATCACGCTAAGTATACTAATCTGGAGTCTGTGATAGTCACAGAATTTGCTAGAATACTACATAAATTTAGGCCAAACATTTTGCGTATGTTAGTGTGGTATAAAAGTATTATTTGAAAAGAAAAAAAAATATTCTTCTACAAGCTTGGCAGAAATGTTGTAGCACTTCCTAGTGAACCAGTACTTGAGGAGCTCATACAGCATGTACACACCGGACCTGTTTGTGGAAGTATTTGGGTATATTGTGGTGAGCTATTCTGTGGTTTACACTGACATGAAGGGTGATTCATCAATTTTATGGTTAAATTGGTCAACCTCATCAAAAATGCCTCTTCAGCAAGGTCACCTGCAAATATTGCCTGGCACACTCCATGCTGGAAGGCATTTAAACCGTACACAGTCACATGTATCTAGTTGCAGACTTGTCTGGCAGTTTGAAAGATGATGTTTCTTTGTCACCATTTTACCTCATTGGGCCGAGGAGGAGGCAAGTGATTATTTAAATGTGCTTAACTCTCCATGAACTGTAAACAATGTTATCGTAGCCACAGTGACTTGGGTCAGCATGGCACAAGAGAAAAAGTTGCCGTAAATTGTTGTGGAGCCCTGGAGTTCTATGTCAGTGGTACATTTGGGTTCGTTGATGAGTAGCATTCGAGAAACAGCTATTTTCCAAAATGGTTTGGTGACTATTGACATACCGATCATTCTCACTGATGCACGAATGGAACCAGTACCGTTTCTCTCTCTCTCTTTTCAGACAACTGACTTGGACGCCCAGAGGGGTGATGTGCTTTATAAATTGAGTGGTTCATCCCAGAGCTCATCAAAGTTTAGGATACTAGAGAGATCGGGCATCGTCATAACAACCGAATCCTTCTCCAGCGATGAATCTGATTTGACATTCAGACTGAATGTGGGGGCTGAAGATGAGAGTAGCGAGCAGCTGCAGATGACCTCGACGCTGCTGCTGGTCAGTACTTTTTCGTCGTCTGAGGTCGTAGACTTTTGCATATTGGCCTCAAGCAGGGGTGGTCTTCTTTTTTTTTTTAATCGAAGGACGGCATTACCACCTTTCAATTTCATGGCAAGCTACACATGTTGCAAACGTGCCCTCTGTTATCCTTCTCATCACACTATGTCTCTGGTCTAGCAGTATGGATGGTAGCAAATGTTTGCCAACCTATTAGTTAGCATATGTTTTTATGCAGATAATAGTTTATTGCTTTTCCCCTTTTTTTTATTTTTCTCATTCTCTGTTTAGTTCTATTTCTGTTTAAAAGGGGGATGGGGCTTGGGGGCTGCACGATGCCTCCATGAGGGCTGTATTTGTTCCATGGGCCATGGACTTGTCACCCCTTGCCTAAAGGGTTTTAGCTATTACACTTTGAAAAAGTTGATAAAAACGAAAACCCAAAGGGGAAGAATTGAGCTTCACTGTTCTTGTTTATGAATTGAAATCCTTAGATCTAACCCTTAATCTCAAAAGTTGTAAAAATGGTTAAGTCATAGCTGTTAACCCCCCCTTCCACCCCTTGTGAAAATCATGTTTTGTCAGCAAGTAGATTCGTTGATTGCACGTCATCATTGATAAGTGACTTTAAGAACATAATTCAGTCTCAATGAAGAATGACAGGAAGTTTGTATTTTCAGATTTGAATGCAATGCGCAATAAGTATCAGCTTCCACAAATTCTGTCACTGGTGTTACTCAATGCATAATGTGGAAGTACAAGTCATACTACCCTGTCAGAGTATATCATGAGTTCACAACTTGGGATTGCACTGAGTCATCCACAGAAATATATAAACCAGAGTGGTGTCAGGCTATTCAACACTTCTCACAAACTGAACAAATATGAAGCCGAACATGACACATGCGGTCTTTGCTCTCCGTGTGGCAAGAGAGCTCTGCCTTCAACATCTGCTGTGTGTAATGCACGTATGGCCTGAGAATTTGATCGTTCGATATCTAACTACATCGTTGCGGAAAACAGAAGTAAATGCAAGCGTTCGATTTTTTTGAATAGCCTGATAATATTCAGGGAAAGTTGAATTTTTTTTTACACAGTTTCATGTTTTACAGGTTTGCCACACAGAGTTTGGGCTTCACTTGTTGTTTCACAAGGTCATTCTGGTTTATCTATTTCTATGGATTCGTCACATATCCATAGCATGTGTCACCCGGTCGTGAACTTTTTCTTTCTCTGCATCTTGCTTGTCCATAATCAGGTGTCCGTGATCAACAGCACAAACCGAATAATCATATCTGTGAACATGAGCACAGACGCTGTCGACGAACAGAGAGAGAGACTTCAAGCAGAGCTCAGTATGCTTTTCTCAGCTCATGCATTTGTTGAAGACGTCATTCAGAGGCGGACCGGTCAGGACTACCAAGAAATCGACCCCAGCGGCTCTGACATTCTCATCTTTGTGTTGGAAGACGTCACCGGTCGTCCTTGGCAGAACAACGACACCATCGGGTGAGACATACAACACGATATAAACAATTGAAGAGCCATTATTATATGCAAGTTATTGCACCCATGTACAGTTGCAAGAAGGTACTAGAGTAATTTTAATATTTACAATATGTTTATAATACTGATGCAAGTGCATTATGAAGGTACACTGCGCTGTAATTCTATAAACTCCCCAAGGGTCATTGTAAGTGAATCATCCTTACACCTGTGAACAGTGATAGGTTTACTAGAGAAACACTAAGAAGAGTCCTTGTACATCGATCTGTAAACCTGTGAACATTGACAGGATACCTTACCTGAGTAATACTGATAATAGGGTCATTGTAAGTGAATCGTTTACTCATGTGAACAGTAACGTGGGGTGCTATAATCATACAGTAACGGGGCACCAGCGAGGGCTATCGTTTTAGTACCACTTGAAACAGCTGCTTCTCTTCTTTCACAGAATGTTGTTTTCGAGAAGAGAACAATTGGATGACATTTCCTTGAGACTCCTCCCTCAGGGAACCATCCTGGAGATCAGAATACCAGCTGATGTAGACTTTGGTATGGTAGTGGTGACCCGCCCGTACGCCCCCGAGGGTATTCTGCTTATCATCATAGCAGTCATCATATTTGTACTAACCATAATGGCTTGTTTCATCATCCTCATATCTTGGAAAAAGTAAGTTGGAGTCAATAACTTTCAACAACCACCACCTTTTTTTCTTGGTCATCATGTTCTAATTCATGGAATGCCTCATGTCTTCTATGATACAAAGGTGATCATGTCATAGTCAGACAAAATTAATCCCGTATGATACGGATACCTATGTGATATGGATCTAAGATCATGCGATCATAGATCCATATCGTAGCCATCTTGGTATATAAATCGGACCTTGGATCTTACAGTTGTCTCATATGGTGTAGACCTGATCATGGGTCTTACATCCATCTTACATGGTATGAATATGGTCATGGATCCTATAGCTGTGTCCAATTCATTTTATGCCTCTGATCAAGGAATCATATATCCCTCATATATGATATGGATATGACCATGGATCCTATATCCATCTCTTATTGTCTGGCTCTGATCAAGGGATCTTGTGTCCATCATATTTGATATGAGATATGATCATGGGTTCTGACCTCATATGATGTGAATCTGATCATGGATTTTAAATTTATATTACATGGATATGATCATGGGTCTGACATGTCTCATATGATAGGGATCTGATCCTGGATCATGGATATTACATGGATATGATCATGGATCTGACACCTCTCTCATATGATGTGAATCTTATCCTGGATCTTAAAACCATCCTACATGATATAAATATGGATATATAATCATGGATCTTATATCCATTTGATATGATACAGATCTGATGTTGGATCTTACATTCCTGTCACATAATATAGATCTGATCATGGGTCTTTCAAAATTTGCAGAACTGCATGATTCTTTCCAGACAATGTTATGTAGGGGAAAAAAATGTCGTCTTTCTTGGAAAATAGCATCAGAGAGAAGAACTAATGATTTACCCTATTAACTCTGCATTTCCAGTGTAGATTAAAGTATTTTTTTTATCTTGAAGGCGAGAGATGGAACGTGAAGAGAACAGGATTTACCTACCAATGCAGTACAGCACATTTAATCCTTACAAACAAAGCACCGAAGATCTAGAAATGTAAGAGTCATCAAATCCTTTTAAGAGCTACAATAATGTATTTTTAATTGTTTGTAATTATATCATCATTCTTTGCAAATTCATCACTTGTAATTCAGATGCAATGTTTCCATTCTGCCTTTGAAAATGACACTTTGGAATTATATTTCAGGATTTATCATAGTATATGTCAGCAGAAAAAAGTGATGAACCATCTTTGGTTTCATGTGAGGGAAACTAAAGCCCCCCTCTCCCTTCCCCACACCCCATTCTCATGGGTTGTAATCATTTTTGTCATAGTCAGTATTATTCCTTGAAGAGCAGTTAAGAGACTTATAGCAGTAATCTAGTGGTCCCTTTAAAACAGGAAATCAGTGGGGAGGGGGGGTAGGGGGAAGGGTATGTGCAGTTCAAATGTCAAAGGCATTAATAATCAAAACAGATGCAAGTTTGCTACTTTTCTGTATCAATACGAGTAAATAATACAAGAGAGTTTCATTAAGAAATGAGATCTTATCTTTTGCGACGTTGCTGGAACATCAGGATGAGGAATACCGAAGCCATTGATGGTACAGAGAGAACCGTGTAAGTAACCGGTCGTTGCATCAACGGCGTTGTCATACGTGTCCACCAATCTGCACAAAAGGCTACCAAATAAATTGTGGTAGTTGTCAAGATTCACACAATTGCACATAAAAGCATAAACTGTATTCATACATAGAGAATCAGTTTGAGAGATAGGGAGGTGATGCACATATCCAATTAAAATAATACTGCATGGACACAATGGTTTATTGTCTTTACTGTACCATGTTTACCATCTTCAGTTAATGTATGCTGATAATGTACCCCTGCTGCACATTTACGTTAATATTATTGATTACATTACTGACTATATAACAGTAATAGTGTACCTCATTTTCATTTCATATTTATTTTGCCTCGTGAACACCATCTGTTCTTCTATGTCACACATGTATGACAGAAGACTATTTATTAATGTCCTAATTGGCTCACGCCCAATTTAATCAGAAGCCTCGTGGGCATCATCGTGAAGCTTGCTGGTGATATTTGATTTGAGTGAATTATAACTTTTTTGGTTGTTTTATAGGATTCTTTTAGTAATGTCAAAAAGTTAGTGACAGGGTCAGGGTGAGGAGAGGATCATATGGTCTGAAGCTGCAAAAGAAAAGCAGCTCTAACCAGTTTAAAAAAAAAAAAAATTCTAGAAGAGCTTGTTTACATCATGAGCTGTATGGAGGGACAATAGCTGCTTCAGGTTCTACAAATCGTGTGAAAGAATGTTGTTTTTATTGTGGTTATGCTGCTAACTTTGGTACAACTTGAATACTAGTGATTGAAAAGACATTAGCTAAAGCTAATAAAACAATTTTCAGCTCCTTTTTTAGATCATTTAGCTCTTTGAAAAGTGGAAACAGCGCTGTCATTTTGTGCTAAGTTATACTTGTATCACATGAAAGACAGAATACGTTATTTTCTTTCGTTCTTTGCTCTTATGTAACACACTCAAACTTATGTAGCATACACTGTGTATCCTGTGTCGAAGCACACACTGTGTTTCATCGATGAAGTGATCTTTGCATGTGACCTTTACAGGTGCACTTTCCTTCCACATGTACCACCTGCTTTTATATCTCAGTAGTGCCACGTGCAACGTTGCATTGAATTGCGTGCATGCTTTTTATTTGTGCATTGGAGCATGCCTGCATGTATCCGCAACGTCCAACTTATGAACAATTAGGAGAGAATTTTAGACGATGTCATATCTCTTGCATTTGAAACCAAAACAGGCCCACATTTTACAGAGACGTTGTCTCTCGTAATTTGTAAAAGAGATACTCAGATCCTCACTCCAGTTGTGAGATCAAATTCTGTGGGCAAGATTATTTTTGGTGAAGTGCTATCGTCAAAATGTCAGTGCCCTGGCAGAATGTATTTACACAGTGATGTGAAAACTATTTCTTGGCTCTGTTACTTTGAAAAGGAAATTATTGCTGACTCTAGTATCGTTTACTCAGCACTGTTCGATTCACTCTCCCAGAATCAGTTGCAACTTACCTGTATGGTTATTTTTCTCAATTGTTTCTTTTCTTTTGTTTTTTTGTTGTCTTTCCCCTAAATTAGATCCAATCCTGTGTTCTTCGAGGGCCAGGACAACAACTCACTCAACATGTAAGTTTTCATTCCCAATACGTCATGTAGTGCTGAAGGCCATTGGCACAGGAACCCCTCCCCCTAAAAATTTGTCCTAATCCGACTGTAATTTTCAAACGTCACTGTACCCCACGCCATATTCCTTCCCCTGTCGGTTGCCGTTACGCAGGGCATAAATTTGCTTCTCATCCAATATTTGCACCCCCCACTCAAAATCATGTTGCTATGCCACGGCTGAAGGAGGTAATTGAGTTCTTTCCAACATTCGTGAGAATGCTTTGGGAGACTGGTTTATGATTAATTGCAATCAAAATAAGAAAAAAGTAATTTTTCAACAACAGAAACTGCAAACTTGCGCAGGTTTTGTTCAAAACTATCATAAAACGTTGTTTTCTTACTGAGCTGTCATCTGCAAATAGTATTTATCCATCAATTTTATGCATCGTTGGGGGTTTCTTTTGGCCCTCAACCTTGCAGGGTTTTTTTCACTGCAGCTGAATTGCTAGGCATACACAATTCCTCTGTTTCACGGTGTAACTATAAATCATCAACCCTCCGCAAGACCTACCATGCAAAGAAGTGTGTCAATGAATGACTAGTAATGAAGGCCGTACCACTGTGACCGATCACTCGCAGATATTGTGCGAGTGATTGATTGCTGGATATTGGCTCCAGCAGCCTTAGCATCTCATATCAAATATAAATGTACATGAAGCGTTTTTGTGATTTTGCGTTGAGAGAAGGAAAAAAAAAATTAATGTTAGTATCATAGTATGAACAGTTACTGGCTGTCCCCTCAATGACCTATGCTTGAAACAACACCTATCTCTGTTTGAAAACTAAGGTTTTGCTTTGTTTTGGTTTTTGAGAGAGAGAGATTTGCATGTCAAGCAAATCATTAACTCTAGAAAACAAAGATTTAGTGCCATTTGTCAATTTGCGCAAAATCATGTTTCAAGTGGGTTGTTATTACATCTTGTGTTGAAGTATTACCAAACTGTACAATTTCTGCATCCACATTTAGTTCGTCAAATTTATGAATTTTTTGGTGTTCTCCAGAAAAAAAGTGATGAAAAAGATCTCAATCGAAACTAACATTCAGCTCTTCAAAGGAAATTTTCAGAGGAGTTTTATCGTTTTCATGGTCACAATTTCTTTGTTATCATAGGGAACCAACCAGTCCAGTTGAAATGTATCCAAAGTGAGTAAAATTGTTAACTATTTCTTCAAAATATTTTATCCTTCATATTTTTTATGAAGTAGCACAAATAAGTCTGTAGTAGCTAATCCTTTTCATATGTATTTCTCTAATGCAAAAATTAAACCAGTTAGTTGTTTTAAATTTTATGTCCATAAAGGATAAGTTTCACATGACTGTTGCCTTTTGAAATATCTGCTAAAGCTTTCTGTATTCATTTGTGTAGCTCATTTTGGATTGCCTAGGGCCAATCAATCTGGAATACTTTTGGTGAAAACACACCCAAAAGAAAAGTGAGACATGCTGATACATGGCCAAAACAACTTGGAATAGAATCCTGGAAAAACACTTAATTGATATGTGGTATTTTTTCCCTTTCAAAATTTTCCCCCTACTTTTCCAAAAACAATGTTACAAGCAAATGTTTCACTTTGGTTCCAGCGATCTAAATCTAATCGAATCGCAGTATGCGTTTCCTGTGTACAAATTGAATGCACATCATATAAGAGTTGCTTTATTAGGCTTACAAAACTTGTCTTTGGTCAATGAGATTGTGCATGATTCTACATGTTTTTATGTTTCATATCTTTCTAAGCATAAATATGTCCAGTTATAAGGATCTGTTTATGCTGAAACCCTCTGATACGTCAGATAATGAAACTGTATGATTTAAGATACTACTTATTGTTAAGTTCCAAAAGATATTCATTTCAAATGCAGTTCCTTCAGTCGTTAAAACTAGCACGTGTACATCTAGTACAAAGTATACACATCATTCATAATTATCTTAACGTCTTCTCCAAAGTTGTACTTATATTGTTGATGTATCAATGTGTCATAGCTGCATGGAGTTGACTATTTATTAGAGTGCAGCTTACATGTTGTGAAAATGACTGCTACTCTAAGTTAAAGCTCCCTGCAAGTGCTTAAAATATATTTGTTACACAAGAAGTTACAAAAAGTGTTTGAAGTCTTAATTCTTGTCTTTGATATTTTCTCTCTTAGTGGGTCAGCAACTCACATACGGGATAGGGAAGTTCAGGTATGGTTATATAAATCGAGCTTACAGTCCAACAAGTAATTGAAAAAAATTTACTCAGAAACTGCATGTAGTTATTATACTGTATAGAGAATTATGGTTTTGCAGACTTCGTCTAATAGATTCAGTGTGAACACTGAATGCAGACAAGGCGATATGGAACCTACGCAAGACTGGAGTGTATAGTTAATGTAAGGACTTAGTGATCTGTTTAACTGAATGCTTTCAAGTTAAATGCCTGTACTCATGTCCAGCTGCAGGCCGCAATTCCACATAATTTCATGCAGTTATCAATCATAGCTGCACTTGAATATCCTGATTTACCAAATATTACAAATGTGAAAGGGCCAAGAACACTTCCCACATTTACATGCTTTTGACCGGTGCTGTTGCCAAGAGGATAGAAGTGGGTGGCATTTGAAGAAATGAAGCAATAGCACCCAGGATGTTTGGGGTTCGATCCCTGGCCGGATCACGATAATTTTATCTCAGCATTTCTTTGTCTGAACTGACCTTGTGAAAAAAGATTCCACATTTTATCCAAAATTGTTAAGGTGGTTGTCACCTGATGTCACCTGAGCTTGTGAGGCACAGACTTCCTCCCAACATGTGTGGTTGCTTAGGACTGTAAAATAAGGTTCCAAATCATCCTGAATCAAAATTAAGTCCTCAATCATCATTAAATATAGGACTTAATGTTAATGTTCCTTAAGTTCAGAAAAACCAGCTTTGCAACTGGTTTGCCAAATTACAGGTGATTATGTGACCAGGCAACTTGCAACCATTTACTGTGGAGTCCCAGCGGACAGATTGCCGGAGCTTGAACCATTCATACCCAGCCTCCACTAACAGTGTATATGTGTGTGTGTATCAACGTCTGGGCAAGTACTACAAATGTCCATCGATGTGTGCTCACTGTGCTGCCTCGGTCTTATTTTGCAGTAGAATTTGAAGTTACTTCTTCCAGCGGTTAAAATTTCGATAGATATGAACACACTGTTGTATGACATTGTTCCTCATTTTCAGGAGTATGCGATAGAATTCGGCCCTGAAGATGACGAAGCAACTGCTGTCGCTAAGAGTGTAATACAGTCTGGAGTTCTGGATGTTGTACCCGATGAAGACAGGTTAGTCTCGATGAAACGTCTCTTCCATGTTACTTTTTTTTTTTCCCGTCATGACTATTTAACATACCATGTGGGCGTGAAAGGGAGCTGGGGTTAAAACTGAGCGAAGAAAATGTCTAAACATCAGTACCGGAAAAAATGTTCATATCCTCTGAAGTGAATTTGATTTCCACAAATTGTTATAATGGTTTTGTACAAAAGAAAGGTTAATTTCCTTCAAGTGCCAAAATGTCCCTGCCGATACACAAATTTCCCTCCAAACACACATATTTTAGATGGTAGAGGCCTCCCTGCTTCCCAACTGATCAGCTTCCCATGCTGGTCATCCCTTTTGGTAAAATTCCAAAGCAACTTCGAAAACAAAATAGCTTAGTGCCGCCAGAAGAAGATACATGCAGTGATTGGTTCAAATTAAAGTTAAATTCTTACATTTAAAACTATGAGAGAATCATGGAGGGAATTGAGCTAAATCTGGTGATTAAGTAATGAACTAAATGGATTTTGGCAACTTGAGAACTATTCTCAAAGAAACAATCTTTTTTTTTTTTTTAAAGCTCTCTCCTTAATCTTACTGAAGGAAGGAACCCCATGAGGATTGCTTATATCATTGTGACTGATTAAGACAATAGGGAGAGAGAACTGCCAGAAAGCTATCAGATATGGTGGTCGTTCATTGCTCTCTCACTAAAAAGGATAAAAAATATCATCTACAGAAACCTACCTATTGTATTTCTTTCATGTTGTCTCTGTATTTGCTGCCCTCAGTAATGTCCCCGGGGATTCAACACCACCATTACGCATTGAGCCTGCTGATTATCAACACAGTACCAGCCAGGAACCACTCATCACCCCCGAATCCCCCGACGGCGATCTCCCGCGGGACGACGATCTCCCCTTGCCGCCTCCACCGGACTTCAGCCTGCCCCATGTGCCGGAGCAACCCTCTCGCAGGGCTCCCAGCCCTCCTCTGAGGGATTACAGTAACCACGGCACCCTCCCCGCAGACACCGTTCTACCGACCTATAAGGCCTACGATAATCCTGGCATGAACCTCTCCGATGAAGAAGAAGCAGCGCAGAATGCTACACCAGAAAATAAAGAGGAAAATGTAAGAAAACTATAGTTAAGATCAAAAATGCCGCAAATAATTTGTCCATAAATATGTTCAAATTTCAGTCCAGTATTACATCATGGCATGTGGCAACTACACAGACGTTTTGGCATCTTGTTTCTCTTTGTACTTTTTTTTAATTTTCTAACTTTCTTTTAATTGGCTTTTATTGGTGGTTGAAATCCTCTGATATTTTCACAGTTTACTGCTATGGTGTTATGTTACTCGTTTGCTGCCAAAATACATCGAAGAATTACAGAATTTTAAAAATGATAAGCGAAAGATCAAACATGCTTTCAGGATAATTAACCCATTCACCTTAACATGCAAAGCATTTGGCCAGGCAATGATTGTCAAAATCCCTGTATGTGATTGCAATGCCCTGGTTATCTCCTGAGCAGGGTTGTCACCAGACCATTTTGAGAGCCGGGTAATTTGTGATCGCCGTCCTGGGGGCGGGGTCTAAGGGAACCTACCCTTTGAAAATTTTTTGCGGGTTGGAGAGTGCTTAGATGTAAAATGGTGCGCTCTAGATTATAAATCATGAATTCGGTACTTTGGTTTCGACCAGTGCGGAAATGTTTAAGCTGAATTTGCCGTTTTGTGGTGAAAAAAGGATAATCACTCAGAATTCTAAAGAAATCTAACAATTTTATTTAGTTCAAGTACAAAATTTGTGCCGGGCGGTGATGCTGAAATTGACGGCGAGTGCCAGGCAGAGATTTTGAGAGCTGGGTAGCACCGCCCGGCACCACCCGGCGTGGTGACAACCCTGCTCCTGAACATTCTACAGGATTGTCTGTCAAAGACTGGTCTGTCACTTTGCTTGAAGCATTTTTCTTTTCACACATAAATGCTAAATCTGTCAACACATTTTTTTTTATCTATAAGCCTTTTTACAATCTCTGTGCTCGCAATGGTTTGTGGGATGCATGTAAAATGAATAAATCATGCCCTCCATACATAAGCATGAAAATACACAAACTCTTTGACAGATTATAACATCATTTTGTAGACAAAATAGGTGGTTTACATGCCCTTCAAGACTCGTAACCACAAGTGCGAACACTGTGCATTTGCAGCTTGTCTAAATGAGGGAATTAATGATTAAATCTCTAAAAACAAAGTTACCTTTACAGTATGTGTCGGTACGACAATGTGCTTATCATCCGATTTTGAGGATGTTCCCTTTCGATGTGCAGTCAAGATTGTGAAAAGGCTGTATCGTAACTTGCTCATAATCGTGTTTCTCAGCACCAACGCAAATTTCCGAGTAGGCGTCCTTGTAATTTCTAACAGCCATAATGTTTCTCTTACAAAACGGATACTTTAAAATGCTACTTTGCAATTTTTGTAATAATTTGCTTCATACAGCATCATTCAAGATCTCTGCAGTCATTTTCATGCAATTCATGCTGTTTCACTGAAGTCTTTTTTTCTTTATCTTCCTCTTCACAAAAATTTAATGATCTTCTTCCTCTTTGCTGGCAGCATTCTAACTTCTCATCTTGAAATTTTTCTCACTCGTCTCGAACAGGCTGCATCAAGGTTTGCAAATTTTTCCTCTTACTTTATTTTTCATGTTCTGATATTTATCGCCTGCTTCTTAAAACTTGTTTCCCTCAGTCATCTGATAAGTTCACTTGAAACTATGAACTTTAATGTTATTGGTCATCCCAAAATTCTTGTTGTCAAGTTTTAGTGGATTTCAAATTTATGACTTTTCAGACTTTTCTATATTGGATTCTTATGTCATTGAGTTTTAGCTCTGAAGCCCATCGGCAAGTATCATGGAGGGGTGATGATTGTGAATAGAACAGCCAGTAATTGTTAAAAATTAGCAATTTGAAAGATAATTGTGAACTAAATATAACTGAGCCTATGTCCAGTTTTGGATAGCAGAACGTCCTGTCTGAGTAGAGTCGTCCATTCGGTACATTAGGTTGTCCAGACAGTTTTGATATGAAGTCACTTCCTTTCGTTCAAATGTGATAAATCAAGGGCAGACGTCTCCTTAGAGCTATGAAGTCTTTCAATTTAAATGAATTGAAAAGAAAATGTTTGTAATCCACCCCTTTGCAATGTCATTGACAGGTGTTTAAAGGTTAGTGATTTTCATTACTATTAACTTTGCATTCCTGCCTTTGATTTCACATAGTTTGCTGAAGGCTTCTTCATTTTGTTCTTCATTTTGAACGACGAGACATTTGGCCTTGCATGGGCTCATATGTCATACCATAAGGCTCTTAATACTTTCCCTTTATCTATAGATTGCTTTGTTTTGAAAAAAAAGTAACATTTCACAGAGAAAAGGTACATGATGACTTTCCAGCCTGCTGCTTCATACTCAATCAAACAGATGAAAATGTTGCACGTTGCCAATTTCAGCTGCAAGTTTGAAAAGTGTCATACAAACTTGTTTAGATTGTACAACTTTTCAATGGAGAGTCAACTACTGCAGAAAGTAACTTCCTCAACAAAGATGGGGTTGCTGCTGTCCTAAAAGTATGGACTGTATCTGTTGAAAATCTCTCAGACATTGAACAATTGTTATTTTTTATTGAAGGTTGGTGATGAAGATGATGAGTTTACCAGGGTGCCAGTGAGCGGTACCTACGACCCCACTACACCACAACCGGGTCAGGTAGATACTGATGATCTACACGTGGCCCTCATCCGAATCAGCCAATCAGATGAAGATATCAGTAAGAACGCAAACCCCAACCCGATGTCGACATTCAAAGAGCCACTCGATGCAGCCACGAGGGAAAACTCCCCCAAAATAGAAAACAGCTACGTGCATGTCGTCACTCCAGCCCCTTTCCGTTTACATCGTGAAGCAGGAAACTCACAGTCGGGTGTGTTCTCCAGTCAGGATACTCCGGGTCAAGATTTCCAGACGACCGAAGGTTCAGATCACGAAGAACCACCAGAGGGTGCTTCGTCACTCAACGAATCGGAAGACGAAGTTCGCTCGACGAAATTTTGAAGCCGGCATCCCGGAACCATGCATTTATTTACTCTGAACATGTTAGTATATGGAGCATCATAATGACAGGTTATTCTTCTGGAGTCTAGCCCCCCCTTTATTGATCATACAGCAATTTGGCATCTGTGCAATCTGTATTGACAGATAACAATAATGTGAATTCAACCTAAAAATGTTTCTTGCTTTGAACGAGCAAACTTTTACTCATATCCGACTGCCATTGCCAACTGAAAGAAAAGAGAGAGAAACTGTAAAGATTTTATTTAAGTATATCAGTGCCATTTGTAAAAAAGTGCCTTCAGCACATGTTTACCATGTCGAGAAACTTTTCCACCAAAATATACAGTTTAGAATAGAGACAGTGAAAATTTGGTTTTGAGAGACTTCTTCAACCACGAGAAGATTCGTAAGCAGGAACCAAGATGTAGATCAGGGTACTGAACTTAAGTAATTGTTGAAAGTTTTAATATATATGTATCCAAAGGGGATGTGTGGTACAGAAAAATTTACATGATTACCTAAAATGCTTTAAAATCATGACAGCCAAAATTGAAGATTGGGTAAGTGTTCGCGAAGCCTTTGTATCTTCGTAGTCTATGACCTAGCCAGACAAATGAAGGAACACTATCAGCAATTGAGCTAAAATCTTGTACCTTCAAGTTTGTAGATCTGAGTAAGAGAAAATTGGACCTCCAATTCTGAAGATTTTCAGATAATTCCTTTCTACAAAATGCTGTAACTGTTTTACATAAAAACAGGAAATATTCATTTCAACATAGATATTAACAAGCAAAGATTTTATTTTTCTCTTCATTTTTTTTCTTTTGCTCATTTTAAAATTTGTCAATTATGTAGAATGTAAGTATTTAAAATAACGGCAGATATTGTTTTTACTTTCATTTGGGAATGACTGGAAAGTCGTTTGCAGTTTTTGGTTTCATTATGCCAGAAACGTTATGGTCCACACAACATCGAAACCACAACGCATTGTGGAATTTTTTCTGTCTCATTCATTATCGTTAATTTTTTATTGACTTAATGATATCACTGAAATGATAATAGTTAAAAACCTAACAAGGTATATGCAAACATGAGGCTGTGAAAGTTGACTTTTGCCTTTCTTGCTTTCAACATGTTAAGCTTGTCCACAACAGGGTCACAATTAACTAACATTATCGTTTTAAGATTTATGTCGTGAAAATTCAAAATAGTCTATAGATCAAATATTTATACCAATTACTTTTATATTAAAACTTTTTAAGGAGGATATTTTTCAGGGGCGTATCTCTCTTCCTCTGAGAATAGATTTTTTTGATGAATTGTTCAGTGAACTCTTCAAATTAAGTATTTTTTACTTCACTTTTTGGTCATATATGGCCCAAAACCAAGCAGCAGAAATGTCAGACCAAGTGTTTTTACTTTGGATATATAAGTATTGTAAATATTTACTTTCTCTGACCACACATACTTTGAATTTATTCAATAACCAGATTTATTGCAATTCGTACCGCATGTACTAATTATTCATTGAGCCATTGTCATATTAGTGCTCATATCATGTGCAACTAGGACTTATTTGAGCCATTGGGTGGTATGAGTTGTCTTCTAGTGAGTAATTTATCTTAATTGTCAACTTTTAAGGTGAAGATTTTCTTCTGCAGGTGGTAAAGTTTTCTCATTTCTGGAAAAAGTGTGAAACCTCTGCTTAAATTACTGTAAACTACACTGTGGTGTACACACCAGAGCTATTGTTCACCTTTTACACCCTAAGTTCAGCAACTCATACATGTTTCAAAACTCCCTTTGAACTTGATATTAAATCCTCAATTGTTTTATTTCAATTTTTCACTTTCAAAAGTATTACTTGTTTGTGTAATAAGCAGGTCATGTTGCAATAGTCCACTCTCAAGGTTTGAGACTTAAGTTCACATCCATGTTTTGGAAGTGTTTACTTCGCAAAATTAAAAGTGTTTTGTGCAATTATCCTAGTGCAATTTTTCATATTTGTTTCTCATTTTGTAATCGAATTTCAACACTACTGCCAAATATTATGCAAAACTACAAACAGTTTGTGAGGAAGTTTGCAAACAGGTGAAAAAAAGGTAGTACTTGTACAGTATCTCAAAAGAAAGAAAATTTATCATGACCAGCAATGTGCCTTAATTAATTGCAGATGGTTGGTATGAGTGACAGAGTAATATTAAATCGGAGGGGAAGGGGGAGGTGATTAACAGGAGTGGAAGGGGTCTCCACCTTCACTGCATTGGAAAAATCCCCTCTAAACATCGTCGAAAAGTGAACAGACCGGCAATTTCACTCTGACAGGGAAAATAATAACTGAATACTTTTTGGCTGTTTTGTTAAATTTTAATGCCAACAATTATCTGCAACTGTTGATGGTAAAGAGGTCACCAATTCGTAATAATTCTCAGCTGCATCAGTGGCTACACCGGTACAGTGACTGGAAAAGTAGCAATATGTTTTATGAAAGTACTTTTATGAAAGGACAACAGATGGAAGATGAAAATAAAAATGTTCATGACGGCATTCCAATTCTGGAACCAACACAAACTTGAAATATATCTATCAACCCAAATTTTGCCATATATTTCTATATATTTTAACTCTAATACTGAAGTAGAAGAATGTGGTACTATTATCTGTACGCTTATCATCCTAACTCATTCGAGTGTGATATCAACAATCTGGGGCTGCTGGAAAGCTCTGAACTGAAATGCGGAGTGACTTTCATGTTTAAAATTTATCGTCCTCATTATAAATACGTCCTGCTGGTTTTACTTCTTGGCCACAAATGTTTCACTTGTCTCACTGCAAGTAACCTTTGTCTTTTCATTGTAGAGATAACAAATTTTGAAGAATAAATTATTGAAATAAAAATTTGTCTGCTGTTTCAATCTTTTCCTTCTTTATCTTGCATTTATTCAAAATATACCTTAGAAAACGCTGATCATGATGAGTCGAAGCTGCAAAAAAATTCCTGTTTTTTTTTTTTTTTTGATAAATTAGTCAGAAAACATTCCCCTCTCGATCACTCTGTTTTGCCCATGGGCATGACAACTCAGATCATAATCCCTTGCCGTTATACGCAAATTAGACTTTGCAAAGCCTTTCTCGGCGAATGAATTCCCCTCCCTTTGATACATTCCTCTCCCTTTGAGATGCAGCCTACTTACACTAACTGAGGATACATACTAATCTCGTAATCGCATTTCCCTGTGATCGCGGTCCGCCGGAAAGACCATGGACACTCGATATAATTATGTACACATGAATGGTCATGTTTGTTGTTACAGTTAATACATAGTAAAAATACTACGCGTTGGTCTTAGAATAGCAGCAATCGAACAATGAGAGAAAATAATTGTATCTAGGCTAACTTTCACCCTATCACCAGATTTGCCTACAGCCGAAATAGGATACCACTAAGAGCAGTGGCGGCACCAGAATGTCAGACTTGGGGGGGCAAACTGAGGGCAGAGGAAAATGTTTGGGGGCAAAAGACGTTCTCGCGCAGTGCGTAACCGAGCTCAAGGCCGTGTGGGGGGTCCAGGGGTCCACCTTAGGGCCCCTGGTGGGATCTAGGAGAATAGCCCCGGTGGGGGTCCAGGGGGCGAAGCCCCGGAAGCTCTGAGGTTTTAGCATATCTCTGGGTGGAAAATTAAGTCCCAAGAGAGGTATATTATTTATTTTTATATTATTTATTTTTTCGGTTGACCGTACTCCAAGGTTCCCAACTTTTTTCTTTGGGAGTACCATTTCACATTTACGCAGTGCCACTGAGTACACACACACACACACACATATGCTTCCATTCCAGTCACTTCATTCTATAAAAATGTGCAGTACTTACCAATATTCTTTGACAGTTCATTCTCACTTGTACAGTAAGCATAACGGAACATAAATGTTCCTTTGCGCAGCAGTTTCACGCGCCATTGAAAGACGCAGCTCTATACATGAAGGCCTATTGGACTGAGGAATGTGGAATCCTCTATTTTTGGAGGGGATTTAACTTCAGTGAAAATAACTGTGGTCATTGTACAGGTAATTAAATAGGCCTACAGTTTATTTCACTATATGATTTACTTTCTACTAGTAATGAAAAGTGAAGCCTACTATTAACACATTTATTATGATGCAGCCAACCACATTCCTATATTTAGGAAAACAACGGCATTCCTATATTTAGGAAAACAACCACCTACCCGCCCTTCCCTTATGCTGGATGGTAAACATTCCAGAGAAAATTGGTCTGACCAGGCTGGCCTGCTGTTGAAGTGGCTACGGGCATGATATGTAAACTGGCAGCCTGTGTAACATAAATTAGGCATTTATCATGGTTCCCTGGAAGCTGTTCTTATTCAGTCCAATGCCAATACATAGTTTTGTGATTAAATTAATTTTGGATGAGCACAAGATCTGATTGGGAAGGTTGAGGGCAACTGGGGGGGGGGGCAACAGGGGGAAGGCAACAATCTGGAGTGGCAAATGCCCCCTCATGTCTTCCCCCTCCCCCCGTAGTGTCGCCACTGACTAAGAGAGACCCAGAACAGTTGAAGAGTTACCATGATATTTACGAAACTAATCAGTCATAAGTCCTTTCCCCATCATCACTACCATCATTTCTCACAATGGCCGTGATTGGCTTCTACCGAATTTGGTAGCAAAAAACAATGGTTTTAGTTAAAATTTGTGTGCATAATTAAAACGAGTGTCCAGAGTCTGAGAGGGCAGCGACCAGTGAGGGGAGTAAACACTCTTTCGGAAGAGCAGTTCCTTCAGAGGTGCAGGCAGAACAAAGATTACCCAAGCAGACTCTGCAGAGTCTACACAGCTCAAGAGGACCGAGCCATTTCATGTCTTATCAACCAAGCTATCATTTGCTATCTAAGTGGGATAGAATCAATGTGAGTTGATAGAAATGACTTAAGGTGATGAGGTTGGTAACAAGATGTACCACACTTATCCTTGGTCTTAGTGTGGTGTGACAATCAGTGTTTTCGCAGCTCCAATTCAGCATGAGTGGGTTCTCAAAATGATTAACATATTATGTGTTCCTCATCTGTGACATATCTGTTTAATATTGCACTAACCATAAGCTACTGAGCATCAACAAAAAAAAAAAAAAAAAATCAGCAAGATTTAGCACTCTATCACTCAGTCTTTATGGCTATTTATCCTGATGAAACCATCTACAACTGTGCACGTGTCAAGCGTATTTCCACTGCCCAAAGTATCAAGCACTGAACACTACTTGTTGACTTTATAATTGTTCTTTATCTGTGAAGTTACTTTATCAATGAAGACAAAACTTACAGTATTTTCCTCACTTACACATGATCTTGGTAAAGCCACCGAGGAAGACGTAGCTTTCAAGTTTTGTAATATGTAGCCTCCTCTTCCTTTGCATGGCACATGGTCAGAATAATCAATTTACATGAGATTCATGCTTAATGTTAGCAAGACTGGACTGAAACAAAACTATCAGTGAAATGGGTTCTGTATGAAAAAAATATCTTCAAAATTTCAAAGAAATTGGACATCCGGAAGAGACACATTTGTCAGTACGTTTGTGGGGTTTCCCTCCTGACAAACTGACATTTACAAGGATATTGCTAGTATGTAGCAGGTTGTTTTACGTAAACATCACTGGACCATTTTCAAGTGCTTGAAAGTCCTTGAATTTGTTCTTTATCATGACATGTCCTAGAAAGGTCCTCAAAAATGGTTAATTGCATATTCATCCTACACCATTACAATGCAATTTTTTACATGTGATAAAAAAAAATGCCAAAATCATCACCTAAAGATAAGTTAGGAATTTTAAAGGGTGATGATGGCTGGAACATAAATTTCTGCAGCCTGGAAAATTTTCCATCAATATATGTATGAACCCTGTCGTTACCAACTTTACACTGTTCACTTTATGACACCATTTACAAGGACATTCAAACTACTTTCATGAGATAAAACATCTGAGTTTTTATGTTTTGTATTTGTCCATTGTCACTACAACTTGAAATTTCTCGTTGTGCCATCACAGCTGACCTGTCACCATACCTGAGCGATTAGGGGTTGATTATTAAGACCGGCTAAGAGATTTTTGGCTGCTAGGACGGCCATTGCTGTTCTGGATTTCACCGTAGCACTTCCGATGTGTGGTAAAACAACTGCAGAGAAAACCAGAACAATGTGTGAATTAGACTTATTACCATTAATTGATGAATTTACTGAATATTGATCATTCAGATCACATCCTGCAGATTGAATTTTGTATAAATGCAAACATATGAAGAAGGCAGACTTGGTTAAAACTTCAAAATAATTTGAGGGTTTATACTTTTGTTTTCCCTCTGCAGCATTGTACAATATAGCCTGCAAATCATACCTGGGTCATAACCAGACTTTGGTAACCTTACTGATCCATACATGTCTAACCATCATCGATCAAATTCTCTTTCAGTAGTAAATGTAATTCAATCATTCCATCAAGTAAGCCAGGAAAGATATCGCAATGGGAACCGTTCTTTGCCCCACATGGCTCTGACTTATTAACTACTACTAACATACCCCAAAAGCTGAGTGGGTATTGTTCATCTTGAGGGTCAGACCAGGTGAGAGTTTCTTATGTTTTATTTGTGCTGATTTTCTCCCCTAAAGTTTATATAGAAAGAGTAGTGACCGGGGATGGCAGGTTGAGAAGTCTGATAATTCATGAGATTTTCACAACAGAAAACTCTTGGAAACAACTACAAAAGTCAATGACAAAAGATCATTCTGTTGGGCAAAATACAGCAAGAGATTGCCTTAGTTTGGATATTAAAGATTGTCATCTTTTGAGTAAAGTTCAAAGGAACAGTTGCAAACTCAACAAAAACAACCTCGAAAGCCAAACAGAACGACAAAAATCAATGGGCCACATGGATGCAGTTTTGTACGTACCACAGTTTGGCAGTGTTAGAAGGGGGTCATCTGTTGGTAAGGGTTCTGGTGTCGTTACGTCTAGCCCTGCTGCTGCTATCTCTCCATCGACGAGCGCCGAATATAAATCATCTTGTTTGACTACATCACCCCTGAGAAGAAATGAAATTATCGCTGTCAAAAAGAAAGAGGCAGTACAAATGTCTCACAGTTTGGTAATAGATAAGTAGTGGTTTTAAGGCAGGAGCCATGCTGCTAGAATAGGCTCATTTAGCCAAAGGTCCTGCATGGGAACGCGGGGAAAAAATGTCAGGTGAAAGCTGTCCGCGTCTTACCATTATCTGTTTCATCCATTGTACAATAAACAAACCATGAAGTGCATTATGCATGTAGTAGAGTGTCGTGTTTTAGTGCTGGGCTTGGCTTGTACATATCAAATTCTGTTTTTAAACTACACATGTGTGACGATCTCCATAAAACATGAATGTCCCACTAAAAACTATAGTTAAAATCAAGCTATCCAATTCAAGTCATCTCAGATACAGACTCCTCCACCAAGTTTTGTTCTCCCAACTTTGTCCAGGGTTTGTACATTTTTCTGAGGATGAAAATCAAGCACTTTTCAAGGTAGAACTTTTAGGACAATCATACAGCTTAAAAACACTTGGAAAATGTATAATTCTTACACTCACTTGAGGTTGGCAGGGAATAAAACATTTTAATCTGGTCAAAAGATATGTTGTATAGCAATTAGGTGAACATGTTTAGTTATATTTGAAACCACTGAAATTCAAGAATGTTTCAAGGACTTGGACACAAAGGACAAAATAAAAGCACTTCAAGCAACTGAAGTCCCTGAAAATGACAGATTTAAATTCAAGCACTTGCAAGGTTTTCAATGCCCTGTATGAGTACTGTATGACAGTACATACAACATGCAACTAAATATAATGTGTACTAAAGCAATCTTAAAGTGACCTACCTGCTACTGTTTATGATTATCGCTGATTTCTTCATCCTTTTGAAGGCTCGAGTATTGAATAAATGTCTTGTTTCATTTGTCAAAGAACAGCAAACAATCACAAAGTCAGATTCTTCTAGGAGTTTCTCAAATGAGACTATGGGGAAAGGGAGATACCAATTAAAACAACAGTATCATGACAAAGTACTACAAAGACAATGCAAGACATTACTACACAAGAATTATGCAAAGTGGCTAGTCGTTTGTTGTCCAGAAACAAGTGAATTTAATAGCCACATAATACCTAAATGTGATACCATACCAGAGGAAGAGAAGGTCAAAATTAAATATAGGCCACAAAACACGGCTTATTCATCAACTCAAGACTGCCCATTCAAAGAGCCTCATTGATTACTTTGTGACCAGCTTTGAGGAAATTGTTGCGTGCCAATGCCAATTAGATTTATTATGCATGCATCCATCGTAACTAAAAAAGTGAGAATTTGTAGTTGTTTATGAAGAGGGGTTGCCTATTGTTATCACTTTACTTTAATAGCATCAGCCTGTGTCTGGTCACAGGCTGATACAGTACTATTAAAGGATTTTGGTCTAGCTTCAGTTGTGTGTCAGATGTTCAGAATCTCTCAGTTTGACCATTAAACATCAGCCTATGAGACATTAAATAATCAGCCATGATTTCTATGCCTACAAGCATAGGGGTACTATTGCTATCAGTTGTTTTGCCTCTCCATACAGCAGTCACAGATGTAAAGCCTTGATCATTTATCTTTAAAGCTAAAATCAGTGTTCACTTTAAAAGTTATTGTCAGCAAAATATTTTATCACTATGAAATCTGTGTAATGCTGAAAGGTATCATAGATTCACAAAATATGCAACAAGTCACCGGTAACCTTAAAACAGACTTTTCAACATGTGAGAAATGTTAGGCGTGTTAACAAGGTCCTGGAGAGTGGGCCCTGGGGAGGAGATATTCCGCCTTAGAAAACCTTGAGTGCATGTCTATGTATTCTGCAACTCAGCTTATTGCAACATCACTTCACCATTGTTATATGTTACCCACCTTATCTGTCATTAAGTGAATTGTGCATTGCCATTTGGCTGTATTCACCTGAAGGCATTGCCAATTTAGCCATGAAATGATGCTGTAATGTTTGTTGTTTTAAAGATCTTAATGTAAATGGCCCTTCTTGAGGTGAGCAACTCCAGTTGAGGCTATTACGAAAGTGATAAATATTGAACAGCATGTGAGAGGCACGAAATGCATGCGATGCCCACGTGAAATGGGTGTGTATTGTAAAGTCTGCTCTGAAACTTGAAAACTGACGAAATGGACCTACCTGCTGTGTGAGATATGATTGCCTATGTGTACCAGTTCAATATAGCAGAGTTATGGTGACCAGGTCTCCTGTAAAAGGAGATTCATGGAGATATTTAACCGCAATTGTTTCGAACAAGACAAATGGCAAAATTTAATTTTTGCAAAGAAGAATACCGCAGATGCTGCCCCTCCAAGAAATGCTTTCAAGGCAACCACCTGTTAATGCATAAATATCCATATAGTCATGTAGATTACTTACCAAACTCTGCTCCAAGCTTTGCAGCTGGGCCCTCCTTTGGCCTTCTACCACTGTATATCAATTTTGAAACTCCAAAGGGAAGCAACCGTTGACCAACGGCGACCCCAATTCTGCCGAGTCCAACGATGCCGACGGTGCTGCCCGACAGTCCAGACCCACACATCCAAAGTGGAACCCATGATCCCCAACCACCACTACAAACAAAAACAAAACAAAAAATACAGAAAAGTGTAAGATAAACCCCACAAAAAGGTATCTAAATAAAACCTGATTTGCTAAGAGTTGTAGGCATTTTTGGAAAAACAGCGACAGATAATGTTATCCGCTCTCAAATTTAATTTACCCCATATCTTTCGGTTAACTTTATTCAAAGAAGTTTATATTAAACTTCTAAGCTTTGGATAAGTGCATTTTTGACTTACACATGTGAGCACAAGCAGGTTTACCTTTATCGAAGAGGACTTCGCAGAAATTTACCACAAATACCTCAACAAAGTGAGAGCGATTTATCAGGAAAACCTGGATATTTGGTTTTTCATATTTTTAACAAGAAATATCAACAATAGCTTGACTGTTCATCTCAGTGTTTCTTTGACTGTCATGCAAATATCAACAACATGGCAGCCGATAACCAAAGAAGATGTTGATACATTACTTAACCAGAATGCAAGAATTGGTGTTACCACCAGTCACCCAGGGACCTGCCCTGCCCCATTCATTCATAACATTGGTAGCACTGATGTTAATTTAATGAAACTGTGAATTGGTAGGTGTCAGATTTGATTTTGAGTAAATATAAAATTATCAATTCACTGCATGCTCCATATGATGTACAGCATGCACCATATATTACACCAGAAAGTCCCCTCCACAATGACTGTGAGGTGAAAGTACTGTCAGAAATGCCGATTATGTAAATGATAGGTCTCATGGGATCAAATCAGAAATTGCCAGGTGCCTACTTTAGGAACTGCTCAAAACACTAGCAAGAAGACATTGTATGTTTGTTATGATGATCACAAATGACAATGAAGTTTTGACAAACACTACAATGACCCAAAAACTTACTGAAATGTGAAGTTCATTTAAGGTTCACCAATTGAAGTATTAAGATTAAAAGGTTGTGATGATATGATGTATTTCGGCCACTATTAAAATATCATTCAACCTCCACCAAAGCAGCATGGTGTATATTCACACAATGTTTGCAAGTTTGTCCATTCTGAGGTATTTCTCACGATGTCTCGAGACACGACGTTCCCGGGTACTTTCTCTCAGGACAATTGCCCCGCATACAATTTTCGACGGACAACTCCCACCGAGAGAACTTCCCCTTGAAACGATCTCCACCTGGACAGTTCCTGACTGAGACAATTCCCCCTCGGACAATTCCCACCCGCCCTAAAATAAACCCTAACCCTTAAGGTGAAGGAATCGTTCGGGGGCAGTCGTCTGAGGGGGAATTAACCCGATCGGAAAATTGTCCGGTCGTGCTAGAAACTGATGTACATTGACTCAAAATGTGACACGACCCTACACTAAAGCCAAAGTGGTTTCCTACTCAACGTGATGCACCTTCATACTGAATATGATATCAGATGAAGGTTCTGGGTGGTGAGATACCATGTTTTTTTTTCTATGACTGTTGACCTCAAATGACCTTTGATCTATACCCCAATACATCTATACCCTATACATTTTTCCTAAATTTGGTACACCTTCAAACTAGATGTAATAATCAGTTGAAGTTTTCCATGATATAGAGAAAACATGTATAAAGGGATTTTGTATATTTTTGTCCCTATTGACCTCAAATGACCCTTGACCTACACCAAAATGTGAGATTTCTATGTTATCAATGTGGTTAACCGATCTTTCAAAGATGAGACTGGTCCAAGTTCTCCTTTCCAGGATATGGGAGCGTACAAGGGTTATTTTTTCAATTCAAATCATGATATAAATCAGTGATTTCCATAAAAAAAAAAACAATGATATAAATCAAGTAAATCAATAAAAATTTGGATTTTAATCATAATTTTATAAATCGGTTTGTTTCCAGTCAAACAAATAATCCTGAAAAATACACATACAGGGTTCCCACACAATTTGAAAAACAGATCTCAAGGACTCTTCAAGGAAAAAGAGCCTTTATTCGAGGTTTATCTTAAGCATGCTTTTAGTATGAAATAGTAATACAGTATGTTATACTGTCAATACCCCACTAAGGATATTAATAACATTACATGATGAAAGAAACATTCAAATTGTCACACCAATGAAGACCAATCAGTGTTTATTCCATACACTATTGAATGTACGACTCATTACAAATGTTGTTATATTAGATTTGCACTAAAATTTGGTTTGGCAAAATCCTTCAAAGTAATGTAAAGTTCTGATCTGAGCCTGCATTGATTATTTGAACATGTTTTCCTTAACAATCTAGTCAATTAACCCCACATTAACTGACTGCCATGTCAAACTCCAAGCAGACTTTTATAAACAACAACAAATTTAAAATTTTACATTATTATAATTTAAATTGTGAAATTTGTTGTTGTCTATTGAAGGCTGGTTGGTGAGTGGCATGGTACAATATCAGCTAAACCAGTACAAAGTTTTAATCTTCACCCAAACTTAGAAATAATGAGACATTAATACGTTTTGGGCACCAGATACTACATTATGACAGAAATTTAAATCAATTGGCTGAATCTGCTGTAGTTTCTGGAAATCTATTGGTGAGATACTGTAGGCCTAACAGCCACTTCAAATTTAATGTAAACCTTAACCTAACTTACAAATAATGAAATATTAATAAGGTTTGGGTGTCAGGTAGTGACAAAAGTTTGCCTAACTGCTGGAGTTGTCAAGGACCTTTCAAGGACATTTTCTAGTTCAAGGACTTTTTGGAAAATACCCAAATTTAAGGGAATTTCCAGGGCTTTCAAGGACTACTATATTTTTCAAGGATTTCCAGGACTTTCAAGGACCTGTGGGAACCCTGACATATACTGTGCATGTACAGTGAAGATGAATACAAACAAAACCATTTCAACCAGACACGTTGACAGAATGTGAAATCGTCGATAGACATTTACACATTCTTTTTAATTATCATGAATTACGTCGCGTGTAAAGTTTCTGACACAAATTTTAGAGTTTACCTCTTCACTTCTTCTGCAGCTTCTAAGAGTCTTCTAGATGTCGCTAATAGCAAAGCTACTGTGAGTTCTGCTGTGGCATCTGTCAGAACATCTGGTGTAAACCCGACTGGAATGTTTCTTAAGAATGAGAAGAAAAAGTTCTACGATTCTACTTCGGGATCAAAAGATGACTTCAACTGAAAGAGGCCAAAGCAAAATGGTATCACAGGGATACAGGTGCTAATTGCATTCATAGATACAGTCCTCAAGGTCTTGAGAATGGCTTCCAATCAATTTTACATTCCCAGCTGTGGTACGGACATAAAACAGACCATTCAGAATAGTCAGAATAGTAATACATCAAAATATTGTGGATGTACACCATCAATTTAAAACGCGCTGTGACAGCATGTGTCAGGATTTCGATACTCTTTACATCGAGCACCCCTGCATAGCAAATGCTGTGATCCAGTACCACAGTGTCCACTTGGTTACTGATGAACTGCATTGTTTTATACTTTGTGTGATTGCGTAATAAGCACTTTGTAGGGTTATTGTTTGGCAGGTTGGGAGTAGTGTTGTAGGTAAACTTAATCCACTGAGACACATATTTTGGGTGTGGGGTTGAGGAATTCAAAATTGATTATTATGTGAGAGGAATTATCTCACCCTGATGATCCCGTTGCAGTGTAAGCTGGTTTACACCACAAGATCTCTCTCTGATCGTGTATCAATAGCATGCAGGGCAGAGGGCAGTGTAATTAAAGCCGCCATAGAGTGCAAGAGTTCTTTGTTTCAAGGAAAAGGCTTAGAAGTGTCAGATTGGGTTATAATGCTGATTTTTTGTAGGGAAAGGTCGAGGATTAGTCATCGGCTGTAATTGATGGAAAAGATTGGGGATATATGGGTAACTAGTCATTTTTGTGAGGTACCAGTGGGTCATAAGAGTTGTCTGTATTGGGACGCTGTTAGGCTCCGCATGAAGGTGGAACTGTTGGAGGTATACATAGTAGCTTAGGCTAAGTATAGTGTTGGTCACTGTCGTTAGGCTAACATTTACGTGTGAGAAGGGAATGTTACATACATTGTCTCCTGTTCTATTGTTTGCAGGTGTTCCTGTGGTATTTTTCTTCTTGTTTTTCTTTCTTGCTTTTCCTCAGCTTTCCTCTGCTGTTTTTCTTGTTTTTACCTTGGTCCCTTTCCAACTTGTGCTTAATTTGCCAATTGATTGGCCAGAGGCTTTACCGATTTGATAAGTAATAATCAGAGAAATCAGTTAAAGACTTTTGTCGGGTCTCTTCTTTTGGTTTTGTCTGTGAGGGTCCATTTGGTTAATTCCAATAAATAACTGGGTCCAGTGGTCGTACTGGCTCAGGACTTAACGAATGCATAAAATGTAACATGATTTCTCACTTTGAAGTCCCACAGTGAGCACATTAGTGAAGCTTTATGAACCTTTCTTAACCTTCGACACCACAGCCTGTGCTGGTGGAAACAGACAACACAATCCCTAAAATAGCTGCTATGCTATCCGCTATTGTCACACACGTGAGATTATTCTGACACAGTCAATCACTGTATAAACAGTGTTTACACCGAGTGCAAAATTCAGACTGTGGAATCTTTGAATGTCCATAGTCAGTCAGGTACCTAGGTCACCCATAAATATAATTTATGTTAGGTGTCAAATCCATTGTGGAGTCAAATATGACATTTTGCAGTGCATGTTAATATAAAAGCATGTCTCTCAATGCATACCGGGGAATGACAATGAAGTCGTTCTCATTTAGATATATTCTGAATTTTGTCACATGTACTCTGCATTGGTGAAACTGGATCCAGATAGCAAGTTTAGAGCCAGGTGCTGACATTCTCTGTCGGGGGTGCAGGTACCTGATATGAACGCTAATCGGTGCAGGTAAAATGATTAGTGATCCGGACCTAATTAGGAAGACTCCACACCTCTCAGATCATGTAATATTTTCTACCATTATTTCCTGCTGTTATCATCACCATTTTTGGACGGCAGACACTGCAAACTTTCAACGTTTATTCAACACGTAATTCAAAGCCTAGCCCTAACCATCCGTCATTATATTCCTCTGCCTGTTACTGATTGTTCTCAGGCTTATGTGAAGCATTCTTTTACTCAAAACATTTTGCATCAAACATGTCAGTGTTTTGGTCCTTTGTGAAACTTCTAGATCTGTTTAAGTGCTGTGGCCTTGGAATACCACCAAGTCCCTGCCAGATGACCAGAGCTATTATCAGTGTAATTTTTAAGTACCAACCTTTAGTCATTCAGTCAATTAAATTGCTAAACCTAAACATGTCTCATAAACACTTGAAATCTCACGCAATATGTGCACATGTAAATGGAAAGTAGTCTTCAAGGGAAATTACACCTATTCAACGAAGGCTTCAAGCAATGCTCCCGTGTCAATCATTGTCTACTTGTTTACACATTTACTCGCAGGTCTGTCAACATTCTGTGATAATTATTCCTTCAACGTGGAGATTACGTCTAGTCACTTGTCTCCACCTACTGGTGTCAGCTCAAGAGGTAATATGACTGAGGTCCTCTGGGAAGATTATTGAAATAAAATATAAAAATGGCAGTTCATGTTCTCTCAAAAATGAAGTATTCACCTTCTCTGGCATTCCTTGACATCGATGTGATTAAAGCCGACAGACATCGTACTGACGACCTTCAAACCTGGACCTGTTAGGTGGAAGAAATTAAAGGGTACCATTAACATTGCGCATGACACAAAAAAGCCGAAGATTTCAAATGTTTCATCAATTGGACACAAGATAAAACATGGATTATGCTTAGATTTACGATGGTAACTCCTTCAGATCTGGAGCTTCACTGTAAAAGAGAATGAAGGGTACTACTAGAAGTATGCACACTTTATTTAGCAGACTTCAAATGCTAATTACTTGGGCATAAAGAAAAAAAACAGATTCTGCAGAGTATTTCTGTGAGGAAGTAGTGCGAAATAAAGTTCATCCATTAATTGTTTCCACAGGGACAAGTTCACAAAATACCCCTCTCTGGTCTTTCACAAATTCTGCAAGGCTAATATATTGCCCTCATTGAACAGAGATTTAGTGATACACACTCTAAGTACTTTATTGAGGTGACAACCAGTAACTGTACGGCACCTTCCTGTTGCTGGATGTGAATGGCCATTATCACCAAATTAGCCCACTGCACACAATGCAACACAAGCAGAAAGCCTGATTAACCTAAAAGGTAACCACAATTCATCTGATAAACCCTCAAAAAAAAAATTAAATCCTTACCAGCAGCATCCAACACTGATTTATCTATATTGTCAGTTAAAAGACAATAGAGTCCTTGAACGCCAACAACATTCTTCAGCAGTTCATCACGAGGAACAGGTGAATCTGAATCCCATTGTTTGACGGTACATCTGAAAGAGAGGAGAACTGTCTCAAACTAGCATTCAGCAGAGAGCGTTAAAGGCGTATTTTACTGACAGTCGACGACAGGGCTCTTAAATGAGAGAGAATGTTCCTTCCACTGCAGGAATGTCAAACCCAATGCCAATAGCTTGTTCCTGACTCCGAGATATCGCTGTCTGAAAAAAAAGGGTTCTCTGGTCTAGAAAAATTTCCAGTTGCCTCAAGATTATTACCAAAATGTCCTGTAACAGTGGCAAATTATTGGAATACAGTAAAGTCTTTCTTTTTTCTTGAAAACTGATGTCCTCATTCAACAATGAAATTTAACACCAGTGAAAGTGAAGATAGGGTACACTGTAGATTTACTTTAAAGGAGCATAGGTACTTGTGAAATACTGTACATTTTACATAACAGTTTGCACTTTCTTTCTCAAAATCATGCAGAAGCATGCCCATTTTAACAAATTTTTCTGCTAATGACAATATTCTGTTAGAAAGTGCATTGAGAGAGAGAAAATAAACAAACCTTTATTTTTTAATTTTTCTTATGTTGATGCCCGCCAGATAATATTCATGAACTATATGTCTTTTATGCCTCCCCCCAGCTTGAACATGGAATATTGTTTGGTCAAAATTTATCAATGTTTATCTGCACTTTGCAGGCAGACATTGATGTTCTTCAACCAAAAACATTCCTGCTACAAAGCTAGAAAGAGACCTAACAGACATACTCATGAATATTATCTTGCTGGCATCAACATAAAAAAAATTAGAAATTATTATTTTTTTTCTCTCTACTGTGGCCCTTTCCAACAGAATTTGTCATTGGCAGATCATTTTTACCACATTTCTGTCAAATAATATGCTTCTACTTCATTTGGATACAGAAAGTGCAAAAAGTTGTGTAAGATGTATGTCACAAGTTCCTATGCTGTTTAAAAATATTGTGGCAATTAATTAAGGTTGCATCACTGAAACTATTGCAATGTTTCTCTTAAGACAGTCACAATCATAAAGAAATACAAAAGACATTTATCCAGTTGTGCCTGAGTGACATCACAAGTTTGCAATTATGCAATGTACCATTTTCAAATAAGTACTTCTTTAAAGATTTGTAACTTCCGAACCAAAAATGCTACTAAGGTACATGGTTTTTACCAATAAAGAGAGAAAAATATTCCTCATTTTTATGAAATATCAATTTCCTTCAGGAGAAAAATCCCTTGAAAGCAAAGCAATTTTTTCATGTTGCTCTGATGGAGCTGGTTATGTTTAGTTGCAAGACTCAAAACAAAATCCTTAAATTACGGTCGAACACTCGACAACACAGCTGCAAATGACTTAAGACATTGGACACAGAAGAGCAACATGCACATAGTACAGTCGGCCTCACCAACATGTTTACAGTTGTGACACTATGATAACTGACCACCAATGGACAAAACACCCAATTGAAATTGTGCAAAGCAGGAAAAATCCTGATTTTTTTTTATGAGGGGTGCACTAGATTTATTCATTGTAGGAGAGTGTCATGTAAGGGGCTCTGAAGGATCATAGAAAAGCGGTGCTCTCGGTATGTTTCACAAAATGTCTGTTACACGTGATAAAAGGGAGCAACAGCGAGATGTCTGCAAAAAATAAAAAGGCACGGACCCATGGTGCATCAGGGTGCATTTGGTAAGTGTTGGTTGAATCAACTATCAGACACTGTACGGTCCATCTTAGCAGTTCACGTGGAAATTCTGGTCTTACACAAAAAACTTCTGGGAGGGGAAAGGGGGAGCAGGGATGGTGAATTGCAGTTGCAACTGCTCTAAAACTGTCGATGGTGGAAAGACATTAATTAGACACAAACTGCAAAAGATCTGCTGGCTTAATCGTATCAAAGCTTGAGTGGCTGAATTAAAGATAAAGTGTGATGAACATGCAGTCACCTGAGAAAAAAAAAGATAAAAAGGGTTTAGATAGTCAGGTGGACCCATAGTCTACTGATTTTTGTTGAGCAGTATTCACTTTCAAAGTTAGCTCCACTGAATGTTAAATTGTTGAATTTGGCACTGTGATCTAAACCACAAAAAATGGGAAGAATATAGGCAATTATGTTCAATCATCATATGTAGCTGTTAGTATTGTTAATTCTTTACAATCTAGTTGCAAGCTCACTATTGTTAAGATGGTGTAAACGTGTACCTAAAGTAAAAAATGTCAGAAATATGTAAGTCACAATCTTTAAATGAATTCAAATGGTCCGAAGCCTATCTTCACAGGACGTTCCTGAGATGAGAATTTTTAATTTCAATAGGTATAGATTACACAATAGTTTGTAATGTCATTATTGTCATACTTCAAATTATTTTCTTTGCTTTTCTTTCTTTCGTCAAAAGCCACGGTACTTTGTCACAAAATGTGGTCACTGTTTCCCTGTCAAAATATGACTCCAAAAACCATCACCACACAACACGCTATGCAAGAAAACATGTAACTTTTCTGAGCAGATGAATTTTAAATTCAAAAGGAAACAGATGCAGGTACTCTCACTTGTACAAAAAGGACATCATAAATATTATGTGATATATATTATATACCATCTGAAATTGAGTGAATTTGTGTCTTTCAACAGTTTCTAAATCTGCAATGGAAGAAGCTACATCTATGGTGTTGGATGAATGGAATTTACTTTCTAACCTCAGAAATAGATTTTCTTGTAATTCCACACTTTAGATAGGGCCTACATTTTAAACAGTCAAAAGGGGTTATACTGTACAATAGTCATAATAACACCAAAATGCTGTATGTACAACTCTATTCGAAGCAAAAGAATGCATGATTGAATGCATGGAGTCTGCACTGATGCCACTATATACTGTGCCTTTTGAAGTTCAGGAGCATCAGAGAGCACAAGAAATGTTGAAAGTTCTGGCACCTGTATACATGCCTCTGGAAACAGAGCTGTGCATAATTGTCTGCCACGGATATTGGCTGGAAACCTGAATCAACCATTGCACATGGATGTGGTTTCCAGGACGGCTCCTCCCGGCCGATTCCTCCCTGCCCCCTGACAATTCCCAAGGAGGGTTGTTCCCCCTTGGACGATTCATACTTGCCCTAAACTTAATACCCTTTCCCTGAAAAAATTCATTAGGGGAGACGTCCGACGGGGAATCCTCCCGGATGGAAATTGTCCAGGTGGGAATTTCAAGGTTGTCCACGGGGTAATTGTCCAGGGGAAATGGTCCAAGTGGGACCTGTCTGGGTGAACGGAGTTGTCAGGTGAGGACACATGCAGATGTCAGCATCAGGTCGATAGCCTGAAAATGCTATCTACAAAAAAAGTTCCAGGCTAAAAAGTGTTAAATTACTTATGGTTTTGTATGTACACCATATGGAAGCTATAGCTAGGCCCTATGAAACAGCTTGTGGTTGGCTATGCATGCAATACAGATCAATTTTCCAACAAGAGAGGAATTTTAGGTGTGTGAACACCATCCTGAGGCAGGGGAATGTCTTTCAAAAATGTTCTAAATTGTGCATGCGTAAACAGCAATTACTGAGCTACGGTACATATTTCACCATCAGTATTATTTACCACCTTTGTATGTGCTTTGCTGGGTAGTAAAGTGCTTTGCTGTGCAATTGTGTGTTGCCATTTGACTGCACTCACCTTACAGTATTGAAAATTTAGCCATGGAATCTTTCTGACGTGATGATTGTTTTATCCGAAATCGTGGGTTCAGTATTTTGGAGTGAGCAACCCTCATGTTCACTTGTTCAGGCTGTTATGCCCGTACATATGCACATTGAACACTGAGCAGTATTAGTGTTGGACATGTAAGATGCATACTGTAAAAGATGTGTGACACAAACATGAAATGGCTGTCTGACTTCCATGGTAATTAAAGGGAAATGAGGCATTTGTTTTGCAGAAAACAGTCATATTTTTTAAAACCAATGTTTGTGGACATAAGAATGATAGATTATTCAGAATAACGAATGACAGTGGCCTTCTTTTCAAGAAATAAGTTTCTGACGAATAGCAATTCAGTTATTTATAGTTGCTCAACAATAATTTGTTCACCCAAACTTTCCCAAATTCTGATGTTACATCTTCAGTTACTCATATCACATGCATGATGTTTTGAGGAGTTGAAGCTTTTGCAGATGTTTTCTGATCATGACTGACTGGTTTCATAATGATCAAAGCTATTTTCTTTGTATGCCATGTTGGTGTATTCTAAACGTCCTTTTCCATTTTAAGTTCAAATGTCAACACTACATGTACTGCACCATGTTACCGTACATACCGTCAACTGCTATATGCACACAGTTCTGTCATCATGTGAGTTGCAGACAATCTAGGCTTTACAGTGTGGTATTTTGATCCCAATAGCCACTTACTGTACAGTACTTTGTGATGCTCAAAAAACTGAATTTTGACTATTAATTTCAGGGTCATTCCCTGTGCATACACACACTGATTAGATACAGAGGCATATGTCGAAAAATTTCCCAACTGTTCATTGGATAATGAAAGAGTGGAATAAATTAAAGCCCAGTTCCCAGATTTTTTCATACTGCTGGACAGTATCACAAGCTTGAATGGCCTTCCAACAGCTGGGATATTACCGCACAGCATCTGAGTCCACAGACCTTGTAGTTGACCCTCTATATTTACCCACCTGTCAACCTGTCTGACATTAAAACAGAGAGATCTATCTACAAGATCCTAGTGTCAAGTAAAAACTTTAGAAATCAGTGGGGAACAGCAGAGGGCATAGTCAACTCCTAACAAAAGAAGCATGGTGCCTCTGACACTACATTAAGCCTAGTAGGGTCTAATGTGTAAGACTAATGTCTGAAGTGCATGCACATATCAATTGTATCCAAACAATTGAATTTTCCCAATAGGTCTACTCTTCCAAGACCTAGAGGCTAGCTCAAATTGTTAAAAATACAGTATGAAGAGAACTTTCAGGCAGCTCACACTGTATCCCTATACATTTTGCCATCGGTTCGAAGTCGGTTTTAATAAGACGGCACAGGGAATAGTTTATCCAGTATTGCATTGCAATTTGCTACACAAATGAACCAACTTGCGGCACTAAAGGAGAAAATGTAAAGCAATTTTTTTTGCATGCATTACCATTCCATTTTCACTGAAAGTTCCCCAAAGCTGCTAAACAAAAGTTAAGCACTAAATTATTCCCTGCAGCATCTACGTTGGTCCGATGTCCGCTGCATTGCCATTTGCAAAGGCATTTGACACTGGACTGACATCACCAAAGGCGTACCATCTAACATCGTTTGGGCCCAAATCTGACCATGTCCACTTAAGGTCTGTTTGATGTTGGCAACAAGACTGCAATGCTTCCATTTAACATTGTTTTCCAGTCAGAGAGAGGATGTTCCCTAGAACAACGTCTGTCCAACGTCCGATTTACCTATGACAGTGACAAATACCTGACTTTACAGTACACAAGTTACAGTAATCCAACTGATTGGGTCACCAAAAACCATCGTCCAACCAACGTCAACATTTTTACAGGGATTAGCCCTGTGTCCAAATAAAAACACATATAGGCCTATTGGTGAAGAGCTTGCACCTACAGTAGTACCAGTGATCAATCCATCCAATACCATCAATCCCTTACAGGCGACCATCTGCGAAATCAAGGAGGTACTAGTATAGGCTGGAGTGTACAATATAGGCTATTGTTTAACTATTAGTAGTAGCCTCCTTGGCATTATAATACGCTATGCGGCATTATTTAGGGTATCATGTAAACTACGAGGCTAGCTGAATAAGACCTATAACTGCGAATAGGCCTTGGGCTAAGTTAGAACTAAGGAGAAACATAGGCATAGTCTACTGTAGGCCAGAAACGTATGTAGGCCCCTACCCTGGAGAAAGAAGTTTCATGGCTTCTTCAGGAATTCTCCTCGTAACATAGACAGAGGATCTGGTATCACTCGACATATTACAAAGGAAATGTACCGTGACTTCAGAATGAGAAACAACCCGAACATGAAAAAGACGACTGAGTCTAGCGAACGGTAAAAATGGTAGCATTTCACTATTTTGGAAGCTGTGATTGAACTTATTGGACCTCACAACCAGGCTTTGGTATAGTTTGTCTTACACATGATGACATGACATTACTGACGTTTCAGCTTTACTAGCAATCGCACAACTAAGTGCTAATATAGAAACGATACGGAACAGTAAATTGGGTTGCACGGAAACATTAGCATTCCCGATAGCAGTAAGAATTTCGACCGGTGAGTTCGATGAACGGTGGGTCTGCAAAGGTGAGTGATGAAAATCGGTGGCGGAGCTGGCACAGCCTTCTTGACCAAATGACTGGCTCCATAATGTTAAACTTACAGTCCTGTCAATGTATGTGACACACTGCAGCCTACCACACATAGAGGATAACCTGAACTATGTGTCATTGACATCGAATTTTGCAAATCTAAATTAAGAGAGACCTGATCAATAAAGGTCTCTAAAACAAATTTAAGTCATTCTTATTACCTTATATTGCTGTAGCTTCCGGGGGTTTGCGTCCTGGACCCCCACCGGGGCCCTCTGCCCCTAGGCCACACGCGTGCAGCACAGGTGCACTAGTAACACTCAGGCCCGTATGCAGCTTTTTCAGTGGGGGGGGGGGGTTCGATTTTACCACAAGTGGAACATTTTCCCGATAACAATGACCAACAACTTAAAACTCATTATATATGTTGCTAACGTAGGCCTACTATCACAGGCTGAGCGGAACTCCAGATCTTGTGGGGGGGGGGCGGGCTCGCCCGAACCGCCTGAACCCCTCCCTCCGAATACGGGCCTGAACACGCCTATCCATGTCAATCTGGAGAATCACAGGGGTTGTGCCCCCACCTCAGAAATCCTGCACACGCCACTGTTACAATACGGTCAAGGAGCGATCGCCCCCCCCCCCCCCCACCAACCGACTTAAATGGATCACCGGCGCCCTTTTCAGCATTTCACAAAAAAGAAAAAAAAGTTAAAAACAGATAGAAAAAGATAAAAGAAGGGTAAAAATGCAACTTTGAGTAGTACAGCGCCCTCCTTATCAGGAAATGATGATAGTTTTGCCAATTGTCTGCTTTCAAATTCAATAAAGTACAGTATTTATCATGAAATGAGCAAATTTGATCAGACTTTTTCAGCGGGAAATTCTGCTAAAATGAGATTCATTTTCCATCCATATCAAAAACTTCTGTACAAGGCGACCATTTGCTCACAACTTGAGGCATTTTATCAGTACCCCCCCCCCCGTTGCCCCCCAGTTGCTCTCACCCTTCCCAATCAGATCTTGTACTCATCCAAAATTAATCACAAAGCTATGTATTGGCATTGGACTGAATAAGAACAGCTTCCGGGGAACCATGATTGATTAATGCCTAATTTATGTTACACAGGCTGCCAGTTTTCATATGATGCCCGTAGTCACTTCAACAGTAGGCCAGCCTGCTGTTGAAGCGGCTACGGGTGGTTGTTTTCCTAAATATAGGAATGTCGTTGTTTTCCTAAATATAGGAATGGAATGGAAGTGTATGTAGCCTATGTGTGTGTGTGTGCGTGTGAGGGTGTGTGTATGTGTGTGTATGTGTGTGTACTCGGTCGGGTACCGCGTAAATGTGAAATGGTACTCCCAAAGAAAAAAGTTGGGAACCTTGGAGTACGGTCAACCGAAAAAATAAATAATAGAAAAATAAATAATATACCTCTCTTGGGGCTTAATTTTCCACCCAGAGATGTGCTTAAACCTCAGAGCTTCTAAAACCTCAGGGCTCGGCCCCCTGGACCCCCACCGGGGTTCTCCCCTGGACCCCACCAGGGGCCCTAAGGCGGACCCCTGGGCCCCATTCGCAAGGTCTCGCGCTGAGCGCTCGATTTCCCGCTGAGCGCGAAAATCTTTGCCCCCCAACATTTTCCTCTGCCCTCAGTTTCCCCCCCCCCCAAGTCTGACATCCTGGCGCCGCCACTGCATATACCAAAACTTCTAAATTGTCCCAATTAAGATAAGCTCAATCATTTTTGCTTCGAAATGGTATGTCTAGATGTAAACAACCCATGAACTTGCCATCTATTCAAAATACATGTTGACCTTTTAAAAATTTTTGTAACCTCAAAATTTTGAAAATTTCCCCAAAATAATGGGCCACGTCAAATCACGCTGTTTACTACAAAACTATTGATCCTACTAATAAAACCAGTTGCCCTCCACTTGCTAACTATGACTCACAGCTCAAAGAAACGGGTTTAGTCGTGTAAATATATTTATGACTACCAGTATTAATTTTGCAATTTAAGTATATTTGGGATGAAGAACGCTGTTTTTCCCATAAGAGTCTTTCTCATAAATTGATAAGTTTAAGACGAAAGTAAAGGATGTATCCTATTAAACAAGTATCCAGTGGGTGGGTAAAAGTATGAACACCACAAATCTACTTTAGCCATATTTTAAAACACAACCCCGAATGCTGCATTAAACGAAAACCCTTAAGATACACCACGCGTCACACACTGAAAAACATTCGCGAGGTTTATGATCGCAACTTTTCGATATGCAAGAAAATACTGAGAGTACCATTTTCTGGTGCTTACTTGCTGAGCCAGGGAAGGGTGCTTTCCGGCAATCTAGGAGATATTTTATTGGACTGGGGGGGGGGGGGGTCTGAGAATTGTCTGCAGACTGTCTATCATCGATTGCGTGCGGAGAGCAGCAGAACCTCCTTACATACAAAAATACATAACAGATCGCCAGAAATCATCGCCCCCTTCCCGTGTTCATCGAGTTTAACTATAAAGCTCCAGGAAATGGTACTGTCAGTATTTCGTAGGTGGGATAGAAAACCCTTTTTATTACATTTTGGAAGTTTTTCGTCGTTAAAGCCTGATAAAATTTATATATTTCCTACTATATTTCCTTACAAATAAATGAAATGAAGACTGACATACTTGCTTGAATTGTGAAGGCTGAATTATGGGCAACACCATTATCATTACTTGGATGGGGAGGAAGCTAATGGTACTAATAAAAAGCTTGCATTTTCCGTTACCTTCTCATTCATTTCTTTTCAGTAACCCTCCTTCCGTCTTTTTTTCTTATTTTTATTTCTTTTTTCTTTCTTCTACGTCATTTTGGTCCATTGTTCCACCAAAGGTACCACAGGTTGTCTTTGTAGGGAAGGCGCCTGCAGTCTTTTCCCCCAGAGCCATATATGGCTTTGCCTCCCCCCCCCCCCCCCCCACCTGCAGTCAGTCACCAATGTGATATTCATTCGTGAGCAACAGTAAAAATAGACTCATTCACAAGCAATCCTTCCGCAGGTTTCGTTGGTATTACACACGGTTTACCGCAGTACAATTTTGTATTGCACACTTGAAGCACTCGAGTAGGTGCTCGTCCACGAGTACACTTTTTGCTAGTGAACTTCTGGCTTTTTACTCGTACTCGTATCCAAGGTGTGTACTCGCACTCCAGCGTGTACCCCAGGCTTCGATCTCAAACTGAAGACAGTACCAGTGTTCACTGTTTCTTCGTTTGTGATGTGCATGATGCTTTATAAAGTGTCAACCACCCTTGTGTGTGGTAAGCAAAAATATAATTAGGAGGTCGCTGATAACTTTTAAGTCAGGGCCACTCTCTCACAAATCAAAACGACCGGTTATCTCTTCGGAATCCAGATAGATTCCGCATTCGGGTGTATTAGAACAGGGGGATGTTATGGCATGGAGACAGAACGGAGGTGGAGGGGCAGAAGTCTCATTTTTGAATTAGATGAGAAATTTCTTGACGTTTCCTGAAATAGCCATGAATAAACTCTTTTCATGCTATACATATATATATATATATTATTGTCATAAAAGACACTGAGTGGCAAAGACCGAATAATCATTAATTCCATGACGATTGGCAATACTGTGGCAGTTGAACCGTCCAGTTCCACTGTAACTGTAGCAGACGGCAATATTGTGTTTACTTTCTCATACCGTGCAAATCATACAGAGATGTCAGAAGGATGCTAAATACAGATTACTGTGTGACCTTGGCTGTGTAAACCTTACATCAAAGCGTTGCATCTTTCTAAAAAGCAGCTCCCTGCTTTGAATGCATGATGCATTGCTCATGCTACGTCAAACGTTAGTAAAACATGCATGTCGGTAGATACTGTACGCGTACTCTTAATTTGTCATAAGCTTAGTAAGCTCACTAAGAAAGGTCTCTCCAGTTGATGGCACTTAAGTGGATAGAGCTCCTAACTAACGCCGGAAATAAGGGTAGAGTCGTGCAGGTTAAATGATGGTACTTGGTTAAGTTTCATCTTTTGATGGTGGTGGTATAGCTCAACAACGTTTACCGCGCTAGGGTCACAACCAGACTTGAAACTAGAGCAACAAACAGTTAGCAGGGAATACGAGCGATTATAGCAAACACCGTCAATCGAGGGAAACGGTTTTCTGCTTCAGGAACGTCATGACTTGGCTTCACGTTTTGTGGATCGGTGTCGCCTGCGGCGTCGTGCAGATGTCATCTTCCAGTAAAATTCTAATGATCCCATACAGCGGAGAGGGAAGCCACTATCTCTCCATGGCTCTAGTCGGCGAAAGACTAGTATCAAAGGGTCATAATGTCTCTTTCCTCGTGGCCGATCTCTTCAATTTCAGTCTCTCCCATCCTCATCATTCATCTCTCTTCACTTACGAAAAATTTTCCCATCATCTCGGCAGGGATGGCTTTCACGAGAGAGTCAAGAGCCAAAACGAGAGATTGCTGAGCGGCCACGCCGTTTACCACGCGATCGTTGCTTTCGAGGACATCATCAGGAATTTTTCCATGGACTGCGAGGATATCGTTAGAAATGTCCCTCTTCGTGAAAGGCTGGTAAACGCTCAGTTTGATTTCGCGGTGGCGGATCCGACTACCCCTTGTGGGGTCATGATTGCCGAGATGCTGAACCTACCCCACGGATTGTTCCTCCCCATTGCGGCGGTACCGACTCTGAACCGCTTTCTAGCCGTCCCTACCGACCCGTCGTACGTATCGTCCTGGCAGAGTGGGTATTCACACAGGATGTCTTTCAGAGAAAGAGCTGTCAATACGCTCATGGATTTTTCCTGGAGTTTTTTCTTCAACGTCGCGTTATATAGCTACCACGACGCTCTGAGACACAAATATGACTTAGGAAGTCAGGTCAGCAGTAGAAATGGCATGTCCCAATCACATTTTTCACTAAGTTTTGCAGACTGGACGTTGGAGTATCCGAGACCGTTTACCCCAAATGTTTTTGGATCAGCAGGATTAAATATAGCAGAAAAGAGAGATAAAATGAGCGAGGTTTGTATCGATTTATACCGGGTTTTTTTTTCAGTCTCATTTACATAAGTCCTTAATAATCTGAGTGGCACAGGGTAGACCTACGGAGTGATTCACCTGATATTGCATCTCTGTTCTAAAAACGTACTCGGAGAAACGGAGAAAATTTGAACGTTTCTCTGCTCCGTACTTTACCTTATCGAATAGTAAGTAGATGCCTCATGAGCTGCTACTTGCATCAATGCAGTAACTGTGATTGAGGATACGATTTCTATTCTACTCATCTGAATGGGTTTAAGAATACTTTGCCGGACAGTTACTACAGAGAGGTCATGAACACGTAGACTAAAACAACGCGGAAACTTTTTTTCTAAAATATTTGGACAAATTGATATCCATAAAGAACCTTTGTTGTCCGCCGTTATTCAATGTATAATCAATTTTTTTTTTTTAAGTTTCTCAGTTGGAAGTTCCCCTTTGAAACCATTTTCCTGTACTGAAGGGAACTTATGACGTCATAAAAGAAACCCACCGCCTACCTGTCCACAGTGATAGAAAATGCTTTCTGTTATTTGTTTGAAACTTCCACATTCAATCCGTTTTGGGGTAGATGGCCATGTGAGGTGTCTAGGAATTTTGGGTCAATGTGGACTTTCTGGCCCATTGTATGAAATTCTGCAGAAGGGTTTCCCCTTCTACAGATTGCCATACGTTTGTACTTTGTTAATGATTTGTCATAATGATACGACGCTATTTGCTCCTTTAGGGTGTTCAGAACAAAATCAATCTATGAAGAATGGTAACAGATGTCAAATGAGTTTACATGATACAAGAATCATAGCGAATTATGCATTCTCTTTCATTTATTCCTGGAGCACTTGGCAAATACTGGGGACTAAACATTCTGTGCCTTTATCCCTTTCTTTTCATCCCCCCCCCCCTCATCTAAAAATATCCCAACCAAGAGACATCACATTGTTTGCAAATATGGATTTGGGGAAGTTTAACACACTGGGTGGATCCACTGTGACAATTATTAGCAAGTACCAATGGTAGGCCTACCATCCATTCGACTTTCAGGCGCATTCGATCGTGTATCAAGATTTCGCGAAGCTTATGAAAAGCAGCACGGTTGAAAGGTTGCCTAAATCATTCCAAACCCCAAGTGTATGGACTAATCAAATTTTGGTTTGATTTCCACATTTCGTCACTTTTTTTCAATACGGGAAGGGGTGAAGGGGAGACGTGGAGAAGGGGAGGAGTTGAGGAGGGGAGAAGTTGAGGAGGGGAGGGTAGGAGCGAGGGAAGGAGAGAGGGGATTCTATGAAGATATCACTGACGTACAGCACCCCAACTCACAGCACTTTCTAAATTCTTCTGTTTAAGTGTATGCTTATCACTAACTCGCATAAATGGGACATTTGCTCACTTTAACAGAAATGGGAAAACTTCATAGCAGCCAACGTCACAGACGGGATGGTTCTCGTTTCTTTTGGCACGCTCTTGCACTGGCTTCCTTCAGCGCTGACCGAAAAATTGGTAGACGCTTTCTCTCAGCTTCCGTACACTATAGTTTGGCAGATGTCGAGGAATACCAAACTAGGGCTATCTAATCTTCCGACTAATATTCATCTCTTCGAATGGTTGCCAATTCCATCATTTCTCGGTAAATCATGATATAAATGTTCAGTGTAATAGCCTTATTACTCATTCTGAATTTTCTGATGCATAAATCAGAATAATTGTCAACAGTACTGAATACGCAACTCGGATGTTACTAATCGCCCGGCACAGATCTGAATAGAGGGCGTACTTTCAGTTTATTTACTAATAACATATATTTACGACCGTCAGCTCAGTTCGTTTGTAGCCCATTGTAACCACCGAGGTGCTAGCACCTCCCTGTTGTAACCCACAGTCAGTTGGTTCAGAGTTAGACTAATGTTTAATGCATGATGTCAAAGGTCGAATGAATACACGCACATACGACAGCAACAGTTCATAAGCTTTTTTCTTTACCTTGAAAAATTGACTAATCCGGCTGACATGAAATGTAAAAAACTACTTTACGACATATACAGAACAATAACTTCATCTGATCAAAGTATGAAACGAAATAGTTCTGGAGGCAAAAACTACAGCAGTAACTGTATGCACAATTGTCTGGTTTGTATGCTGCATATCCTCTTAAAAGAAAAAAAGAAAAAAAAGGGTAAAATTCACACCAAAGAAAGTGTGGTGAGGGATCACTTGCAGTGAGAGTAAATCTCACTCAAAAGTGGAGTGACATTTCATACACATAGAAAGAAATGTTACTTTTTTTCTGGAATGCAAATCCATTCCTGTTAAAGGTCACTCCTACAACGAGCTCATGCCGTACCACCGAGGCAGAACTTAAGTGAATGACCTTTGTATATATTCGTGACTGTTTTGAGAGAAACATTACAACAGTTTAAGAAACGTGACCTAAATTTCCACAATATTTGTAGGTTACAGGAAACTATATCCAGTCTGCATTTTCACTGTTGTCAAATTTCAGTGTTAAATAAGGGCTTCAATTTCGGAGAAAAACAAAGATTTCTTGTAATAGTTCGTCACCGTTACGTAGCATTTTGGTAACATTGAGACAACCTGAAATCTTTCTTGATCAGAAAAGTCTTTCTTCAAACGGCAATATCTTGAGTTAGGAAACTAGATGTTGGCATGGGGTTTAGAAAGCCAGTGTTGTGGCAATTATACTCTTTCGTTTTCTAAAGCAGATGTCTACTTGTCAGTAAAGTATGCCTTTAAAGTTAGACGTATTTGTTAGATACATTACCACACAACGATACATTCTGATCTACAGCTCACGAGAAGACTGTCTTGTTCATCAACCATGCTGGAATTAATAGCCTGTATGAGTCAATCTATTTCTCGAAACCGATCCTCACCTTCCCTCTATTCGGAGACCAACCGGACATAGCTAGAAGGACCACAGATCGTCAAATTGGCCTGGATTTGCATCTTTACAAATCCTCACCCCACGAGATAGTCGAAGCTGTCCATCAAATCATCTCAGAATCGAGGTATTTCCAGCGACTTCAATTTTAATATGTATTCAAACCATGTAGAGTTGGGTAGATAGTCCTAAGTCCAACGGTGGTTGGCCTAGGCATAACCAGGGTATTCTAGAAGGATAATTCAAGTCAAATGGGAAACACATTTTTTATTCTTTTTCATGTAGCAGAATGTTTGCACAACAGAACGGAGTGGGGTGGGGGGGGGTAGGGGTGCAGAATACAAAGCCTCTAAAATACCTCAATTTGTGCTTGACTCTCAAGTTTCAGAGAGCCTGTCAGTCTTAATTGAACGTACATTACAATAGATCCTTTGCGTGTGAGTCATAATGATACGGTCAAGCGCCCTCCCCAGAAATAAGTTATTGAATTTAGCACGTACACGTCTGCACTTGCGGCGCCTTTGTCATTCGATCTACACGTCAACTCGTAGCAGTATGTACCGTTCGTTTGTTTGTCTCGACGAGGGCGCCCTATAATTAATTTGAATTATCTTAGGTTGAATTATCTTAGGTTGTTATGGCTTAACGTAAGAAATTCACAAAAAGGGAGTATGGCTAGCAGATGAGACTACGACATGCTTTTGTCATCCTAAAGCACCAACAATGTACGACAAAATTCGACTGTACTGTTCCAGCACAATGATCTACAGAACGGCACGATGTTATTATCATGTCAGTCAGTGTGAGTTTAAACATCGTCGAAAATACAGCTAAATCATATTACGTTGAATATATTATTTACAACAAAAATATCCACCATATACAGTGATCACTCAGTACCTGCAAGAAACTACAGGGTACCTTGTGTGATTCTGTGGGAAAAACCTCTTGATGTTATACTGCTGGATGATGTTAGTAACATACTCATGTTAGTGTTATTCTTAGAGGGGTTTTCCCTAATGTCACGTGATCGTCTATTTGATTTTGAAAGGCAATCGTGCTCTTTGTCGCACTTCTTTTTTTTTTCGTTTTCAGATTCAGAAAAGGAATGCAAAATGTCTCATACTTCTAGTTTACATAACTGTGTTCCATGCAAATGTCTTTGTGCTAAGAACATACAGTATGGCCTTACTTTTCACAACCCCACCCCAACCCCCTAAGAAAAAGATCACATGTACGCAGACAACTATTGTCTGTCGAAGACCTAAAAGAAGCAGCAGAAAGCCAGGAACAGAACAGACGATATAACAATTTCATACTGCTTGTGTTAACGGGTGATATATACATTAATGCCACAAGGAAATTGATGAGGAACCGACATAGCATATTTTGTCTCTACAGTTCAACTCCATCTATTTATTCAACTAAGTCGTGCAACTGTCGACAGAGAATTCGTTGAGAGACAAGAAAGTGGAATTAAGGATTGTGACAAATTTTGGGACAGCATGCAATTATTCTGGACGGGCAACGAATTTTAATATTTTCATTGTGTCCTTCCCTAATGGCCTTAAATTTGGTCGCCGTAGGAAATATCAAACTTGGAATGTCTGTCGATCAAAATTATGATTTTCTTTACTTTCTTTTTCTTTTGTAGTCAAGAATTAAGTGGTAATCCTCCCCCCCCCCCCAAAAAAAATATATATATATGTCTAGCGTCTCTGGCAGTACCACCTCACCTGTCACACGTAAACCCCCCTATAGTGCGTCATTATTGTCCATTATTCGATATACTGCTATAATTCATAAAATAACACTAACAACTTCAACGTCCTTAGCATACCCACCAGTTTTGAGTTTGCCGCCAACGTTTGCTTCCATTTTGGTCAATTTAGATACAACGACAGCCTGAAGGACCTGACTACCATGTTCCGAACCAAACCGGACCAGGCTCGAGAGTTACTGCCTTTCGTCATCGAGCAGGCTTTGAGGTCTAAGACGTTCCTGCTACAACGCTGCAAAGGACAAGATATGAGTTTCATACAGTACTACATGTTGGATGTGATTGGCTTCATCTTAGCCGTCATCGGACTCGCCATTATGATGCTTAAACATGCAATTTCGTCTGCTTATCGGTCTATTTTCTGATGCCACATGTTAGTGGAGCAGTTCCCACATGCATATTTTACACGGTATGCAGTCATTGAGTCATGGTGGACCCGTATCCAAGGGGGGGGGGGGTGCAGGGGGTTCGAACGGAATCCCAATCCGTCAAAAGATCTGGAGCTCAGCTCAGTCTATGATAGTAGGTCTAAGTTAGCAACATGGATAATGAGTTTTGATTTGTTGGTCATAATTGTCGGGTAAAATGTTCCACTTGTGATAAAATGGAACCCCACGACAGAGAAAGCTTGCATACGGGCCTGAAAGGAGAAAGAGGTAAAACGGATCTTACCATACAATGACTGGAGAGGGAGAGTGGGGAGGGTTGAGAAATTGATTGCGTTATCATAGCGTGTGATGATTGAAACAGTTTTTATTTTTGTGATAACCTCTATTTAAGATAAATGCCCCATATTCGGAATAAAAACAAATTAGTGAATTCATAGATTTCATTACCTCCTCATTATTCTTCACGTAGGCTACGTCTTAATCTTTAACCCTCTCGTACACGTTCCATTATATTTCTTCTTACTCGCACAAAGGCTTACGTGCAAGGCTAGTACATGCAATTCTTTCCCCATTTTTACTTTCTTTGTGTACTTAGTACACACCCACTTTGAAAGAAAGCCATACCAGCCTATGTTGAACATGCATTGATCTTTTGTACAATAGTTGAATGGACTGAAATAATAAGCAAAGACTTGCAGTTAATAAAAAAAAAATGTTTGAGTTTCATTTGACCTTTGCACTTTGACCCATGATGGTATGGATCCTGTGAACACTATATTCCATAACAGGACTCTACACCCACAAAGTTCGATCCTTATTTGAGCCAAAGCATCCAGGAGGAGACTTTGACACACTTTTCCACGACGTTTAAACCGATTTGACTTGTGACCCTAAGACCAGTAAAAACTTTTAATAACATTTCAGACATTTATAGATAGAGCAAATAGTTTTTTATGTTTGCATCCAAAGTCTGCAAATGGATTTTTCACTGGCTAGGTGAGTCCTACACTTAAAAAAGAGTGAAATGCACTCAAAGAGGGTGTGTATAGGACCCACTCGTAATAAGAGTAAATTTCAACTGGAAAAGAATGAAATATCCACTCCATTTTAAGTAAAATTCACTGTTACTAAGAGTGGGTCCAGTACACACTTTTTTTTAAAGTGTATTTCGCTCTTTTTTTCTTTTACAGGGTAACCTTTACGTATACGAAGAGAAAAGAAAACAGAAAAAAGGTAATAGAAACAAAGAAAGTCACAGAAGCGAGAGAAAAAAGTTGCAAAACCCAGGACAGGCTACTTGAAGAAACAAAAAACAAAAACAAATAGCAGAAGGACTGCAGTTGCAAGAGCGTGTAAAAACCGTTTCATGATTTTTTTTTACCTAGTTGGCAATGTCAGCTTAAAAACTTACCTTTGCTTTATTAGGACAAAGTTGGAGATAACCTTATGCAGTACATTCTAACAGAAAGATCAGCAGTACTTATGATTTTGAGGCAGGCAAAATTTAGTTTTTTTGTGATTTCTGGACATCATTCACTCATATCTGTAAACAAACAATTTTGTGGCACCGTCTTCTACATTTTTGACTGCTGCCTCATCTACCTTAGATACCATAAAGTATATAGGTAACTTAAAGAGGATGCCAGATTGATCGGAGGACCTCAAGATATAAGGAGGTAGCTTGAAAATGGATGAATGGTTGGTTATTGGTTGAACGATGTTTATTATATCTTTATGATTCCTTTCAGATTTTGCCCGGGGACAGGGAAAAGTCGAGACAAAAAAAGGGGAATTGCTGCACTTCATACTAGTGTAAAGGTCGTGTGACATGGAAATGACATCTTGCAGTGCATTAAGCATTGAAAATATTATATATAATATCAAATTCCGTCAAAGAGTGACCAATTTACAGGAAAATTAGTGTATCACAACTGCATCGTGAATAAACATTGGCTAAGTATGCAAATTTGTGACGTGAAGAGATGGATTCCTATATGTCTTTGATAGGTTAATCCTTTGTTTTTGTAACCTTTAATTCAAGGACATTTGAGAATTTGATATGACAAGAGGGTTTATTTTGGAAGCATGTATTTTCTTCTTTTTCAAAAATATAGATATCACTTACCAACGTGATACTCAGTAATTAAGTATTTTAGAGGCAAAATATATAGGCTTAACAAAAGAAACACTAACGACACCACGTCATCTGTTTTGCATTTTTCTCAAACTTTGAAAAATCATATCTCAAAAGCGGCAAAAGGTATAAACAAAATTCCGACGGATTTCCACTCAGGGTTTTGCTTTGCAACGTCTGATTGGAGGGTGCTCTTTTCTAAGAGTATGTCACACAACCGTTAAGATTTGTACTTTGTGCTGACAGTTGTAGGTGGTAACGGTTATCATTAGCTGAGACAAGTGAAACATTGTTAGTTGTCACACATAGTTGTCCACGACATGCTATTATCAGCAGTTGAGACAAGTGGAGCACTGTAGTTGTTACTCAAAGTTCCACACGTTCAGCAGTCATGATTATTTGAGACAAGTGAAGCAACATAGTTCTTGCTCATAGTTGCACAAATCAGAGCCGTGTATAAGGCTCTGGGTAAAATGAGCTAAAATGATGGCGCTACATGGTTTTAGTCACAAGAAATGTCACTACTACAATGAAACCTCCCAGTGAAGCATTTCAACGAGTCCTTGAATTCCAAATCCCTCCCACACCCAAAAAGATGCGTTTTTTAGGCCGATTGGATCGGAAATTCATCTTTTCGAACCCAGACCCGCTGTGTGCCTTGGGTGCCCTATATAGCGGCAGCGATGTATATTAATAGCCAGGGACCCCTTAATCATTGCCAACTCCCCCCCCCCCCCCCCATCGCTCGTAAACTTTATAGCGCCCACCTGAAACTTCTAAACGCCCCCGGGGGCGGTAGGAACCACTTTGAGAACCACTGGACTAGTGTAATTAGACGACTAGTTGTAACTCGGGGTAGCACTGTCAACCGGTCATCATTCCTTGAGACAACTCGCTGGTTTTCACATAATTTATAGAGTTGCACTTGTCAAGTGATCACCATTAGTTGAGACACGTGGAACACTGATAGTTGTTACTCAAGGGTTTCACTTTAATTTGCACACTCATCATTATAGTTGCTACCCAGCGTTGCACATGTTAAGCGGTCAAAAGAAAACAACATGTAAATTTTGATAAAGACGGTAGATGTGTTACCTGTCACCTGTGATTAATGACTGAGACTAAATTGCAATTTGCCCGTATGTCTGCCGTATTTCTGTATATCACAGTCTCTCATATTCAAAGGTCAGAGGTCGGTGGTCAAAGCAAGTGAACTTTTTTAAGCTTCAGCTGCAGTAGAATAACGTTACAACATGGAAAATTTTACCGGTAAATTAAAAATGTTGAGCTTTGTTAGTTTTTTTTTCTTTTTGCAATGACAAAGGGGATGAATACCGACGTGATAAATTGATACTTTTAGCGCATTTAGCCCCAAAATTCACCCTAAAGGTATGGTTAAAAAAATTGTCGAAGTAGCTATTACGATGCCATATAGGATATATGCTTTCATGTCAATGAAAAGCATGTCACACATGCATATATTTTAAATGCAATCTTCTTTTTATAAAATAACGTTTATCTGATGCCAATGAATGATATACTTCAGAAATTATTTGTAGTTATTTTCATTATTATAATCACCCAACGTTAGCCTAGCCTACAGTAATTCAACCTTCTCTCCTCCATACTGTACCATTCCATTGTCTAGTTGGACACATTGCTTATTCAACGGCTCGAATCCTAACTATCTGATGTGGTACTGTCTATCGTCTTAATTTTGTTGTCGACACCTAACCATCGGCCCTATTCAGAGATTGTATTTTATCGTCGGTGGCAGTTGTGCATCAACGTCTGCCTTAAGTTACCTTTAGCGCTGTATATAATAGTATTTCTAAGGTCCTAACCCGTTTGCGGCTAACCACAGTGTTACAACTAAACCCCAGCCCGAAGTCCATAACTGTTACCGGTTACCAGTTTACCAGGTACCACCCTTGTAGTTTACTACGTATAAATTGTTAAGCTTTAGTTATTGAAGGTCACATTCATATCAGCCTAAGTTAAGCCTACTTTTAGCCTACTTTTAGCCTAATTTTAGCCCAAGGAATATGTCGCACACGGTAATCTGAATCTGTCTGACCCCAAAGTCCGAAGAATGAAAAATTATTGACCTAATTAAAACTTAAATCAGTTCTCTCTTTCCATGTATCGCCTAGTTGGTTAATATTCTGTCACCTTTCCATGACAGTTTACGTATTGCATTTAACAACAAACGTACCCCACCCCTACCTTCCCCCCCCCCCCCAAGAAAAAAATGGTGGATAGTCGTACCCACTTCCAGCTAAGCCAATGCTGCCATATGTAAGAACGTAAATTACATCGCGAAGGAAAAGCAATTTTAATGTCTACTGAATATTTTGGATAACTGACTCAAACTTTAAGGGAGGTAAGATTTGAGGATTAACAAGAACTTGAATTTGAGGTACAGTCACCTACTCGAAACTACTTCGAGACTATCTGGATTGAAATTAAATCTGTTCGACACTCAAAGTTTTCAATATTTATTGCTCAATCTCGAAGTCTGTTACTGGTATCTATACGTTGATTGAGGATATATCCGTAAATACCTGGAAATGTTACATCACAAAACATTTGCACGGTAGAAATCGTTCCAGGTAACTGAAATCTGCTCATCCAATTTGAAACATTTTGTGTAATTTGCTATCTTTATCACGGTAATTTCGGATATCTGCAAATCAGTACGGGTGCTGAATTCTGTAACCAAAAAAACTTACTTAAAGTTACTATATAGTTAAAACTGCTACGACATTAATGTGTGAGGGAGTATCGTACGATCGTCAAACCAAAGTCAAACCAAAGGAACATTGCTTCCAATAAATCTCTTTTTTTTTTTACCGTTTGCTGCATCTTGTATTTTAGTTGTGTTGCAGATGGATTTATATAGATTGCTGGATCCCCCCAATCTATTCCATCCTGTCTCTCCCATGGGGAGGATGATAGTCTATCTGCCAGTTGAACCATTCACAATCACAATCAACGTTGTTATTGTGAATGTTGCCTTGGTGATATCCGATGGGTGGCGGGCTCTAGAATGACCGAAAGGTTATGACTCACGGAGGGTTCAAAAGATGTCCTTAAAGGGAAATCGGGCGTTTAGAATACACCAACATGACATACAAAAGAAAATAGCGGTAATCATTGTTAAACCATTCAGTCTCATCAATAAACATCTACCAAAGCTTCATTTTCTCAAAACATTATGCATGTGATAAGTAACAGAAGATGCATCATTTGAATTTTGAAAAGTTTGGGTGAACAAATTAGTGTTGAGTAACAAATAACTGAATTTCTATCTGTGAAAGAATGATTTCTTTTAGAGAAGGCTACTGTCCTTCCTTATTTTGAATAATCTATCATTCCACGTCCACAAACTTTGGTTTAAAAAATATGGATGTTTTCTCCAAAACAAACACCCTATTTCCTTTTACGAGTGCGTATTAGAATGTTCCTTTCAAATTTGGTCTTGAAAGTGCTCTAGGATAGAAATTCATCCACCTACTCATCAACTTCTTGGAACACATCTATTATGGATCGCGTCGTATACCGTACTATGTTTACCGTCGCCACACGCAATCCTTGCTTTTACATGGACTATTAAATTTATCAAAGGACGTTATTGAGTTGGTACACAAAATTCATTGCATTTTGTCACACCTTTTTAAAAAAGTACTCAAATGTTGAACGTAAATGGTCAAATTAAAGATTGTGAACATCTGAAAAACAACCGAGGCAGGATAGGGTAATTAATGATCGAATTCACTTATGCGAATGTGTGATAAGACACTATTACCTTTCGGTATAAACCATATACAACGTCTGTTCTTAAAAAAAGTAAAACAATTGATCAGTACCCGCAGGAGCAGATACATGACAAATAAGGCTAATAGGAAGTATTGTCATGTAATGGTTTACATCAAACTTGTCACAAAAGCAAAGTTTTTCAAAGAAAATGAGTTAATTCAATTTCTTTCTCATATGTGCAAAACGAACTGACAAAGTATCAAAAAATATATATATTTACATATGAACTACAGCAGCAAAACAGTACGGTGAATGACCTTGAAATAAAACAAAGAAAACACGCAAAAACAAATAAAAAAGAGAAAAAAAGGTAAGAAAGTAAATATAAATGTACTTAAATGTTAAGAGAGCAGTATGTACAATATCTAGAACTTATGATTTTTCTTTCGGAAAGCCTGAAGCCGATGTACTCGATATTTATGTACAGTAACGCCCATGTGTATCGTTAAAGTTTTAGGAGTTTGCAATCCAAGTACAGTATGCTACGATTAATGCCCTAAATCGCCTTATTAACCAGGTGCTGCCAAATTAGGTCTCAATAACTAGGACGATAAATCCTGACTGCATAATCTTCGTCTGCTCGTATATGATCGTACAAAAGAAATTCCATTATCGATGCTCATGCACGAGTGTTCCCGAGTGTTCCAGAGTGTTTCCTTTCTTTATCAGACCACGTTGAAACTGGTGAAGTCTAATAGATTTTGATTCAATCGGAGGTGACCCCCTGAAGGGGGTGTCATTAATATTTATGAACACACCGGTGCTTCGCCAATCAACGACATCGATACATGTGAATTAAAAGTAAAATATCAGATCTTTGTTACGGTGACGATACATCAGGATATGAACGTTAAAAAAAAAAAAAACGTAACGATATACAACCTATCGAAAGTTGGACCCCTGAAGCGCAAATGAATATTCATCACTTAACCTCCATAGCAAGGTTAATGACGGGATCTTCCACATAGCTACCACGTTGCTGTATACGAACTTGATTCTTCAAACAAAATAAATTCATTTGTACCACCGCCCGAGGGTGGAAAAGCAAAATGTTATTTACTCGAAACAATCCTCATGTTTCATTCTGGTGGTCATAATCTCCCAACCCAGTCGCTCCCGTCAAAATAACGTATTGGCAAACCCCGGGGGGAGAAGTTGATTAAATTTTCTGCCGGGCGTTGTGTTTTTTTGGTTCATTGGCTTCTTTTTCACATATCTCAATTACATTAGTTCCAATAACTAGCAGGTATCGTTCCAATGGGTACGTGTGAATGACACACTTGCGCGGGGGAAAAAAGTTCTTTCAAGTAAAATTTGGTCTCCAAAAATACTGTTTTAAATATATATCGAATATATATATATATATATAGGTTCGTTTGAGATCTTCTTCTGCTGTTAAGCTGTTAATATTCCTTAATGTTACTCTCACGGAGGGGGGGGGGGGGGGGGAATCAGTAAGAGACAATATCCTAGGTTATAACTTACTTACAATCGTCTCATATCAATGTATAAATCGTTTCCTGGGATATTTGAATTTGTAACAGACTCGGCGTGTGATCCGGAATCTAACATTTTATGTGTTCAATGCATGTCACTGGCCGTGAAAAAGTAGCGGTGAAAAGATCAACTTAAAAGTTGTGCGTACTGATCGAGTCAGGTACATGATCAAATTGTGCACCTTATTCTCACATTTTTTTTTTCTTTTGTTAATTTGGATCTTTTCTCGAGAAATACTTTCCTACATCACACAACATGATGTGATATCCAGATGTACTGTCAGGTAAGGGTTTCTCCTCTCGAGAAGGCATAAGACGTGATATCATGCGAGGATTGGTTGGGTTGATGCTGTTAGAACTGAATATTTATGAGATGCATAGATGTCACATGTATTTTAAAGAGTTTGTTGACATCGGTGTCAGTGAGCACTTAGAAATCAAGTGAGCAATCACACGGGCTAATTAGAAAGTTTTTCTCCTTTTCACAGAGTGTAGATTCGAAATATTTTATATATTTTATCACTATACTGTAATATCAGAACAAAACAATAGTATCATTAAATGCGCGTATCATAATATTTTAAATCAATTTTGTGACTCAGTGCTTTTGCGGTTTTGCAAGATATTAATTAATTTATGACATATGACTAAGCCGATGGAACACGTTCGGTTCAGAACCTAAATAAATGGTACTCGTGTGACGTTATGCCTTCAAGGAAATGTATTTTTTTTAAACACAGTTATTATGAAACCATGATTAAAAAAAGTCCCAAAAACAGACTGTACATCGGTGTAGAAGAATAGAACTGTTCACGGTGTATTAAAAATAAGTTACTTGTCAGGAGATGTAAAGAAGGACAATGTCAGACGAGTGGCATTCTACAAGAGTTACATTGGTTTACTCATGATAATACTTCTGTTTACCTACAAAATGTCATCATTCTGTACTGACCAGCTCGCCTCACCCTCATATATATATATAGTTATAGTTATATATAGTTACATATAGTTATATATAGTTATATATTGTTATATATTGTTATATGTTGTTATATATTGTTACATATTGTTATAAATTGTTATACATTGTTATATATATATATATATATTGCTTCATAAACTATCACATGTTTTAAGCTGAAGATTCTCCCCGGTTAGTAGATTTTGCTACAAGTGTTGTTATTCGTAGGATTTTCTCATCCTCTGAACTTATTATCTGCTGATATAAGGTGAAGAACAATTCGGCGGTACATTTGTTATCCAAGCATATATATGAAAAAATACAATGCCGTAAAGATAGTTCTGTTCATCGGACATTTTTTGTAACATAGCAAGGAGAAGGAAAAAAAATAACTGGTACAAAAAGAGGCACTTGTCGTCTCACACGTTTCAATTTAGCTTACCACTGAGGGGAAAACAAATCCAGCCTCATGCAATGGTTTAATTTGTGAAATATTACACCAAGCAAAATAGCTGATGGGGTCCATCATACTCTAATGAACGTAATCCGAGTCCACGTCCACAAGAGTTTTGCCTGGTACAAGAAAATTGTAGACATTATTGGAAACGTCTCCACGATATCTCCAAGTGAATGACAACAGAACTGTCCCAATTTAAAAAAAAAAAAAAAACAATAAATTACTCTAATTTTTGTAAGTTTTCGAAGCCTCTACAGGGATTACGCAAAGAACTGGTTCCTTCAACAGTAGATGAACAAAAACTCTAACCCATTATTCAAACCACAGGTCGCTTTTAAAATAAGTTATATACGTATGTCACACCGTACTTTTTTCAAATGAAGCTACTTTCACTGTCACTTCAACAAGAAGTAAATTGGCTCAGAGTAGATAAGGGATGAGTATTTTAAGTAGAGGTGCTGATAGTCTAGTACCGTTGAGACATTCACAATGAATATGTTCAAAACGGAAAAGCAATTATAGAGTTGAAAATCATATCAACGAAGATGTTCATTTAATTCTATGAATTTTATCTCAGACTATTACAATTAGTTCATATTTACATTTTAAATCATTGTCTATTTGTCGAAAGGAGGTGAAGAGTTGAAGACAGCCCATTAAAGTTGTAATTATTTTCAAGTTTTTGCTCTATCTGTGCCTCATGTAACGTGGAATTTGTTCCTTTCCTTTCCAAAGAAATTACGACTGCCCTCAGTTAATTTAAAACTTTTGTTTGTTATGTCATACTCATCTTTCCTCGATATACGAAAATTGACAGATTTTCATTTAAAAAAAAACCCACTAACAATCCTTTACGATTAACTATTATCTGAAATGATGTCTCACTTATTACAAAGTCTCAATAAAACGGAAAATCAATAACGAAATTAAAAAGAAACATCAATTTCTGACATTTACCTCGTCAAATTGAACCAATATAAATGGATTATTGAAAAAGAAAACCTGTCAGAGTGATATGGTACACTGGTTATTGAGAAGAATTAATCAATAAAATCAATATCTCATTTGCTTGACCTCTTTGACCCGAAGGATATACTGTATTCGAAGAACCCGGACTTGATCAATTGATAAACGTGTAACGTCTCCTCACGTTCGTCAAGTGTCTCATCGAATAGGAACACGCTCTGGTACCCCCAGGCATCCATCCTCTACCTTTCCTACCTTTTCTTCCTCCCTTGTTTTTCTTCTCTCTCTGTTTTTTTTTCTCTCTCTCTCTCTTTCTCTTTTTTCTTACATCGCAGTCAACTCACACCTGATTTGTTTATTTGTTACCTAATAGGGACCTTTTTTTTTTCCTTCGTTCGAAATCTTTGATTTTCTGTAATATTACCACACGAGTCGTGTTTTAGATAAATATCATTTTAACGTTATAGGCTATCACATAAAACTGGCCAATGGTTCTCTAACCTTTATAACTGAATATCATTATACCTGTGACAGAAAAAAAGAACTTTTAGGGTAAGCCGATAGACTTCTGCTCTCTACGGTGGCAGTAAAAGAAATAATTTGCATTAAATTAGGACGTCCAGTTATTCCTTTGTTTTAAAGTGCACCAAAGGACTGGTAATACTTCTTTGATAAACATTTTTAATGAAAAAGAACAGACGAAAAACGAAAGAAAATTTCGGTTGTAAGTAACCGTGTTTTTACTGGAAGCGAACCCGGAGAAAAGGTACAACAGGATTCACAATATTGTTCGTCAAAGATAGCAAGTGACACTGTCTATCTACGCATTTATTGTATAATTGTTAAAATTGCTCGAGCATTATATCCAATGGATAATGCACAGTCACCTGACTGTAATGGGCCAATAGGAGTCGAGAAATCTTCCCAAGTATGAACGAGAAATAAATAAAAAGTTATTTTTGTTTTAACTATATGTTCATCATTCGGTAGAAATGAGTACCTGACATTGCTTTCGCTAGTTATGTGATCACTACATTACTCCTACCATAATACAGGTGTTCTTTCTTCTCCCGCCCCCCCCCCCCCCCCACTCTCGGGAAAGATGCACCCATGCCGCTGGTACATTTCAAACCACTGTCACTATCTTGGGTAGATTTTTACCACTGATTGGTAAAGAAATCGATCCTTTCATATCTAATACATCAAAATGTATCAACTTCACTTTATCTTATTATTGTGACGTTTAATTTCTGTGAGTGGGCATTACTTGGACGGCAGTAGTGGGCCGGTCCTCATACGCCCCACTGTATAGTCATTGAATGCCTTTTTACAAGGACACAACGTTGACTTGAACATGACCATTACTACATGAGACAAATCTTCTTTTTTTTTTTTTGATTCGTGACTTGATGTCGAATGTCTTTCCTCGACGGTAAGTTGTTATAGTGCCCTCATAACTTCTTATTCCACAGTGTTGTGTTTATGGGATAATTCTCCAATCATATGAGCCACACCAGTTTACAACGATTGTACTCCACTTGGACATATTTAATCGTGTAATTTAACCATGTGTTTGGTCCTTCCAGGTTTATTTAATTCCCAATAACTTTTTTTTTAAATCAGCTCCGTCTCTGTTTACTTCGAAGTAAAAAAAAAAACATTATTTCCTTTAATGTCAATGTCTTGGCATATGGCAACGATGTTATTTACCAAATGTCTGAGGCAAGAGTATTTGTGCATTTCAAACGTTGAGTTATTATCACGAACGACAGAACACTATACAAGAGCTCAAAACCTCTGCGAAATGATTCAAACTAAACTATTTTCAACTTCTCTTGTCTTCCTATGTTTAAGTGCTTCGATGTAGTAGCCAACTGTTTACGGTCAGCCAATATCGAACCTGTCTTTTCCATGAGTTAATAACCTTAGAAGTAACCTTAGGACATCATAAACATCATTTTTGGAGGGCTAATTTTGGTTTAGTGCAAACTTGACAACGTGTAACAATCCTAGAAATGTAAGATGAATTTCAAAGAAATGACATTTTTTGTTATTGTTGTGCTATCGAGGTGGAAAATATCTATGACACGTATACCGTATTTCATATACACTATACACTGAACCGGTTCTACAGATCCGAAGTGTTCCCACACATTTCAATCGACATGTACATATGAATGCATACCAGGGAAATGTAAATACATATCGGTATCTCACACATACACACAGTGACACTCACTGACAGGTAAAGATGCTGCTCTCTAATAAATGGACTGCAACAAGTTACGATACATGAACTTTTGTAACTCCGAAATCCTGCAGGACATATATACGAACGAATGACGAAGCTATCTTCTTTTCTTTCTTTCTTTTTTTAATTATCGAAGGAGAGACTCCATTTATATTTTATTTTATAAATTTTTAAAGCACTCCAAACTTATAGACCTATCACGCGTAGAAGGTCCTACTTAAATCTTCACTATATCTAACTGGCTGATTTTGTTTTAACCAATTTTAAAATGTCAGGAAGCATTTTGTTTGAAGAGTAAATAAATTCTGAGAGTATTTCGTCGACGCTTACAACCTCCGGAATAAAACGTGCACTTGACTGTGTGAGGACTTATAAACAGGCTCTAACCGCCCATGGCAAGATAGGCTTAAATGCACTTCTCGCAGGCGAAATAACAAGTCTACGACTCGCTGGTATTTCTAATGAATTTCAGCGTGTGAATTTTATGATTATTCCCTTAAGGGAGAAGGGAAAAAAATACAGGGTTGCACAATCACGGCTCTGTATCCGTGCCTTGAATTATTTCAGCAAGTTAAACAACTTATATCATACTGGTTGGTCTAGATTTGGGGGGAAAATAACCCGCCACACCACATTGAAATCATTTCTGACAATTTAGTGTTTTGAGGAGCTAATTAGGAAAAATTAACACCGTCCTAAGAATTTTTACACTTTCAATATCCACACCGTAACTCGATATGTAATTTGTTAGGTTTGTTATGCATTGTTATGCATGAAACGCCATAGTCTAAACGTCGAACAAGGAGTAGCTTGAAGACAACAAATAAAAGAAGTCTATATTTTCTTATCACATATACAAACCAGAAAAAAAACAAAACAACAACAACAAAGATTTGGTCAGATCATCATGATAGGTGGATGGGAAAAGTAGGTGGATAGATGAGGGTGGGGCATCAGGATGGTGAGATGTGCAGGGTGCGACATCAGTCCTGATAGCAAAATTTGATCGGCCACGAAGGATCTCTGAGGGCCACCCCGTGGGTCCGCCGAGGAAATCTCAGTTGGCTCAACGGCGGTCCGCCCATGGCAGCGATGCTGATCCGTTAAAAAAAACATGTGATGCATCGTGGCAGATATTGGTAAGCCAGTGGACTTCCGATGGCGCTCTGTCGGCAACATGTCCACCGGATATTGTCCGCCAGAGTTTATTCGCTGGGAGGATGATTATTCATTAAAATTTAAATATTGTGAATGAACAGCGACATTTCAGCCAGTCTGAGTCTGACGCACAAGGAAATGAATATTCACCAAAAACTAAAATTCGTGACCAATGAGGAACAACTTATGTCTTCTGACGTCAAGGAAGTATTATCCCTCGACCCTAAAGTTGTGACGATGAGATTCGCCTTATGAATTTTGACTGATTCAGATTATATATTTTTGTCACCACAAAACTGTTAAATAGATATGCTTTACTCGATTTAAAGAAAGAAAGTGCAAAAAAGTACTTCACAACTACCTATACTTCTTTAATATTATTTTCTTCTCTCTTTTTTTTTTTTTTCTATTTTGATATTGTATATATAACGATGTTGCCATGCTGTGTTTAAAGCTGATAAACCGCAGCTACTTGTATGATGACTATATGCCCACTGCTGCTTGATGTTCTGTGGTACATGCAGGATGTTTGTCACAGCTCTCTACTTCCAAACTCCGCAGACGGTTTGTAAGTCTATTAAGGAAGGAACATTACCAATAATTTCATCCATTTCCACATGGGAATTTTGTCCCCTATATTCGCTGACTTTGACTTTATCCCTATTTTCATACTCGCGGGTTATTTAAAGAGGACCCCCATTTTCCTGTTTTTGCTGCAAATACTCGAGAGTGAAAAGAAGTCAAAGGAACTTTCTCCGAACGGGGTGATCCAGCAGTCAGCACATTATTGTTCATTTTGCATACGGAATGCAATTAAACACGGCACCAGTAAGGCATAAACTCGATTATCACTGATCACTATAAAATTCAGAAAAAATGCATCCATAATTAATGACGCGTGGCAAAACCAAATCCATAAGGTTCATGAAATTTCTTCACACGCTGACTAGCCTTCGAAGCTGCATTTGAATAAGGGGAAACTGATTGCAGTTTCTTTCTCTCCCCGGCTCTCTCTCTCTATCTTGGTAAAATTTTAAACCATTCACATTAAAGGTTTATTAGCAAGAGGTAAAATGTTGAGAACTTACCTTAGCTAACGGACAGACAGACGGACGGAGGGAGGGATCGAAGAGACAGGTAGAATAATCACATGACCTGTCGACATATGTTGTTTCTTGTAAATGGTAAAAGTTAATAAAACCAAACAACAAAATTAAGGATAATGTAATGTGATTCCCTCCAATATCGTGGGACATATAGAAATTCTAAGGCTAGCTATTGGTCGATTAATTTACCGTACCCATTATACAACATCATATGAATTGTTGTATTATGAATACAGTTTTAAATTCACTGCAGCCTTACTTTGTCAAATTTTTAAGGGGTATTTCTATTGGTTGTTTGTCTTTTTTTTTTTTTTTGCATGATTGTCACATTTAATATATACGTTTTGCATTACCTTGGATCGTAACCGTGCAGATAAATTGGAAGGGACAGTGTGGAGTATAGCAATACTATATTGAAGTTTATACAGCATGACTCTATCAGAATGTTCACATATATGATAACCTATCCGCAAAATGTCGTCTTCCTTAAACTGTTTGGAACCATTGCAATTAACGAAGCTGGTAGAAGTTTCCTTCAAAATTAAACTTTTCACCACTTTTCACCTTTTCACTTTTTGTTGACTCCATAGGTCGAAATATGCCTAACCAATCACACATCGACTATCAAGCAACCGTGGTTTTAATTTTAAATTGTTGCATTGGCCGCCAATTCCGAAACATTCTGTTCCTTGACAGGTGGTGGCAACGATTTTTGCAGCCAAGTGTTTTTGGGATGATCTAGAATCTGAGTATAGCAAAAATTTTACATTTGATCTAGCTGTCCTGATGTATTGAATTGATAGATTTGAGTCTTTTCTTTTATCAATGTTGTCTGTAGTATGTTTGTTTTCAAATCTGAAGTGACTGCACTCGGAATTGTCAATTTAGTTATTAAAGATGATGCCTCACTAGAGTTTGTAGTCCCTCTCTCCAGTGAAAGGTAACTAGTTGCAGAGCTGTCAGTTAGTACTCACACCATTGGGTAAAACAGCTTTGAATAGTCTTTGTGAATTTGTCTTTGTTCTGAATCTTCCTGGTCTCCAGTATGTCACACAGATCACAAATACGCTGTATTGGCACTGTAAGAACATTGGCAATCTTTTTGATGTCTTTTACAAATCAAAGAATTCTCAGGCACCACTCCCAGAGGGAATTGTTGTCGTCAGAAATCTCTGCTTTGGAAAACCTTTCTGGTGGGGAGGAGGGGGGGAGGGGGAGGGTGGTGGTGTATGGAGCATTAGGCCTGCATGGTACAAACATCAATTGACTTCGTTGGTTGAATATTTGAAGGTAACAATTTTAGAGTTAATGGAGATGGTTCGTCATTGACTATCGGTAACATCTTTCGATTGTATATATGAAAAGGTCTTTCGTTATATATATACTATAGTCCTGCCCACGTTTATCAATATTCTATCGTTAATCTTGTACGGTTTTGGTAGTACTTTATATATTTATGGTACCATATATTCCATTACATGGTACCGTTAATTCGATATCATTGTACCATAAATTAGAATATATGGCACCATAGATTAATTTATGGTAAGGATAAATTAATGACAGCAAAAAAAAAAAAAGGTGACTTGTGGGCGGATGTCATTTGGAAATGTGTGGGCTGTTTCTGATTTATTTGAACACAAGTATAAGAATACAAGAATAAATGTTACAACAAAGTTCAAAATGTATCTTAGCTTAAATTTTTTTCGCTTAAATTTTTGTCCACATTATATGGCCAACACTAAACCTGGTACATGCAGCACCTTCGGGTATCAATGTCACAGTGTACTGTATTGGTATGGTACATGAATTCTTTTTTTTCACAGCTTTATGCTTTGGTGTCGTCTGCCCAAGCATAAGTCTCTTCCAGATATTAATCTATCTATGTTCTTGACATGTTTCCACTTCATTGACATAGAGACTGCAGTAACTGTACTGTAAACTTTAACCTTTTAACCTTTAACCTTTGTACCACAGTATAATTACTGTTTCGTTCTCTTGAATCGGCTCCATGTTTAACAATTCTGTCAGAACCAATGTTCGACTTCATTGCTTACATGGCAAAGCTGACAAATGCAATCTTGGTATAACAAGAAGAAGCAAGTATAGGACGGGAGCCACCGGTGAGTTGCTTTATGAGTGTTTGATTATGCAAAATACTTACAAAAGTTTAGCTGATGGAAAAGTTCATAAAGATAATGGACCACAGAAGCCACCTATAGTTGCAGTATGCATTAAATATCGAACTATAGCCAAGACGTGGTCGAAGGAGAATTCCTGTATTGCAGCAACAAATCGACCGATATCCTCCTTGATTATTCCTTAGTTCTTTAACATAATTTGACCTTTGAAAGGGAATAATTTAATTTCTTACGTAGTATTTATAGGCCTATGTTTACTAATTTTCTCTCTTATAGTCTCTTTCCATCTTTATGTTGTTCTGCTTATCTCTTCTTTATTTATTTTAGTTTCTCATGTTTTTTTTTTTTTTTTATTGTAGCTGGATTTTGAATTTAGAGTTACTACGATCTGTTTTATCTTGCTACAGGCTCTATAAAACAAACTGCACGGCCAACAGCCCCGTATATTTTTTTCTCTGCGATTTTGTAATTCCTGCAAAGCAAAATATGACTGCAGTCATGGTTATCTGTGTGCATGCCACCGAACCTCAGTGATAAGATTACACTTAAACCCTATTACAGGGCCAAGAAACAAACCAAGGGTTTTCATATTATTTGACATGAACTATACCGCTGGCATAAACCACAGACCTAGCATTATGAGGCAAATGTATATTTATACTATTATTGTTACGCTGTATATGGTGGTACTGAAGGGCAACCAACCATAACGTTCCACATACATTCATGAGCAATATTTTTGAGACAGTAAACTTCTTATGAACAGCTTCCATTTCCTGTTTACGTCGTAATATAGTATCGTCCATGCTACTTAGTGAGCATGGTTCCTCAATCTTCTGTTTCACGGAATTGTGGATGCGACCGATATGGCTGCCTGGGAACAATTAATATAAATTATTTCGGAAAAACGAGGCAAATGAATGCCTATGAGGCAACGTTAAACTTTTTAAAGGAACTTTAGCCCGGTGTTGTTTTAGGCTATGTAAGACAGTTTATATTGAAAGTATCGTGTCAGGGCAGAACATCTGATATGCTTGCTGACGTAGATTTGGCGACACTGTTCCTATTGTATTGGGTATACCGTCGCCGATTTTATGGGAAGACAGAGTTGGTTAGCGTCCATTAAAATCGCACTGCTGTTCGTGTCACATGACAGGACATTTTGATGAAAGTAACTTCTAAGTCAATTTTTTTTGATGAGATAAAGCAGATTATGTTTGACACGTTCCACCACGTACCACTTTACGTCTCAAAACGCGACCCAAATGTATACTTTGGATGGTTTTAGTAGCTGCCATACGTTCGTTTGGAGAATCCAGGGTTTGAAATGACGAGACATATTAACAATACAACATGGCGCTCGAGAATGAGAGCAGATATACTCTCTAGTAGTGTGAGTAGTGTGATTAGTTTACAAAGAAAAAAAGTTACAAAGCACCGCCTGACATCGAACTCACTCATAAACTTGTCTTTTTACTTGTTTGTTTATTTTAAAAGAGAGTTGGTTGAACTTACAGTCAGTACGATCTTCTGATGTTTAGGCAATGAAGAGAGAGAGATAGAGGGAGGGGGGGGGGCGGGGGGACGGGACGGTGATGTGAGGAGAGGGGTTGTGACAATGCTGCCCCCTGCCAAAACAAAAACAACAATGGATTGGTTATGGTGACTTAGTCGCGTTATTTGGTCAACTATATATGAGTCTGGGTAGTAACATGGGCGGTTCGGCTGGTCTCTTTGATTTAATTACAAAGATTCCTCTACGGGGTATAGTTGGAGAGTGTTGTACTGATTGGAATGACATAATAATTTTTCGCCCCGTCTAAGCCTCAATAATTCAGATTTTGCTCTCTCTCTTCAGATTGTCAACACCATTCACATGGTCACTGATATTTTCAACACCTAACCCTACGACGAAGAGAGGCACTCATCATCGTGAACGCTTAGTAAAACTAGGCTGGAACAAACGAATTGGTGTAACTACGCTGGTACTTCGCTGATCCGTCCGCAATAGATCAAAAGGGATTACCAGGGGAAGTAAAAAATTACATTTCTCTCAGTTGAGGAATCTCATAAGCTTTCTGGTTGTGTTTCTTTATGCGTACATTCATTAGCACAATTTAAGGGCCAGAGTAGAAAGCGATCTAAACTTTATTCCTCACTTCTTCCCCTTTTTTGTTTTCGTTTGTATAGTTTATTGATTATGTCTTTCACAAATCCGAAATAAGTAACCAACAGAACAAAGTCTTGTCAGAGATGTTCAAGCTTGGGTGAAATGTAGGCCTGTGTGAGCATATGTTTAACTTTAATGTTCTGTAAGGAGGCTTATTTCTCTTTTTTCAATCGGGAAGGCGGTGGTGATGAATGAAAACTAAAGACTGTGATTCTTGAACTCGTTTGTGGGCACGTATTTATACTTTATTTAAAATGTGAGATTAAATTTTAGATTTGAAAACTGTCGATTACGATTTTCAAATTGTAAGTCATATTTCCAGATAATGGCAAGACAGTGCTCGCTCATCTACTTGCGAACTTTTTCTCCTGTGAAACACTGAAGAATTTTATACGAGTTCGTTTCATCAGCTGACGCCCATTGCCCCATGGAGTACCCCTGGAGAATATTTTACAGTGAAAATCCATGACTCACGAGCAATCTTTACTGCCGAAAAGGAAAACTAAGACTGATTAACTATGCAAGCTATTGCCATCTGATCCAAATACGTTGCATTGTTTAGCATGTACACCAGAGCCCGCCCTAAGAGTAACATTTTTTCCTGCTGGTCATGAAAGAGAATGAATTGGGGGGGATGAGTGGAAACCTGCCTGTAATGGACCGAATGTTTCAGAAAACGATAACATTAATTCATGTAAATCTCGAGCATTCGTCAGGCCCTCTGAAATGTTTTAACTTTGTGTCAAGCTGTGTGTGGCCTACATTTATGCATTCTATTAAAGTCTAATAGGCCTACATCAAATTCTTGCCTTGCTTGTCGTTAGGTCTTCATCTGTGCACATGCAGTGCCAGTCATTGTTTCACCGTTAAAGTCTTAAGGGAACTGACTGATTGAAACACTACAAGGTAAAACATTTCCAAAATGTCCGACATTCCTTCCTTGATTTTTAAATCATCCTGCACACACACACACACACACACATGCACGCGCGTTAATAAATAACCCACCAGGAAAATAATCGGGGTCTTCGCGCATGCGCCATTCACAATCAGAGCATTAATGATGTCTGTTATAAAATATAAATTGCATTCATATCTGTCCAGCAATCAATCATTTACACATCGTCTGTTATCGTGACGCATGGTGGCATGCAAGGGTAATGCTTGGCAGCATGATGGGAGCTAAACGTCCCATTACGTTTTCATGTATTCTCCTTTCCCCTCTTGCTAGGTAATTTACAACCCCGGACGAATAATCTCGCATGCCATACTCATTCCGTGCAGGGTCTATGCCAAGCCAAACTTCATAGCGATAACAATAATAAGAAAAGAAATATATTTAGATAGGCTTTCACCGATAACATTTGGAAGGAATAATGAAGTAATTATTATGAAATTAATGGCCACTGCGATAAACAAACATCACATGTGATTTGAATTCTACCGTATCTCATCGATGGAGGTAAGGTAGAAGCGAGGGCCTTCGGTAGAATAAATCAATCAACCAGTCTGTTACTGACGTTACAGCAGACCTAACCAGTCTATAAGATACTCTCATTTAAAAAAAAGAGTTCATACTTCTGGAAATCGATTTAGCGGACTAAAAGAAGCTAAGTTATCTTTTTTTTTCCTTTCTCGATAACACTTTGACCTACTTTGTATTAAGACGCTTTTTTTTCCCAGTATCTGTTCTGATTTATATTCTTATTTAGTCACCATGAATTAGATCCATCTGTCATCTCATCGCTGATTAGGAATACATATCATATACACGTCTCACAAATGAGGAAGCTGCCATAGAGGAATCCGGTATTCGGTTTGCTAAAATCGACGCTAACTGGAAAGTGGGTGTTCTGGTCGTCACCCACTCCAAACCCAACGTTCCTCTAGCCACGTATTCCAAATAGGTATACTGTGTACTTCTTAATCCACGTTATTTAGGGAAGTTGTCACGGGGCATTTCGATATTCCTGTTTTTCTGATTGTCCGTGGGCTCATTTGGTAAACAGTCACTGAATGACAATGAATATTTTTCTGTTTCGTCAAAACCTCAAGGGCTTCTAATTAGTTTTCTTCTTTAAGTCAGATATGTAGGAATGTAATAATAATGTTAACAACAAGCAGAATATCAATAATGGTCATAAGTGAGTAAGGAAATCATATTGTACGTTAAAGAGGCTCATGGAGTTGATATTGTTCATTTTGTGACAAGTTTGAAGGAAACAGTTGCATGCCAATACTTCTAATTGGCCTCATTAGTCATTCTAGTTGTTATCAACAGGACTTGTCTATGCTTAGTACAAGTTTTTTTCTAGTTTTACCTTGTTCGTCTTCTCTATTCGAAGTTGGAAAATGTACAATCTGAAAATTCCTTGAGAAGCGGAGGGGGAGACTTGCTTCCCCTCCACTTTCTGCACGGCCTTTACAGAGTGGTACGAATCGTGAGTGAAGCATCTACTCATCCGACAACATATATCTTTGGTGGAATTTCCGTTCATCATCGGTATATGGTTGTGTATCATCTTGGTACCAGAGTAGATACTGTACTAAGAATGATGTCTTGTTCAATTGGTTGCACCCCCTCCAGTAGTTTGATAGCAAACGTCGTTGACTGGTTTGTATCAGCAAAAGCTATTAGCAATGCCTAAGCCACCGCACATCAACAAAAAGTCACAAGTGTTGGGTCTTCAAACCAATGATTATGTCGATACTCGCGCCTCGGCGTACACTTGTGCGCAATGAGTAAATGGTAAAAGGATGAAAGTGAGAAAAGAAAACTATACAAAATGACACTCATATTATACAGATTTAGTTTTTTTCCCCTTTGTTATTGAAATTACATTATTGTCATGCAAATTAGCCACCGAAATGAAAACACAAAAGTGACCAACGTCAACCTGACTGCCAAATTTAAAATCAATCAGAGGTATCTTCTTGGGGAAAATTGTGTCGAAACTGTGTCAAAGAAATGACTCCTTGACCGCTGAGTTTAATCAAACCATTGAAATAAAATTAGCTTACAATCGATGATATATATGAATGAATGAATGAATGAATGAATGAAAGGTTTATGCACAGCCTCTACCTTGACTACAAGGCATGCACGGTCGTGCTGAAAACAAAATAACCAATGTTAAATAGTAAAAAACAATTTAAAATAATAGAAAACAAAATGGAAAGAACAATAAATGTATACAAAAGGCACTTACTTAACATTGAGCTTCATTACAAAATTATTCGCATTAGAAAAGAGAAAATGTTTTAGGTGTTTCTTGAAACTATGTATACTGTGCATGTTCCGGAGATCAACAGGGAGAGAATTCCACAATTTAGGACCACAAATTACAAATGATCTGTCACAGAGGGTAGAAGTATTATTTGGTAAGACAATTGCATTAGAAAGAGTAGAGGTGGTGAAGAGATCGGATAAGTAGACCGGAGCTAAGCCGTGGAGGCATTTGAAAACCATTAAAATAACTTTGAAAAAGATTCTTTCGCGAACACGCAACCAGTGCAACTGAACAAAGAGGTCAGATACTTGTTCTCTTTTCTTTCTACCAAAAATTAACCTAGCAGCACAATTTTGAACAATCTGTAGTTTATTCAAGAAACTCTGATTAATACCATAATACAAGCAATTACAATAATCGATCTTAGAGAGAACTAAAGCCGTAACAAGAGTCTTAAGCTGATCAGAATTTAAATACGGTTTGAGCTTAGAAAGTTTACGAAGGACAGAAAAGCAGAAGGAAGCAGTAGCAGAGATTTGTTGGACAAACGTAAGCTTATTATCTAGGCAAACACCAAGACTTTTTACGGAGTTGGCGAACCTTACACAATCATTGTTGTTTATAAAGGTGCCACCAATACTGATGTCACCCAAAACATTGTCACGGCCAACAAGAATAATATCGGTTTTATATATAAGGGTTCGAAATAAATATTGACATGATATACGTGATATTTCAAAACCCTTTTCAACTTGTGGTCATCGCTGTCCGATAAATAAAATTTCGATGAACTCGCACTGATTTTAAGTCTTCAATAGAGGTCATGGACACAAACTCTTTAATTACCAATGTAGTCCACCATCTCAGGAACTTTTATGTGACCATTACTCTCCATGTTGTGGTCTGGTATTCTGACATAATTGCAATAGAAATGTTATTGCGCTGTACCTTCATTCATCTGTTTTTTTTAATCGAATTTAAGAGTTATCAACTTACGACGATCTAATCTGTACCGCATATCACCTGTATATGCGTATTAACATACAGGGAGTACATATTGTTCCTTTTGCAAACAAAAGACATTACCGTTAGTTTATAACCAGTGAACATTTCTTCTTCCCCATGCCCCCCCCCCCCTCGCCCCTCCGTAACCGTCCTTTGTGTTATTTGTACAGTATAGATCAGTTAGGTTAATCTTAAATTGGACCAGTAAAGTAACGTTTCTTATTCTTGAGGTTAGCAATTGGATGTGAATGTTTTCCTTATATTTGTGTGTAGATAAAAGTCTGATGAACTCTAAAGGTTGATAAGATTCATCGTCGGTTTTACAAAATACAGAGCTCCTGAACGTGCACATTAATGTCTCAGACATTACGCGCTGTAGTATACAACAACATCTCCTGCACTGACGGACTACTAAAAGCAGTGCGTCTGTGACTACCAGTTTGATGAAATTGGGAAGTTCTACCTCAATGGGAGGGCGCGCACCAACCATGGGGGGAGGGGATATCAATGAATTTATAAAACCGGAGAATATACATCAATTGTAGAGAACTTAGTCCCACATATCAACCATAGGGGGTCACGTGGTTACAGTGTGTTGCTACCCAGGTAATAATTCTCGCTGTCCAGTCATGAAACAGTATTTCGCGACTACACTTTCAACCTCTCACACGTAGACCGGATCGCTTTTGCACCCATGCGATAAGACCTACAAGTGTACTCAGTATCGAACCAAGACCAACTGTAAAGCATTGTAAATGGAATCTCCAGTGTAGTCTGTATATCATCAACATTTTTGTCTGCTCTTCGGACATACAAGCACATCGCGCATTCATATTTTCCCGCCCATGTTCGCATACCAACAAAACACTCGTTTCACTGTTGTCAATGGCGCAACTTAAAGTGGTGTCAGGAAATACCTTAGTTCCATGCAAAAGTAAAATACGTCATAGAATCGAGCCTAGTGTTACTGGAAGGGAATACAGTAATCACATTAGGCTATGGTGATGTTATTGCTAGGTAAGTAGGGTGTCTTCAGCTCCTTTAAACTTGCCTATATATTTACGTAGGTCTGGTATAGGTCGAGACCACAGGGACGATGTGCACAATAAATATATAAACAACCCCTTGGAACACATCGCATGACTTCCACTCTTATCAAATTCGATGCCGGGTAGATGTGTAGTCTGCCTAACATTTTATCATGCGTTATACTACGCAGCCTACTGCACAGATCATCTCATGCAGCAAGTAAGTCTGTGCCAGGAACGTACAATGTGTCGGAATTAGCCCGTTCGCGCTAGGGTGCAATTTTAGGGTCACAAGTTCACAGGGCTAAGATCTGCGCTCAACTATCGTGAACATTCCCCCAGACCCATGTTTTGTACCAAAGGTTTGACCCATATGTATTGCCTAAAACCACTGTATGTTGAGTCGGATTGTGTGTTGGATATGTCACAGTGTCAGTGACATTGACATCCCCTACATTTGGGGAGACGTGAGAGGATTTTCATAAAATGCATAATAAACCCGGAAAGAAATAACGCCTTCATTAATTGGGCTAATGGCACCTTTTAAAAATAAGGTATTCATTTCAAATAAATTGTGGACCAGACTGATAGGTAATTACGCGACTCTCAAACGACTACTCATTTGTGGAGTGAAGATACCTTTTGTTACAAGGTTTTCTGTTTTCCTTGTTGTTCAATGACTTATATGTTCCGACCGTTGCACCTGTATGCAAATTACCATTTTGCGCATATGCAGCACACTATCTTAGCTAAGCGATCAGTGACACTCGAAACTTTCACGTCTTAGCACGGTGCACCCAACGCGGTCAGCAACTCTGGTCCACGTCGACGCGGCTACTTCTCTAGACTTACGGAGAGCATAAATTGCATTTCAAATTTCGTCGTTTCCCTGTGTCAAGCACAATCAGCGTAATTGTAAGGTGCGGTAATATGTAGTATCAGATAATGATTCAGATCCACTGTAGGACCTCCGTTCGTAATTGCGTAACTTCGCCGTCAGTGGCATTCCTGGCAGTTGTCACTACACGACATCTGTGTTACCCATAGACCACAGTAACGAAACAGCACGTGAATCAAAAAGGACGTCGCCATTTTGTTCTTGACAAATTATAGCACCATCCGGGATATCGCTTTGGTAACCTATGGTAACAATCAGATCCAGACCGAGGCTACTTTCTAATTCCATTATGAAGTTCTTAGGTAGAATAAACAACATTTCAAAGCAACACCTTGTAGAAAGACAGCAACCAGTCAGCCATTGGCGTATCCAATTGAGGGGGATGTCCAAAGACGGTGCCAACGTGGGTCATGGTCCAACTCCCAAAGGTGGACCAAAAACAAAGTGTTCGTCGAAGCTGTACGCATTACAACGAAATGCTTTAGAAGACAATTGAATTCACAATTAAACACTTTCGTTGCACCAAATCGCGTCTGAGGGCATTCAGTTACAGACAAATTTTCCAACGGGAAATAAACACTCTACCCACAGACCCCCCCCCCCCACCCCATATCACTGTTCCAGCAGTTTTTCCCCCTCCTAAACAAAGGAATTAGATTCACCTGTGCCGCCAGTAGGATACCTTTTTTAATCTCCCTGTCTTTGAAAATCACTCTCAATATACCTGTGATCTGTAAAAGCACGTATGCCGTTGTTGGTTCACTGTCATCTTATGCTGGTCGTCCATAACAGCAGTAATCTCTTACATCAAAGAATACCGCCCTCTCATGACACGTTGACTGGGCAATGAAATGACGTGGGAGTATTTGGCCTACGTCCTCAAGTATTCGACTCACCACGTGTTTCATCATTAATCGGCCTGTAAAATCTGCCAAGTACCGTGATTCAGGTAAACGAGTGAAATATACAGTGCCTTAACCTATCATCATCATCATCATCATCATCATCATCATCATCATCATCATGTCATCACTGTTTTTCCTGATGAGAGGTCACTGCATCCCCAACAAAATCCTCAATTTGGCTGCAATTAATTAAGTGTACGGTACGGTATATTTCACCGAAGTAACACTATACCCTTAAATACACGAAGACTGGTATTACCCGAAATAATGCGTCGGTTACGTTACAACGTTTCGCATATCAGCTAGATGCATATTATACACGTAAGGTAAATGCATCAGCTTTTCATTGACCTAGAATTCATCAATGACCAATTTAAATATTTGTAATTGTAATTTGTATTAATTGCTATTAGATTTCTTCAAGTGGTATGTTCGTGTCTGATCAGTTCTATTCAACTATTTACAACACGTTGATTCAGGTTTATTACGAACATGAAAACATTTCAATACAACATAATATGCTTCACTTATGTGAGAATTACGATGTTATATTATTTAATGTCCCAACATTTGTGTCGTCTTTCTCGCGAACCAAGGCGATGATCAGCTACAAATTAAATTTGCTGCTATCATCAAAACATTTTTTACGGGTTTTGGTTCATAAATGTTTACTACCAAAGCTTGTAGGTAATGCTGTTCACGTTATACGAGGTCTCAAAACTATAATAATGCTATAATATTATAATTACCTGGACAATTAAGTCACTGAAGACTAAATGTGTCCTTCTGGCACACTTATATCAACCGCTTATACGAACTGCATAAAAATGTTATTTATTCAACGTATGAACATTTAACCTGGTAGCTCTTCGTCTTCTAAGAAGAGGACTTGTCTTCAAATATCATAGTTTCTTTTGCATCGAACGGTACAATATGCACTAACACACAAATATGCACTAACACACATCCTATGTATTTCTCGTACCCATATGATTAAAAGATTATTCCACACCTCTGCGATTAAAAATACTTATTTTCTCAGAAATCGCTCAAGCGATCAATTTGAAGGGTGAAGCTATCCACTGAAGGAACTCAGAAACTTTATCAAGCTCAATAACACACTTTATTGAATCGTAAGAGCTTTATAGATTTTGGATACTAGTTAGTATGTTCCCCCAAAAAACATGACGAATAAACGGTAATGTTCTCTTGTGAAAAATAGCAGAAAAGCAATGGCGGTACTTCCTTTCAACAGTCTGAAATATTCTTTGAAATATAGATCTACATGTAAAAATGTCTATTAGTCAACTTTGCAGCCTTCAGAATCTTAATTGAGTGCGCACAGTGAGTACGTCTTACCCAGACGGTTTTCACCTTTCCGAGATAACCATCAGAAACGTATCACGAGATACCGAAAGCATCGCTACACTTCTTACACCGAAGATAGTATGTGATGAATATTCATTAGTCAACATTTCAATAATAAACGTCTCGCAAAAGCGGCGCTTTCATTACAAGCATGGATGTGAGAGGCTACACAAGTGCAACTTACGTGGCACACGTGTATACGTGTCGCTGCTAGGATCCTATATCCCGCGGTGTGTTTCGGCAAACCCCACAAGGGGAATCTCTCCGGGCTTATCTATAAGTGAATCGAGATTTGAAATAACTTTCACAGACTCGTGAGTCACATTCTTTGCCGAATTTTTAAGTCACTTTCGTCAGGATACCGCGCCAAATTCCATCAATTTGGATGTATTGGAAATGTCTTGTGATCTATATCAGACGGAATACCTGTGGTAAGTTAACAGGTTATATATAGTAAATGAATATGTGGTGTAATTAAAAGTGCACACACAAATGCGATTAAGTCGGCAAAACTGCTAAAAATATAATTCGTTTATAAGGTTGATGTAACGGCATAGGTAAGCATGCAAAAGTTAGAGCGGGGAGCCAATGTATATACTGTAATAGTAAACTACAACAGGAAAAATTATTATTCTCAATTGTATTTGCGCGTGTAGCGTGATGAAGCTTGTTTCCTCTAGGATAATTAAATAACCTCAAGTCTTAATTACAATCCTTAAAGAGCCACGGTACTAAAGCGAGTCATTGCACGAAGAGTGTACATTCAATTGGAAGTATCATCAAATTATGAATACTCCATAAATCTGTTGATGTAAATTTAACAATATCGTCTATAAATAGAGATTTACGTGTAAACAAAACTCGACAGTAAAGGTTAATTTTGTTTTTGCTATGTAATGGGGAAAATAGTGAGCGTATAACTGGATAGGTGAAACGCCACTAGAATTGGACAATTTAATGTCTAAAATTAAAGCCTTTAAAAAGCAACGATAACAAAAGAGCACTGCACAAAGAGAGTATTCGCTTTATCAAATACTTCATAAATTGATATAAATTAAATATAATATTACAGGTTTACAAAATTATTGGTGGCTGTCGTGTACAAACGGATGGACGAGTCCCCTTTGGTCTTTAAAACAAAAACCAAAAAATTTAGGCTAAGGGTAACCCATGTTTAGACTGACATTATGATAATACAAGCACAAGTTACAATAACATTTCTCTAGAATATTCATACTTAAAATTGGCTATCACAGAAATTAAACAGAAAAGTTGAGAGGATTAAGCAATTTTGTACGTAAGATCTAAAACACATGGAACTGTCAAACCTGAATAGGCATAGTTTTAAGATTAGAACCAAAAAAAAAAAAAAATTTCCAATTCCCCCCCCCCAAAAAAAAACAATTTCCAATTTTTTTTACACATGTATAGAAAATTCAGCCAGTCTTAAGTTAATAAACCCTGTGATGAGATAAAGGCCATCATGCGAAGCTGCTTCAAGGACGAGATGGTTTATATGCACTATTTTAAATGATAAATTTGTAATATTTTATTCGATATGACACGAAAATTAAAATAATTTGTCAGAGTCTTTCAGCGACTTTTAAACCCATTGAATATAACACTCCAAATTTACAGAAATACCTTTGTCATAAAATGGAATAATTTCTTTTCATTAAGAGCACAGTTTTGTGAAATTTCAGTGTTATTCTTTGGCTTTCTCTAAGTTTACATTAAGTCAAAGCAAGTTGCAGAAAGTTTTTATTGTATTGCACACCAAGATGGAAATTTGTCAAAAACGAAGAACCAAATGAGTTGACATGAGAAAATTGGTTCTCAGTAAAGTGAACGCCAATTATTTCATGCACGTGGTACCCGTATAATAGCAAAATTAGCCTTGTGGGTCTTATTGCACTCTTCTCAAAAAGTTAATCAACCCTGCAAATAAATTAATCCAATTCACCTGTATACATGTAAAGTCTTCAAAGGTTTCTCAGTTCACTTTCTGCAGCTGTTACTTCGTACCCATTCTTCACATTCGATATACGCTACTTGACAGATTTTCAGTTTTATTCATTATCTTATACTAATTTCCCATATTTTTTTGAATGCGTTCCCATGTATTGAAGCACACTCCATTACGTTCGCATATATACACCTGCAACAGAAAAACCTAATTTAATTTTTTAACTTCACACATCCACTTTAAGTTGTCATCACCGACTTGATCAAGCAGACTATACCGGTCGGTCCATCAGCATAAACAATTTTGTTTTTGCCTAGTTGAGTTTGGTATACGAACACTCGAGTTATATCAAGTTCACTTTCATTCAGATCCGAGCATCTCGATGAAATCATATTTTTCTTTTCTTTTTTTTTCTGCTAGCCTTCACTTTCCTTTGATCAAATCGTCTTCGAAACTAATACGTCGGTACCAGTTTTAATGGAATTGAACATAGCGGCGAGTTTGAGGCTATTAAGCGCGCTCTGTCTCCTGGGTATTAGCATAACAAAATTAATCAAATAATTTGGGATTTCACACAATATTGATTTAGACACGTAGATCCCTATTTTTGAGGTTGAAACGAGCGACGGTTAAGAAACATTGATAGCTGTTGTTCCCAAAGCAACATTAATAGCTTAGAGTGCGGGCTTGCATTACGATATAACAAGATTAGGTATTAGACTTTGTCGGTAGATATAAACCGTCTAACTTGTCAAGTTATCGTCACATATTAACCTTGTTTGTATCGAAAAAATCCTGACAATTTTTTGAAGGTTTCACACACCTCATGGCAGCGTTATCGCATGTTTTTAACATATAAGTACTACATTGACCGGTAAACATTTAACGGATCACTGGGTTTACGACTAAATAGCAATAAAACAATCGGCTAGAATCGGCCATATACACTTTTCTTTTTGCTTGCAAGGGATTTCGGAATAATGTATAACAAATCGATCTATGCCATTGTTTTGCTTTTTCATATCTACACTATAGGTTAGTAAAAGCAATATTTATGACGTAAGCAGTGTGTTTTAGCCTTGTTAGGTAAATGGGTATAATGTATACTTAATTCAATTTATTCTGACTTCTTTCGGAAGTTGCAAAGTGAAACTCTGAACATTAATCCGTCGGAATTGGGTTTATATCTGGGTTTGTAAAACTACCAATACGATGATGTGGAGTGTTGCAAGGTGCCAGTATTTATTTTTTTTTTAGTGCTTTATATTTTATCTCTTAATTACTAGGTTTCATATTGGCAAGTGATGCCAATATTTTTAAAGAGGATATTACATGCTTTCAAAATGAAACTCTCGGATCATATACAATTCTCAGTTTGCTTTGAAATAAAGGTCGAGTAAACAAATAACAAAAGGCATGTCATATGAGTCCCTTGACTTCAGAAATTTGCATATTTGACTTAGTTACGAATGACGCAATTTTAAAACAGAACATAAAATGGTCGATGTTTGATGGATTTTGATGACAATTGTGGATATTTTCAGCGTTTCATAAGACTGATTCACTCAATACTCTTAAATGTGGTTTTTACGTCACATCTGCTATAAAATAAAATTGTCCAAGCCCATACCCACTATCAGTAAAGTAAACAAGCAACGGAGAGGTTAACGAGAGATTTTCAAACGCTCCCTGCTCTGGCAGCAATAAATTACGTTATTCAGGTGCCTGTGTATTCCAGCAAATACTGCTCGTTTTCCATGACGTTTCTATGGTAACCGTAGAAACCTCGATTTAAATTTAGATCACTTAAATGTAGTGATATTTTCACTTTTGATGAAGGAATTGCTTAATTGTCCTGTTAACAAGTCTCTATCATACAAAAAATCTCACATAATCAACATTTGTACACCTATCCAAATAACCCTTGACAAGTATATCACCTCTTATCGTAAACATATTCACGCCCAGAGTGTAGTAGAAACGTTTCAGTGTAGTACACCTATTCAACTGTATTATACTAAGTATACACTTGCATAGGCATATTACACTTGACTATATAAAGGTACACTTAAAGTGACTTAGTTAAGCCCAATGTGCCTATTTAAGTCTGTTAAGTACGGTACGCAGGTGAAGTGTACAAAGTCAATCTCAAGAGTGATGTTGCTATGCCAGTGTAGCATGCCGAGTAAAGCGTAGTGCACCTAGTCAAGTGAACACGCCTATGGAAGTGTAGCAACTAAGTTAAGCAAAGTGTTCATTTGCAGGTGATATGCAATGCAAATGATGTAGTATACACCAGGTCAAGTGTATTATAGTTATCCTAAACTTTTAACCCGTGGTGATATATAATATCAAGATTAGTAGACAAATAGTGTAATGAGCCTAATACACTTATCAGCATAGTGCAATGACACTGTAAAAATGGCGTGATGTTTTCCCTATTTTATTATCGTAAAACAACCGACTGGCATGCAGATCCAACAACATTATCTTTGAAAACTATGACGTCACAGAATTGTGACATCATAAGATAATTTAGGGTTATTTGGTACTTCGTAATTCTACGAACTCAACTCATTGGACCACTTCACGAACAGTCATTACAAACAACATGCATGTTTTATCAATGCTATAATAACCGATTCATGTCGTTAGTACGTACGGTCACAGGGTAAGACAATGGTTAACACCATATGATGTTACAAACGAATATGAAATTCAAATTCCAAATTCACAAATCCCTTCAGTAACCTAAAAATAGACGAGGTAGGACCAACCGTTCGATTAATCAAAACTTTTCTGAAAGATTTTTTGCATATTCATATTTATGTATTTTTATTATAGACATCGGGTGGGAGTTTAAAGTAAACATATTAATACATCATATGGTGTATGTTATTACATACATCATGCAATTTTATTATTGTTCTGTACACAAAGACATTATAATGAATTCCGTTCTAATACCTTGTACTCGATAGTTCTATGTTTATGATAGATTTGCCAGGTAACGTGTGCCACGTAGATATAAATAATAACTTCGTGTTTTTGTTATAGCCTTCCATTTGTTTTGTCGAAATGGCAAATGGTGATATTTTAACACGTAAAAGGGTCTTTTTTTTGTACGTACATTTTTCATATATACATGACATGTATGAATTTAATTTGATGGATATATATATGGGCTCATATTTTTAGATTAATTACCTCGTCAGTCTGCAAAGTTAGGTTTTTTTGTAACAATTAAATAAACTACCAATCAATATAGGCAAAACACAACACAGTTAGAAAATAAATTGTTGTCATATTTTCAAATATGATTAAGCAAATGTAATCCTCTAACTTGCAATCGTAACATTCAAACGCGTTCTCCCCAGTCAAATTTAACATTAGTCACGTTGATTGACTTACATGGATCGGTTATTTAAGCCCCCAATCACAACTCTGTCGATACAATAAAATAAGAAACTGTAAAAACAAAGTTCGATTCCAGATAAAATATTTGAAAATTTCCTCCCCCACCCAATAAAAAAAAAGGGAAATGAGGAAGACTGATGTCTGATAAATTACCCTGTCTAGGTGATATCAGTTACTGTTCGTTATATATCGAAGTAATATTATCAGGTGTTGCTGAAACATCGTTGACAAATTGTCTGCTACACATCTACCAGAATTCAATCGCTCATTTCAAACAAAAGGATGCACACGTTGCATACCCTAATTAATCCGCCTATTTTTGTTTTACACCTAATTAGGCTAATCTTTCAAATTCTATAAACCTTCTTGCGTATTCAATCCATTGTTTCGGGAGACAAAATATCTTGGCTTTTTGCTGTACATAAAGACATATTCCTGCCATGGTACATTAAATTAGTCCAAACATTACAAGAGGAAAATTACACATTTGGAAAATTATTTTATCTGCAGACGATGACTTCACTTTTCAAAAAGAAAATTAAAAATGAAGAGACTTGGCAATGGTCTCATCGATTTTTAGTCGAACCTTTTAATCAAAACGACTCGCAAATCCCGAGAAACCACTCATCAACTGATGTAGGCAAACCTTAATGCTTTCTTGAAAGATCAGAAAACGTGAAGGCTTTTAAAGGGCATCACCTATCAGTTCAAATCTCTTCTGCCTTAAAATATCAAGAGCTCTTAGGAGGTCATTTTGGGTGGAGCGGTGTTTATCTCTATCAATTGAATCTATTTAGTGAGATTGTTTTATGTGATTGTTTCTAAAGTTTAAGTCAGTTCAGTATTGTACAAATCGCAAAATTTAAGAAATACCATACAATAACCTACACTTGATATTTTCTCATACCATCTTAAATATCGCGCACAATTTTACGCTTACTTCATTAAGGAAAATTGAGAGTTTATTGGAGGTCATGTAAGTCTTCTTGACCCTATCATTTCATATATCTCCCCAAAAATTAATAAACACGTCAAAAATTATGTATGTATTAAGTATGTTACATATCCTATTAAGTATGATAATATATGTCACTATATAGATATCATTCTAACTGTTAAAAGCCATGATATAGATTCTTGATATTATAATTATATCATGCTTAGATGATAGATATACGTAATAGTTTACAATCTGATAATTGCGATGCTAGATAAAAAAAAAAGTGATAACTATTTTGTTTTTGCATGGGACTAAGGTCAACTTTTGTTTCCTTGAAGAATGCAGTTCCGTACACATCCATCTTATGTGTTTCACGTAAAAATCTTGAGACATTCGATTCATACTACACTATATGCTGTCCTCGATGTCTAATCAGGTTATACCACATGTTACAGCAACGTATGTTTGCATTCCTCCACTACTGACTTACCGTAATTATTCTTTTTTTTTTCTGGGGTTTTCGTACTTTTTTTAAACTTACGACCTATGTGCCATCATCTGTCTGAGGTGTATATGTAATATGTATATACATCTGTGATGTAAATATTTGATGAATTTGGCAAATCGAGTACACAATTTGATAATTGCTTAGTTCTGTCATTAATCTTGTGGGAGTAGATACTGTATTACGATAATACGTTAATATTTGCGTACGCAGGTTTGCATATACTCGTTCCCCTCTGTCACGACTAGACAACTCGAGAGAGAGAGAGAGAGACCCGGTCCCTTTAATCCGATGAGCGCAGTGTCGAGTGCACATATGCCTCATGCTTAATATTGGCGGTCACAAGAGGTTAACCTTTGGGGAGTTTATCTTAAAAATGAGAGAGAAAAAGCCCTTGAAAGTCGATGTAGTGTTTAATGCAGTCAATGTCTTTGATTTTTTTTTTTCTCTCCCCTTATATACGTATGGACTACACAAAGAACAACAAAGAGTTAATGATGTAAGTATAACGTCGTGCACGTTCGATCAAAAGATGAATTATTTGACTGAAAATTGATGATATCATGGACATGCATTTCATGGAAATGCATATAAACTTGAACAAAGGGGATCTGAATGCCACTGGTTGCTGTTTAAAGTCACTGACGCTAGAGAAACTTTGGTGTTTCGTTCATAAATCCATGTGAAGTCAGTGATGCCACTGTACGCTTAGCATAAGGTGACAATTAAGTCTCCTCCCTCTTTGGGTGGTGTTATTGGAGGTTTTTGGAGGTACGCCCTTGTAACGCCAACCACTCTCTGTCGATCATGACTGTGAAGATCGTATTCAGTAACTCTTGTGTATTACTCATGCTGTTCACCAACACACAGCAATGGTACAATCAAATAACAGTTCCACATCTTTAAGTTCGGTTACCCGTGTGCACAAAATGAATCCCTGGCCCCTTTTTTTTCACCAGATATTTCATCTACGTCTCAAAAAGCATTAACCTTCAATACATTTCGTTAGATAAGTTACGGTGTTTAACACTAACAACGATACCATCGTGTACACGTTACTAACAAGGATGCATTTCCATCTATGAGAATACATAGTAAGTCATGGGAAATAGCATAAAAATCGTATGTCATAACCTTTGCCTACGTTACAGCAAGGACACTAACGTTACAGATAAAAGAAGCAGCTTATAAATTTGGACTATGGATTACTACCCATAAGCATGCTAGGATGCAACAGTCTAGTGTTGTCAACACAATCATCATTTACTAATTAAAACATAACATCCACAGGCCTCACTGCACGTTTACATAAACAACTTGTACATTCAAAGTGTGCGATATATCTTTTTTTTTTTTGGAATTAAAACCTACTTTCATCTATGTTTTTTTTTTTAATGCTAACACGTAAACCGTCGTACGTCTTTCTTTGTATTCACCAGTCATTTTTTTCATCGTTTAGGTACAATTTGATTAATAAAGAAAAACACTTTGTTCGATGTCATATCTCCGCCCTAATTTTATTTTTATCTACATATTTCCAAGCATAACATGCTGCCAGATGCCCATTCCATACGTTCAGATTTACGATACGATTAACTGCGATAGCAAGAAGATTCATAGCCCTGCATGGCTAGTTTTTGCTTCAGTCAGAGGGGACAAAATTTGTATATCAATATAAATAAACAGTAATAGCCAAGGAGAAAGTTTCTCCATTTCAATTGTAACACAATAACATATATTTGTCATGAAATCAACCAAATTCATAAATTATTAGATGGTATGGCCCAAGTTACCATTAAGCAAGGAACAATAAGTTAATATTATACCTACCGATCTGTTTTTCGTGTTGCTTTCTCTAATCATCCAAATGCAAAGGTTTCGATTCCTATACTGTCAGTTTTTACAGAACTGTTACAATATTCAGGTTCGTTCGCCTCCATGTTCTTACGCAGATATTGTTGCCCAATAACGTAATTAAATAGGCCTCTGTATGACTGCTGTCGTACATATATGTATATATATATATATATATCTCACCGTGTTTAGTTTCCCGAGGTACTGTGCTTGTTGTACTCTGTGAGTTCATGATAAGAAGGATTTCTTTTCGCCCATATTTTCCGCTTGGCTGGCCATTTCTCATATAAATCGATAGTTGTGTAACTGAGCCTAGACCTGACCTGTACTGGCTGTAGTAAACCTATACAGAGACACAGAAGAAGCACGATATAGCTAAGACGACATGCTGTTAAAGGAGCATGTTTTATTTTCTACAAGAGAAAGAAACATTACTGTATCAGATGCCTTTTAAATATTTGTTTTTTAATGACTTAGATCCGTTACAAGTAACACCGTGATACCGTGCTATTAAAATTAGTGACCATTTACTGTACACTAGGACCCATGTGGCTGACTGACTGGTTGGAGACTACATGCTTAGGCAGTGTTCTTTAAAAGGGGGCTGATGTCACCATTAAAGGTTTGTCCAGTGCTTCATTGTGTCCCGCATGAACTAAGTGATGTGCAAATTTGAACCCTTCCTTGAACATGCAGGACTCGTGTAGTGTACATTGTTTACCTCTGTATACTTAGAAATATTTTATAAGCAATTTCGACTGATTAGTTCCAACTGAGGTTCTCTGGAATGAGTGAATTATGTACCCTCAATTCCTGTAACGTCAAGTTCATGATGATTAAACGTAGGCCGATTTTGTTTCGTAATTTAGAAGATTCAGTACGATATGTGTGTTTCAGGTTTTGTGATGAACTGCTTCTTTAACTGTGAGATAATGCAACTTCTATTTTTCAATTAGTTTGGCTAGATCATCTTTCATTCACTATACATGTAGGCATTCAGATATACCAGAGGAGTACAGATAAAAGCACTGTAATGGCCATGACACATGGAATTCTCTATTTCATTATTAATGTGTTCGACTTCGATGCAGCCTAGGCGAAGTGGCTTTAAAGTGTATGGTACCGACTCTGGAGAGATACAGAACAATAAGTGTAATAACACTGTTGAGCAAAACTAATACTTATAGAAACTTGACGACTATATGATAGATAAAACAGGGAGCGAATGATACACAACGTGACCATAATTGGAATTAAAGTAATTGACAAAATCTGATCAATAGTTTGAGAACTATTGAGACGTACTGGTATCAATGTTGCAATTCAATTGAACGATATGATTGCACCTATTTACAGCGTGTGCGAAACAAATTCACATTATTTCATCTGAGCAGAAACTATTATCAGTATGGGTCTGTTGTTATATTAGAATAGTCTAATCACTACGGTGAATATTGATAAAATATTCCAATCCGGGCGTGTTTTCTATTTCATTTTGTAGTTAGCATATGATTGTAATATTTCATCAAAACGAATGGATTCCAACAGGTTGTCTATTGTTTTTTTTTTAAGGTTAAACACTGCTTTTTTTTTAGCTTCAATATAATCCATCTCTGATAACAAGACAATAAAAAATGAAGATCATTTGCAGAAATCCTGACCAGCTGCTCATAGAATTCCGATAACAGTCACTTTGCTGTCGCTGCGAACGGTCTTCTCCTGATTTTTACGGCACATTTTTTTTTCTGTCTTCATCATTATCATCAGGCTGATTAAGATGACTAGCGTATATCTCAGGTTTCACGTTGTTAAGACGAGTGGATGTAGGCCAAGCAAAGGTTACCTACATGGCACAGGTAGTAGCTAAGTGTTGTTTTCCTTCGGAGGTCTCACCAGAGGTAGTTTTGTTTACATATTTTAAATGTGTGTGTGTGAGGATGACAGTGTACTGTCTGTCTGTCCAACGATTGCCGTGTGTGAGAATTTTATCGCGAAAGTCATTGAAGTGGTGAGTCTGAAGTTGAAATCCTTGAATGTCGAAAAAGTATTTAGACCACGACAGGTAAACCATGTCTTTGTTTTGTGGATCTGGTACGTACAATCAATCGTTTGTAACGCACCAAAAAGGTTCATCTGTCATTTCCTTTTAGACTGTTATCAGTACCGTCATTTTGATTCCTAAATACAAAATCTGTTAAACATTTCGAATTCAGGTTATGTATGTCACGTTGCGATGAGACACCCTGCTGATTTTATAAGTTAAATGACTTCATAAGACACGAGCTCCTTAAGCAAGTCTGGTATTTCTGTTTTCTTCTCTGTTTTTTGTATTTATTTAATATCATCTGATGTAATCTCATATTAATTTGTTGTAATTAAGGAAGGGAAGAAAATAAACTGAAACTGATAGTACGGACTAAACCTATTGTCCGAGTATTGTATTCCCTTTATCAGAGGATAGTGACTTAGCCAATGTCACATATGAACTAGTGAAGAGACGTGGGGGAAGCATGAATGTTGACCTACAAATGTATCTGCAACTATATCAAGTGGACAAAACGTAACGTTACAAAATGTTTTCCTAGCGCTTGATACAATACACAGCAGTATACTGTTTCAAGGTACTTTTTGCCGTTTTGACGTGGCTTTCACATATCTTGAATAATTGAGATATGATTAAAATACTATCCTAGCAGCTTTCTCCCTTATCGAGTATACTAACAAAACCTGCCTAACGAGTCACGTAAAATAAGCATACGTTCGTTGATAACTGTATTGTAACTTGCTTCTTATTTTTCTTCTCAAATTGTATACATAATCGTTCGTTGTTTCATGATACCCAAACCAATAAAGTGCCCCCCTTTCTGTTTCCATCTTCCTGCGTTCTACATATAGCTCCGTAAGGGTTTTAATACAATTAGCTAATGTTTAGAATATCGACCTATCGTTTTCCCCTCCTAATGCATGAAAAGTAATGACCCCGTATTGATAAGGAAGCGAGATGCTATTCAGCACTATATACGACCTGTGTGCATGTACCGGTGTTGACATGGACTTTTTAACCAGAATATGAAGTGTGATGTATAACTAGATACATTTTCTTTGTCATCCTGAACGTGAAGTAGTCTACTACATATATTACAAAGCAACCTGTAACCTGGAGTGATATTATAATACGGTCCCGTTGTAAACAGTGGCTGGACAGGTTAATGGAATTAAATTTTTCAGTTCCATAGTAGTACATTTGAGTAATGTTTCTTTGAATGAACGAAATGATGTCAAATAGGCTTAAATATCAGGCCACGGTGGAATGCCCAATAAGTTCAAACCATTGGGAGAAACCATTTACTAAATGATAAAGAAGAAATGGATGGTTAGAGACCAGTGAACTTTAAATGTTGGCGTTATCAAATGTGACAAGTAGGATTAATTGAGAGTTAGTCAGTAGTTAGTGAGAAGAGAAAACAAAAGGTGTAACTGGTGGCATATATCTCTCACCATATTCCGTTCATGTCCACTTTCAATCCTCTTTTCAGAAATATGACAAAATATGCGTGAAGGAGTAGTTCCCGTGACGGGCGCATTTTTAGTATTATATCGCCTATGATTTAAAATCTCGCAATAAGCCTTTATTCGGAGAGAAGTTACCTGAAATGCAGTCATACTCTTGATATTTCGTAACTGTGGTTAGGTTCAAGCCGGTTAGGCTCACTTTAGGAACGTTGCTATAGTGACAGTGAGCATTTTTTTGCTGAGGCGGCAATCTCGGAGCAAGCCAGTTGGGGAGTCATTTTTACACATACCAATGTAGATCACGTGTATAAAAAAATATCATTATTTGTATTTTTAATTTGCTTAACTCTAACCTGTTTGTCGAGATGTGCAATGCATAAGTTTTTATTATCAAGTTCTATTGTGTGTTACGTAGAAGGAAATAACATCTTTGGTGTTTTTTTTTTCCTACTCATCTTATTTTACTTAGGCCTAAGTTGTATTTTCGTAACATTATCTTAGACATGGATGTATTCAAACTTTTTCATATCTGCTAACTCTATAAGGATGATGGTAATATTTTACATGGTCAATTACAATTTCCTGATTTGATTCCTTTTTTTTTTCTGTCTTTCCTTCTGACATCTCATCAAGTTCACCTATGAGCATATAAATTTCGACTTCGCTAGGTTTTGCCCATTCTTTGTTACACTTACATAACTATATAAGGCAAATATACCACTATATGTAGGTAGTCTTTGTTTGCAACTGGTCAGTATACATCTGTTATTAACCATTCTTTCCTTTAACGTTTCTTTGTCCTCTACGGCCTTCAAAATTAATGGTTGTAACTTCATATTTGAAAAGCGTTGAATACTTTCATTTTATTCCACATATGTCTGTATGAATATACGAACGCCGGTCATAAAATTTCTTCCCGCAGATATATTTTACTTTGTCCGTATGTTTTCTTTCACGGTTGCCCTCAATTATGAGCTTTTAGCGAGTTGAATAATTAGCTTTGACTAACCGAACGGTAATATTGACCTTCAAATTCGAGGCCGATACTTGTATTGATATCAAATCTGTTATACATTTCAAGCAAAGCAAGTTCATGAAGGCGTAACTCATAAGCTGTATGATGGGCAGGTTAGTGTTCTTGACCTCATAGCAACCATATTAAGATTGGCCATCTACTGTGGATGTATCGAAACCCGACTTGTCCCCCAAATGAAAGCTTCACACAGAAGTAACAGTACTTTGAAACACGCTCTTTTGTCCACCTGGTTTCACACTTTTCACGGCTCGTGGTTTCTCAGGTAATAGTTCAAGCAGAAAAGGGAGGAAATCGGGTCCAATTAAATTCCAGGTCTTTGTAAACAAAGCACTTCCTATTCTCACGGTTTATATGTTGCATCAGTTACTCGCAGTTCATTATACCATATAGGCTTTGTTATTTGCTGATAACAGTTCACGTGGACAAGATGCAATAGTCTTGGGCGTGACAGGAGATTGTCAAAGTCAGTAAGAGCATTTTAGTGTAAATTCTCGTGAATATTTTAACCTTATACGTAGTAGCATCAATTACTTTGAGATGTTCGTATTTACTGAGAATTCACCTGGCGACAGACCGATAAAATTCAGTGGTGCGTTAAGATGCTATCATTCATATAGCTCATAGAGATCTCAATAATTGACAACCTTTCGTGTACTCTGTCCATGGTCTGTTGCAACTTTAATTTAGTCTCAAGTTGACAGGCTTTGTTGTATATTGCCTATAAATGTCAGTAAATGAGCAACGTTACTCCGCGTAAAAGTAAAACTTTTTCGAAGACAATCACCACTTCTTTGTTTTATTCTTATAAGTCACTTTCTTCAGGACTTTCTACATATATCGACCAGACAGAGATCTTTGAGGCTACTCTTCGTACCTAAGGGAATAAATGAGTCAATCATACAAATATGTAAAACACTGGAAATAATTACCAGGGGTGTCATTCCGTCATGGTATCACATTGTAATATCCTCATCCCATTAACACTTGGTAGTACACCCTACGTAAGTTGCTTTTATCACATGACAGTACAACAGCCGGTTAAGCATAGTTCGTGCTATGTCTATGTGGATGTTACATACTTATTACATAAAGGTGGCATTTCTTTATCAGTCAGTGTGTGAAATATGTGTGTACGTGTGTGTGTGTGTGTGACAGACCTTGGCGGCAATGGTGGGTTGTTTTCATTCTACGAAAAATTGTTTGGTCAGTCTGAAGTATTCCTGTTTTGTAAAACAAATTCTCTCTTTTATGGAAAACATTTGTTACGTAAGTTTGAAATGTGTATCCACGATATAATAGCAATACCTACCCCCCCCCCCCATGTGGATTCATTTCAAAATGGCGTCGCGAGTTTTTTTTTTTTTTTGCAAAATTAAAAATACTTTTTTCAGAATCTTATTGAATGAATGCTACTTTTAAATAACTCATATTTGAGTATCAGCGTACACAGAGGAATACAGTGACATTAACTCCATACGTAATTAACTTGACTTTAAAATCGGATTGTTTGGCTCAAACAAATCCTGAGATTAAGGTTAAACCCAACTGTGTGTGCGTGCGTGTGTGTGCGTGTGTGCGTGTGTGTGTCCTTGTGTTCGAGTGGGATCGAGGACCGAAACAATAGATTTTAGGTCCTCTGTAGAAAATGCAATAGATTTCTCGGGTCCTCTCAAGATTAAGAATAGACAGTCTATTGTTAAGGTTAGGGTTAAGGAAGAGAAAACAAAAGCAAGCACAATGAGGTCCTCGGAATGAATGGAAAACAAAGCTGTGTGCGCGTGTGTGTGTGTACACCGGTAAGCGACTGTATAGGTAGGTCTGTGCAGATTAATACTGGTATGTCGTCCGTTAACTAAACATAGACCTTTACACCATGAGCATGAACCAACTCAACTCTTTTGAGTCCTTATACAACATGGCACTACATATTGTCTTCGAGGTATAGTAAATCATCTACAAAACGTACGAATTTATTAAAAGTAATGTCAAATTGCACAAATTACTTGCCTCATTCGTATAAATTCTTGGTGATTTAAGTTTTACCTTGTCTTTACTTCAATTAATCTACCCGTAGTTTTGTACTATTCAATTATAATATTTTTTTTATGTTTACTCATTACCGGCCGTTGCTCTATATTCAGCCGATATCGACGCGTGTTGCTTACGCACTTTTTTCTTTTTTTTTTCAAAAGAGCTCTTCACTTATATAAACACGTCGGTATATGCAGCTGTTTTCCAGCAATCATCTTACCTTTAACTCAATTCCAATTATACCAGTTAAACCCTACGCAGACCACAGAGGCCTACATTCAATATATTCTGTTTACATAATAAATATATGAGGTCCTTCGCCCCGAGTTCAGTATTGTTGTTGATGTCGGCGAACCGGTGAATGCCTGAATACAATTGAGTCGAGATACACTTTTTTTTATTTTCTTTTTCTCATGATGCAGTGAAAATAATTGTCTAATGGAAAGTTCGAAAATTTGCAAAAGAGCAGTTCGCGTAAAATTTGAGAATAAAAACATATTTGGCTTTCCATTGCGTTGCGCCAGCTGTCTTTGGGGACAAGGGGGTGGATGACATGTAATGTTGTCCGTTGGTCAAAAGCAAGGCAGCCGATTTTTTTTTCCCTTTCGATGTGAATTCAGCTGCCCTACATTGCAAATTCTCAAGTCACATGGCCTACATTAGTGAACTGAGTGAACTTATTAGATTTGAAACCGTCAGCTGGCAAGGTAAAGATGTCTCGTGGAAGGAACGTATAAAAAAATGTAAACAACACAAAGTACGGTAATTGAGCACCGACTAACTGAACTTGCGAAGAAAGGATAACCTTAAATTTCAAGCGTTTATAAATATACCTATTTATAACTAATTTTGTCTGAAAATATAGCTTCTGCAAAAACGTTTCCTGACAGAAGATGTGATTAATTGATTAACGCTCGTCGAATCACTTTCTGCGGAGGTTATTTTCAATGCAGCAAAAGGCAAATATTAGAGCCATTTTCTGGAGGCCAGTTCAGGGGAAAACTCTCATTAAACAACAACTTTCCCCACATTCTAAAATTTGCTAAAGAAACGTGATCCTATTAATCTCTGTCACTGAGTGACGTGACCGAGGCGTTAAAAACGCCAGGTGATAAACGGCTAGGAATTCAGTTCAAGGCTTCAAGTTGAATGCAAAATTAACCGAGACCTAGTTCCTTCCCTAATATTTTGATCACATTTAGTAAACGTGACTTGTGTATAGAACAATAAAAATGTTTCATGGGTTGAATCAGTGATGAAAATAAAATAATAACAGTGAATGAGATGGTGAATGGTGGTAACAATGATAGGCCTCCTGACGAAGGCAACGAAACTGATCATGGTGATGATCATGATAATACGACCACGATGACGGTGACGATTTCGAAAAAAAAGACGAGGGTGATGGACGAAGACGATGTAGATGAGGACGTGATCAGAATGACGATTGGGCGGATGATAATGGAAATGTAATTGTCGTAAACATATGACTACATGTATAACGCCATATAACTTGCTTTCATTGATTTCAATTTAGTCATTAGTTAGATACGTGATGACAAAATAGGGCTAGGGAATCACAGTCTGCGCATGCTGGAGAGATTATAGACTAAATCCGATCAAGAAATATCATGGATTGCCTACACCTGGATACCTGAATACACCGGGTAGCAATCCTATCCGTGTGCTCAGTTTTCTTCCAATTCAAAATATCAAAATATCAACAACAAAAAATACTGCTCACACGAGGTGGTGTACCTAATAAAATCCGAAATGAAAATGATAGGCCAATACCGACGACTACATTAAGAAAATGACCAAACAGTCAAGTGGTTGCAAAGTTGTGGTAGGTAAGGATACTACACCCTCCCTTATATAAACGTATGAGTGTAGGCTGAGCATGGCTGGTTGACTGGTTCAGTGATTCGTGTTAAATGGGCTACTTTTCTTCCTCTACGTGTTAGTTACGGTAATGTAAAAAATGTCCACATGTAGAAAAAGTAGGCACAATAAAGAAAAAGTGAGTGCGATGAAAATTTACGTGAAATTTAATTCCTTTGCTATTTAATAAATTGCTATGTAGTAAATTAACAAACTAAACTACACATAAAAATGGAATAAACTCAGTACCGGTATGTAATGTTAGTAGTCGAAAAGACCGACAAACACACAAAGTGGTCCCCCATATTGTTAGATGACACTACAACTTAAAGGGGCTCATTGAGTTGAGTATCAGTAAAGCTTGTGGTGATTTTGAAGTATACAAACACACAACAATACTCAAAATTAGCATAATTAATCAAGTTTCACATCCAGTAGTTATGAAAACTGTCAAATTTTTCGAATTTTTGACCGTTACTTGCTCTGATCGTGTGCATGTGAATGTAGTACTAACGTGAAAATGTCTGGTCACGAATTTTCAAAAACCCAAATTTAATCGTTGGTTACTCACTCATTAATGTTCCATCGTATGTAAAACTTTGGGATCCTTTTAGTTTGACTGTTTGTCACTAGTATGTGAAGGAAACTTGACCGGTTTAGAAAAATTGAGTGAATTTCACAAAACAACTCAATGAGCCTCTTTAAAATATTGTTTACATTCACGTTTTCGGTTTTTCTGGCTACTATTGTAATAACTTAGTGACCGATGGCTAACGGGAAGTAGGAGAAACACGTTTGTTTTCTTTTTTCGTTTCTTTGTTTAGACCAGTCTTCAACTGATAATCCATTAAAGGTGCGACATTGAACCGTCAAACCTTAGACATGAGATCAAGTGGGCTGGCATTTCATAACTTCATCAATACAAGTTTAGCCTGCTTAACATATATGCTTTCACTTAGTGTCTTAGCTACTACAGTACTTTAAAAAAGAGAGCTTAAACGGGCACATTAAGTTCATATCGAGAAAAGGGGCATGAACTTGAAGGATACGACCACATGGCAATGTTTATAGTTAGCACGATAGGTCAAGTTCCCATCCACTGCGGCTGAATGCTATCAAATGTCAAATCTTTAAAATTGTTGACCCCGACTTTTACTATCTATGTAGGCCTACATATGTATTCGTACTAATGTGAAAAAGTGTCTGGTCACGAATTTTCAAAATCGAAACTTAAATTGTTACTTATTCTCAGTCAATCATGTATATTTGTATGTATTTGACCCATGGGGATCCTATTTGACCATTTTGCCATTTGTATGTGAAGAAAACTTGACAGGTTTTGAAAAAATATGTAGTGAATTTCACACAAAAAAACTAAATGTGTCCCTTTAACCCACGTGATGAATCATCCGTCTATGGCCGTGCATTTGTGAAACTGCATAACTACATCACGTGACTTTACACTTTATTTTGACGTTCTTATCAAGAACAAACACTATTAATATATGGGTTTTCACAATCAATGACTTAAAGCATTCAGGAAAACATCCCCTTGAGAGAACTTTTTTTTCTTCCATAGACTTGCTAACTTAAAGCACACTGTATAAAATACTATGTACATAATACGTATGTACCCCTTGCTCGGTGTTTACACTTTTAATTATGACACTTTACCTTACAAGGAGGCATACGAACCGGTGGAGAAACGTATATCCTTATTTAAATGTATCAGCGATATTTGCAATTACTCCGTCCTGCGTTTATCGGAGCACTAATCAATTTATACCTTCGTTCATCCCTCCTTCCTATTACAAACCCATTTAAAGATTTGACTCTCGGAAGGAATCGGGCTTGGGAATGAATGCGCCCCGAGGATAATCATGATGGCAGCCTATGATTCATCGTTCTATTGTTGACCTTAGTAGATATTATCCGGCGATGAAATCTCGTGGAAATCTTTTCGAGCATAGCTCAAATCTTTTCGACGGCCAACTTCATGATGTTAGGCACACTTTTTTTCTTTTCTTTTTTTTAATTTTGTTCTTTAACTTCCTAGCGAAAGGATTGAATGACGGCAACAAATTACCCCGAGAGTCTATCAATTTCTGATGCTGCGCTTTTCAAGCCTTCCAGTAAAAGAAATCAAGATATTTGTCTAAGTATCATTGGAATAATATGTGGAAAACTTGAACAGGTCGGTAGTCTGGTAAAATCTCTATCCTCACGTGATAAATGTGGATATTCCACGTATAACATTAGCATCATCGTGGTTGTTCGTATGGTGATCTTCGCGCGCACACGTCGGACATCCCACCATTGAAAGTTGCATATGTGCGAGGGTAGTCAGCGGAGACGTAATTTATATTGCAAATTTTCTATTTGCAAAAAGTGGCCCTTTGTGGGACATTTTGTGACGTTTGAATGTTGTTGACGACGTAGTTAAGAATTTGACACGGGGTAAGATGTCTTAATGCGCACTATGCTTGGTGGTTGTACGACCTGAATGGGTGTGACAGTAATGTGCGTGATCAGTCCCATCAAATAATTTCCTAATTGCATTCATGACGTACTGTTATTCTGAAAAAGAAAGGAATTAATCAACACGATTTTATTTCTCGCAACTTCTTATCAAGCTCTTCTTCCGCTTTTGAAAGATGTCAACAAGTCACGCTGATCCGAAGGCTTTCCTCTACGTAATATAGCCTACATGTAGGAATGTAACACATAACTACACTGGAGAAGTATTCCAATAAGCAGATCACCCGAAACGATGTCCCTTCAAGGATACAGTGATCAATTAAATAAGTTGCATTTTCAATCATTTTGGTCGCTAAGGCAAGGTCTTCAATATGTCACTGCAAAAGTAGGACTGTATACACAAAGTCCTCTCTCGTAAAATGCGGCACAAATGACTTAGGCTATATAGAGTAGTATATTAAGATTTCGAGTGACTTAAGACGGATAAATTCTGCTGAGCTGCAGATAAGCGAACGATATTACGGGTGAACTTATTCCTAATCATGCTATGCCTTACATCATTTCACACGATGGCTTAACGTTTGACTCTCCCACATAAGTCAAGGTACTTTTTGACAGTGTCGCAACTCATCCAGCGTAGTCATCGGACTAACGGTTTAATGAGTGTATGAGCGGGTACTTCTCCTTTGAAATCATTTAACGTTAGTATAAAGCATACTTAAGTTCTTGATTACTATATTTCCGTATGCTAGTAGTTGCTATCGTGTACATAGTCAAATGAAATTCAGAGAAACGGTTACGTAGGCCTACAATGTAATCATCATCAATAACCTTCAGGTCACAAAAAATGTTAGTGTACAAAACACCCACTCTCATATCACACGTGAAATCTCTATTCCCTTCATTGTTTAGGCTGACATTCTAGCAATATTCTATTTGCTTCATAGGTCCTGACTTTTCTTTGGGGGGGGGGGGGGGACGCCCCATCCATCGGATTAAAAGTTTTAGCACTTTGTACTTATTCAAATTTTTTTGAAATAATCTTTAACTCATAGACTCAGTTAAGTTGACTTCTCTTTTCCCTTACTTTCTTTTATTTTTTGATTACATTCTCTTCTTTCTTTAGCTGTTCTCTTATAGAATTGCTCATGCTAAAAGCAATAATGAAGCTATTATTTTTTTTTGACCTTCCTCAGAATCCCTTTCAAGTCGTGATATACTTTTTTCGAAAGGTTTTCAAGAATGTTGGGCAAATGACAGAAGTACACGTTTTGGAAATTAAATCAATTAAATATTTGTCAAGACCTATGCACTAGTGTACTGCCATATCTATCCACACTTTGGGGGACTATAACTCTCCGGTGGTACTGTCCTGGAGTACACATATATAGCACAAATGACGTGCTTCTGTCCGTCGGCCGGTTCTGTCCCCTTAACGTACATTTGACATCTAATGGATGTCTCCGGTACTTCGTTTCATCTTTTTTTTTTTATCATTTGTTCATTATGCATGATCACGGTAAGAGAAATCGTTGCCTAAGCTTACGTATTTAATCTATTTTGGGGATATTCGGCAAAAACAAACAGTTTAGGACACTCTCAGTCTGGGGAGTTTGGGACTTGTTTATCATGGCACATGAACATTGCGCACATGGTCGGTCCTGCATGCATGCTCTAGGCGGGAAACAGTGAACATATCACGCAAGAACAAACGTATGATCGTGAAGACTTGGCTTAACGTCTGCCAAGGAACCACTAAAGTGTTGCCGTTATACTAATTAAACTATTGTGTAAAGTAAATAATTGCAAATATCATACAGAAATATCTGTCAAACTAACCTAGCTTTCTTGCACTATGGTAAAATCAAGGACTTTCATGTAAATGTACCTTACGTATGAGCCTATTTGTCAGAAATTGAAATAAACTTATATGAATTTTCTTGATATTTTTGAGCATTGAGTAACATTTTAAAGTATTGTGATGAATTCGTGATGGATTACTGGTTTGCAAATGAAATTAGTTCTTCAAAGTCTTGGAGGACAAAATGGGAAATTCATTAGATAGATAAAATAACACATTTCAAATGAGTTGGATTTATAACAGTATAGCATTTCAAAGACACAGAAACTATAACAAAATCTACACCAGAAAGGCCAGATACGTGGGTCTATGAAGTAATACGTACCAAATAAATTGAATCTATTACTTAATACAAAATACCAAATAGGCTACATATTAATCACAAAGTATAACATACTAGGACTTTACACAATTTGATAAAGATTTGAACTACTAAAAAAGATGCTATTCACAGACGGTCATACTGTCTTCCTGTTATGTTTTACCATGTAGTGCTTTAATAATTGTACGGTCATATCATTATGTATGTGGTCATCACACTTCTTCGTTACGAGTATAATGTAGGGCTATGCACAAAATATAATTTAAAAGGAGAGGCTGAAGGCAGTGGAAAAAATTTATGTGAGTTCGCTGGTAATCTTCTTGAGACGATTTAATGAGCCATTCTGTCACAGAGTCAAGAACTATAACAGAGAAGAAAATTTGTCTGGCTTCCAAAGAAATCTGTAAATCTAATTACTGATTAGATGACATACATAGTGCAATGGGTCAAATGTCGTATGGTTACGTTTGGTCAATTTGCTGTGAAGGCGACTGTAGCAAATGCTATTTGCTGGAAAGCTTATGTCTGCATGGGAACATAAGTCTGTGAAAAAGTAGTTCATTTCTGCTTTTCACCACCGTGAATAATAATACTTTTAAAAATAAGTACGGTATGTGTCTGTCTGTATGTAGTCGGTATGCATTCAAGTTAACCACGATATGGATAACATAACACATCGGTCTGCAGATCGGGTCAGAACTAATAACATATATTACAGATTCGGCTACTGAGTATCTGATCATAATTTTAATGTAATAAGGACTGTGAACGTTGAGAAGCCGTATATCAAGTCAAGGACAGACTCAAAGGTCTGTAATGGAGAACATCTGTTAGACATCAAACCGTAGGCGACTCATCACAGACTAACAAACCTCTAGGAATGGATAATAAAAGATGATACAGATCTGGAAATGTCGATTTACAAACTCAAAATTGTCTCTTAGTAACTATTTCTAGCGACATATTTCCACCTCCACATTTCTTGGACTACACGGTGAAGCCTAGTTATCTTGCTAAAGGTAATATGCACAACTTGGTATTCCAGCTCTAAATTTAGAAAACGCCAAACGCGATTACCGTGTATGAAGCCCTATCAGGAATATCGATGCAATGTTTGCGAAGCATTATTTGCGAGAGGTTTTACACCACACGGTGTCATAATACAAGGATAACATCATAACAAATGCAAACACAGGGATATAGTGAACAAATTATCACGCAGATGTTATCATCATGTTTAACAAAATTACTAAGTCGCGATGTCGTTCTGTGAAGTTTTAATGAAGGAATTAAGCTACAAAAGAGGGACCGAAACTTGAGAAAAAAAAGCCAGCAGCAGTCTGATTTTATTTTGTTTTTACATACAGGTATACACAGGCAAATCTTGGGACAGTGTGATGTACTTAAAACAATAGCGTCGTAATACGTAGCGTCCGATGATCAGCAAACACTATAAATCATTAAAAACATTAAAAACATAATTGATACATTAAGTTGCCAGTGAGTAATCTGATTTTACTTGTTGTTACATACGGTATACACAGGCCAATCTTGTGACAGCGTGATGTACCCGAAACAATAGCGTCGTAATACGTGGCGTCCAATGACCAGCAGACTCCAGGCATGTATAGCTACATCATTAAACAAGACAAACTTAATTGATAAATTACCAATACACTTTTTAATGAACAAGGATCATGTGACCATATAGTTTGAATAAATTCATGTTGGGCATAGTGTAAGACACGTATTGACATAACTTTGCAAACAAACAAGACAGGGGTAAATTGGACATATAAAACTTTCAAGAATGTCATAGTTATTATTAAAGAAAACTAGCAATTTTACAAACATTTTAAATGGAATGCATGAAAAGATGAGCTTCCTACTTCTTCTCCGGATACTGTGACACGTTTGTGTAATAAAAATGTAAACGGAACAGAGAATTCTGGGTTCTAACGAATATATATTCTGCTGGGAGGTAAATTTAAAAATAAAGTTTAAAGCAATATTTTTTATCTCCGGTAGTAACACTCAATGCATATTGGCATTATCTAATCCCTTGTCTAGAACCAGCTGCTTGTAAAAGCATCATACGTTGTATTAATAGCGTGAGTGAATATAAATATAATTGTTCACAAGACCGAGATGGATGTAGCAAATTCAATAGCTTGTAGGCACGACATTGCATGTACTGTACTTTTGAAATCAACACTCCTGAAGGTTTCTAACATGTTTAACCCCCATTCTCTCCCCCGCCCCCGAACAAAATCTCTCCTTCACTTGTCGAACATTTGATGTAACTAACGTCCAGATAAGTGGCAAATATCTTTTGCACCTCTCGTGTACTTTCGATCGCATTTTACGGATGAAATAAAGGTTACGTTTTCCACAGACAATCTACTTTATAATTGTGCTTCCTACTTCGGTGAAACTTTGGTAACACCTTCTGTAGGTGCTGCAATTAAACTTTTTAGAGCGCTCTTTACTGAGCATTTCTCCAGAGAGTTAACAAGTAAGGGATACAATATTTGTTCACACTTGCCTGCTAATATTGTCGCATGCTTGAGCTAACGATTAATTGACGCTCTTGAAGACAAGATATTCCGTTTGCTTAACTATAACGGAGACAATTTTGAAGTGAACTTTTCATTAAATCATGCAAGACAAATTCGACCCACTTTTTGTCGTATTTTAAAGCGAACCTGTGAAACTGTGATTTGCTACTCAAAGCTTAGACAAAATTTGTCATGTCTGCATGCAATTCAAACAAATGGAAAAGATATATTTCCCTCCTTCGACAATTTCCCATTTTGATTGGTGTGGGTATAGTACGTCAGTAACTGCCTCGGGTAGACTGGGGGAGGGGAGGAGGGGTGGCGCTTTGCGAAGCTTTAGAGAAGAACAACTGAAGGAATCAATGAGAGCAGAAAACATCCTTTGCATTCAAACTGAGAGGGGTATACCCTCTATATTGACATTACCATCTTGCACGAGCATTCTCCATTTTGAGGGGGCCTTTAATTGCTTTAATTGGCTCACAACATCGACATAAAATGTAATATATATATATATATATATATATATATATATATATATATATATATATATATATATATATATATATATATATATATATATATATATATATATATATATATATATATATATATATACCCAATGTCTCTTCACTTCGATCGATAAACAACATCATTTTTATGGTGTGAAGCTGACTATCCGTCACTATCGTTTCCATCAAGGGACTTTATCAGTAATTATCACAGCTGCATTGGGGGCTCCCGTGACTGTGGAATTATTCATTACGTTAGATTGATTTTCGGGGTCCTTAGGTGCAATCATTACATTATTCAGAAAAGTTGCTTAGTTTAATCTCTGCGTTTTGTTTATTTTTCTTTCAAATCTTTGATAGGAAACTACCGTACTTCCCCCCCCCCCCCCTTTTAATGGGAGATCTATATCAAGGCCATACCATTGATACCGTTCACTTTGCTCGTGGCCAAATAAACAAGAAGAATTTAGAGAGGAAAAAAAACGCGATATGGAAAGTACATTTTGTGAGAAACTTGTACGCTTGCAATGCTATGACAAGTACCAGAGATTGCTTTGAAATTTACAAAACTTATGAACTATACGTTCGTACATTGCAGATTATTGTTAGTGAACCACTTTGGGAGCAATTAGATCTCATCTGGGTAATGGATGAGACACATTCATTTATCAGCATTGTTTAATTCAAGCTGTGGCATTCAGTTACATATATGTATTACACGATGAACAAAAACGAATTGCAAATAGTCTGTCGTTTTAATCTATCCAACGGGGAACACTATGCATCATGCATTCCGTAACTAGAACTACCTGAGACTTTTTTTTGGCACATGTTGCTAATGGAACTGTAAAAATATACTTCAGTGTTTTCTCATCCCTCTAGGTATCTTATTGTTAAATTGAAACTTAGAGCAACAATTTGATAAGAAGTGAAAACTTGAGTGTTATACGAAAAACTGGTTGGCTTAGGTGTAATACTGAGAGACCCTGTTCAGGTATGAGTTGTTGGTTAAAAACTGAGGTAGTTTCCAGTGCACCATACCTACCTTGCGTGTAATCTCTAACAAGTACAAAACATGGGTGACAAGAGACCACAGATGCAGAGTATCTTTACTAAAGTCTTAAAAATCTGGACTGACAGTAAATTTTACAGTGTAATTTCCATGTACTGTTTTCCCTTGAATGCACGTAACAATTTATTGATTAACCCTCAGTGAGACAACACCATATACTGCCATACTTCTAACTCATAACTGTTTACGAAGAGAGGCGTTAGGCATACCACACCCACACAATAGCACGACCTCACAGATAAATTTATATATATGTAGAATGTATATATGTAGAATATAAATATACATTTTTATTCCACATATTTGTATTTCAAAGTACAAATAGTTTTTTTTTTTTTGGAACAGGTTACATGTTATAGTGAAGGGCGTGTGATCCTTATCCTGGAAGAGACACAGTCTGATATTGTATTTCCGTTATAGACCTACTAATGTCTCTTTTTAATAGATCCATGTGTTGGGTATACTGCAAACTCCATTGGACGACGAAGACATTAAAATCAGTGTAGCAGAGTCCATCCTATCTTACAGTACATCATTGCAATATACAACCCCGTATGAAGTTCATCTACGTACGATAACATCACCCGACAATTTAAGATATTTTATTACAAGTCATATTCACTTATCTACGACTGTATAACTTAGACCTTATGTCAGCAATTTCTCGTGTGATATATCGCTTCCTTTGGATTTCTGGTACTGCTCACCTGGCTATCTCTCAATCATCGTTCCGTCTTCGGGGATTCAGATTCCTATGAAATTCTCATCAGCTGACGCATTACCAGAGAGAAGATATCACACAATATGAAGAATATTGTATAATGTTCGAACCGCCGGTTTTATGTTACTGATGCTGACGATGTATTTTTGTTGTATTACAAATTGTGCATATTTTGATGCTGCTATTCTGAGGTGTATACTTTTCCTTAGTCATCAACTTCACCTACCAGACAAACTTACAGGTACAGGTTGTAAATTGCGGGGGGGGGGGGGGGGGGGGGGGGAAGGGTGCGTCATTGCAATGGCCAGAGGAACTGTGCGGCGAACAAACAGGATGTTACGGCAAAATGTAGCCGGTTGCTTCAGATTTAGAGAACCGATTGTAAGTTATGATGCATGCAGGTATTTATTCATGCCGGTATTAATACATATATATATATATATATATATATATATATATATATATATATATATATATATATATATATATATATATATATATATCTGTAAATATAGAATATGTCTATGTGTGCAGATATAGTAGTGCATATAGCAGTATGTAGTAGTAAATGTGTACAGATAGAAAAACTGTTATATTAATTAATATGTGGAGTGTCATATCCATCTTAAATAAAATTCCACTCCCACTCCTATCGTCTAACTATTGCAACTTGTGGAATGCCTTGGAAGCAAGTTTCATCTTTGGTCTAAACCGTTATTGATGTTTGAACTAACATAGATTCAATGAATCTGCAACCGTACCTTTCAATTTCAAGAGTAATCAAACGTGTCGCTTCATGCACCGATTAACGAGTGAATCTATCCTAAGGAAGGTATTAACCTAGAATTATCATTCATTACGGCGCATGCGCAGGTGCCAACTACGTCCTCCACTCGTTTACCTCTTCGTTTTCATTCGCGAAGTTTGGACATTAATCCTAATTATTAAAAGTAAGGTCCAAATGTTGCCTTCTTATTCTGTGTAAAGAATGTGTGTAAAGAAACACAAACTGAAGTGCTTAGTATTAGCCGTGTAAATGACAAATTGCATACCTGACACACATAACTTTACGCCCAAACTCTCTAATGTTTAATGTACCAGAGAAATTTTCATCAGTGCGCACGTATCAAGGTCGCCACCTTACTGGCTACGAGCTATGTGTCTCATCACTGTACGCATTTGCGTATGAAGAACTGAGACGTCGCTTGTATTTTCGTACGGAAAACAATTATTGACATTGCTTTCCAAACCACAAGAACATCAAAAACGTTCACAACACAAGAAAAAAATCGAAATGTTATGATTTTGAGAGCAGATAGGGATACGAACGAAGCAAATTAATATTCTCGCGTTGTTCTCTCAGGCCAGATGAGGCAAATGAACCGACAAGAGGCGAAAGGTGAACGGCCTGAGCAAGTAGAGTTAAGTGGTTTGCCTTCCTCTGCTCCCAATTCAGCGTTCTCCGTTTGTAAGAACCTTTCTCGCCACCAGGAAGTAATTAAATCCTTTCTCTCTAGCTCACCAAGTTAGGTTTTTGCTTCCACCGTATCGCCATGGGGAACTGACTTAGTACTCAAGCTTATCATCTAGAACAAATCATAATTTCATGAGGAACTTTTATTTTATCGTATAGGGAAACAAAATTAAATACATGTTCCCACTCACCTTTTACGAATTCTAATTGAATTGTGTGATACCTGTACACGAGGTAATAGGATATCAGCAGGTGTAATATGTTTCACTGTGTTAGGCTAGGCTATAATCAACTAAACAACTGCTTTCATCACTCTCGTGCAACAATTCATCACGTGTAAACGGGATAACGTGCTCCGAATACGAAAACATTGTAATCTGTCATGGGAGGGGGGGGGGGGTCCCAGATGTAGCTTGTGAAAATTCTTCCTTGGACGTATTATTTTGATTTATTGTCATATTGAACAGTCATGTGTAATTAGACCGCCATGATGTTTTTTTGGCATTTGACGATACGATGTATTTCGCAACGTGGAGCTTAATAATTTAAGCAACAACTGCTGACACTACCTGAACGGTCAACCTGTCACTCCCCTAAAAGAGGTCATCACAGGTGTTCCATTCCATTTTATATTATTCAAAACTCATGTTAGATGCGTAATGTCTCTCAATGTCACAGGCAAAGTGTGTTATTGTAATTAATAAGTGTATCATCATTTACTGAAAATGAACCACATACGATGCTGCCTTTTTTTCAGTCACTTTTACGTTGCTTGCATATACTTTACAACTTTAACAAATTATCAAACATTCTCCACTGTACCAGTTCTCTGAACAACGTATCCTCGTAAGATCTAAACTTTTAATATTTTCTCATTTTTATAAGCACTCAGATTTATAAGCACTCAAAATTCTTTAGCAAATTTGCCAATTTCCTACGATTGTATTTACAAGAGAAAGTTATAATCTAATCACATCAGTGAATTGCAAACTTAAGTAAAGCTAGGTGCCCATGATTTTTCCGAGATTGTTGAAAGACAGTCAAAACGATCCGTTCGTGCACTTTTTTGATCGTCCTCGTACAGTTATGAGGTGTTCTGTTCATATGGCAAACAATGACTTGCAACATAAACTTTAATTGGATTTCACATAAATCGTCTAATGATTGAAAGTTACATCGCCTAAACTGGTGGATGAGAACATTATACGTACATGTTGGAATGACACAAATCGAGAGTTATTCAGAAATGGTAATAGGCGATCGAAAAAAAATAAGGCATTGATAAACGATTTCAATTCCCAATGATTTTATTAGTTTTAAACAATTTATGTTAATGTTATCAATGTTGCCTCCGTTTGACAATGGCATGTATCTTATCTCTGCAATAGTCTCTCCTTGCTGCTTGATTGAGACACCCACTTCCAATAAAACTCCCTTTAAAGAGGGCGTTAATGGAGAAAACTCAAGGATTTATCCCTACGTGCAACGTTCATTAAAAAAAATCAACCGAGGCGAATGCTGTGAAATTGCACACGGTACACACGCTACATAAATCTGCTTTGTTCATCGACGAGGGAAAACGAAGTTCGAAATTTTTCATCGTAAAGTTTGAGGACAAAGAGACCGCCAATCCAGTATGTGAAACTTTTATCAGAGGAAAGGGTTTTCTCCCCTGAAAAAAAAAGTAAAAAAAAAATGATTACGACTCATTTGCTTAACACAAGAAACAGAATTCCGTATGTACATCACTTAAGAATATCTACTTGTGGGATAGAACGTGTCACTTCGCTAATTTCTCGATATAGGCTAAATACTGACTACAGTTATATACGCTCAAAATTTGAACTTCACTGAGCCAGATTTGACGCTGAAATTTACTGCAGTTTGCATTGGTGTCATTCCGTCCCTTGTGTGTATGCATTTTTGGTATAAGATGTCTTGGACAACGCCCTATACGTGGACATGTGCATCACGAGTAAGAACTCGTATACAACGGAAGCAATAACACAAAAACACGAGAATTAAATTACTAATTGTGCTTATATTCATTCATCAGTCATTAATTTATGAAAACATGTATAAAACGTTACACGAAAGAACCCACTGATATAACTAACATGCAGATCCTAGATTTAGATAGTCCATGAAGTATAACATTAACCAGTTTCATTAATCATAAATAAACAGTACTGGTGCATAAAATAGAATGTAAAATTTACCTGTACTATGTTACGATAACAATAGCCTTGCAATCGATAAATTAAGGATCTTTCTTGCGTTTTGTGTAACAAGTGCGTCTTTAAAATATTTATATCATTTATATCACTGCGAAACGAAAAAGCTTAACAAGTTAAACTCCTGTCGACACAAAATGGCATACGTAGATGGAATGTGTTAGAAATATGGGAGCTTATATATATATATAAATGAAGATTCCTTTTCAAAGTGTTCGTTGGTGATAGATCATCATAAAACCTTTACAAGAAGGTCCTTGGTGTGTCATCTGGCTTAGCTACCCCAGCCATGATTACATCGACGTTTTGAGGTCTCTTCGCAACAAGAAAAGAGTCTGATTAAAGTATCGAGTGTATTTTATTTTATGTTTGTCTCCGAGGACGCCTCCACGGTATACGGTGGTCCGTCTCCATCGCATCATGTGAGTCATTAGTGAGATACGGCCATTTATTAATTGCATCAAATTTCTTTGCTTGGATAATCTGAAGACATTACTCTGGCTGATAGCTTTTAAGATCTTCGATCGGCCCAGGTAAATTCACCAATAAATCTTTGACCTTAAAAAGAGTGTCTGAACGATTCCCACTCCGTAAGAAAAATGGATCAATAATATTACCGACTGAAGATTATCAGGATCGTGAACGGTTAACTTCCTAAAAGACGGTTGAGACTGAGAGATGTGAAACTATAGTGGATAACTTGTCGGTGACTTAAGGGTGTGCGCATGCTTCTAAGTCCTACAAGTCGAAGGGTGATATTCAAAAAAAAAATGCGACAGTGTCAGTCTCATCTTAACAAGTCTTGGAACAATCGAGCAAAAAATATGCCAACAACATGAAGTTTGAAAGTTTGGTACAGTAAGTGCAACTTAACCGATCGTGGGAAACGAAAACTATAACTTTTTTTTTTTTTATTTGTAATTTAAAAGTGTAGTTTTATAGCAAAATGAAACGTCTATGTTTACACACTGAGTAAGGTATGATGAGGTTGAAATTCTTCGTAAGATTACAAGTGTGAACATGAACGATTGGGAGACATTATCATGCTTCATGCATGGTTAATTAAATATGGCATAAGATACCAACGCTGTCGATAAGTCGTTTGTGGCATTATGTCAGTATGTTCCACCGATTTTAGGATGCCCCGGTGTTCTATGGTGTTTCGTGTGTGTATGAACTTCCAGGAAATATACTCAAGAATACGACTTTTTATTTTACAGAATTACCAAACCTTCGTCTAATAAGTCCTCAACTGACGTAAAATCCATGAATGTGAAGAGTTGTTTGTTATCCATTAACTAAATGGGAAACATTCCTCTCCATAAGTATTGTAAAGATTTGTCGTCGCACGGCCGTTAAATACCCCTAAGGCTCATATCTAAAGTAGACAACGGGGTGCGATGCTGACACTGCAGCTACGACTAAACATTGCACCCGTAATAATGTGCCTTTACATATATATCTACATCTGCATATATGACTACGTGGCCTTAATTATTGTTTTTATTCTGCGGTAGCGAAAAAGAGTTAAGAGCACTTGGGAGAAAAAAAAAAGTCTAATTGAAAATGTTCGTCCCTTTGGATTTCACTGACTGTCTGAGCTTCGGGCATCGAGAGGAAATGATCAAATGAGTTCTATATACTCCGAATATACAGATTCTCCCTTTGACATCAATAAAAGACTTCCAGCAATGAGGCCTAATTCATTCCAGTGATCCACCCGAATCTTGACAAAGGTATATATACTCTCCTGCACAACCTTCATGGTTGATTATCTTTGATTTATTGTTACCACATTTAATTAATCTTCCCTTTAATCATTGATTATTCTTCAAAAAAAAAAAGCCATAATTTTCTGTTGTAACGCCTATTAATTTGTGAAAAAAACGTAAAAATGATGTCATGTAGTATGCAACTGATCACGGTGACATTGAAGGGCGTATATACGTATATTCGAAATTAACGTTTCTGCGTGGCCTTGTTTCATCACGAATGTCAAACGTGTCTTTTTTATTTTGACGTGGCAGCGTTGGCAATATTTGCAGGTACATATTTTGCAATGAAATCGCTGCAATTCTGTCATCTTTTACTTACTGTAACCCCATTACCCTTGACGGCATTAAACCGTTCTTTGAATTCCCGCTTGAAATATACTCTACCACAGAAACTTATGCATAAGTATTATTTTCATGATTCCATGTATAAATTTGGAAGTATATGTACATATACGCGTGTATGTGTGGTTGTGTGTGTTGAAATAGCTACTAAGTTCATTAATTTTACTTAAGCCCGTTTGTATTGAATTATGCCCAAGAAAATATCCGTGCAATGAAATACTACAAACCACTTAACCGAACGAATAGTGGAAAGGAGCGAGTAAGGAAGTCAAATAAAAACTTCAGCATTGTACGTGGTTCTGATTATCTCGCGCCCAATTTGCGTATTGATCGCTTGTTTGCTTGTGGGGAAATATTGACTCGGATGTTCGTAGGTCACAGAGAGATCATTCTACGCCAGGAATAAATGAACACCAAGCACTTCCTATATCTTGGGGGAATTACCCTGCAGGGTGGACAAGGAAAACAACACTGGTATGCATTAGATGGTGGCAGATATAATGTATGTGACGTGAGAACGTCAATTGAATAATGCTAATAACACCGCGAGTATTCAACTTAACGAGAGGGAAAATGGCATCGTTGCTATGGTGACAAAGGTGTATATGACAGTCGTCTGTATACTTAATTCTATATTTGACAAATGCATGCTAGTCCAGGTGATGGTTGTTGAACACTTCCTCAAAAAAATGTAAATCGTTTGGTATTAAATTTCCACATAACGTCAGATCCATGGTCAAATATCAACTCTACATACTTTAAGTAACGGGCGACAGTCTTCGGAATTCAGTGTCTTTTTTTCTCTTGATGTAGAAGAAACATGTCTATTTTACCGCCTTTCCCTCCATCTTTTCCATTTGTAGTTTTTATCACCTACAGACTTGAAATAATTCCTCGCCAGTCAATAAAGAAGTTTATTCTTTTGGAACTATTGAACACATACTTTTTAACACACTTCAGATTTATGTTGTTACTTTTATTTATAGTTTAATATACCGCAAAACATATGGGTGATTTTTTTTTTGTTATAGACATTATCTGACATTTTGGTGTTTCCGTGGTTACAACTGCCGTATCTTCTGTCTGTCTTCGGTTCAGAGGGTACATATTCATGAACTGGAAGCATAGTTTTTCTTCAAACGTTAAGAGCAATCAATGTGTTTGCACTAGAAGCAAAAATAAATAAATAAATAAATAAATAAATAATAAAAACGTAGCAAAGTAGTCGACAAAGAAAAGAAGAGGAAGTGAGGTCATTCTAGACGGTTTGAGAGTAACTGCGTGGGAACACCAACATGTCACAAACTTGAGCCCTTAAAGGAGAAGGAAACCCTGGGAACATGTTTATCAAAATGAAGCAGAAGTGTTTGACAAACAACCTCCCACAGTTTCATTCAGAAATATTGTCTGCTATCCAAGTTACACACTTTTGAAATTCAGAGAAGGGTGGTGCCATTTTTGCCCAAGTTGAATGTAAACCAACTTGAGTAAGTCGAATAATGATGTCACATAACCACAGATAGCAGGAATTTTAATGTATTTCTTTGTTTTCTTTACCTAAAATTACTACAAATCCACACACACTTGTACATATTTTGTGTTGAATTACTGAGGTGTATCATGCGATAATCCATTAATACTCTGACTTGAATCTATACATGCCTGTTAAAAGTATATTGACAGTAAAATATAAAGAAAAACAAAAGCTTTTCCAAGCACACGTGGTCCAGTGATGTCATCACAATCTTAAAATGGCAGCTTCCTGATAATTTTTTTATGAACATTCAAATTGCAATATCTTGGAAAGTAAACAACATATTTGAATGAAATTTGGTGATGGTGTTCACCAAATGTTAGTCCCTCATTTAACTGTGTCAGTTGTCCTGACTTTCCTTCTCCTTTAATAAACTGAATCATTCATATTCAAATATTGATGATATACATGACTTTACATTTCAGCTCCTTCTTTCTTCTTCCATAAATATATAGCACCGTAAGGTATACACTCCCGTCAAAGTACACACTTTTATACCAAACATCACGGTCATTATGTACGTGGGAGAACATATAGAAAACATAGTCAATAAAACATTAGTTCTTAGAATTTTATTCATGTTAATTGCCTGTATCTGGTGCCGTTGATTGTGCTATTCCTGACATAAAAATTAAACAATTAAGTAATAGGGTGTTGTGTTAAATGTTTACAAATACTGTGAATGTACCATGCAGCAGAGACGTCACAATTGTCTATTTAATTAAAACAATAGTGAGATAAGCAGACAAGGATATATAATGAACATAGATGAAGGTTAAATTATCTACGAATTGTGCGACGTTTGCGTAAGTTGTTTTTTACTTATCCCATATTTCATGTGAATATATTCAATAAATCAGTACATGTCAAAATATGATTGAAAAGCGTGCATCAATCATTTACGATATTTATGATTGTGAATACACTCAATCAGCGCAGTGCTCGAATAATAGTCAAAACTAATATATCGATCATTTACGATATTTTATAAATACTGAAAACGTCATGTGCCGATTGTAAACTAATACATCGATCACTTACGATATTTTCTAAAATACTCTACTGAAAACGTCATGTGCCGATTGTATAAACAATAAACAAATTATTTATTTTTCAATGACCTTTATATAAAAACAGGTCGAGGTAAGCATCCATCTTTAGAGGTTCTTCACCGACGTTACTGCGTTGCGCGTGTCTCAGTTTTGACTGTCTTGCGTGCATTGTACCACAATCGTCACTTAGGCGGTTGTCATGTAATGATGGGTCGTAATTTTTTTTTTTTGTAGTGGCTATACCATTTTCATCGGATTTGACTTTCACTGACAAACTTTCAACTCGTATTCCAGCTTTAAGTGAACTTAATCTCACAATCAACACAAACGTCTAAACTCACATGACTTTACTGTTGAATATTTTAATTGAAATATGAATATATGAACTTATTTTAGCTCACATGGATGTACACATGCAGTAAAAAAAAAAAGAAAGAAAACACACTTATCAAGGCGGAGACATACCATGTGTTGTGAATATCTTCAACATGTCTCGTATTGACCATGATGGTTTTTACCAAAAGGCTACCAATTGTGAAGTTAGCTGTGGAATATAACACCATGCAAAATTTTAATTTTCTCCACCGCTATATGGATATTAAAATATTTTGCTTAGGACAGTGCCGATATTATTTATAAATATTAATACTGGGCTCTATCAGGACCCTTCATTTATTTGTCACTGGTAATTTTTAATGAATGACTTTGGTTAGGAAAAGAGAAAAAAGGTAGAAGAGTTCATATATTCTCCACTCCTTTCGAGAAGAATAAAAAAAAACAAACTTGTAAACACACACAAAAAAAAAAAAGATTGAAAGGACCTTAGAGAAATTTTTGCCGTAAAAATGATTGATGGACGCTCTGAATAATCACCCCCCCCTTTCAACCTCGGTGTGCATGAGGTCATTGACATTTCATAAAATTAAGCATACGTCACGCAGTAGAACAAGCTCGCTCGTGAAGGATATTCACAGCGACATGTAAAATAAAAAACTTCTCATTAAATCTTCACACATGTTATCCTTCGCGTTAATAGTTAATCGTGGTAATGTAATCCCTAGAATTGGTAGATGTTGTTGATCTGTCAGAGAGATCATGCATGTCAGTGGTCAGCCATGCCGTGGGGTGTTTATTGGCAATCGCGGTGCTGTAATACATACTGCATTTTATTAGTCAGTTTAGTATGTTGCCGTAAAATGCAATGTATCTGTCGGTACCTGGTGCGGTAATCCTGGGTATACCTGAAATTGTAAAGACATTCAATAAATGGTGGGGGGGGGGGGGGGCGGGGAATCCTGCGTTCTGTTGGTCAGTCATGGGTGCTGTAGCCTAATCATGCATGTTGTTAGTTAGTTTTACATGGTGCTGTAAAATGAATTATATTGGTGAGTCTTGTTGCTGTAAGTTTATTGATCAATACGGTGATAATATAGCATGTTATCAGTACTGCATCTTACTTTGCATGGTAATGTAAAATGAATTTTATCTCCGGTCACTACTGGTGTTATAGTTTTGCATTCTATATGTTAGATACTATTGCAACCCCACATTACATTGGTCAGTCATGCTCCCGTCAAACGTGATTATAGTCAAACATTCCGCATGCCGTGCTTCTACATCTGTCCGTCATGGCGGCGTAGAGCCAGATTATATTTGAACACTCATTGCGCTATGGTGCTACTTTTTATTGGGTCAGTCATGATGTTATAATGTTACATTATATGCGTCTGCCATTGTGCTATAGTGCAACATTACATAAGGCTGCCATGGTGCTGAAATGCTACATTACATGGGTGTGTCATGGTGCTGTATACATTTTGCTTTGTTTTTTTTTTTTTGGGGGGGGGGGAGGTCAGGCGTATAGTGACGTTTTCGTTGTTTTTATTTTACCAGAGAAGTTAATGTAATCCTACATGTCGAAATGTTGTGACACTTCAGGTTTTGTTCTTCAGTTGACACCTACCATGACAGCACCCTCTTTAAAAAAAATAAATGGTTTAAGCAGGACAGCGCATGCGTACCAAAATCAGGCTCTACTTACGCGCTCGTCTTGTTTATATGTGCATTTTGCATTGCTGATTGTTCTAAGGTAGATAGACGGTTAAAATGATAGACACCCTTGGTATTTCTGATTTAAAAATTCTAACGATAATATACATACCTCTACGACATTCGTATAAATTTCTGTAGCAATGATATAAGCCACAGGGTTCTTCTTCCTCAACTGAAATTTTAAGTTCTGGAACTCACTAGGGGATTATATTTAAACTGTATGTGTTATCTCCTAGTGTAAACACAGACTGAAGGATCACTTTCTTTATCATTTCTTGGCTCTAACTTCCTCAGTGTCACCTTTCACCTCTTATTTTATCTTGTTGTTTGCTGTTGTATGCCTTTCATATTTCTAAATATTCTTATTTTTATGTGGGGGAACTGATAGTACATTTTGTTTTGCTTTTCGGTAACTCCCCCCTGCCTCATTGTTTCCTCTTTTTGTGATTTATTAGTTGCCTGCTGTGTGGAAATAAATAACGCTCAACCCAATTTTACAATCCAATTTAAGGCAGCGACTCAAAGCAGGAAATTTTTTTTTAAGGATGCCCTGGAATTTCTAACCATGATTAATTAATAAGAACTGAGAGTCTTAATGAAAGGTGGTTGCCAACGACATCCATTGAAACCACAAGTGTTTTTCATATGCTGTAGCTGAGACGTCATGCACGCAGAGCTTTTAACCGATCCCTTAAACCAAGAACGAGACCCTGAAGTAAAAAGAAAAATTGGAGACGACAGCATGCATATTTATATCTTATGTAAAATACAAACCCAAACTGGGAGCAAGAACGTCATACACATTGAAGAAAATGTCAAGTATCGGTGATTACCAGACTGTCGATGTAAACACTTATCCTCCTTTAAAGGGGGGGGGGGGTAGGTCAGACGACGTTCATTTAAAATAATCTCGTGAAATCCATCCCAGTACGACACAACATGTCGACAACTCTCGGTCGTCCTCCTGATCTCCGTGTGTAGATACGGATCGAGCAAACAATTGTGAAAAGTTTACGTCATCATGTAATAATTTTTCTGAATTTTGTGTTAGACCGTTTCGAATGTCATTCATCGCAAAATACTTTACGATTTCAATATTTGTGTGGACCAAGCGGGTGTTGCTTCTACTGGAAATACCTCACTCGACCGAAATTGATTATCCCCTCATTTGCGGAATAAAATACGACCTTATAATACCTACTCGGTCTGACCGTATTTATCGGCTCAACTTATGTGTCGATTTTCGCTACATGGGACGGATCACGTCTTTGTGCTTAATGTGGTTCGTCTAGTCATTAAATACGAGACATGGTTCGGCTTAGTTTGCTGAGGTCTGGTTTAACTTAATCAAGGATTTGTTTCCGTAGAGTATAGTTTAAGTGTGACGCACGTCATGAAGCGCCTGTTAAATAAAGTATTTTCATCTCTATAAATAAAAAAATAATAACTGTCTCTGCGTTTTAATCATAAACAATTAGAAAACAAATGTTTTATATTCGTGTTGCTTTGTGGTAACCAACAATGAGGCTTCAAATACAAAACAAGCACAAAGGATATGGGTTCATTCTATAAAATACTTGTCAATAAACCAACAATTCTGTGAAATGTTTCAGTGTGTAAAAATACCCCAGTGGTGTGGATGTACGGTATTTCACGTGTAACTACCAGCTTATATTTTCTTCTGTTGATATACCTTTTTCTTGATTTTTCCTCGTTTTCAGACGGACATGTTTACTCTTCAGAACATCTGGTTAATGAAAACAATACATAATTAAATGTAAGTAAGAAGGATTCTATTCTTTTTTACGTGAAATTATTACTACCTTGGTTTCATGATATGACTTTTGTCACATTCCGCCTTCATTACTTTTCTTTCTTTCTTTTTTTAATCTTGGGTCTTGCAAAATGCAAATTCAAAACCTCATGTGCCATGCTATATTTCGATTATAACTTTTTTGTACGGTAATGACATGCCTGTGTTCTCAAGAAAAGCGACTACAAATGTATAGCATTTCACCTCGTACTCGGATTTTGCATAGCGCAAAATGTTAAGGAATTAAGAACATAACAAGAAGTAAAGGAATTGTGAGTGAATACGGTAGTAATTTGAGCAAAATGTTGTAAGAAGCACTTTCAATGTTTGGGATAGTACTCTGGGTGTTCTCTGAGAGAACAGTGTCTAGGTGCACCGTTCATGCACTGTTCTTTTCAATGTTTAAAGGACCGAGAACCAGATATTCTCTGCTTATGTAGTAATTGAGGAGAATATCGTCGTTTGGGTTTAAAATAAATAGCAAGTTTACCCCCCCCCCCAAAAAAAAAAACCTCAGTTGTTGTTATGTCGTCAGAAGCCTCTGCATTATTTTTCGAAGAATGAAAAACAACTTGATTCTTCATATTCGTTCCAAATGTTTGGATGCGTTATTCGTATATTTGTAACGTACATCTCACAAAACTCTTTTTGCACTTTCTGCCTCCATGCTCTGCCAATGGCAAATTCAGTCAAAAGTGTCCCAGTCGTCGGCAAAAATAGTTTTCTGTTGGATGTTTTTCTCATGTTGGCGTTCCATAGACAATATTCATGAGTATGCGTTTCTACGCTTCTCCGTAAACTTTGAACATGAAATGTTGTTTGGTCAAAGGTCATCAGCAATCGTAACCTGCAGAGTTCAGGTAAACACAATGGCTTACACGCAGGCCCGTATGCAACTTTTTCAGTGGAGGGGGGGGGGTTCGATTTTACCACAAGTGGAACATTTCACCCGACAATTATGACTGACTAGTGCCGAAGACACATGCATGTTGCTAACGCAGGCCTGCTATCATAGGCTGAGCGGAACTACAGATCTTGTGGGGGGGGGTCGTCCGAACCCCCTGACCCCCCCGGATACGGGCTTTATTTGGTTCTGTATTGTATCAGTGTTACGTTATTAAGCACAATAAACTAAAATATATCTGGTGTTTAAAATTAAGAGGTTGATTTGGTGCTTCTTGTTGATTGGATCGACAAAATGAACGAAGTCGGGGAAAAACGTCGAATGTTTATAACAATTAGAAAAAATAACTGCAACATATCGACAGATCTTGGCCTTGTCACGTGATCCCACTCCAGGCATATATTGCATGACAACGTTTCCCGCTCTCTGAAAGAATAAAAGGTACAAGGTTGCTATAGAGGCTTGCGTAATTGTTTGAACAGAGGCAAAAAAAATGCAACGCAGTGCAGTACACAAAGACATAGCACTGTAACCGCGTTTTGTTATAATGTAACACGTCGGTATATGCATAAATAAAACTGGAAAACATTGTAATATTGCAGTTAATTTGGAAAATCTGAAGAAAAGTAAAATCTCAATTTACTCACGTAAGTGCCTACGGGGTAAAGAGAAAAAGAAAAAGAAAAAATCACAAGAGATTCGAATGAAGTAGCTAAGTAATTATGTAGATTATTCCTTAAGGAGACTCTTTACAGCTCTTAGAAGTAAAATTCGTTTGTTGAGAAAATTAAAAACCCCAAATCATGAAGGAAATCATACATTTTTGACTGTTAATTCGTTTTTCTATATAGAAAATGGGTGATATTTGCAAAATACGTCAACTGTGTAGGACCGTTGACTATGTGAGGACGTCTTATCATTTGACTAAAGCGATTAAAAACATGCTGTTTCTTATGTAATTACTTATCGAAGCATGTTAAGACCGTTCCGTTAATGTTGTCGTGACGTTCTCAACGTAATACCGTACTTCTTCGTCGAGCAGCTTTTTATATTTTCGTTGGCAATTTATATTCAGTGAACAACGCCCTACCTACAGTCTTTCCTCAGGTTCATATAACCGGATGCACGTTTGTGTATGTGCTATATATATATATATATATATATATATATATATATATATATATATATATATATATATATATATATATATATATATATATATATATATATATATATATATATATATATATATATATATATATATATATATATATATATATATATATATATATATATATATATATATATATATATATATATATGCAGAAAGTTTCAAAGCTGGGATACTGCGTATATATAATGCATAAAGGCCTGCTATTGTGATTTCACGTAAGGTCGTAAAACAAACAAAGCATTACTGTAATGGGGTTATCATATAATCTTGATTATGTTACATAATGTTAATGTTGATCAGTCGTAGGTGGCGGGAATCGGACCTATGTGTGTACGTTACTATTCAATTATTCCTAACAACCTTCACAGTATTTCGTCACGCTTTTTTTTCACAAGGGTTTTCAACCGACAACAGAAATTTGGCTTAAATATATAATGTTTTTTTCAAAGTTTTATCTCGATGTGATACTGTATTACATATTCCTAATTTTCCAACAAAAAGTTACTATGATCCTCTTACAGACGGGAAATGGCAAATCGTCCTTACTTCATCGATGAACTGAATTAAAAGCAACGTTTCTTCTCTAAGGGGACGGACTATGGTGTGAAAGACCTAGGGAAACGTTTAATCATACCTACAACAAAGTCAAAAGAATGTCAGGATGTAATTTGTCGTGAAAAAAGAGTGATTAAAATGTCCCCAAACCTTGCTTATCGCTTTAAGGAGGTAAGGCGAAAAGGGAGTACCGGTTATGAATATTTTCGCATACTTTTGTCGAAAGTCTTGCTCCTAATTGTGCCCAAAACATGGATCTTTTGCGGAAACTGAATTATAACAGTCTAACGTTTTGCACATATCTTTAGATCGACATTACTCACATTAATTGCACGTATCCTATACACACGTTACATATTATTCTGTATATATGCCTTTTCCCCTAACTCTTTATCCTTCGTTTACCAAGTTGAATATTAAATCCGATTGAATTTAATATTTTTTTATTTCAATCTCTTGGAACGTGCAGATGAAGATTTAAAAGAGTAGGCCGGGCAATCGTCAAAATTTTCGTAAAGTCCAAGATAATATAAAACTAACAACTTTCAATCTGCTACAAGTCACCCTCTGCAGATACGGATCGTTTGAAACCGACAAAAAATTTGATTGTTGGGAGAATTCGTGCTTAGCCTATCACGTAGGCCTAGAAATCGCAGAGAAACAATGGACAACAAAACTCTACTGCGACTTTTACGTCATCGTGTCGTGATTATGAATTATTCATGAGGTTGTCTCGAACATTATTTGTTGTAAGACCGCTAGTGCAGTATTTCAATGTATTTGGTGGCCCAAGTGGGCTTTTTCTTTTATCTGAAAATGGCTTCTGTGGTCATTGCTGAATATCCTCCGTTTGTGACATGTAGTTTGGATGGTCTGGAATATTATGATGCATGCCATACTACTGCACATGATTCAATCACCTACTTGTTACGTCATTGTTACGCCCAATGAATAACCAAGAGAGAACATGTTGATAAACATGATCGTTACTTCACCGTAATTTAAATTCGTAATAGGAGTATGAGAGCCCACTTTGATTTAGTATATAGTTCGAGCTAAATTAATGGACGTTAAGGAACAAACAGAAATATGTTGGTTATCCAATTTCAACCCCCCCCCCCTCCCCGCGCCCGCTCTCTCTACCCCACACACACTCTCTCCCTCTCCGTCTGATGTAGAGAAAACCCAAAAAAGTTGCGATTGTCACCTTTTTGTCAATAAGTGCCAAAATTACTAGACATTTTGTCTCATGTCCAGAATTAAAAAGAGGTGGTCTGGTCACTTGAATGTACTTGTAGGCCCATCCATCGTGATACGATAAGTAGTAACAGCATTACGCACACTAGACTTGAAAAAACATGAAAAATAGTGTTTCAAAACAAAATTTTTGTTGAAGAAGGTTCTCTAGTCCTGCATTATTTTCCCAGTTTTCACGGAACTAACGCGAACTGGCTTGCTATTGTACATCAGCAGGACACGTTGACGTTCAAAATATCCATAAAGGGAAATATCGGGTGTAAGTTCTACAGAACAAAATGATATACATAAAAAAAAACAATATTTATGGAGACAAAATGGTAGATAATTCAAAATAAGGCAGGACGGTGGCTACCTTTTTGTGAAACAAGTTTCTTGCAGATAAAAAATTCCAGTTCTTTGTTCATCAAGAAAAATTTGTTCACCCACACTTTCAAAGATTCAAATGATACAGCTACCCTAACTATCTAATGCATAATGCTTTAAGAAGACTCAGTTAGCTATTGCTGATGTTTATTGGGGAGACGAATTGGTTTAACAATGATTAAAGCTGTTTTTCTTTTTTTTTGGTATCCGATGATGGCGCATTTTAAACCCAGTAATTCTTTTTAAATTTTCTGATGTAACAATACAAGCAAATTCGATGAATTGATCCAGCCCGCGGGAACATAGTTTAATCTGTACTCTTTGTTTTACCAGCAGAAACCCAATGCTTAATTAACCGCGCAAGGTCGTAAAAGTGTCATTTGTTTTAAAATTAAATTTTGTTACGGTATCTCATTTTAGTACTGGCTGTTTGGAACTAAATTAGTTTGAGTCATATATGGTTCAATTGTTTTCATTAATCAGGTCTGGTCAACCTTTTAATACAACTTAAATGTCGGGTGTCTGGAGATAAATGAAAAACAGATACACATGCATGCATGCATACATACATACATACACACACACATACATACATACATACATGCATACATACATACATACATACATACATACATACATACATACATACATACATACATACATACATACATACATACATACATACATACATACATACACACTAACAGAAGAAGAAATTAATCAACCAAGATTAAACTCCACTCCACACTTCTTTCCAAAGTTAGATAGCACAAGATCATATACAGCTACTATGGTCAATTAACGATAATTCATACGTCAGCATTGTTAACTCTCTTGTACAATTTTGTGGTATATCTTTTAACATTGGAAATACCGTGATACAGCAACTTCTCGCTTTCTTAATGTTCAAGTTTAAGTTCAAGTCTATTTTTCACCTCAGAATACTAGCAATTAACAATAATGTACAATACAACGTATTAGGAAAACGTAATAGCATTCAAGGTGAAAAGAGCCAGAGAGAAGAAGAAATGCTTTTACTAAGTCTGGTCCCCTTGAAAAAGAGAAAATGTTCGTTGTTTAGTAGTCTTACTTTTTAAACTTTCCAAAAAGTTTTCCTATTTTTTACTTTAAAAAGTCACTTTAAAAAGCTACACCCGAACGATCTGGGTGTGTTTCACTGTTTCGAAGCCAGTTATTTTGGCACTGTATTATTGTAACATTGCATTGCATTGCGGTAGCATGGTAGCATTGTATTATACAGCATTTTCACGTTCTTCGACCGTGATACGGTTATATCCTAACGTACAAAGTACCCCATGAAATGTTAATTATGTGAAACAGTCGAGTTATGATCAAAGCGAATGCAAAATACAGCCAAACCACAATAAACAAATAGCAATGCCGTCAAGGTTTAAGTTTACATCTTCTGATGTCATATTTCACTTTTAACGATACTTTTTTTTTTCAAATAACTATACGTTGAACATCACAAACGCTAGCTGTTTAAGTTCTCCATCTGCGTGCGAAGAATTAAAGAAAAAACACTAAACGAGTCAGATTCGGTTGAACTTCGTTATGAAGAAGTCTGATTCTTTTTTTCTTTTTCGTTATGAGATGATGTGGCCGCAAGGCCATGAAATACCAGTTGGAACATCAGTTCATCATCCCCCTCCTTTAGAGATTTAATTGAATATTGAACTCGCAAAACACATGGAGACAAAGTCATCTCCTGCAGGCAAGCAAAGCTAACGAATCAAGTTTTTTTCCCCGAAATATGAAATTGAGCGTATTTTGTTAATGTATGGAGGGGGAAAAATGGAATATATATATATATATATATAGCATTAAAATAGCATTAAAATTAGAATAAGGGAAATACATGCAATAGGCCTATCATCAGTTTCAATTGCACCATTCAGACAATCTGGGAAATAAATAGGTTTTAGTTGTTTAATTATGCAATACGATTTCAAATTCTTCCAACAAAACGTCAAAAAGTGTATAATACGATAATGTATTGGTTGACAGTTTTCATTCAAATCAACGGTGTGCTTTCTTTGAACAAGCCAATGGGAGTGTACTAGTATTGAATATTCAGTTAGTCAAAACAACTCAGGATCACTGACGCCGCAATATTGTGATCAGTTCGTGGGTCATTTGTAAATTCAGTGCTTCTCTTCACCAAATACTACAGTTCCTGATACCGACCAAGGAGCGACGCTCTGAGTGGTATGTTTTTGATATACCAGGGAGACCTATACTGTTGCATATTCATTATGTAGGCGCTTAAAGTAATAACTGTTAATTTTCAAATATGATTTCTGTTTTTTACTGTTTTTAGGCCAATCACGTTGCTTTTAAAAGCAGTTACTGTCATTTTCCTCCATTGAAAGACGTAGTCCGTCCCTGTGCAACCTCGCGTGTGCATTTAAAAATAGAGACCGTAGTAAAGATCGAACATAATCTCATCTTTCTGGTTTTTCAGTACACACGCAATCACTTTAACAAAATACGAAAAGAAAATGCTAAATGGACACCTCCCCTCCACCCTTCCTTGGCTACGTCCCTGGTCATGTACTCCTGATATCCGACAGTACGGTCATACCGCAGTCAACTTAACCGTGGTCCTTCGTTTGTATGGTAATGTCGCTGCAGAGTTATAACCTATTTGACTTTGACCGTTGTATACAATACCACTATCCTAACTATGCACCAGTCTAACAGTTATTTTACATTAGTGCTGAATAAATGCCTGCATGATATGTCCACAATGTCACATCATCAGTACATACTAGTTGGGAGTAGCAAAAGTTGCCAACAATATTGTACAGTCTGTAGATGTCGCCACTTTGAAATACATTTGAACATCCAGTACACAACATAGAAAATTTTAACTTCACATGTTTACAAAAACGTCGACAATACGAGACACCCAAATTGACATGCTTCCTGTCGCAGATTTTCCGTCTTAATTTCTAAACTTGATTTATATTGAACATTTAGTTTAATAAACGCATTTAGCAAGTCTCATCTTGTAAAGGAAATCCTTATGATAACAAATCCATCAGTTCATGTTAATACTGTCACTTTACACTTGTCAATGTCGATATATCTCTCGAATATACCCCGCGACACTAAAGTCAAGAAGCTGTTTACACGAACATCAATTAATTGTGGGCTCGGTGCAATTAACACAGTAACCTGTCTACGTTGTGAAATTGTTAATGACGTATCCGTGAATGACACTGCGACAAAACATCAGGCTGTAGGACACTGACTACAGAATATATATATGTATATGTATATGTATATATATATATATATATATATACATACAGACGTAAAGACTTATCACCTTCTCTCCGTGTATCCAGGTCCTGAACGAAGTAGAAAAGAAAAAGAAGTAGAGAGAGAGCCAAGGGTAGACTTTCATCCATAACAGTCTATTCATTTTCAAAAACTTTCGATTTTGATTGATTTCCCTCGACTCTGGGTAAAAATGAAAACATAAAGGTACTTTGGTTTAAGAGGCTTCGGTGGTAGCTCTCGACTCTTATGCGGCTTAAAAGTCAGCCTGAGAGGCATTTAAAAGGGAAAAGAGTGTCTCGGAGAGAGGCGTAAAAAGTTGAAAGATGCACATTAATAGAGAAAACTCTTCGTCTTTGCACGGAAACATAAATTCATCAAAAATACAACATTCTGTTACACTGTTGTCTCAGCACTGAATCAAAATGTAGGTGGGGAATATGTGGCTTTCTTTTCCAAAGTTGTGAATAATAAATGAATTAGCACCAGATTTTCGGCTTTTTCAATGTCTCTTGCAGATTTACGTACATTCACATTCGACCTCTTCACTGATTGGGGGGGGGGGGCACATTGGTCTACTTCTGATCTAGTATAATCCAGCCCTTGAAAAATCTGACATCATGTCTTTGACTACCGTAAAGTTCGTGTTTCATCAAATTGAAGGGTGTATACATGGACACTGATGAATGGATACCCCAGTCCACTCCCCCCCCCCCCCTCCCTCAAAAAAAGTAACTACTTGATATAACACGCGGTGATAATCATAGAGATTATCTACATTATAGCACATCCAAATATCTTACCTTTTTCAGTTGCGATACCTTTAGATCATACTTTGATACTTTAGATCAATTAATGGACTCCACAATGAACCTAAAGATCGCATTTTCCGATTCTTCTGCTGTCTCATATCGACCACATATAGACCGTTTTGTAACCTTCCGCCCTTCCATCGACGGTGGGTTTGTAAATTATTTGTGCTTTGGTGTCGCTCTAATACGCTTATCATTATACCTAACACCTTTCCTGGAAAGATTATGTGTGAAGTGGGATGATTCGCAAAACCTATCAAAGATTTACACCGGGATAGTAAATGGCGCTGACGCTCTGGCTAACGCTATTATTTCACTTGCAGTCAATAATGTATTGGAACGCATCACGCCAATGTAACGGTGCACAAATTGATAGAATAACCGTAAACTAAAATGCATTACCAAGTGTACAGCGAAGCCCCCCCCCCCCCCCCACAGACCACTCCTTCTTGTATTCCTAGTGTCTGTTAATTATTTTAGCGTCACACTACTCATTTGCATAATAATCACTTTGTCAGCGTTGCTCTGTTGGCACGAGATTGGACATGGACATGTAAAACTTCTGCAAAACGATGGTGATGTAGTTGTAGGTAGGTATGAAAAGATCCATGAAACTGAATTTTTTCCCTCCAGTACGTTTGGTTTGTTGCTGGGGACAGGACGAGAGAGGGGGGCGGGGTAATTTATTGTCACTTTATGTGTAACCCTAAATTGACACGAATGAGCTGTGGTCCTTTTAATTTCACCCTTTCCCTAACATTCTATGCATATACAACATTACACTCTGCCATGTACAAGCACATAAGCCTTACTTAACATTCCAAATCACGTAAACCAAAATGCAGGCAAATGTTAAACCGTATAGGCCTGACTTTATACATTTACTACCCCTTTCCACAACATGTATCGCCTTTGATACACTTAAACTTGATGAATTTCAGTAGAAAAAGGAAAGACAACTATACTTCAGTACATACAACACATTATGTCATTGTCATGGACTAAATAAGGAAGTTGTGAAAGGACCTTGTAGCCAGCCTCGATCCAATATGAATTTATTACATTCCTTCCCCCGGAACTCACCAGCTTATATGCGTGGCATCGGAGCATGTCTTTAAACTGGCGTCGCCGTGTGATTTACGTGATTGCCTGCTTTATGCATGTATGTGCTGAAACCCGTCCACTGACTGCAAAGCACTCATATCGAGGTAACCCAACTAACCTAACCTGAATATAAACTTCATATCGCCCTGCTTGCGAGCTTTCATCTTTTCCCGTATCCTGTTGTTTCCTTTGTTTTTCTTTTTGTTTTTCGTTCTCTTGCTTTTGTCATCGTGAAGTAACTAAGTTTGATATAAAGGGATAAAAACTACTACATAAAAGTCAAGTCGCGGTAGCTCCGGCATGGTTTATATCCAAGCTAGGGGAACTTGTTGGCATGTTGTTTACACGAGAGTCGCTTTTAATCGTAACTTGTTACGCTCTCCCGCTCATCAGATGGTCCATACGAGGTACTCAAAGCTATAGACATCCTACGCTAAAAATACATTAGACAACATGTGGGATTTACTTATAAAAGGGACACTCCAAGTCGATTCTTTCATTTTCTGATGGTTAGACCTATATTTGGGTCTAATCTGTTCTTATGCCAATAAAAGGTGTTACCTCTTCTTTCAACATCAATTCTCATTTATTACTTAAAGGTTTTCTTAATACTCAGTGTACCGTTTATGTTGTACACGGAAATGAAATTGCATGTTCAAACAAAGTAGGCTACCATTTCGATAATTTCCCTGAGGAAAAAAAATGTGAAAAAAAGGTGAATGCAATGAATTCATTCATGCACAAATTGTGTTTTTAACAAGTCTGTTAAAAACAGCCCATTGACGTAAACCTGCAGTATGGTTGGTGACAGGAAGAAACTTCCATCACGAAATTAAAAGTTTTAAACATGGAAGAAATGGAAGAATGGACAATCTTCCAATTCTGGAAGGGAGGAAATGGAAGGATTAACAAGTTGGAATTGTATAACTCAGCCGAGCCAAGCCAACATTAGGAATCTCAAGGATGTGAATTAGTGAAACACCGTTTCGTCTTTTGCCCTTCTGCTGTGCGTGAACCAGTTCTCTTTGTGTACTAGCGCCACCCTTTCCTTTTACGATAGCGTACCCGCTATTAGTTGCTCCAGTGACTTCTACACACTAAATCGCAAAAGTGATGTGGTCTGTAAAACCTTGTAGAAGTTATCAACAAATGTAAGTTACCACTCTTTGGAAAGTTGACACTTGGGCCATACATGGCACTTTTCGATTTTCCGTATCTTAAGTGGTTAGATTTTCTGCCAGTGGACGTCCAAGTTACCACACCTTGTCACTGGGGCAAATCACACATCGCATCAAATGATACTGCTCCGGCAGCTAAAAGTCCATAACGTTTCCATAATTGCTTCAATTGGCACCGTTTTCACACCATGTATACCTCAACTCGCCTGCTTCAATATTCAATCCACAAAAGAACCCATCTCAAAGGATAAAATACCAAATAAAGTTGCCCAAATGTCCCAGATGGGGACTTTCACCCAAGGTGAACATAATGCGGATGAATCTCCATCTTCTATATAGGGTATGCGGCCTTAATCATGTGCGTTCTTTTCATAATGTACAAATTCTTTCTCGTAGTTTGGCTTGCATTGATTGGCCCAAGGGCCAGAAATGCAAGCAGGTTTGTCAAGTACTTCGAGATCTTAATGTATAGAATCCTCATTTTTTCTTCATTAATTAATATAGCCGTACCTCCTATCCAGAGAAAAAAATTGGTGTCCCAAATTTATCTGTTTTGTAAACATCTGCGAAGGAAACGTAAACGCGACCGTTCCACTAGTGCACGTGATGTTTACAGAGACAGAGATAAGGCCGCAAACCGATTTAAAGATCACAGAGTGTTGACGTATATGTGTTGCAATGCAGAGCATACATCTCATTGCCAAACTCGAAGAAACTACAACATGGAAGAAGGAAATAAATTAAAGAGACGAAAGACTTTTTATTTCAGCATATATCGATAAAATTGGTGACACTTTTTTTTCGTCACTGTAAACCTGGACTAAATGTATGAATGAAAGACGAAAAGAGGCATTTACAATGTCAAACTTCTTTCATCTAGGAGTGTGAGACAATGAGAGTTGGTTGAAATTCCGTATTTTACTAATCCTAATTGTTTTACAAATTTAATAATGATAACGAATTAATAATCAATTAATTTATTAAGTTTAGTGTTCTTTTCACTTTTTAGTTTCTCTTTTTCTTCTTACTGGCTCTGGTCTGGTTCGTTTATTTCACTTTGTTCAGGACCAGACTTAAGAGACTTAACAGCTTAGCGTCTGTTTCTTTTGCAGACACAGATATTTTTTCTTCGTGGTGTTTGGAAATAAATGAAATCAATCAACTTAATTGTAACTTAAAAGCAGTATTCTGAATTCATGCAATTCCACCTACAAGGAACAAAATACTCCTTTTTGGCCAACTCTTTTTTTTTTGCCAAACGAAAATTGCATTTTTAAAATCCCTGTGATAAGTCAACACAAATAGTTGACAGAATATCCTGAAGTTCTCCAGGACAGAGGTCACAGCATACATCTGTGGAACCAAAGATATTCTTCGACCAATCCCCCCCCCCCCTTTTTTTTCGTGTCATAGTCAAGTTTTGTTTTTTGTTTTTGTTGTTTTTTTTTTTGTATTTCTTTTTACAAAGTTTAGAGTTGAAATGTTTCATTCTATGTCAATTTTCACCGAACTAAAGTATTCATCAAAGTGTATTTTTTCTACTTACTTAATTTAACTACAGTGTACCTTCCTTCCATATGTATATATACTGAACTTGACGAGGAAAAAAATGAAGAAATTTTGATATAATTTGTCGCAAAGATGAGGTCATGATTTCCCTGTTGATTGTCAGGAACATAAAAAAGATGTTACGTGATTACAAATTACACATAGTTGACATATGGGCGTAAAATAAGGATTCGACTCTCACCAGATCAAAAGAAAGTCCTTTAAATATTATATAATAATGTTCACATCAAGTAACATGATACGAATAAGACGAGGATACGCGCTTCCATACCTTTAGAAAAAAAAACTAACTCTTCACTAAATGAAGTAAACAACTGCAGGCTGGATTGACAAACGGAGCACAGTTTGATTCGTATTGACCAATAAAGTTGAAAAGATTATTTCTTTTACACTTATTCAATTTGTCAAGTACAGTTCCAACTCATGTCTCTTGACAAACATTAGTCACTTTGTTTGTCTGTATTTTGCGGTTTAGTCTTCAAAAACATCATGAAAGCAGCGAAGAGCGATTTAGAGAAAAAAAAAATGGCAATGGAAGTCATAACTCAGTGGAAGCTCGTGTTTTACATTCTCGTGAAATTTCAGCACATTGGTATGTGATTTAACAAAACGCCATTGCTCATTGTCGTAGAGGGCGCTTTCGCGACTCCCCCCCCCCCCCCCCCCATTCATCCACACACCAAAATGTCTTTAACCATCCATCACGCGGTAACACATTTCATTATTAGGTTGAAAAGAGGCCAAAAATCCTTTAACTGATATGAGGAAGAAGACAAACTGATGATTTAGTTGAAATATGAATCATCTTCATTTGAGCTATGACTACATCGATGGCAGCTGAAACGACTCCACCGTAACAGAATCTACGCGTATTATATAGCGAGAATTAATAGAGGTTACACTTAACGAGCCATTTGATAATACCATTTGTGCTGAAAAACTTATTTCATGAACACCTGCCCAGAGCACTAATGGCATTTTAGGCTAATGATGACCCTAATTGCATTAGCTCGTCCCGACGGTATAGAAATTGGCGCCGTGTCATTTGCTCAAGACCGCGCTTTATACGTATTTTGTCAGCAAATCAAGATAAAATCCTTACTAAGATTAGGAGAGAAAAAAAAATGTATATATGTTTCGGAAAATTTTGATTAGCTGAGATGGAAGGTTGGTTTGTTATTTGATACGTTCTTCTCGTGCTTAATCTGAACGATCCTCTTCTCAACGAGTTTCCTTTTAATGAGTTTGATCTCAGCGAGCTTTGATCTCAACCAACTTGATCTCACATGTCTTGCCTTAGCAAAACTTGATCTCACGTGTCTTCTCTGAGCAATGTTGATCTGAAATGTCTTGTTTTAACAAGCTTGTCTCACATGCCTTGTTTTCAAGACTGATCTCACGTGTCTTATTTTAACCATTTTTGATCTCACCTGTCTTGTGTAATTTTGATATTCCATACACTTGTGTTAACGAACTTTATTTCCTTTGTGTGATGGTAATAAGCCTGATCTTACACATCTTTTTTCAAAAGGTTGATCTTAATGAACTTGATTTTATAATGCCCTATTCTAACGAGGTTGATCCTAATCGAGATTGATCACAATGGACTTATCTCTATCGCTGTTGGTTAAAACTAAGACTCAGGTTGAAATATTATCTGACATTTAAACTTAATTGAACGTTGTCTCTCATAGAAGAGACTGGTTTCCATCTGGTTTCCTAAAGTTGCTTCAGCTTGCGTTGTAGCTATCCAGATCAAAGGCACTAGTGACAAACTGTTATACAGAGGTAAAACATATTAGTGTATACCGACAGACTGGAACGAATATAACATGCAGAGAAACCATAATTAACTTTGTGGTAAAGTGAACTGTATACTGGGAAAGGTACTAAGAAAGTAATAGGTATGATAGGCCTACAAATTTAAGTTCGCTGCTTTTCCTTTCTGATGGTTATGCAACACACAGTCAATTCTAGAATGTATATCAAAAGTTCCTCGAGATGATAAAAACGATGAAGAGTGGCCCTATAAAAGGGTGTCCAGTGATACAGTTAACATCAACTAGTTCCCTGTTGGTAAAACGATCAACATATGGTGAATACTGCTTTAACATATTTATTTATTCATAGCTCTGCTCACATTATGAATATTCATGTCGTCACCAGTTGTTCGTTAACGACCTGGTCATGGCTTTCATTCTGATGTGATGAAAAGAACATGTGGCGGAGAAGATGTATTCCGTGGTCCGTGTTTTGACATCGAAATGCATTGAGTTATGGAACGAATGTCATAAAATGTCACATTAACATTCCTTCAAAGTTATTTGATTGGTATAGCACCCATGATGGTTGCCAATGTTTATTGTCTCTGGGTGACTGAATACCTCTCTGTGTCTCAACTATCTATATTTACACCACTGTATTTTTATATCAAATCGAATGCATATCAAATGTCAAAAATGATCAAAACTTATCCCTTTTCGTTTTAAACATTTGTGCCGAATGCCGAACTTCCAAGTGTAACAGGAACCTGGCCGAGACCTTGATGTTTGAAGTTCAACCGAGTGAGGTGAATAACGTTCACTTCGACAAACCGTTGTAAACTTAAAGGTGATCGATCATCTCATTAAATTTCGTGTGACGTCACTTTCTTCTTGATAACTCTCCACAGAGGGTCACTAGTTTACGCTTATTCTTTGCACCGTGTGAGTGTTCAGTGAATAACATTACAGTATTATGATAGCAAAGAGGTATACATAGAGGTTCTTCATTTGACGTCATTGCGTTTCAATTTGGCATACTGGGCCGTTTCTGCTCACGAACAGAAGGTGTGTTGGTTATTCAAATTAGCAAGACTGCTTATCACATCCAAACCAAGTACATATTGCATACCATTGAAACGATGAGGATTGAGGAGGCAGACTTGTCTGAGCACCATAACAAGTCACAAGAAAGACAATGACAATCCCTTCCAAATCTGTAACACCGTCAGGTAACTTATTGGAATAAACCTCCTTCCAAAAGAAGGGAACCTTGGAGTTAAAGCACCAGACTGAGTTTGTATAAAGAAAAACTTAGACGTCAAAAAAAAAAAAGTCGAACGAAAAACATCTAGGTATGTGAACTTCAGAATGGTTCAGAGGCTTCTAACCTATTCAGATGTGAATTCTTAGTTCTTATCAGAGTAATTTAATCTCTGAAATAGAAAAATCAAATTTCATTTGCCGAATGAAAATTTTAAATGCTATCCTCGTTATGTGAGTAGTAGTTACACGACGTTCCTTTTTTTTAAATTGCTTTTCACCCACCTTTATAGTTCTTTTGTCCAAAAATCATTCTGCTGGTAACGCTTTTGTTCGATGGTCATGGGACTTAATCTTTTTTCTTTTTTTTTGCCATACAAATTCGCCCACAGACTCAGATTGTGGCTTTTAACCATCCTTTATTTTTTTTTCATGATTTTTCTCCTCTCTTCACTCTATAGAGATTGTAATGATTTCAAAAATAAAGTGTGTTATAGCTTTAAATTTACTTTAACACTTCCACTACAACCGCGTGGAATGATGACGACACACTTGACCCTTTTCTTATTTTTTGCTTCTGTACTGTTCACGTTTTGTAAACCTTTCACTTTGCCTCAACTACTGACGTGACTCACCGTCTATGCGAATATCCTTGAAATTCGAAAAAAGTGTCACCGCAAAAGTAAAATGTTTTTAGTTTTTGCCCTAGAGATTGGTTCCCGTCGCTGTTACGTTTGGCACATCTGTCGTTTCTCATACTTACCAAGACCTTGAGAAAACTTTTTTCCCCACTGCAGTGCTACTAATATAATGCAATATACTTTAGCCAAAGTTACTAATGATACTCCAGCGGGTGTGTTTGTTTCTTAAGATAAGACCGTAAACTGACTACCGCGAGTCTGTATAATGCCCTTTAATGCCCGTCTAATGAAGACGACACTCGTAAACAGAGGGTGTCCTTAAAGGAGTTCGTCTCCGCGTCGATTGGTTCATTGAATTTAAAGGAATGGAAAATAAAAACAAAAGGTGCCACGGAAAACATATTTGCAATCCACCCTGGTTATGAGGGCATGTAGAAGATATACGCTATACGATTTAAGCCAATGATACATGGGTTTTCTCTCAAAAACTCATAATTAATGTGGTAGTGGACCATGTAAAGTGTTTCTATTTATATCTGAACACTTAAACTTATGTATGTCACTCGAGAACAGATCATTAAGTCAAATTGAAAATAGAGTTTCAAAGAGAGATATAGCATACTTTGTGAACAGAGTCTAGTCAAAGATGTGGGCCACGAGATAATTTGCTTTTCATTTACCCATTGTATAGTTGACGACAGTGGGCCGGCCAACAAGGGGGCACTTGTAGTCCATCCAGGGAATGATGATGGTGTGTTACGCGTATATTCAGTCTTCAGAAGAGAAGCAAGTATAGGCGTATTACAGTATTTATCAGGAAATGCACAATCACAATTCTCAGTCTACACCTAAAATTCTTGGTGTGCCACTACCGTGGAGGCATACGGTACTTTATTTCCGTCACAGTGCGTATCGCTTGTTGAGGAATCCTCCATCATGTCCCAGGGAGCCCCTAGAAACAAAATTGCAGCTATATGACGCTCATGGGGAGCACGCACGCTGAGGCCCTTGACCCCATTTGCAAACAACCCTTGTGACGCCACTGATTTGATTTACGGTTAAATGTTCATCTCTGCGTGCAGGAATTGCTTTTGAATGTTTGTCAATTGAGAAGCAATTATTACGTCTTTCTAAGCAGTAACTTGTACGGATCTCATTTCAAAAATATAAATAAACTTACACATATTTATAAAAATAAAAAAAAAATCTGTATGCTATGTTTGCAAAGAAAGGTAACACATATTGCACAGTATTTGTCTAGGTATCTTTTCCATTCATCAGTGGAAGCGAAATTAGCTTTATACTCAAATTACTTCGATTAGTTTCATGTTTCTCGTTTTATCATGATTAAGTGTGAGAGATATACGAATGTCTGAACTTTACCACAACAGGGCTTGTTCCTTGTCTTGATATATAGGATCTACAGCTTACTTTACGAGGCAGAAGTCTCTTGGACTAAAAGCAAAAGACTTTGAACCAATAGTGCTCTTGAACCCAAAAGCGCAGTCCTCACAGGTCTAATTTTTTGCCGGGGTTACCTGCATAGTCCTAGGGTTTACTTTCAAGAAAAAAAAAGAAAAGAAAAAGGAAAAAAAAAAAGAAAATAAAGCTTCCCCTTAAGTGTTATCAAGCTTTGTCAATTTCCCCTTTTTTAAACGATATCTCGACCTCCCCATGTTCGAGCTGCCGCTGGAATTAATTAAAGCCTCTCAAAAAGCATCGCTCATTGCAAAGGACATTTAGTAATCTATATATTTATTGAGGTGTACGTCAGCTTTCGACGTTGCTTCAAAGGAGCGCCGAACTTACACTCCAATTCACCGGGATAAACGGGGGACTACAAATCGCACGTCATACCTCAGCGATTTGAGCAAAAGCTGGTTTTTATTCCCCCACTCTTTCTCTCTCCTTTTTTTTTTCTTATATAAATCTTCTGATTTTGACTGAAAGGGGGTAAGAAGAAAAGAGTCACCGATATCGCCCAAAATATTTCCGATATTATATTCAGCAAAGAGAAAAATGCCGCGACCTATATAACTTAAGTTTACCACGCCGACGATAGTATTGCAAGTTATTGCTCCCAACGTACCCTTCGCTTTGGAGACCTTTCGTTTTAGGCGGGAATTTAAAGTCTCTCTTAATTCTTCTTCATTTGGGAATCGACTCGCCATTATCAGCAAATATCAAACTCGCAATAAATCGTACCGCAAATTATCATCGAGGAAAGCCCGTGTGGGAAAGGAAAGGCGGGGGAGGGGTGTGTGTGTTGAAGCACCGTTTGCCGTTGCAAAGGCGTCAAACAAACACGCCATTTGGGTTAAACGGGTCACTGACAGAGCTGATCAGAAACACTTAAAGTCATTTTGCTTTTTCAACTTTGACCTTCTGAGACAAAGCCACTGTGTTGCACGGTATTTTGGATCACATCGTAAACAAGGGACTTGTAAGATGAAATCAGTGAAAGAGAGAAGGCAATAAAGAGCCTCCACGGTGGGCCTAGATTATCACTTTTATTTTTTTTCCTTTTTAGAATTAATTTATCAAGGGACTGGAAGCTGCTTTGTCGTATGTGTTTTTCGTGATTAGTCTTACATGCGTTGTAGTTTGGCAGTACTGTGACGTTTTCGAGGCTCGAATTAAAGTCATTTAATTTCAGAAAAGATTAACGATTTGCAAAAAAGCTGAAAATGCGATTAGGTGGACGAGAACAGAACCGTAAAAATACTTGGGACGGTATTTGTTGGTGCAATTCGCAAATTTTAAGTTGCATCCAAACTTCCAACTGCCACAATTAATGGAAAACGCTGACCTACGGTATATGGAAAGAGAGTGCACAAGCTGCGGTGCGGTCTTCTGTGTAGCTATACGATGAAGTTGGTATCCCTTATTATACTGCGTTATCTCCCTTCAATTTTACAGGCTTCATATTGGATGGGCACTATCTAAACCATTGTATGAAAATGGTCGACCATTGTGGTCCAAGAAAAAAAAATTGTGCTAAGCCAGCTTTGGAGTCGTACAGTCTAAGATATACGTACTAAATCAATTCCAGGGGCAGTTTATTCTCCTGCCCCTTTTCAAGTTATTATAAATGCTTGGGGGTCCACGCGCTGGCGATGTCTTTGATGCATATTATCGAAGGTTTGCTGTAAAATGCTCAAAAAAAAAAATTATTTTATGGTTTTCCTCTCCAAGCAAGTTATTTACGATTTCGTCACTACCCTACGGGGTGATTCGTTTAAATTTCCACTCTCCAAGAGGGCCATCTTACCTTTCGCGCCAATCAGGTATGTGTTTATTCTCTCTACTTGCGTGTGTACATGTGTGTGTGTGTGTGTGCATGTTATTCGATTTAGAATTTTGAAAAGAGCAGGCCCAAGCGTTGTACATGAAATTACAAAGTCTGCAATAGCGTCTTATGGGTGGGCTGACTCAAATATGTTAGATCATGGAGGCCTATAACCAATGTACAATGATGACCATAAAAACCCATAATATCTATATGATATGCACATACGGTTAATTATAGAATATAAATTGTTGGAAAATCTCTTAAAATAGATAAATATGTCATGAAATATAAGGTACCGTGGTCACTTGTAAATCTTAAAACACACCTTACTGGCCATTCTGGTTTACAAAGGCATAACAAAGTTTTCAAGTATTCGCAACTCCTCTTCTTTCATTTTCAAATTTTCGCAAAGATGGACCATGCAGGCACTCGTCGGTTTGTAACTGTATCATCCCCACCCACTTGCGATTCAAGAATAGAGGGGAGCGGGGGGGGGGGGGCTGCATGCACTATGCAGACTCTGAGAATCATCTGTCATGACGTAAGTAGGTAGCGAGGACGGTTTTGTAATTTTTAAGTTTAGTTTGGGTTACTTCGACAGAGTGACGTTTTCCACTAAGAAAAAAAAGGCTGTATGAAGGCATTAGCACAAGGCTGCAGGTTCGCAAAACAACTCATGTGGGGTTAAGAAGTAATTTCCCAGTGTGCTGTACCAAACACTTTATGTTTGTAGCTTGGATACGTTTGTAATGTAATTTCTTCCTTCAGTACAGTAGTCTATGGGACTTTGGCGGCCATTTTCTTTCTAAAGCCAACAGTGTGCAACTTTTGCACATGGGGAAAACCGGAATTTGAAAATTTATGATGTGAGGAACAACTGGGAGGATTTTTAGGTAATCCAGCGTTTGTGTTGCACGAAATCCCATTTTTGAAGCCTTTTTTTGAGGTACCCCCTACTGACTAGAAGTCTGTACAGGCTGAGAGCCGTATTTTTTTTTTTTTTTTTGCCTGCAATGGATTAATTTTTCACGGTTGCGTCACTGTGCTCACAATAAAATAGCTTGGGTGGGTTGAAGTACTAAGGAAGTACTAACCAACACTGGGCGGCGCGTTAAGCGAAGGGTCATGCCGCACGATCGGCGTTGATGCAAGCGATCCACGACGGCGCAAGCCGATTGCATGCAGCGCATGCGCCTATTTTATTATTAAAATTATCAAAGTTACGCAGCGCCTTTACCTAAACGTTATTCAAAAGCGCTTTACAATAAAGTAAAAGTAAACGAACACCGGAGAAGAGAAAAATGCAGAAACTGTGTACAAAGTGCTGTACCTTAGGCCTACATGTAGTCATGGAAAGCAATGTTGAACAGATACGTTTTAAGATTTTTCTTGAATACGCTAAGTGATGTGCTGAGCCTTACAATGAGAGGGAGCTCATTCCAAAGCCGAGGACCACATACTAAAAGACTACGATCACCAAAGGTTTTGCACTGAATACGAGAGACTGATAAATTAATATAAATTAGAGAATCTGACCGCAGACTATATCTACTGTTTTGTTTGCTATGGAACATTTCGGTTAAGTATTTAGGGGCCACGTCATTTTGGGACTTAAAAACCAGTTGACAAATTTTGAAGCGAACCCTGAATTCAACTGGAAGCCAGTGCAATTGGAATCGAAGTGGGGTGGATGGTGTCATTGCACTCGCACGGGAAAACAAGACGGGCAGCATAATCTTGCAACCGTTTGAGCTAAGTGATTTAATGGTTAGAGATTCAAAAAAAAAGAATAGAGAGTTTCAATAATTAATATGACTATGAACAAGACCATAAACATGTACTTTACAGGCTTCAGAAGTCAAGCTACTTCTAATAGAAACAATACAATGAAGGTTGTAAGAGACAGTTTTACATTTAGCAGTTACATGTTTTTCAAAGTTAAGATTACTACCAAACCAAACACCAAGATTTTTAATACTGCTGGCGCACGGTATGGTTTCACTGCCAACCACTATGGAATGTTAAGCTGCTGCCTGGAATCCCAAAACAACATAATCAGTTTTGGTATCGTTCGTTTTAAACTGAAAACACGCCATCCAACAACGAATGTCAATAAGGCAGTTTTGCATAGCCAGTATAGCATGATGCTCAGCGGAGTATCTACGTTAGGCCTAAACGACATGTAGAAGCAGTGATCATCGGGATAACCAGTGCATTTAGGGAGATGGAAAGAGACAACATCAAACAGGGAACTAGCATACCAGAGAAATAAATGTGGCCCATGCACAGCAAGATCCCTGAGGTACCACATAGTACGTCCCTAACAGTAGACACAACTGACACAATACAAACAGCTTGGTGGTGGCAGGACAAGTAAGAAACAAACCAATCATAAGCCAACCCACCCACACCAAACCGATCCTTAAGTTGACCAAGTAAAATATGTATATTAAAAAATTAAATCAAACAGACCAAACTGAATGGATATGAATATCCATTTACGACAAAATGGGGTTTAAAACAATGTTTTTTAATTGGAGCAGCTATGACATATTCTGCCTAATATGACTTTCACTGAAATATTTCAACTCATATTCCAGCTTTAATGCACAGGTCAAACGTTTGTTGACCCTGGTCATACACAGAGGGAGATTTTGATGACAAAAACGAAAACGAAAGGAAAGAAAAAAAAATAAATTGTGAAATGTGAACAACCAAATTTTTATTGAAAACTAAGAAAATGTGTAACACAATTAACAGTTACCGTGTCGCTATCCCAGGATAAATCACGGTCACCTGACTTTAATGGGCCAATAGGAGTTGAGGATTCTTATGAAGTATGAATGAATCCCATAATAACAACTGGGATTTCTGCCAATTGAAACAATATTGTTGCACATGCATGCATACATGTTAGCAACACAGCCAATCGAAGGGAGTGACGTCACAGATATGTAAAGGTTGCACGGTAGCGAATGAAGTTGTAGGGGAGTCCTCTCCTTAGCCAATCGTAATTTAAGACATAAACAACTGCAACAGACGTCTTGCAAACACTCTTCAAATAAATTAGTCAAAACAGCCTTAATTACTTAAATGAGACATCGTTTGTCTAATCTTAAGTCAAAATGTATAGCACTAATTAAGACGTTTTGATTAATTTATTTTAAGAGTGAACGTGGAACGGCACTTTTCTTTTTCAAGTTGGTGAGACATGTTCTTCACTCGTTCAATAATGGCTGTTCACTCTGGTACATACGGTAGTTTGTGGGTCACAGTTCATTGCTCGATCATGTTAATACATAGACAAATACGATAATTTTTTGAGTGAAAAGAAAAAAGTTTTGCTGTTGTGCATGTAGTTCATTAAATGTTTGTAAGTGAATGAGCGATTCAATCACCGTATTGGCAGTAAATGTAACTTTTTTATGCTGATCCTGACAAAATGTGATATTTATCACTCAGACTTTCAGACACTCTGCAGTAAATTTATCCCACTCAGTTTTAGTATACATTTGTTACTGTTTGGATTGTTTTGCGCTTTTTTTAGTGAACGACTGATCAAAGACTATACACTTGCATTGTGTGGGTGCGTGTCTGTATGCACATTTGTCAGTCATATCTCAAAACGCGCTGTGGTTCCTTCAGAATTTGTCTGAAGATATAAAACGTGGTGGTGCTACAAATCATAAACATGTTTACTTCAAAAGCGGAATGTGTGTGTGTCGTCTGCCTTCAGATGGATCAAAGTTAGTATGTTCCGATATGTCCCAATGCACCAATGACTATGGTACTGGTCGATAGACGTGAAATAATGTTTTTCTTAACACAATCCTGGATCATTTTCTGATAGGTCATTCACGCTTTAACTTATTTGTTTCATTTTTCGTTGGGTAAGTGGAACAAGTAACACACACAAAAAAGAAAAGAAAAGAAAGAGTGGAAAAGGAGATTTTGTACTGTTTATCCTTAACTTAGAGAACTGTTCTGTACAATTCGTGATGTGTCCATAAAAAAATCCGAGACGTCGTTTAAATTCTCTCTAATTTACCTTGCGTAAGCCTACCGTATGGATGTGTAAATCACACGTATGAAACAGTTGAAGAGCTAGAATTTAATTTCCTTTGGGACGGCGACATCACCGATCAGCACCCGTACGCCTAATGACCACAAACTAAACTCGAAGAACCTTTAATCACAGTAGCCGTAAATCTAGCGTCCAATCTCAGATAAATTGATTTTATGATAGACCATTCCATCGCTGCTATATCATGCCTTATCGTTTGCTCCGAATTGAACGCACATCCGTGAAATTTGGCATTTAGACTTGATCGAAGTCGTTTCTGCTGTCGGACTCCCAGCGTAGCTGTGACGACTGATCTTGAGAATTCGGTCATATTTCATTATTCCTTAAAACTTGCAAACCTATACTTTTTTCTTTTTTTCTGTTTCTAAGCCTTAAACCATCCCATGAAAGCATTAAAACTGAATTCTCACGGTGATTAAAACTTTATTTTAAGTATCGCTATTTTAATGAGATCTAAAAAATGGGATTTCCATTACGGATTAAAACCTGGAATCAGTGTTTTATTTATAGCTTCTTTTGACAGAAGAATATATACCTCATCGCAATGGAATGTATAATCTGGCAATGTATGCCAGATTAGCAGTTTGCAGCAAAAGTTACTCATCATCTTTTAAAATAAAAAGTATGCAAAACGAACCATTCTTCTGCGCTATATACGATTTCTTTATACGTAGCGGTTCTGTGAAAAAGTTTAGCTATCATATGATGAGTTATGATTCTTAATTCTCCTTAAATAAGAAGATTTATGGTTTGAAAGATTTATGGAGACTTTCAATATCTAACACGATAAAGAATAGATAATGGACATCAGCAATGCCATACATTTAATAGAAAATAAGATTCATATTCAAAGTGATCATAATACTACATCAGTAAAGTAATCATAATAACACATCAGTAAAGTAATCATAATAACACATCAGTAAAGTAATCGTAATAACACATCAGTAGAGTGATCATAATAACACATCAGTAAAGTAACTGTAATAGCACATCAGTAAGGTTATCGTGATAACATATCAGTAAATAAATCATAGTAACACATCAGTTGTATGTACTGACCTAGTGTACATAGCAGACAATAATACACTATGCAACTATACAACTGAGTGATAGGAGGGAAGAAGAAATATCTTTATCTTGGTGGAATGCTGAGTCTATTGTACTTAGTGAAACCAGTGCACGTCACATTTTACATGTCCCGGTATATGAGTTTGTCTGAAAGCAAGCGAGACTTGTCCCAATGCACCCAGACAAGTAGGAATGTAATTAAACAAAGAGAAGTCACACAAGTAAGAACAAAAACGTCTCCGGGGCTTTTATTCTAAATATTAATGAAAATCACACTTCATATTTCTGTGGGCGTACAGACACTTCATCAATGTAGATTGTTAACGTCGAAGATCAAAATTATAACTTTGAAATATTTGTTTATTACACCTATATGACATATTTTTAATAAACCTTTTTAATAGATTTGTAGTTTCGGTAAACTAATATCTGTTATAAAAACCTTTCCCGATAATTAGTATTACCTTCCATGTTGTTGATACGTATTATATATATTATTATAAACTGAATTGCAAGTTATCTAACGCTATTCAAGTTCGAGGAAAAACTTCTTTTACATGATAAGGACTGGAACTTCAAATATGCTTGACGTGAATAATGAAGATACTGCATGGGTATAGGTTTAGTGTGAAAAAAAAATGAATCGTCCCATCTACTCCAGATAGACAACGGCATCAAGTAGTGTCCTGTTTCTTTGTGGAATAATTTACACCAAAGATACACACCAGTTACTATCCTCGCTGTGAACGCCAAACTAGGGATGAGGTAGGTCTCACATGACGTGGGCGTGTGGGGGCAATCTTATAGTTCAAAGCACCGACATGACTGGCTTTCGTTTTCTGCAGTTCTTGAATATTAATCGAACGTAATCATGTGAGCTCAGTTGCTCTGCCCTTTGAAACGAAAAATCATGTTCAGGGTAAAGTTGCCAACTGAAGTCGATATTAATCACATAGGATTTTTAAGCTGAAATCAGGGATCTAATTGAGGCAACAAATTTACCGTCTGGTGGCACATGTAGTGTTCATTCGATTCAATTTCAACATAGACTCTTATATAATCCATTATAAATCATTTGTTTGTCGATTTATTCATATATCGCTTAGACACGTACAGGTTATCTCGCCTTTCGCACAATATTTGTCCCCACCCACCCCAGCTGGTGAAATATGGATAAAAAGGACAAAATGAAAGATGTTATTATTTATACATGCGTGACATTTTTCTCTTCTCCCATGGCAATGAAGAAGTGCGGTCCGTTTTGCAATCAGCTGCCGCGTAAGATTGCCGTGGATCTGTTCGTGTAATTTGTCACCCTTAGATGAATAATTAGACATGCACTGCATGTTATACTTTCCGATGAGCAGCTTCAAGCAGTGATAATTGCAGAAAAGTACGCCAACCCCTACTGCTACCAGTAAGCGTGTTTCTAGCGTCAGGTATATATTACTGCCCTCTATTGTTACGTATCGAACACTTATAGGCTACGTAGCTCTATACGCAAAGTTTCATCTTCTTTCTACTTCTGAAGACTAAACTGAGACTGGACGAACTGGCGTAACGCAAGCAAACGTAAAACTTAGATCGAGTGTTACAACACAGGAAACTTCATCCATTACTTGTTTAACCCTCGTGAGCACTGGTTTCACGTGTACATGGTAGCTACACGAGTTTACTGACATTTTGCGTTAACTTGGTAGGAACCCTATTTTGCATTATAGCAGTGCGCCCCCTAATCGTTTTATCGGTTTCGAGACCCACCCCGTTCCTGCTTATTCATTTTAATGTTAGTGTATGAATAAATCGTATACGTCTATGAATATATCATATGAATTATGATTATTGTCAGCCGAACAGAGCTTACCTCAAAATGCCATCTACCTATTTAGATACTGTTGAAAGAATTACGTAAAATGGCATCCACTAAACTCTGAACAAAATGTCAACAACGGAGGAGTATGCTGACAAACTAATGCAACTCTTTAGTCACCGTGACTGTTCAAATTAAAAAATACGTCGAAATTTTCTATTATAGCAATACGTAGGGTAATATTTCGATCACCATCCAGTCGCACGTGTGGCCCCAAACCAACACCAACGAAGAGAAGCTTTTATATAATTCATTTACTATCTTTAGATTCAGTAATGTAATGTATATGCCACCCAAACATCAATGGGTCATGCTTTGATTGACAAAAAACGATCGCAAAAACAGCGTTACACTGTCTTGCATCATTGCCTAAAGCAGAGATCAGTGATAAAAGCAGGAAGGCAGGACCCGGTGTTTATTTCTAACGTTCGTGTCAGTAGAGAACCTCACTCCAAGGCCACCCCCCTCCCTCTCGCACACACACACACGCACACGTAATGTGGCAACCGATTCATATAGTTTGCAACAAATTTTGTTGATTAGGCTATCTTCCAAAACATAAGATGTTGCTCGTTGTATTTTTGTGCACGTTAAAGTAAGAAAGAACATTTACTAAAGGAAAAAAGACAGAAAATTGCAAAGAGCAAATTTTGTAGTCCCGTGCAGGAGTTACCCCGACGATCGGTCAGGGGCCCGGGGGTACTACCATCCACCACTTCTGACCCTCTCCCCTCAGCTAGAAATTTTTTTATTGCAATTTCATTGCAGTAGTACTAGAATGACACCGGCCATTTTGGCAAAGATAATATGCACCCTCTTATCACTTTTTGATGTGTCCCGTATGGAGGGACTATGGGGCAGCACCTGCGGTGTTCTGGAAGAGGCCTAGCCTTAAAAAAAATCCTGCCTTTAACCCTGTGGAGGATGAGTTTTGTTCTTCCAGCTCATCGGTGGGAGCCACAGAGGGGGGGGGGGGGCAACCACTGAGGCGACACGCTTACTATAGGGCTGCAAGTAAAATATGCTTACGAGATACTAACACTTGCATTAGTAGTTCTAGATAATTGTGTAATGTGTTGAAGATTTCCTCTCATTTTCAATTGTAATTTGAAAAGCACATCTTCACAGGAATAAGAACTGGATTTCGAGAAAAAAAAATTTTTTCATAAAACTAAATGTTGTCTGACATGGTTTCGATCCTTCTGGCGGGATCTTCTTCGAGTGAGTAAGTAAGATTCACTAAAATGATCATGATTTATTCAAGCGAAGTTAGGAATTGAGAGTGCGCCCCCTTTATTTGGAAGTCGTAGAACAGGAATGAAACGGCGTATTCAATTTTACAGTCCGGTGGATTCAACTTTGTAATTAATTTGATTTTACTCCAAACAGTAACCAACAGCAACGAACAGTAACAAAGCAAAGATTTCTTTGAGAAGAATACTGATGTTTTAACTACAAACAAAGTTTTTTTGTTGCTGTTGTTCAGCAAATATCATTATTAACATAGAATACTCGGTTGATTATTATAACATCTTTAATTTATTCGAAAGATAACTCAACTGTATAGCGGGAACTCATTAATGGCGAAAAAAAGCAGTTTCTCAAAGAAAACCATCAATTATCGTCGATACTTAAATTTTCTAACGATCCTGGGTTCACGGTGCCCATCAATCAATTCACAAAAACGAATATAACCTTTTAAATCAGCCAATTATACATAAAATAAAACATACACTGAGTGATTCATTACAACATATGTTCACGTTCTTTCCGCTCTGACTGTGCCGTCAATGAACATTTCGCCGCTGAGCGCTCACCACCTCTCGAGGGATTTTGGATCGTCAGTTTTGATGGCTCAACGAAACAAAGCGCCAAATATCTCTTGGTTTCCCCTTACATTTCTCCCCATTTTTTTTGCCCCCCATTTTTTTTTCTTCTTGGGAAAATGTCATTTGCCAGCAAATATGGCCTCCTGACGACTGATAGTTTTTAAACCATTACAGATATCAAACTGTCAATAACCATCCTACCATTAACAGTTTCTACAACCGGGGACGCGGGAGGTCAACATGGCCTTTTTGACCGCCCCCCCTGAAATTAGTGCCGCAACGGAACAGATAACGGTGGTCTGCGCCACCTTGTTGCTACGGTAACCACTTTTTTTAGCTGCCACTTAAGAATTGCCCTTGACATGTCTCTATGTAGCCGATAAGATAAACCCATACCACACACGTCGAAGGTTGAACTTGGGCCCATTTCTAGAGGGAAATGTTTGGTAATTAAAACTTATTAGTGTTCCAATCTCCTCGCAGTTGATCTCCGTATCTCTAAGTTATCGCCTTCCAAAGCTAAACAGAGACTACCAGGGTTCTTTTCAATGCTGTTCAAAATCTAGGGAAGCTGAAATGTGATTTGTGATCCCGGCCAAATTATGCTGAGACGGATCCGCTGATTTAAAGGTGATTGGTCGTCACGTGACGTCAGTCTCTTCTTTATAACCTTCTACTAACTTCACAAGTTTACGGTTGTTATTTGCAAGAAGCAATACAACTTAAGGATACCCGTACGGATATATGTATATACCCCTTTTATGTCATAATCAGTGGCAGATCCCGGAGGGGGGGGGGGGGAGCTTACCTCTTTTTGAGTTTTCGTGATTTTTTTTTTAGATAGACTTTTTCCCCCCATTATGTTATTGGACTATAATAGGCTATTCCTTTTGAACTTCCAGTTATATAAATCTGAAGAATTAGTACCCATTTTCTATGGTTCAAAACGTTGGAAAATATGACACAACTGGTGGCCAATTTGAATTTACAGATCAGATATCACAGCAGAGCAGAGTCACAGAAGAGCAGAGTGGAGGCGTCGTATTGCATGCACCGTATGTGTACGTATCATCATTCGCACCAACTGCCTGTAGTTGCCCTAAAATTGTGTGTGTGTGTGTTTGCGTGTGTGTGTGCTTTGCTTTCGGGTGGGATCGAGGACCGAGTCAATAGATATTAGGTCCTCTGTAGAAAATTGAATATATTTCTCCGGTCCTCTCAAGGTTAACAATAGACAGTCTATTGTTAAGGTTAGGGTTGAGGAAGAAAAAAAACAAAAGAAAGCACAATGAGGTCCTCGGAATGAATGGAAAACAAAGTTGTGTGTGTGTGTGCTTATAGGCTGTAATCTATGGAGAAAAGGATTTCGCAGTGAGCCAATCACAAGCCTTGTTGTTCTGCTCTGATGGTGGCGCTCCGCTTAGATAGTCTTCATACAACCGTCCCACACCCGCCCCCTCTCTCTCTCCAAGGTTTAGATCTTGTGGAGGATGGGGGGGGGGGGGGTTAAGGCCCCTTGAGTTTTTCTTATTTTTTTTCTAAATAAATTCTTTGCTTTTTTAGTTCTTTCCTTAATTGTCTATCAACTTTGGACTCAGAAAAAAATCAGGATAATTATTACCCATTTCTCGGGGTTTGCTGTTGGTAAAACCTTTCACTTCAAAAATAGAAAGTTTTAATTTCTTTTAGCATCCTAACCGCTAGGTACATGCAGCTCAAATACCGACAGCAGAGAGCCGTTTCCGGCCATCTTGGGACACCACTCAGTTGGAAAAGAACATCCGGTTAGAATTTAGGACCTTTACGCCCCTAAGGGTAGGACCCTAGCTACTGCCCTGCATGCACGTACGAGGGACATAGGTTGAAATATCGACTGGCATTATTTTCTGTGACAGAGGGTCACAACTTGGGCAATGTGTGGTTTATAGATCTCTTCAGCACTGTGCATCGACCTCTCATATTTTAATTCTTAAAGGAGAATGAAAGTCAGAACGTTTTACAATAAAACATCATTGTCAAATGAAAGACTAACATGTGGCGATCACCATCACCAAATTTCATGTGCATATGTTGTTTACTTTTCAAGATATTGCAATTTAAAAGTTCATAAAAATCAATCAGGATGCTGCCACGCTGAGATTGTGATGTTATAATCTGACCACTTGTTATTGAAAAGCTTTTGTTTTTCTTCATAATTTATTGACAAATAGTTTTAACAGGTATGTATCTATTTAAATCAAAGTATGAATAATTTGATCATTGCATGATACACCTCAGTAATTCAACACAAAGTTGTGTACAGTGTATATGCATTCATGAAAATTAAGAGAAAAGAAAACAAAGAAATACATTAAACTCCTGCCATCAGGGGTTATGTGACATCATAGTTTGACTTACTCAAGTCTGTTCACATTCAACTGAGACTAAGATGGCAACACCCTTCTCTAGATTTCAAAAGTGCATAACTTGGGAAGGGACGAATATTTTTTAATGAAACTTTGACAAGTGTTTTGTCAAACCCTTCTGCTTCATATTTTATAAAGATATTCCCAGGGTTTCATTCTCCTTTAATCACAGAGGCAAGGTCTAAGAATGAATATTTCATCAAACGAGATAAAAAACCAGCATCAAATGTAGCACCATTTTTGCACCTAGACCACCTCACATGAGCAAAAAGTTTCCAAAGGGTTGGTGGACACGCCTCCGCTTAGAACCCCAGCATCACTCAGCCATCGTCAACCCGTTCCTCCCCCCTCCCCACCCATCTTTGGAGGAAACCTCGATCCGCCCCTGATAATAGTATCACTGACTGAACAGGAGTACGTGCAAAGATTACCCGGAAACTAATACCTTCAAGTTGGCAGAGAATTATCAAGAAAAGACCAACGTTGCACAAGATATTAACAAGAAGATCAATTACCTTTAAAGGGAAATAATGCGTTTGTTTCACAGTTAACAAAGTAAGGAAAAATAGTGGCCTTCTTTTCGAGAAATAATTTTATCACAAATAGAAATTCAGTTACTTTTTGGTCAATGATAATTTGTTCACGATATTTCAGTACACAAATCACTACTCTGAAAATTCATTCGACGTTCCATGTCATCTTATAGCGTGTCCATAGAAGGATAATTGTGGTGCCATTTATCATCATTACAAAGTACATACATGGCAGACGGACATTAAATGAAAATTTTCCATAATCATAAATTTTTTGTTCTGTACCTCTCTTTGTGGGTTCTTGCATTTTACTTAAAGAAAACATACCGGATGAAAATAAAACAGCTAAATATGTACTTAGTTGTCAAGATTCACATTGTACAATCATGGTCTTTGGTGTAACCGGTCGTTAGCTCCATGTGGCGGCTTTATGACTGCAAAGTTTGTGAACATCGCGCCGTAGTTTATAAGGGGTTAACCGAGCAGTTCTGTGAAAAAGTACTGTACCTTTCACTGGCAAGCCGCATAGGGTCTGGCTTATGTCAACATTTTTGTAAGGACCGTTGTTTCAAGCCACAGCCTGAGTCATTTCATTCTTACAGACAACTTATTTCTTTGTTTCTCCGAGTTTGAGACCAAAAGATTTTTTTTCCCTTTTATCTCGCTTGAAAAAAATCTCCCCCATCTGCCTCACTGGGAATCTGACATATTTATAGAACAGGTTTCTTTCACCGAAATTATCTGCCTGATACTTTTTCCTTATCTTGGAAAATGCCTTGTATTTTTAAGTCGCTGTGGTCCGAGTGAGTTTATTCTTTCGACGATTCTCGGGTGACTTTTGAAGCCTCCTAAAAGGTACAAGATAACAAGATAGCGGCAGTGGGCGTGATGTCCCACTGTGTGTTTTCATTTATCACTGTTTTATTTTATTTTTTTTTTAAATTTTCCTCGTGTTCTTCCCGATCGTGTATGTACTTTCAGTTTTTGAGGATTAGTCTCCTTATCTACATACGTGTGCGGTGTCGAGATAGTGATGATCTGTATCCAAAATGTTCTTCCCGATCACAGTCTTGATGGTATCTCGAAGACAGACGGCGAATGCAGGCAATGAATATTCATTACCCATATCGTGGCATATTGTTTGTTCTGTCTTTCAGTTTGAGGGCAGACGGCCTCAATTTCACAGATAAAAAAAAAGGTTTTGTTAACTTTACCATTTTCCTGAGCAACCGTCAACTACATCCTCATGCCTTTTTTTTTTTTAGTTTTCATATTGGACTTAGAACTGCATAAACTCCATGCAAGGCACACTGAGTCACAGCTAGGAATCGAAGCTGCCTTTCTGGATTTTTGTCTTTACTGCTGGTTTCAGATGCTTTTCTGGAATTTACAAATACAAACCCTCACAGAGCCAGTCCCATAAATAATGAATTATCCAATGAATATGCATTATATCACCATGCACCTAGGCGTGGTTCTAGCCTGGGGTACATTATCATTATAAGTTAATTATTATTTTGGGGGGTACCTTACTTTGGGGGTCTAATTCACTTTCAGTTCATTTAAGCAGAGCAACACCAGTGCCGTAGCTTACCAAGACTTTTTGTCACCAGCCTACAGCCTCCCATATTGCAGGCAATGGCACTTCTCGGGCCTCGCTAAGGGCATCCAGACATTCTTTTATTTTGAGAACTCGAGTTTCAAAAACTAACTCTTCCAAACGATAAAGGTGAACGCCAGTTTAGGCAATCATTTGCCGATTTTTTCTTTTTTTTAGGGGGGGGGACACCAAGGGGGATGGGGCATTCCCTGTCAGAACCTTTCCCCCAACTGCACACTCCCACTATAATGAAGTGACCTAAAAAGAAACATGTATAGATCTATTTGCTGATTATATTCATAATATGCATTTACAATCCTGTTCTAATAAGTCCGTGAGATTTCAAGTAAGGTCTTACTTAAGAGTTAGTCCAGAGGCAAAGCCTTCCTATGTGAGGTACACTATCTTTAGACCTAATTTTTTCACCCAGAGATATGCTTAAACTTCAGACCATACTGGGGCCTTGTCCCGTGGCCCTAAACAAGTGATTTGTTCCTGGACTCCATGTGGGGTCCTAAGTCTTCATCTTGTCAACTTAGAAGAATAGTCGAAATACTTAACATCGTTTTGGATCTAAAGTTTGCGTTTAGTGCACACCAATTAAGCAACACTATATCTAAACTGAGTTTGAATTTTCACCCAGAGATATGCTAAGACATCAGAGCTTCCATGGCTTCGTCTCGTGGATCCCCACTGGGGTTTTACCTCAGGACCCCACCAGTGTCTTAAAACAGGCAACTTGACTCAGCCCGTTTAGCTAGCGCGTAGGGCGAAATCTTTGCCCCCAACAGTTTCTTTTGCCCTTCATGCCCCCCCCCCCAACCTCATATCTAAAATCCTGGTGCCGCCACTGAAAGGTTTGGCGAAGAGCTACGATCCTCTAGCCCTTCCCCCCCCCCCCCCCCCCCCCCGTCCCTCTTACCCATGGAATCACATGCACAGGAAAACAAGTGGTGCATCGGAATAAGGCAGAACGTTTTTGAAGTATTGCTCTGCACGGCACTACATAAAGATATGTGAACACACATGTCATGCATAAGCTCAGCTGTATACAAAAACGACGCGCCCGCCCGTATTGTTTTGTTCTCCCAAGATGACAGCCGTCCATAAAACAAACGATGATAAAACAAAGACATCTAAAATAAGAGGGAGAGAGAGAGAAAAGAAAAACAATTACACAACGATATGGCGGTGACTGGTGCCTATTCTGAATACCCATAGTAGTCGATAAAGATAGGATTGTTCAATCATTGATAATTCAGATTTGCATTGGCAGTGAGTCCTAGGCTACCTCAGCCTGTGGCTACATATGCCTAGCTTGGTTCAAATTTTCCCCTACTTCTTCTGTAGGCCTATACGACAACAGTAGGTACCTTGCACAACACTGAGTGTTAGTGCCATTATGGATTCAACTTAGAATTTAATTAATGTTGTACCCATTCGTACTCATGTTACTAGTATGTGTTACCATCGTCTCCGTTGCTGTGCTAACTATATAGTAATGAGCAATTCCTATTGATTGTTTGTTGTGAGTGGTTTAATAATTAAGAAGACTTAACACTGGCAGTCAGGCGGCATGTTATAAATGTTATTCTTAGACACTAACGACACATTATGAGACTGACATACTGTACAAAACTCAGTAGCATTGTAAATAAAATAATAGATTTATCCTATAAATTTGGGTGTCTCCTGGAACAACACCGCAAATATTCGGTACCGGTAACCTCACCGAAGTTGACTCGCACTGTAGGTTAAAAAAGTTTTCCTACCGTAGAAGATCGAAATTGGATTAAATCAACGATTTTTTTCTCCCTCATCTCAGTAGCATAATAAGTTTGGAAGTTCAATGTTTTTAAACTCATGGCGGTGCGCTGCATTTGGGAACATGTGATGCCACAAATGCAACACTGCTTCAGTAGCCTTTGTTCAATGTTTCTTTACAGTCTTGACTGTCTTAAAAGAAAAAAAAAATGCAATAATTTAAAGCTGGAATATGAGTTGAAAAGTTGCAGGTGAAAGTTGAAATTCAGCAGAATATGTCATAGCCACTACAAAAAGCATTCTTTAGGCCCAGTTTTTGCATCAATGAATATTCATATCCATTTCCATCGGTCCAGCCAATCCTCACATGATATCATACATGATGGTTTCTTCTAAGGAACAAACCCCCTAACCATGATGGTAGGTCTCGATATCGCCTCATGTTCCATCATGCAGAAAAAAGTTTTCTCGAGACATGGCTTTAGCACATTATGAAAATTCTGTCTTGACTACGAGGTGATCGGTCTGTTTGCTTTCAAATAACAGGGATTAACTGCTACCGTATGCTGTATTGAAGTATCTGGATTTTGTAGGGCCAACAAAAATGTTGAGGCAATTGTTACATTCAAATATCTGAGGGATGAGTGCATAGTTCTCTTTCATGTTTTGTGACAGGTGATCTTTTCCTCTGCTTTCTCTTCCCTGATATACACTGACAACGAACAAAGGTAGATGACCAGGTGATTGCCAGTACAACTCATATTCCAGCTTTAAGATGCGCATGTTTTTTCTTTTTGTGTCCACGATATTTATTTACGGCCTACCTACAAAAACCTGACTTTTTGTTTGTTTTTTTTTTTTCAACTTCCAAGGTTATCACATCTATGGGAGTTTCAAAGGACAGCAATGACTGATTAGTTTGCTGTAATTTGTCAGTGTTGCAGGGCATTTGACGGTGACCTAGATTCAGCTACAACGGACTGTTTTTTTTTTTTTTTACCAGAGGAGCCATATCCCTACGACAATTTCTGAGTTTTGAACAAGATTTTGTAAGGCGTTGCATGCATGGTCTTTGAAGCACCTGCAGTTAAAAAAAATGTTTGCTATGATTTATAATTATCCCTTGTCAATGGAATATTCTTGTGATACCGAAGAGAATCAAACTAGCAACAGACATGAATCGGCTACCCTGTAATGAGACTTTATAAAGTTAAACACTTACAAAACTTGATTAACACTGCAGTAGTACCGTGTAAAAACGTATCACTATAGAACTTCGAGGCAATACCGTGAACAGGCTAACATCCAGTCTAGACATACTACAGAAAAGGTTTGATAATCTTGTACAGCTGCAAAGGGGGGAAGAGAAAGAAGAAGAAAATGCTCGGATTTAATCACTAAGCCTATATATGTGGGTTAGTCTTTTGTCATCATAATACATTATAAAATAACGCTCAGGTTAAACTCGGAACAGAAATGACATTTATCTCCAACTATAAACACAAATGAGGAAGCCCTATCTTGTAATCTACGCCTTTCAGATGCCTTCAATTAAGCTACAAATTGTCATTTATATAAACCAATAAATTAGCTGTCACGGCACGAATAGGATGCATGTTTAGTATCAACTCAAATAAAGTTTGCCAGCATCTGATCGCGTCTTGTTTCACCGCTAAACACGTGTGGGGGGGGGGGGGCATCCCATTTGTGTTTCTTCACGTAAAACGGTTGCATTAAGTGTCTCTTATTATGAGGAAAGAAAACGTCATTGCTGCCGCCATATTGCTTGATCACAGCACAAAGTAATATTCTGGGCCGAGTGGTGGATAAGTGTCAGTTTTACGACGCCACTGCAGTATGTCTTCTATAGAGATACATGCGGGAATGAGATGCCAAGTTAATCTCATCGGCAATACAGCTCAGATTAAAGGTAACGCATCCTCTTATAATCTCTCATGTGCTTCAGAATTACGTCACTTCCGCATTTTAGTTTGCTGCATTGCTTACTGCAAATCGACGGATTTGTCACACTAACAGTTGACTTGAACACGCGAGTAACGTACACACAGTACGTGGAACTACAAAGTGCACACGCTCAGACGTTGAAGTGATTGGTTAGACTACCCGTTGCCTCAAACAAACTTCAAACTCGAGGGAAAAGTTAGATCAACTCTAATCAACTCGTGCAGTAACTAATGGATAATGCGCGAAATGCACGAGGGTGCAGCCCGAGAGAGAAAGCCCCCCCCCCCCCCCAGTGCATTATCCTTTGTTAATGCACAGGTCCATCGTTGATTAACATTGTTCGTTCGTACACAGTGAGATTTTACAGATGGAATAGACGGAAACAAAGAAAGTTTGAGTTTGTAAATAACCACACTTTTATTGAAAGTGAACACCGAGAATAGGTCAACACGATTACCGACACGTCAATAATATTTGCTCGCCATGAACAGAGTACTATACTGTTTGTGTGAGATGTCAATTAAACGACAAAACACTGTCGAACTACGATTTTATTGGTTCCTTGCGTTAGCAGAGAAAAACGGTTTGTACAAAATAATGCAAAACGCATTACCGTACATTTGCCCAAGGAACCACAGTGCCCTGCATGGGGCTCTTGTTGTATTCATCCGCCGGAGTGATTTTACTCGGCGAGCGTGCCACTTGAGGATAATGCACAAAAAGAAAAAAAAAATGTCATCTTTTCTATATCGTCTTCTCCATATAAGTATAGTTTCGTTACTCCTACCGAAATTGTGGTCTAGGCTTGGTTTCTAATTTGTGTTCAGCAAAAAAAAAAAAAAACCTTGTTTAATTTGTTAAATTGTATGTATACGTTTCGGCCAAGTCTTGTTTTTTGTTTTCCTTTCCCTTTCATACATATACACAGAACTGAACAAAGACTGCTAGTCATAACAGCAATTAACATTCAACTGATTTTAAACTTCTAAAAGAATCTTCTGTAAAATGGAACATTCATGAAACAGGAATCAGCGTTTAACTTAGAAATCCGTGTTTAAAATTAGAAAACAATGTGTAAGGCAGAAATTACTGCAGTTGCCAACGTTTTTTTTTCTGTATACCATACAATATATAAAGTGGTAAGGTATGAAAATTTAGAATTTTCCAAAAAGAGATACTATCATTTTTAAAGATGAAAAAACAGAAATACGATTGCTTTATACATACTAGTTTTGCATAAAGTTTGGCTGCCAATTTTTTTCTTTTTGGCACAATTATGCATTGTCTCCAAATAAGGATGAATTATCGCGTGAAAGTTTAACGGAGGCTTAACGACATTTCACAAAGCAAGAGAATGGTCAGTGAGATTTACGTTCCTTGAAAATACAAGTAAAGGTAGCATTCGCATCACTCCAACTTCCATTTTTTCTACTGGTGTCAAGAAAAATTCTCAATTGTTTCTCCTTTTTAATTGACAGCAGATTCGAAAGACGAAGTTCCGGGTAGCTCATATTACACTGCATGTGCACCAGGGTCCATTTTGTTGACTACAGAAGCATGTTGAATGGCTTTAAACAGACTGTGGGAGGTCTGTAAACTGGTCGTTAGAATTGGATGGAAACTTTCTTGTGTGATGAGTCTTTAAAGCTGGAATATTAGTTGTACTGGCAATCGTCTGGTCATCTACTTTTGTTCTTCGTCAGTGTTTCATGGAAGAGAAAGTAGAGGAAAATATAACCTGTCACAAAAATCTGAAAGAAAACTATGCACCCATCTTTCAAGTATTTGAATATGAAAATTTTCTCGACAGTTTTGTTGGCCCTACAAAATTCCAACTCTCCAAGAAAAGCATAGCCTAGTCAATTAATACCGTTACTCTTGAAATCAAACAGACCAATGGGAATGCGATGGGGGTTAGTGCAAGCGATGTATGAGGGCGCATGAAGCGATTGCGCCTGTTCAGGAAAGCGACCCTTCAAGATAGCGCAGAAATGTAGTCTTTAGTCCTCTTCACGATTTTATTGCGTTTTGGAATTGTTTTTAAATGTTTAGAAGTGTTTTGTTTAGAATCGGCAAAGAAGAAAAGCTAGGCCCAATTTCGGTAGGCTATCAAACTTTCAAAGTTGTACAAAATCTGCTGAATAAGCTTTCGCGCGACACAATTCTGAAATTTGGAGAGGTACCGGTAAGATTACCGTCAGAAGAACTACCACTGACATTATCACTGTGTTGTCGTTGTTGTTGTTGTTAAGTATATTTATTTATAATTTAAAGTCTATATGACTGCACTCCGCGGCGTGTTCATGTCTAAAATGCCTGAGTAATAATTTATACTATAAATATAATGTATGTAACTTTTGTGTGCTTGAGCTGAAATGAACGTTTCACAGACTCCCTGCGTACTCCGTCATGCCGTGGTAGTACATTTAACTATTTCGCGTTCCAAGCATCATGTACCATGCTGAAGACTGCAGACCCGGATGGGAACATGCACGGAATCCTGCTCACATCTGGCAAACAAATGGCCAACGTAGACCAATGTCGTTTGAAAGAAAATACACTTTTTGGGTGGTTATTTTTTTTTTCTTATGTTATGGATACTTACTTGACTCGACGAATGTTTGTTAACCTCAAAAGTTCATTGGCTCAAAGTAGTCGAACGTGAGCCAATGACATTAAAGTCCTGTTGTACCGAGACAAATTAAACCAGTATCGATATCATGTAACGTAATCCGACGTGAATCAGAAACGTAAACCGCAGGCCATGCCCCGCAATCATGAAGGGAAGAAACAAGGAAAAAGTATCGGTTACACATTACGAGGATACTCAGAAAGAAAAAAAAAAAAAACTCTTGAGTTTTATTGTATAGGAACAATGCCATCTCGGTCGTCCAACTTCAACGCCGTTTTATGTCACTCTGATTAGCTTCGACTTTTTTACGGTTACATTGTGACTAAGCATCGAACCCATAGACAAAATGGTGCTCATTTCTTCAAAATGTTCTTTTCAACAGGGGTAATGGGTAATGTGTATTGTTCTTCGGTTATTCAGTTTGTAAAAATATGAGAGGCTACCGTGACTGCTCCAAAATAATATTTATTTCAGGGTTCCAGCCGACCTTTTTCTCAAACCGAGGGTATCAACTTTTCGCACCAATTTCAGAATGAAATATAATTTTTTTTCTCGTGCTAAGGATTTAGTTTTCCCAAAAATGAGGGAGATTACAAGTTATATGGGGTGTGAACTATATCAGTGTCAAAATAGTAGGTTCGGTATACTTGTGTACCGTTGGACCTTATAACCAGGGAGCTGCCACTCTAACGTTAGAGATGGGAGCTCCCTTATGTAGTAGGAAAGTACATTTTGATATGATGGACATCATAAACCCAAATTGAAAAAAAAATATTGAAACGTCTGCAAGCGGCATATGCGCATGCGTGTGACGCCATTCCATGACGTGACTTGCAGACAAAAGAAATGGAAGTGATTCACTCCTGCAAAGGCTTTGATTAAATGGATCCATTATCGCAGCCAATACCGGTACCGGTTATCAAGATAACTGATAACATAGATCAGGTAATTACGGTGAACGCATCAAAGAACCCCTATACTGAGCCCCTGTACTATGATGTGCCGTGTCATAATTGGCACAAAGTCGTGGCACTGTCATGCGTCTCCTGTCATTGATGTTGGTTTTAAGTTTTGATGATGGGCGTGAGTAAGTCTCACAACTATAGAGACAATTCATTACTTTTTTCCCGAGATTTCCAGAAGCGCTACTTGGCACGCCGGGCATTATTGGTACTAAACCCTGTTGGGCCGGATCAAACGTTGCATACACACAAGGTGTCTCGTACATTCTCATTCACGAACCACGGTTTCCCCGACCCTGCAAGAACCACTTACGATATTCACACTCGTTCAAAGTACAACATAGGATTTTGCTACAGTAGTAGCAAAAAGTGACAACCAATGACAATGTACCTAAGTTCAGTTCAAAGTGGAACCGACCAAAGAAGGGGTGAATGCAACGTATATCCGTTAGACAAAATTTAAAAGCGTTAAACCCGTCTACTAGACATATAACAAGAAAAAAAAAGGGAATAATTTCTACGTGACTTATGCTGGCAAACCTGTGAATATATATGCTCACATCAACCGTGAATATTCCAAAAGCACTCAAAGTGCGTGTAACTTGCCACCTCTTTATGGAGCATACCATTCAGTCAAGCGAGGGTGTACAGTGTGTTCATTGTGTGACTGCATGACCATGGTAAAATATTAATATGCATTACCTAAAGATTGCATATGTGGACATTCAGTTGTACAAAATGAACTCCCTTCTTCCAAGGGCTATTCGGGTGAAAGGCAATTCGGCTGCCGATGGGTACAGGGAATGATAGAACAGGGAGTTGCAACAGACCCCTGGATAGAATGGGAAACAATTAAAGGGAAATAGGGCGTTTGTTTTAGAGAAAACATCCATATTTTTGAAACCAATGTTTGTGGACGTTGAATGATAGATTATTGAAAATAAGTAAGCTCCTCACAGATAGAAATTCAGTTATTTGTTACTCTATACTAATTTGTTCACCCACACTTTTCAAAATTCAAATGATGCATCTTCCGTTACTCATCACATGCTTAATGTTTTGAGGAGATGAAGCTTTGGCAGATGTTTATTGATGACACTGAATGGTTTAACAACGATTACGGCTATTTTCTTTTGTATGTCATGTTGGTGTATTCTATGCCCTATTTCCCTTTAAAGGGAAATAGGGCGTTTTGGGTGAACAAATTATTGTTGAGCAACAAATAACTGATTTTCTAACTGTGAGAAACTTATTTCTTGAAAAGAAGGCTACTGTCCTTCCTTATTTTGAATAATCTGTCATTCTGCCTTTATACTCTCTGGTTTTAAATCTAGGGTTGGTTTGTGTAAAACAAACGCCTTATTTCCCTTTAAAGGGAAAAAAGGGTGCTTTATGCGGGGAGCTGTATGTCGGTTGGATGGACGATTAAAGAAATTACGAAGGAGAGAAGAGCTGTTGAAGTAAAGGGCTTCAATGGCAGAATATAGCCCTTAGCAAGGGCTATTTTGGTACAAAACCGGCTCGAAATCTCCCTCGAATGTACATTGGCAAGGCCTCCGGTCCAGGGCCTATAATTTCTCATCTCATCACGTGTTATAGGCCCCTACTGAACATCTAGCACCCAGTACAGAATCCTGTATGTATTTATCGGCTTGTTCAGGGTTTCTTTATGTACTTATGTCGATGCTTATCTTCCTTTATTACAATATAGAGACTGCAATTAGTCAGTTATAGTAAATTCAGAGTAGCACTTTAAGTTTTGTGTTTTGTAGGCTTTATATGACATGCAAGAATAAACTTTGTTTTTGAGACCTGAGCAAATTGCATCTTTACGAATGTGCCTCTCTAAGTTTAATTTCTGTTTTCCAAACCTTGTCTACTCCAATCTACTTTGTTTGATTTAAAGTTGTCCCAGAATTTCATTTCTAAACTTGAAAGTACCCAATAATGCAGGCGCAGTTCGCTTTCCGAAATTAAAGTTGAAATCACGATGTGACCTGTGAAGGGTTTTAACTCGTTTTTTGTTGTTTCTTCTTTTGTAACATTAAATTCTAGCTCCATTTGGTCCACGTTCGGCGGATATTAAGTGACGGCAGTATTTTGGATTTTATGACAAGAGATAAAGCACGAAAGTTACCCCGCCAGAGAAAGATCTCAAGTTCAAATCGGTTAAAGGGATGTTTGATTTCACTCGTCCAAAAACAGGAGGGATGTGCTGCCGTCCTCACAATAGACATCAATTGAGGCTTCATAATTTAGTGCAGCACAGGTCCAACATATAGGCGAAATAAAACACACAAATATACAGATATGCCGCTAGTATGACATTCCCCCAGAACCGGTCTTTCGAGCGGGAGGGGGGGGGGGAGGAGGGAGGTGGGAGGCGCCCATCACCTCTTACATGACAGTCAACATTGTGGGAGGACTATCCCAGCCTGTGGAACGCCACTGTCTTGCCGGGGAATGCCATATAATATACGGATAAATTACCCCTAGGTCGTCGGATATCACCGTTTTCCACCGTTTTTCTCACTTGAACCCCCCATTCGATAATGAGCCCTGTTGACATTTTTTTTTTTTTTTTGGAGAACGTTGCACAATGGACAACGCCCTGCATAAACAGTACGCATGTTATAAGAAGGCGTTTACTAACTAACATATCTGAGACTGTTTTCAATCATTCCGAGCACAAAAAAATATTATATTAAACTTTACTTTGTTCTTCTTCAGTGGGTATTTTGAAGTTGGAAAATGTGCACTCTGAAAATTCCAAGTGGGGGGGGGGGCGGGTTGCTTCTCCACCACTTTCTGCACGACCTTCAAAGAGAAGTACGAATCTTGAGCATCTATCAGCCGACAACATATTTATATATCTTTGAAGGAATTTCCGTTGATCATTGCGAGATATATGGTTGTGAACCATCTTGGTATCAGAGTAGATACTGTTCTAAGAAGGATATCTTGTTGGGTTTAGTCGGCGGGTGATCTCGAATCAATAAGACACACATTTTGCCAAAAAGGAGGTGCAGGGTGAATGAACAAGACCATTTTCTACGCCGCTCAAATGTCTTTTATGACATGAATGTGATACAAGATAAACCCTTGAGGTGTGATCATATTTGCTCTTCGGTCACCCTTTAATGTCCAACTTGTCAGTGTGAGGTTCGGATTTCGGGCGACCATATTTACCAGAGCATGGGTGATATTTGCGGATAAGACCCCAAAATGTGTTCGTTAAAGTTTTCGGAAGGTTCTTGAACTTGCGATAAGCATGTTTATTAGGACTCGTTGATTAGAGGCAGTTATCGTGACATGTTGAGTCACCGAGGTGGGTGGCCCACACTTCAGTTTTGGATCAGAAAACGCAAAGGTGTTTTGTTTATAGCAGCACTATGTAATGTGTCCTCATTTGCGTCAAAGGAGATCAGTTCGGGATAAGCTTACAAACCTGATTGCTAAAATATGTGAAGGAAAGAACATCACTGTATGAATCCGAGCACGTGGTTCACCATAATGGGATGATGTCACCACCATGGTACCATGGAAACTGGGACAACATTTCAGTGCCCCGTGCTCTCGGTCTGTGTCATTGTGAAGATGTCCTTCTTTAGGAATGGTGATTGTGGGAGAAAGGAAACAATACGTTCAAGGTAAACACCCTGCACTTAACTCCGACGCGCAGTAGCCGAAGAAGTGCAGTGTGTAATTGCCGGTTGTAACGGGGTTTACACTCGACATTTTAAATCCAGCCTGACGCGAGTGCTGGAAAAATCGACCCCGTAGAGACTCTTCGCTCCCACCATGAAATTATGGGTTCTCACCAGGGGTGATTTGAACCTAACCTGGCGGCGCTCGGTTTGAAATCCTTTTGATTTTTTTGCGCCCGATTTGGAAATTGAGGTCTCGCTGTGAAAGGCGAGTTGGTAGGACCGTTGCACTAAAAAAACAGAAATACAGATTGTCGCATTGCAGTGTAAACTGTTGCAATGAAATAATCCACGCAAATGAACACAACCGATAACCTGCACTGGCGTGACATCCGATGTAATCTGACTTTTCAAATATCAGGTTCACACCGACAGACTGAGCATGAGCCCAAGATCTCTTTGGCAATCTGGCATTACATAGATGTTGATCCAGGCAATTTGAGGAAAATGAATAAACCCTGAATGAGAACCCTGGTGAAATAACTGTTCGGGATCCCTTGCATGGGCTACGGATCATTAGTCGGGAACTATTTAAATGAAAACACACCATTTATGCAAATTCGACTCTCCCAGGCAAATAAAATCATCAAACAGTCATTGGGATAAATCCCTTAAAAACCAAGTACGACGATACACCTGCAAAATTAGCCCCTGTTGGGCCGGGTCACGTGTATCGAATACACGGAAGGTGTCTCGTATATTCTCATTCACGCACAATTCGGCGGCGGACAGATACGGGGAATGATAGGATAAAAATATTTTAAGTGCAAAGTTGAGCTTTGTGCGGGGAGCTGTATATCGGTTGGATGGACGATTAAATAAATTTTATAGAGAAGAGTGCAGGTGACAAAAAGGTCAATTTTGCACCATGATTCCCCGACTAAAGAACTTTAACACACGATCCTTTTTATGCGAAGGGACGGGGCCCCTTCCCCTATAACCGCTCCTCGTGATACGTAGGTCAATTTGTTGACTGACTGGCTTGAAATCCTGACTTAAGCCCCCCCTCCCCTCCACAGGACTAAGGTCAAAAACAGGGACTATTAGTCGATTTTCCCCCTCACAAAAAAAAAAAAAATACGCCCACCGCCGCAGAAGATACTAGGACAGAAAAGATCTTTTTCCGAAATTTAAATATTCAGAAAAAAATGAGTCCATTTTGTCATTTTCTAGAGCAGACTGTACCGTACGTGGATGCAAAGCCCCTCAGTGAAGCAAGATATACCCAGCGTAGTGGACGAGTTTTTCTGGACGACAGCCACACAGGGGCGGCAGTCAGACAGGCGCTATACGCAAACTAGATATAGGCCTACATGTGCCTGTACTGCATCCTGTAGTGAAAGAAAAATATTACTTATCGCAGCTGTAAATATTCAGTTGTAGGTCCATGTCAGAAAAACCGTCGGTGTAAAAATATTTAACATGTTCTGAGCAAATCTCCTCTTTACATAATGCAATAGTATTAGATACATACTACATGGGAAATAAAGTTTTGGCATATAGTTTCTTTTCAAATCCAGGAATGGTAATATTTGGAGGGGGGGGGGGGGCCACACTCCGTTACATGGTGAAGAGGACAACAATGTTTGGACATAGTTTTTATCTGTATTCCTTGGACAACGCTGAATCACTGTCTAGCCTTGTTGGTGGGTTCGACCTTAATTTACGCTTGTACGGAGCTGAATAATCGATTCGTTCACAACACAGGAATCGCTAAATTACGCGTTCACTGGATGATCAGGCCAAGAAGGTTCTACAAGGACCTGCTTGATCGGACTTAATCAGTGCACATGTCTGTTTACATATGACAGTGTATGGACTATTGTGCTATCAGAATCCCCTTTCTCAATGTTTTCGATTCAGCAGTCACAGTAAATCCTTTAGCCACCACAAAATACACAAAAGAAGAAAAGGATGTGTGTCTACGACACTACTGAGGGCAGATAAAGAAATTTAACTAACAGAGAACAGCGGAACGCCAAATTGTCGCCTGCACTCAAGTCACTGGTCAACACAAACAAGCTATCTCTTAACGAGTAGCCGTTTAAAAGCACAATCACTTAATCATCATGATTTTGTAAAGTAATTGCTCCCCCCCCCCCCCCATATCACCTTCATTTTAAGAATGTTAGTCTTTTTCGTGTGGTCTCCGGGCTCAGTCACTTCGCTCTTCTCCGATAAGGCCACCCTTTGGGAGTGGTATACCCAACAGTACCGTTCATTTGTAACACGCATTACATCAATATATAATATATATAGATATATATTATATATAGATAATATATACATATATGATCGCAAAAGCAGCTTAAGAAAGGACAGTCCTGGATTCCCATTTTCCAAACACTTTAATCTCACAAATCACGGATTGTCCAACCTCACTTACGATAGAGCAAAAACAAAAGACGATAGAATGCTCAGTGGTAGACCAGAGCTTATGCAATATAACATGAATAAATGAAATCAGAAGTTTTGAGGCACTGCACTCTTCAGGTAGGCCTAATATATTTGCTATCTGCTATTTTTGCCCCAAATATGTAAAGGTAATATTTTCACACCTACCTATCTTCTTTTATCAGCGAGTGCATTGCGTGAATGACAGCAGTTACAGAGACATTGCACTCTGATCTATACAGGAGTTGTGTATCAATTCCTTAAAATCCTAATGGCAGAAGAAACCATAGAGCGGGATAAACTCATTGTGGAAAAATTCATGTCAACAGAAAAACAGTCCGCTGAATTCGGTAAATGCGTCGAACCCAAGACTTTGGTCCGAAATATGTCTGGTGATGGACACCAAGACCGAGTCCAGAAAAACTGACAAAGAAATTTTTCTCCCCATCACTTCTTTTTATGTCGAAATAGTTAAAAAACGACGCTTTCTAACAGTTTCGAGTGATTCTAGCCTGATCTGGCTTTTGCGGTATGAGTGATCATATTCAATGCATGGATGGATGATTTTCAACTCAGGATACGACTGTCGAAATAAAACAAAAAGTGTGAAAAATAATACACCCATTGTGTTCCCACGACTTATTGTGATTTATGTTGCGGCTCTGTCGGAGATCTTGAAAACAAGCCCAGGTTTGTTCAATTTAATGCTCGAATACACGCCATAAATTAATGAAAGGTGATTCGCGAAAAGGACTTGCGGAAGCGGTTTCCCAAAAGATCCCGTAGAGCGACACCTTACAGTGAAAACAAACTATTGGCCTTCTACATTATTTCACAGGGGTTTCGTATTTACCGTTACCTTGATGGTAAATATTTTATAGACAGAAAAAACTTCATGAAACTTACATTGATCGGCATCTGTAAAAATCGATACCTCTAAAATATACGAAGGTAGATAGTTGACATCTATCAAAAGTTTATAGTACTTAATACAGTACTAAATATAAAAACAACTCTATGGCCAGATTGTGAAGTCCATTCATGAAAATATCGTTCGCTCACTTCTGCAAGCCTGTTACACAGCTGTTGCATTACCGTGGTATTATGTACGTGTGTCGGAAGACTTCACTTGCGCTTGAGAATTAAGAAGTGCAGTGAAACAGGGGATTACTCTTTTGCACTGTGTTTCTCTTTGTATTTCCAGGTTTCCATCTCATTCGATGTAAACAGTGTGGACCTTGACCCAACGCCGATGCGAGAATGGCTTTCACGAATTTGGTAGTGGTTTAAAAAAAGAACTAGGTTGGCAACCATTTGAATAATTTACAACGGAATCTCGACGGGCTGCGCTGCGGAAGTCACCAGCAAAAACTTACCAGACGGTGCCTGAGGGGCTTTGTAACAGAAAGCTCATTTTGTCACATTACAACAAGCCACCGTCCACGCTGGAGTTACTCTGAAGTTTCATCCCGAGACATGGAAATAACGTTACCGAAGGATATTCGTTTCGCATTGCACCTGGTTTTATACTTTGCGTCCTCTCGGATCTGTTGCGCTCAAGGTTTGGATACATTCGATCTAAACATCATGATTTACTCTTTCTTGCATTATTAACTTGGAATTGGACTCCCAGATCTAAGTTAGGTTTTTAGCCTGTTCTGGCCGTTCGGTGGCATACAATAACATGTCATATGACTATAGCTTACATTAAGTTAGCATAAGCCTGTAGCCTTGTAGGCTTGTAGCGTTGCTAGAATTGCGAATTTTAGGAAGCATTAATATTAATATTACTACTACAATACGAGTTATACACGCTGTTGCCAGCAATCATAATGAAAGAAAGCCCCGATTCCACTTTCATTGCACTGAAAGTAGAACTCACAATTACACGTAGGGCCTAGTGACTCAAACTAACACTACAGGAACAAATCCGATATGAAACCTTAATTACTCCTTTTGGGGGAGACATATAGCCTACATTTATGTGGATTTATGCGACATCTCTTCTTTGAAAATCATTGGGAAGGTAACTGTCTAGGCCTAGAAGCATTTAATGGGGCCAGTATTTTACTGTAATACATAAGGACGATGGTAGGTTCAGACCTAAAGGCTACAGCTTAAATGTTTGTAATCCAGTGATGCTACTGTATTCTTTGGTTTACAGATTGCTTGTTTCCAAAAGTATTTAAGTCTCACCCTAGCTGATTGGCTATGATCCATGTCAGAGTTCTAAGATTGAAGAGATGCTGAGAAAACTTTTGCGTGATGGGAAATAAGAGGATAGGGGCAAGAAAAATTACAGAATAAAGGATGAAGTAGTAGCGAGGAAGACATTCAGGCCTAGGCGAACATACCTTTCTAAAATTCTAGTGGAGTATTTGAATGCATGCATGTGCCATAATAACAAAATAAAATTTCCTCTTTGTTGACAGAAAAGGATTTTGTTATTGTATCGCCCCCTTAGAACTGGGAAGATAAGCATTATTATGAAAGCATTGTTAGGGAATACAAATACTGAGCTAGGTGCAATTTTCCTCCAAGCAAACAATGAAAATGTATGTTAGTTGTTACAATTAAAATGTAACTTGACAGCAAGAATTTCATAGCAAAGGCCTTAATGATAGAAAGCAATGCTTATTGCTATTCAAATGTTTCCTCGAGATTTGGTACCTGTGTAAGAAAAAGTTCATTTTAAATTGGTTTTTTTTTTGTCAGCAAGGAGAATTGCTCCCCACATACTGTTTATAGCTGATAGTGAAACTAGTTCTGCTCATTGCTTTTGCAGAATGTATGTTTCTCGCAACTACAGTACTAAACGGTGCATGTGTTTCTTGCTGATTTCAACTCATTCCATGTGCTGGTGGGGAGGGAGGGTTCTCTCTGCCTCAAGCAGCCTGCCCTTTGAGTACCAGGGACAGAGGTGGGAGAGAATTGCACAGCTCTGTAGTCACATGAAATGAACTGTCAAAATTTTTTCATAGCAGTTTGATTGCCTACTCTTTAAAGGTACTGTGTTTTTTTTCGTAGAAATCTCTGGTCTTTCTGTTCATGATTACTGTTAATGTCGTTGTTAGTATGTTACTAATGTGCAATATTTTGAGGTTTCTTGTACACATAGATTTTCTGCGTATTTGAAAAAATAATAGAAATGATCACATTGGTTAAATTGTTAAACATTTGAGTTGACGTAGGAAAGTTTTTTTGTATAATTTCTTGCATAAACTGAAATTGATTTAATCCTTAATTTTCTTTGCTGTCTACCCATTAACCATGTGTACAGCAGTATACACAAACACACACCCTTGCTCTTGAAGTAATTTTAACTCAACAGTGAGCAACTTTAATTTGATTTGCAAATTACGGCAATAAACATGCAAAGAACATTTCATCTATTATTTGCATGTATTATTTACCATTTTACCATTAATGAAATGTGATCTTGACAGCACGATAAAAGACCAATAGACTTGAACTTGATTATCCATTCAACCAGTTTACTTTTCTTGCAATACGCTCAGTGTGTGAGATTAGAAGTCCGAACCACACTCGCTTTTGCGTATATTCATGATTACACACATCAGTGTTTGTGATTTCAAGACTATGTGCCATGTTCATGATTATAGGTGGCTGCATTCAGTTTTCATGATTACATAATGACCACACATGGTGTTTATGATTACAAGATGACAGGCAGATTTTTCTGTGGTGGATGAGTACTGTAAATTCAGTATACACATGTATGTACATGTCCTAATTGTTGTTGCTGAGAAATCGATCTGTAAATCCAAACTTTTCTTTGAACATTAATACTAATTATTGTTTAGTATACTGCACTTACAATGATCCTGTACTTTGCAGTTAAGTCCAGGAATATATCATAATGTGCCTACCGTAGTTGTTAATGTTGTTTACAAATGAATCAGGAGGCTTCATAAATGTCTTTGAATTTATGCCAAAGCCACTGACTGTATCTTTGTGGTTTTGTATACATACATGAAGTTCTGTCGTGTGTTGATGAGCTATTCTCGCTGACGACGGTGGTACCTTAGGCAAAGTCATTATCTCATGTAACTTGATTAGTGCTGTACCTCTTTTACCACATAATAGATGTTAAAGTGAACCAGCACTGCTATCAATGTCCTCATTAAATCAAGAAACTTCTGGTAATTTTTAATTACTGTAAGAGCCTTCATATCCCCAGGCAGTGCAGATGAGATTGGAAAGGGAAAACATATTTGGGATTGTAGTTTTATTAATAATTGTGGCATTATCAATCTTTTTTGGCAGGTGACTTGCAGGTAAAAGTTTTGTCATACATATTTTGTCTTTGGTGAAATATCGGATTAGACTTGAATACACAGGTCTGTCTGCTTCATCACCAAGGTTTGCAAAAGTTTCTCCAGGAATCACGTACATGTCCCCACACAACTTGCACAATTGAGACACGTATGACAAGAACCACGTCCCACATTTTTGCTGTTTTAGGTGCTTACATAGTTTTTCACATAGCCATATAGCCTTCACAGTAAATTTTGAAAAATATGCAAACTTTTTTTCAGTTTCAAGATATACCTTTGTGTGGGGGGTACCCAACCATTAAGTCAAAACATTCGTGTTCTGCTGCTAGTTAGTTGATTGTGTTGTGATGTTTTGTGGTACCCTAATTGTCGCTCTCCTGTATTTGGTATTGATGGCCGTCTCACGGTAGTTTTCATTAAGCAATGCGCGAACTTGATTAAACTTATTTAAATATTTCCTGGTGTAAAGTGCAACATCAATGCTTGATCTAAACCTCCCTCACATTGTTTCCTTTTAATTTGTTTCTTTTGCTTTGTTTTAATTTCATTTTATGTAAAGTATTTTGCTATTTTAATATGTATGCACTCTGTAGCATATGCTTAGCCCACAGTAAGGTTTGTCCATCAGTTCGAACTGCTGGTGATGATTTGTATAGCACATTGTGCAGTCACATATGCTTTTATGAATGCCACCATATGTTGCCCTGTTCAGGTAACCTTGAAGAATATAACAAAAATTATGATATCGCAAAAATGAAAAACACTTGTTTGCCAATGTATTGTGTTCAATATTATCATACCACTACAGGAAGTACCCCCAACCAAGCTCATGTGTTTCCTCCAACCATGGAGCTCCTGTGTATATATTCCTCCCACATGGGCTGCCTCTGGCGACAAGAGTTGTTTTAGTATTGTGAAATGACCAACGCATGTAACTCTTTTCACATGTCCCAGATCATAGCTCAGTGTTGCCTTTAACCTGTTTAAAGCAAATAAACTCAGCGTGCAGCTTAGTCCTGGGGGACCCGAGGTCTCAATCCCTGCGAGATGGAAAAATCTCAGGGCTTCAGTAAACATGACCTGGCTTTGTACTTTTTTTCCTTGGTGGCAGAAACTTGTTAGAAGTAATTAGTGCATTTGAGACAAAGAGATCAAGTAGAGCAAGAGTCCCATTTTAATAGTTCTTGGATCAAAAGATGAAAGTCAATTTAATTTTACCTTGGTTTGAGTGATGTAAATTAATACTTGATGATACAGAGGTAGGCTTACGTGTGTTTTACGCCAGAACTTTGTTACAGTAATGCACAGAAATGGGGTAAATTTTCATCATCAGATTAAACCGCCTGATCGATTTCCTGCAGTGGAAGCTCTAAACCTGGACAATAATTTGGATTATGATTTTGGTGATGTTTGGTACGGAAAGCTTATGTGTTTTTTGCTTCATAAAAAGAAGAACAAGTTTAGTTATGCGCTGAACCAATCGCTGGAACTAGTCTCTTTTATCTTATTAAAAAATACATGTTGATGATGGGTTTGTGCTGTGTGCTGGTTTGTATTTGTAAGTTGTCTTTTTAAGTTGTTGGCTGAAGGGTTATTGTTTTGATGTTGTGTTAGGTTTGTTTGCATACCTTAATTCTCTCCCAAATTATTACAGTTAAAGGTCTAAGATTGAGTTCCCAGGTTGCCCATAACAGCATCAGATCTGCCAGTGCAGTATGTAGGAGTTTTGTCAGCTATTAAAATCAGAACAATCCCCAGACAGTAAATGCTGTTGTTCTAAGTTCACTCTTAATTATAGGTACTGTCTCAGAGGGGCTAAAATAAAACTCAGGTTGAATTCAGTTGGGATATCAAGATGCTTGTAGATTTCAACATCAATTAATGTCCTTGGTGAACCATTGTAAAGGAGACTGCTGGTAGCGGTTAGACTACCATGGTGTGGTCGCCATTCCCTGTAAACATGTAGAAACAGGCTGTGTTTCCCAGGTTGGCATCATCTTCTTTCGGGCATCCCAAGAATCCTCCTTCTGTGGTAGGGGTCATTAAAAGCTTTATCCTCTTATATCTGGGAATTAGGGATGATGCCAAAGCAGATCTATGCAAGACTCTGAGATGTCTGGTGTCTATAGAAGAACCGTTTTAACAATGCTGCATGGGCATTGGACTGCTGGTGTCAGTGTCCTGGCACTTTGATCGTTGTCAGATTAAACCATCAAATGAATATGCAACTCTGACAAGAAGAGCAATGGCAAGCATTGGTAGGGTGGTATTAAGCAATGAGCTTATTCTGGGTTATTTCTTGAGGAAATATTCCATGGTAGCTATTCAGGCTAGTTTTGTGTAGTAGCTCTGGAAGACTGAAGTTCCCAACCTATAGGGGGTTCATAGTGCAAGTGGATTGATGCTGTGGTGTTTAAACAATTGATCATTGAACACTTGGTGTGCAAAGCAAGTCAAACAAACAGTGTGAAGTTAGAAAAGCATGTTGTGAGGGTTTGGCGGAGGTGATGAGGTGTTTCCTAACATCAACAAAATCAAGTTATATGTTGTTGATGGTAATGTAGTAGTAATAAATAAATACTTACATGTACATTAATAAACTTTTAATGTACTTGTTCCTGAAATCCACTAGTGTGCTCATGGCACTTCACAAAAATACAAGAACCAAAAAAAAAATGATATTAATTTGGAACAAATCTTATAATTAAATAAGTGATGAACAGCCCAAAGAATGTGAGAAAATTCATTATAGTGCTGTACCACGTACCCTTGTGAGTATTGCGTTTATTCAGGAGGTAGTCATGTTGCCATGGAGATAACATCCTGTCATACCAAATAGGATTTGCTGTGGTCCAAACTTGTCAAGTCTTGTATAGTCATCAAGACAAATTTTCCTCACTGCCTTTAAAAAGTAGTTGAGCTAAATTTTTACCTTGGGGGTGATCATGACCAATGAGGTTATTTAAGTGGGAGTTTTTTTTTTTCATTATTATTTTTGAGCAAACAAAGTTTTAATAGTGGTTAGCTAGTGAGAACTTGTAAATTCATAGATCGCTTGCAGTGATATAGACCTAAAGAGTTACTGTTGCACACCATGTGACTATTTTAATGGAATTTGTTGCTAGAGGGCTATGTAACTCCCTATACCAACAAAGTCATCACTTCTTGCCCTATGGTCCTTCCCAACAGTGTGGATCTCAGGGACTTCAAAGGCGGTAGGTGAAGCAAATCTCACATTTCCAATACGATTAAGTTTTGTCACTATCAATCATACCAGCATACAGAAGCTGTTATTAGGAGCACACTTAAGGCTACCTAGCACAGAACGTTTGTGGTAATGATGTGGGGATACTGTTGATAATAAGTGTTGTATTCAGAGTCACAGTACATAATAACAATCTACCTGTTATGAGCATTGAGCATGTCTGACAGGAACGTATTGTCATCATGCAGAAAAGATTGATGCCAATGTATCGATGAAGTATGTACTGTGTATCTCTGTAAAAGTTTGCAGTGGATGCATCAAGAATCTCTGGTTGGGATTGTGATTTGTATTACCAGCAAAATACTGAGTCCTATGGCACTTGCCGTGATGCCTATGCAGCAATGCCTGCTGATTGTGTATTGAGTTTGCAGATTGGTGAATGTAATTTGTATACACATGCTTATGTGGAAGGAAGGTTGAAATTTGGTGGTATGCTGGTGTACATGTGTTCAAAACTATCATTGTGTATAAGCAGTAGTTGCAAGTTATCAATGTGTGTAAGAAATAAATGCAAGTTGTATCATTGCATGTGCCAACTTTCATTAAGAAAGTTTTTTGTTTAAATGTGGATGTTAGTGTAGGTTTTTTTTGCAGCAGCACATCCATATCACATGAGATAAAAGCCTGAAAAGGCAACTTTTTACAGTAAATTTACTCACTGGTGTATCATTTTTCACTTGCCAGTCACATAGTGCCATCAGTTGCCATCACATAAGATTCTAAAAGTTCTTATCAGATCACTCTATTATAGATAGAAAATACAGAGATCTGGAAAGGACTTGGGAGTTCTCCAAACTTTGTGCACCATTTTGGTACAGAATAAAGTGACATGGGTAGATAATACTTTTCCTGCAGGTAGAATCCAGTGATGAATCCTTCTTTTGTTCTGGTCTCTGGATAACTTATATTCCTTCTTTGATTTTCATGTAGAGCACAAAGCTTTACATATTATAGTAAACCTTTGTGACATTCTATATTGATTCTATTGGTCCATGTTCATCTCAGACCACCTTGGCTAGAGCTGCAGTACCAGAGGTAGTATTGAAGATAGCACCTGGTAGGGAGTTGGAAGACCACACCCATGTTAGGAGGTTGGCCTAGTACCTGTATGGCAGTTCAAAAGTTGTGTGTCAAATTAGTTCATTGCTCATGAATATTTATCAGATATCTCACATTTAATGAATTTCTCATACCATTACTGTACTTTTAAAACTCCCAAGTAGCCAAGTTTCTCCGTATGTATAGTATGTCATTATCAACAGAGTCCTTTCAAGAGTTTTTGATTTTCGGACTCTTTGGTAGTCCGTTGAGGTTGTGGATACCGCTACAGTTGCCTGAGAAACACCATCAGAAATTTGATGCACTAGTTGATTTTATTCCACCAGCATAAAATCCAGTAAATTTCAAAGGTGTAGTTTAGGCTTAACAGGAGCACAGAGAATGAATGGTTGCCCTCATGAAGCCACACTTAACTGTCGATATACTCACCTCAAGTAGTTCGTTGAGGAGTGCTTCTTTGTCAATCAACCTACAACTCATTTTTACCTGCCTTGTCTTCATATTCTTTACGCTTCAGTTAGTGGCTGTGAACTTGTTTCTCTGATGGTTAAGGGTTGGTATACTTTGGTAGGTGATTGAAAACAAATGCATGCCCCTCCCCCAAAAAAATCAGTACTCCATTTCAGAGAGAAACAGATAGAAAAATAAATGTTGAAGTAGTTAGTGTATTGCTCAGAGGAGTAACCAGCAGTATCCAACTCTGCAGCTGCCCGGAGCCCAAGATAAGCACTTTTGCAAGAGGAGGAGGGAGATCTCTGTGATGTAGGTAGGGGGCATGAGTTTTGATCATGGTAGTAAAGTAGTGGGATTGAGAGAAACATATTTTGTTGTCTTCCAATAGTTTTGTGGAATGCAAATTGAACATGTGTGAGACTATGAACGTCACATGGTCCTTTGCAGCAGAAAGCCAAAGTGGAATATATGAATATTGACATAATTTGTATAGTGTCAGTATTTATAGTGACCTTTAATAGTTGCTGTGTGCCACTGTTAACTGTTAAAGTAATTCTGAATAAATTTGGAAATTGTCTGTTCATAGTACCGCAGTATAGGTTTTGTCTAGACTAATCTCTTCAAACAGGAAAAATGTCCATTTATGCCGTTAGGGTTATCAAAAGTCCCAACTTGTAACCACTAATTTACAACCGTACATGGTGATCGCACCTGACATATGCAGGATTTTCAGAACTGTGTCTATACCTATTGAGTTAGAAACAACATATTCAGTTTGATCACCACTTGGTTAGCTCTCTCAGCCTCATTAGCATGAAACTGTCTGTACAGCTTTCTGGCTTTTCACTAAATTCATGTTGGGTAGGCACCTTTTGAAATCATGTAATTGAGGTAATGCCAGACCTTGTTTTGGCACCAATATCATGAATTTAGAGTAGTTGCATATGTTAGCTACCCATGTTTACATGAGGGCAACAGAAACTTTGGCAAATATTTAAGAAAAATCAAACTGGAAATGACTTGTAAACACACTGTTATTGGCTGAAGTAACCACCATCAAACACTCTAGCCTGTTTGGATGGGTAAGTTTCACATTTATAAAGGCACTTGATGGTAGTCATTGTGACATGTGCTGTGTGTGTACAGGTATGATCATTTCTTTGCATTGCTCCCCCTGAGGAGGTTTGCCTTTTCATCTCAGAGCAAAACACTTCATTCTTATTTCCTCAAGTATGTACACCCTTTCTTTTCTACTTTGAGCTGAGGTTTTATCCCAACAATCCTTTTGTTAGGTACTGACAAAGGCCCAGAATACGCTCGGCATGCCTGGAGGCACAAACTGGTTGACTTGTTCAGTTAGGATCCTAATAAACAAGAGGAGAAAATTCTGGAATTAGACAGTAGATAGAAAAAAAAAAAAAAGATCAGAGAGGTTTTAATTTGCAAAGTCAGTCCTGGCCCACAGGCCAATCAAAACACCTTTGAAAAAGTTTGGATTTTAGCCATTAGAAAGGTGTGTAAGTCAGGATTGTGGCTTTACAGACCTTTGGCGCGACTCTTGGTGTATTGTTATCAAGTGACGGGCAACTGCGTAAGTGTAGTTGGATATGCTCAGAAATGGTAGACAGTAGTACAACTATGCTTTGTTCAGTGGGGGGGGGGGGGGAGTGTTTCTGGCAAGCCCCAGTCTGGCAGAAATAGTTACTCTTTGTATCAGCCCACACTGGACATCATGTCCCTCCTATTGTTCAATTTGCTAAGTTTGAATTTAACTGTGAAGATGATGCATGGGACCATGAAATGGAAATCATTGATGGATTATGGACATGAGCAATTGTTCAACTGCCATCAGTATTTACTGTATGTGTACACCCTAGCTACTTTAATTACATGGGACCTTTTGGTCCATCCTTCCTCCTCAGTCTGTACATTGTGCTCAGATTTTTAAGTGTCCATCTAATAAGAAGTCCACATGACCTGGTTTCCAGAAAAAGCCTTCTTCAATGTTGCAGGCAGTCACCTCCCGTTCTACCAGGCTATAGTCTATGGCACCCCAGATACAGCATGGAAACTGACTGCTCCTCAGTGGACTATTCTGTTTTTTCTTTGAGTATATTTTATGTAAATGTAAACTTTATATATTTTGTTAAACTGTTTTGACAAGCGGTTAAAGGTTTCTCAAAGCTGTTGGAAGCTTATTTTGGTCACTTTTATGTTAAATTTAATGGAATGGTGTGTGAAATAAATGCATCACGTGACTGCAAACAATAATCCCACCTCAGGTTGAATGGGTTCTTTCTACTTGAAGACAGATAGAGAGGGTGTGATTAGAGTTGGAGTTAGAGAAGTATATTTCAAAACCTTCACATCACAAAGTGAAGAAAACGTACCAACATGTCTTAATCCTTGAGACTCAAAAAGTTTTTCTTTATACCCTTTTGTTTTTGGTTGTTGATTTTTTTCCTGTTCAATATATTCAAATTGCATCACCTGTGGCACCCGGCAAAAACACTTCAGCCGTATTCTCTTCGTGGAAGAAGGGGTCGTACATGAAGTAAATATACGTTACCCTTGAGCATGTGGCGAATGCAAGGTCAGTGAACTGGGGAAGACATTAGTGACCCTAAGTTAACCAAATATTAATTCTTATTCACTGTAACATCCAGTTCTACTTTCGGACAACCATAGCACTTGAGTTCCAATCTCACCTCTCTGAGTTTTAAGTACCATATCTGTGATCCTTTCGCTCCGTAAGTGAGCATGTCATCTACCACTGCCAGAGAAAAAAAAAGAAAAAAAAAACAATGAAGCGTTATTCTTTTGAATAGAAAGGTGATTAAAAGCAATGAAATGAATCACCATTTGAAGGGCACTCAATTATTATTTATTTAAGAGAGGACCTGGCCATCTTATGGTACAAATCAACAAATCCCGATCATGGCTGCACCAGAAAAAGAATTAGAAGTCTCCACGAATTTTCACAGCCTCACGTATATGACATTGAACTCTCAGTTTGCCCCCCGGAATCCCTTTTTCTGCGGCCTTTCGCTGCAGGTGAAATAAAGGCTATCTAGGGTGGGGTGGAAGAAGTTCAACACAAGAAATTATTCACTTTCGCCGGGTCTCACCGATAGCAGGTAGTTGTGGCCTCCTTGATGCTGACAAAGTTATTGATGACTAATTTAGCAATTTTTCTTAACAAGTGAAAGGAGCCTAGCATTGCCAAGGGATTTTCGTATGTAAAGGTAAATTTGGTGTGGTGATTACGAGTGGATTTTGAGGTGGTTTGTGACTGCCATGTCATGTAATGCTTGGAGTAAAACAAGAGATTAACTGGAAATGTAATCAGAGATATCCAATCATGAGTTTTTCCGTAAGTGTTTTCTTCTTGAAACATTTTTCAGTCATGCCAGCATATTTCCCAGAGAAAGGTCTATTTTCCCAGTGGATTGAGGATGCAGTAATTTCACAAGGGGACAGAATTAAAAGAGAATACTTATCATATGACAGTATTCTATATAATCTCTTGCAAAACTTGTCAGCTATGTCCTGAGTGATGTTTCCAATCCCAAAGTGCTTCTATGTTTCTGTAGCATCTTGAGTGGTTTGAAACACATCTTGATTTTTGTGTGAAGTTTGGAAGTTTGAAACAGGAGAATAGACAGGGCTGGCTGGCTGTACTGTGAGAGAAGTTTCGCAGGAACACAGTCACATAATGGCTCTCACTCTTGTTGTGTCTCTTTCTTATGGACAAGAATTTAGAAAGATTGGCTCTGTATGAAGAATGACTGTTGGGAGTCATTGTTGCTATAATTTGTTGAAGCCCCAATGAGATGTGAAAGGTGAATTTGTTGTGGCTTGGTGCCTTTTCTCACCCAGGCTATAACATGAGATCATTATCATTAATTTATAATTACGACAAGTTTTTAGACTTGCATCACCTTACCTTTCCTGATATCCCTGACCATTACCTCGCCTTGTCAGGTGTATCAGGTGTGATATGTATCCAGATGTGATTGGGAAACCTCAGAAAACAAAAACTGTGGATTTGGTGCCCTTTCTAGGTTGTGACAGTTAACTTTGAAGTGAATGTCCGATATGCACCTTTAAATGCAAATTCTCTGTTGGTTTCAGTTAGTGATTACAGTTAACTTTCATTCAGCACTGCCATTTTAATATGTACGTGGCTGAATATCACACTGTACCAATATTCTGTGTGCATCTCAGTATGAAACAAAAGAGTTCCTCCACCACTTGTCCCCATTGTGTCAACAATCTCTCCATGTTCTATTTCATTCCTCACTTGAAACTTGCATTTGTTTCTGCTTGGTAGCAGGATTTTTGAAGTTTCAACCTTCTTCAGTCATTTTAGATGAGACACTTTAGCTGGTGTCAGATGGTATTCCATGATGCATCATTTGTGAAAAAAGGACATTGTTCATACCATGGATACCAGGTTCCTTTTAGCAACTGAGTAACCCGAGAAACCCCTCTATTACTTGCCAACTCACCATGGGGTCTTTAAACAGGTAACCAGAAACAAAGGCAGGAGGATACATCTGTTGTTTGAAGTAGTGTGCAAGTAGCAGTTTGTGGCAGCTCCATTTCAGCAGGTCTCAGTCACACCAGGAAAAGCAAGTTCGCGGTCACACTTTGCCTGCCCAATGGCAGTGCATAACTCATGTATGTACCAGCTAACTGCATTTGTACCAATGTTACCAAACTACCGCATGTATTCCTACTAGATTTGCATGTACTTATTGTGAGCTGTTAAATATCAGTTAAAGTCAGTTACACTCTATACTTCATTTTCCTGAAAGATATGAACATTCATGTTACCAGAGCCAATCATTAAACATGAGCAAAGACTCATGCAGAGACCTTGTATCTTAGATGAGACAAATCTGTCCTTGCAGGTGTTAGGGTATGTACCTTTACATGCTAATACCTGCCGTGAATGTGCAAGGCGTATCTTACTGACAATGGGAGGCATTCTTAATCTTAAATGAAAGAGAATAATTTCTAGTGAAAATGTAGACTTGGTACATTGTAGATCTACCATAAAATATTATGGAAATTAAGGTCACAGTTCTTAAATTACAGTATACGTGATGCTTCTATTAAGGCAGTCAAGAAGTACAAAGGGTATTCATGTGGTCGTGCCTGGGTGACATCACCATTTCCCTACTTTGCAATGTACCATTTTGAAATAAATATTCTGTTAAAAAATTCATATTTTCCGAAACAGTAATGATATTGATATGGTTTTTGCCAATAAAGAGAGAATTGATTTTTTTTTTCCTTCAGTGGCCACTTCCTTTTAGGTCACACCATGGAAGTACAACAGTTCCCATGTTTCTGTCCTTAAGCTACCGCTGTGGCTCCAGGTTTCCATTGATGTAAGGAAGCATTTGAGTAAAATGATAGAAAAAGGAACTTTCACACCTCACTCCCCTAAGTTACAATAGTTACATACAATGTAGATTGTAGACTGAACCACAAGTCATTGATAAATGTTGAGTTTGGTTTATATATTCAGACCCTTCCACTCTGCACTAGGGTATGTGCAGTAGGTCTCCTGATGTAGTGTGACAGGAAATCAGAGACAAAGGTTACTTTGTGAATAGGACCAAATAGGAATGGGGGGGGGGGGGTGTCCGTGATAAAAGTAGTTATGAATCATCAGGTTGTGGAAGTATTCCAGAGATACAAAAGTACCTTTTCATTTCAACCGAGGAAAAAAGACAGAGTGGAACTTTATATGAAAAAAGAAATGAGTATCCCAGCAAAAGACTGTTTGAGTCATTACAAAGGGGAAAAAAAAAAAAAACAAGAAGACAAAGGTTTGCTAGTCATTCCTGACAATGGGGGAATGTTCAGTGATGAGCAAGAGTAGAAAATTAAAAATTGCCATCGGGGGTCACAGACATTTTCACTGCAGTTTCACTTTGCCGACAATTTTAACATCACGTCAGCGGGTGGAGATAGTTTCATGTTTTAGCAGTAACAGCACCACTGAGTAATTGTGCTGAATTCCTGAAATCACAAGTAACATTTTTTCCAGATAGTTCAATTAGATAGTGTTGTCCCAAATCATTTTTGCTGCTGTGGTCTTCAAGGTCATGCAAATGGCAAAACAATTTCAGTACCTTTTGAAAATAAGTTAGTTTTCATCTAGTTTGTCAGCTCAGTATTTTGACTCAAAAAATGAAAAAAAGTTAGGATGATGAATCTGAAGGAATCTTGTGGTAGTGGATCATAAACTGCTGTGTGCAAACACATCCAAGGAAAAATGCAGTCACCCCAATATGTATTAGTGATTTAGTATGGTCCCCTGTACTTATTCATGGATGGCTCTTTTGCATCAGTTGACAGTATTTGTGGTACTGGATTGCTAAATATATGCAAGTTTATTTGCTTTTCCTTTGAATATGAGATAATTTGAAATATCCTGACAGGTAATTGTAAGGTATATAGAGGAGATTTGTGAAACATAGCTGATGGTTCACAATAAAGTTGAAGTGACAGTTTATCCTCTGTAAGTCCTTAACAGCTACAAGTCTTTGTCACACTCAGAAGCATGCTGGTGAACCTCTTAAAACATATTAAACAGTATTGGGATCAACAACAACAGTACCTGATACACATGTAACGGTACTGGCTTAAAAAACTACATTTGTAGTTCCCCATTAGACTCCTAACCTCAAAATTTGTCAACTGATTAATTCAGATTCCAAAACAGAGAACCTGCAATTATGGACCCTTACTGTTTACGAACAATATTGGCTGAAATGGAGTGCAAGTGGAAGATGGTAAGGTATCAAACATTCCTACTTCTTTAATAGCAGGAGAGTAACAGCTCTTAGAACAGTATTTAGAGATTAATAAAATGTCCTCTCAATACTCCTTTGCTACATCACCTATATCACATGTTTATGGAAAGTTTTTTTCCACCCCCATTCATTCAACATCAAAATCAATTTCATAGGAGAAACCTTGAAAGCTACCAGATCCCCTTTTAATGAGATTACCTTTCCTCTGTGACTTAATTCAAATATTTGAAGACCCATAAATCATCAAATGTTTTGCATTTTGGAAGCTTGCTGTGTCAGAGATTCCCCCAAGGGCTGAGGGTAGCATATTGTTACTTTCATGTAGTACTGCATTGTATAATATTTTCTTGAGACCACCCAAGAGGAGAGGAAGCCTTTAGCATGCTGTTTCTCAGGTGTTTTCCATTGCTCTCTGCTCTTATGTAGTAAAACCTGGAACTGGTAGGTACCCCCATCTTACCACTCTGCAACAAAATAAGGGCAAGGTATCAGAGACATGACCTCTTACACTGGTGAGGGGCCAAGGATGTTTGTTGTAAGTCTATGCTTGGATGGTAATGAAACTGTCACCTGCACTATATTGAATGTTGTACAGTCATCCGGCTGTATTGTAAAGAGGTGTTATTATGAAGAGGATGAAATGAGGGTACCGGAGGATACACGGTGTAAAATGCAAACAACCAAAGGTGGAAAATTAAATGTGAAGAGGTTAACCCTCTAGAAGTTCAGAGTGGTGTCCTGTGACATAATTCTTGTATTTGTAACTGTAGTAAGGAAACACACAATTCATATAACCAGGTTATTAACACCCTGCTGTTATCCGACTGTGGGCTCCCTCAAAACCTAAACTCTTGTGGGTGTTGACAAAATACGATGGGTGACTTGAGGCCCATTTCATCAGATACAAATTTAGTTTGGGGCAATGTTTAGAGGAACCATCTCTTGTTGCCACAGGGCAATGCTGGATTTCAGTCATAAAGTGCATCAAAGAGAAAGTGTCAAAGTGGTTTGAAGGCAAACCCCGTAGTTTAATACTTGTGTTGAAAATTCTGTACCATACCTTTATCATTGGCTAAACCAAAATTTCATTTGTGAAAAAGTGTGAAAGAATTTTTGTATTGGTAGAATTATTGACTTTAGCAAGGCCAATAGGCATTTAAGCAAAGACTAGAATAGACTAATGGAAGAGAGTGTGCTCCTATGGAATGGAATCATATCAGTACTTTGATAGTAAGATATCTTCAGGCCCATACACCATGAAGTAGTCACTGTCACCGAGAATCACTTAATTTATTCCTGATGCATCTCAGATGAGGAGATTGCTATCTGTGACTATTGACCTACTTTGCGTCTAAGCAAAGATTAATGTCATTAGATTACTTATTGAAATGTGACAAAATCAATAACTGATATTTATCCGGTGGCCTTCTGTCAACATCGGAGCGGACAGTGGCCATGGAGCTCAGGGGGGAAGTTTTCATTCAGCTCTGCCATGATTGATGGGAATCTGGAAGGATTATTAAGATGTTAGGAAAGTCAAAGAATAAGTAAAAGAAATACCTAGTTGTGTTCTGGTTGTTAGGTAAGGGGGTGTGTTTACAGTGGTTGTAATTGTTAGCCTAAGGAAGTAAGCTATTGTGCGGTGGGCTTGTGGTACACATGCTTGTTAGCGTCTTGTAAGGTTCTGAAGGGTTTAAGCTGATTTGGAAAGTCTTTGTTGAATCAAATGGAAAAGTAAACATGTGTGCTGTTGTAAAACTTGAGAATAGGATTAAAGGAAAAAGATCAACTGTGTGGAATAAAGTCAGATTTTTTGAAAAGCCTTGTCCAAAAAAAGATGTTTTTTTTTTTTGTAAAACCATCCAAAAAGGATGTTATGCAGACATGTAACCTGAAAAATTAACCAGCAATTTGCAGCACTACATTTTGTTAGCACTCTCAATCCTGTCATGGCGAGTTGCTTTTTAGAGAAGTTTCACTCATCAATAATCCAGTTCCAGACATTTCGATAAGATTTTTTGTTCTCAGGAATGTTTAGTGGCTGACAACCATGTCCTATCTCCTGTAGAAAGATATTGTCCTTACGATGTTTTTAGTCTCAGGCCCATGTGGCTGAACAGAAACATATGTTCATTTAAAACAGCCTTCCAGAATTATATAATGAACTCCTTGTTCATTTCTGTCAATTGTCTGTTGCTGAATTTGCATCATCTAGTGTGCAAAACAGAGTGGTAGAATCATCCCCACCACTAGTACATGTTCTTTAACTTTGAAAATACTGTGAAACTGCTCTGTACAATAGAGTAATTTGTAAATGGGGGAAATAAAGATCAATTAAGATTCATCCCACGTATTTCGTGACCTGAGTCTTGCTGTAAATGGCTGTCATCTGCTCCATGTCAACATGTGAAGAATGTGGAATAAGGAACCCCCTCCCTCATCCGGAAAGCATCCGAGGCTGGTCCTCGTACAGTCGTACCATTCAACTAGAACAGCTTGTCTCATCCCTTCTTTAATTAAAGCAAGCGTCAGCTTCAGGTTTGTTGCGTGCATGTAAGGGGGTAACGTAAACTTACCGAGGTTCTGCTCAGTAAAGGCTTGGATTTCATGAATGCGCTACCTGTGGTAATCGGGTTAGTCTTTCTCCTTCTGATCCGCCAACACCAAAACGAGGTCATCGTGCTGTGAGTGAGCAGGGAATGTATGGAGTCCCTTAATTCCTTTGCTTGGGTGTAGAATCACAGTGTGGTGTTATTTACTGGTCAAAGAACCTTGAGAGCAAGAAACAATTGGTAACTGTGGTGTCATGGCTACCGTTTGTCAACTTCAGATGTAGGCTACATACATGTGGAAGCTTGAATGCCAGCCAAGTTCAGTACCATAGCATGCATGGTTTGCCAGTTGCCCAGGGTTTGCCAGTTGCCTAAGGACTAAATGTCCTTCTTGATGATGGATCGGTTCAGGGCGTGGAAAAAAACCTAATCTTGAAATCTTTCTGATCTAAATTGCAATCAGTTCCTTGGCATAATAACATCTGGTGGTATAGATATATTGTAAGGTTTTAGGGAGAGCTTTCTGTTGTGATGAAAACTCTTTATTTTCAGTTTAGTCATTTCTCCAAGATTGACACAAGCATGGGAAAGTTGTAATCACTATCTGCTTGTCTTTGACAACATTATTTTATCTTTGGTAATTTCTGTTTTGATTTTATTTCAATTTCAATAGGGTGACTTGGTTTAGCCATGGCTTATCTTCCCCAAGGGTCACCAATGAAGATTGTAAAAGAAACAAGCTGAATACACAAAGTTTAACCAAAAGGTGGAAAAAGTCTTAAAGACAAGAAAGTTTAAAAAAATTAAAGGCTGAGAACATTATAAACATAAAAAAAGGTGAAGACCAGCCAAGTAAAAAAAAACAAAACAAACAAAGCAAAACGTATGAGTATGTTTATTTTGGAAAAAGACTGCTGCACAGAAGCGCTGGAAGAAAAATCTGGGGGAGAGGAATGAGACAAAGTGCTATTGGAAGAACCTGCCATTGTTATTCTGTAGATTACCTCCAAGGAGTGTGACTGGAAGACTCTCTGGTCTGTGACCCTGACCTTAGTTGAGTTCGTACTCCATGGCTTGTCACAGTATTATATAGGTTACTCACTGTCATACTATATATTACTTGCCCATCAGGGCAATCTGCATTCTGACAGCCTTATAATATGTTCCTTTGCTGTTGATACAGCTGTATACTGTACTGCTGTCTGGTCGTAATCCCATGGGTGTGCTTACAGTCGGTCCTGACACAGCAGGGTCACTGTGGTTTATACCATCTGACCATGACTGTCATTCTGTCCCTTTCCCAGCAGGGGAAGCTGAGTTGGTTTCATTGAACATGGTACGGTAAATACTTGCTGCAAGAGATAGTTACCAATGATATTGATAGAAGGGGGTTTGGTATTGTTGGGGGAAGAGGTATTCTTGGTCGCAACATTGTAATTTTTGTTCTCTTTCCTCTATCCACATGTAATTCTTTAAGCATGTATGCTGCAATTCTAACAGCACCCTGTTCTTCAGCTGTTTACTCGTGAGCTCCATACCCAACCCAGTTACGTATGTCCAAGGATCTGTTCAATACAAGCGTCTTGGACGTTTGTCTAAAATGGGGCGTAACTATGTTCAAAACACTCAATCTTATTTACAGTCGTTTGTGTATGTAGCGCTCACACAGTCACGGCGAAGTGCTTGTTTACTGCTCTCCCTGATCGGTTGTCTTTGAAGAAAACATGAATAAATATGAGGTTTTAGGGTGTGAACTAAGTGATCAACTCTGATTGGTTTCTTCACTCTTTTGAAGCGAATTGGCCCCAAAATAAAGAAAAAGTCAATTTCATTGGGAACGAATGTACAATACCCTTGTGTGAAGTAGAAATCCGTGAGGAACAGCAGAGGGTGCGGTCTGCTCCGTACAAAAGAAGCACTATGTGTGTGATACTACATTTACTTGGGTCTTAGCCAAGACCAGGGAAGTGGAAACTGGAAGGCAGTAACATCTTTTGCTCTAATTCTGTTGTGTTTTTCAACGATTTCATGAGACCCGAATTTGATTGGACTTCTTGTGAGACACAGTAAGCTCTTTTATTACAAAATTATAAAGTAGAAAGAAGAATTTCTGCACCACAAGAGATACTTCTGCTAATGCTCTTGATGTCACTGATTTTAAAATTCAGTTTTCCAGTGGGACCTATCAGCAAGAGGCATGTGTATGAAAATCTGATTTAGGAGGCTGGAAAGCATTGTGTAGAAAGTCTTTCACAGCTATTTATTGTCTTTCAAGACAGCTAATGTGTTTCAGCAGCTGAATATTGTCCACAGTTATTTTCCGGAACTTAAAAATTGGGTTAACTTTTAGTCCACACACCACCCTTCTTTTGATGGGATCCACATCTTGCCAGTATTTATACAATGAAGAGAGTGAAAATCGCATCTCTGATTTTGATCTACCAGGCTTTGTGGTGGTGACATGTTAGGAGCATGGGCAGACACAACAGAATGTATCATAATAAATAGTGATCATATACCCTTCATTTCCCAGGGGAGACCTGTTAGTTCAAAGGACTGACCTATTCTGACAAGCATCATTACATACAGACCTGACCATTAGAATTGAGATTGGGATAATGGAATGTGAAGAGGGGGAGAGGGAGAAATGAGAGGCAGGTTGAATTGAATGTAATACAATAGACTATGACCATGGTGGGGGGGGGGAGTAAAGTGTGATGTGTGGTAGGGGTAACACAGCATGAGTAATATGCACACTGTAGAATTTTACTCTACAGGGAAGTTGGGCAAAATTCCTTGATTTCTCTGAGAAATCAAGGAATTTTCTCCTTAACTCTTCTGCTATTGGAAAATTGTATCTCCATTTCATTACTTTGTAACAGAGAGCAACTTGTCCAGTTTGTGCCTCAGTCACATGTCAACTGGCAACAGGAAAGTGGCATCGCAATCTTCCATACGAAGAATGCTGGCATTCTAAGACCACTAGCTTAAATATGCTTAATAAAATGTCCCTCTCTCATTGGCAGGTTGTTGGAAGTTGGAAATTTTCATATAGGCTCAGGTTGTGAATTGTGTAGTTTTTTCAGGTAGAGGTCAAAGATCAGTTGAAGTCAATAAGGTTAAAGTCAAAGAATCTGGTGAACCAGTATATTTCAGTGAAGTTTGGTTTCAGTGTGACTTTTGTAGTGAGGTTGACCGTGGGTGCAAGGTCGTTCAGGGTTTTAGTTGGTGTCATGGGGGCCAAAGGTCATTTTGGTATATGGTGTCCACAGAATCAGAGTGTGAACACATTTTAAGCATGAAGTTGTGAATTAAATCTTGCTTGAATGTCAAGTTTCAAAGCAGGTGAGAAAAAGAGTCTGTACTCCTTTGTCTTTATGGTTGTTATAGAATTCATCGAAGGTAAAATATTAAACATGATGATGTACATAAATGAGTCATTGTAGTATCTTTCTCCCTATGGCCATCAATCTTAAAGTTGAAATCGTGGTGTCTATTTAATACCCTGTCATGCCAGTTGGATACTGAAATCATTTGACTTTCTTCCTTGCATCTTCCTTATGGTAGATGAAATTGGCTTTGCTCCATGTATCTCACAACACATGCCCCTTCCACGTCACCATTGTCTGATGGTGACTGTGGTTTTATGTCACTGTTGTGGTAGATTGATTCTTGGCGAACGTGTGGATCACAAATATGATAGCAGTTCAGTACTCCGTGGGGACGTCAAGGAATGTCTTTGACAAGAGAAGAAAATTAAAAGGGAATGGACTTATTTCATTGATGTTTATAGTTGATAAACATCATTGAGTCAGTAAGTTTGGTAACTGACTCAAGTGTAATTTTGAGAATGCCACTGCTAAATGATTTTCCTCTACAGTTGAACTTCTAATTAGAGCAACAGTGAAGCTGAACAGTAAGCTTTCCCTTGAGACTAGAACAGAGTCTGTGGTGTGAAAAATATGTTAGAGTGACTTCTCTTTGTCCTCTGGCTTTTTTTTTCATATATGGGGGGTCATCAAGGCCTTGAAGAGTAGCACAGATTGATACAAGTGATTTGTATCACCATTTCACTTCCGATGCTCAGTAAAAATATCTTGGATGGTACCGAGGGGAAACATAAAGTTTGAAGGCCCATTGTCCAGTAAAATGTAACCCTGAGTGAAACAAAGGCATTTCCTACTAAAAGCTACATTTCTTTGTTCAGTTATGGCACTATTCATTCTCAATAGTTTAATTTTATTATCTGACTGTAAAGCTGTGTTTTTCTGCAAGATCATTTTGGAGTCTGTAACTTTACCGAGATTTAACATGCAAATTATGGGTGGCCACTTGAACAAAATAAAAGCTTGCAACAATGAAACACAGTGGCAATGGTACATAAGTTACAGAGATGTGTTATGTCATGTACTGTAAGGGATTAGTCACTCTTCTCCCTTAGCAATCTGCCCAGGCTCCATGTTGAAGTAGTGTGAAATGTACTGGCAAAGTCTGCCATGTGGACAGAAGAAAGATCTTGGATGACCGGACAAGATAACGCTACTTCATTCAAACGTTGCATCCCAAGCTTTGCATTGACAGGACGTTTTCTAAACATGGAAATCAAATTTCGTTAGGCCTATAGTTAAGTTTGAGTTAGTCTGAAAGGGAGTTGCCTTTTCATGTACATCCTGTTCTCTCATTCAGAAGCAGGCCTTGAATTCTGAGGCATGCGATTATGATCACACAACATCACTCGCCTCAAATCACTGTGAGAAGTGCAATGTTTTTCCATACCTAAAAAAATATTTAAACATAGTATTCTTTTTGCCCAAATGGTTTCCGTTACAGGTAATGTAGACTTTTGTAGACCTAGCCACTGAGAAAGTCAACATATCATCAGCATGATGACACATGCACTGGTCTATTAATAATAAAGAACATGTCCTGTACATTTAATATAAAACAAGTTCTGTTTTAAGAAACAAAGTGACAAAGTAATATTTAGCTTACAATTTTCATGAAATCCTGCCAGTGTGGAAGAGGGGTCCTCTCTCAGTTGCTCACAAAAAGTTCAGAAATCTTTTGTAATTCAAAACTAGGCGGTTGATATTTTATTCATGCCTCAAGACTTTTGTCGAATGTCAAGCAATGGCAAAGCAGTGGTGCTTTTGAATATTTGAAGCATTTCTAAATCTGTATCTCACTCACACAGCGGTATGGATTTGTTGTCTTGTTTACAGACATTTCACAAGATATTGCTGGTAAAATTTTGTTTACAATTTTCCAGAAGTCATTGACACCAATCTCTGGTACGACCATGCATGTACTGAATTGGATCATCAAGCTACTGCATGGATGGAAAATGAGAAGGAATTCACACACGCAAAGTGTTGTATTGATTATAATGCATACGTTGCACAGTATGCTGTTAATGAACAGACAAGTAATTCCCACTGGAAAGGTAGTGCTGTTTTCCATGTTTTTTTTGTTTTTTTTTCAACAGTATGTCCCAATACAGCAAGTCTAGCATGTCCACATTCTGTTCATGTTTTAGTCATTTCTTTCATGTTTTTGTCATTTCTTTTTTCATCTTTGATGAGATATCCAGTAACTTTGGGATCCACAGCACGAACTCCCGCACCTCATTTATTACGTGCATTACCATATTGACCATAATCTAAGCAATCAGCAGTTGAGCATGTGGGTTACCAGTCACCATCCTTTCGTAATTTTCAGCCTTTATGACTTGCAGCTAGGAATGTTACCTATTTTGCATCGAGTCATATCTTTGCGATCATACCTTGCATAGGTTATACGAGGTGAGTATGTTGCTTTGGGGATTGCAAATTATGGAAAGTGACATAGTACATTGCCACTTGATATCTGGCATTGTAATGAGGTGTACTGCCACCCCAAAGCATTACAAAGAAACCCCCATCACTGCATAAACAAACTGAAAATGGTAGATGCTCGTTGTCGGCGGACAGCTCCAGGTACACCTGAAGGCTTATGGCCCTTCCACACTAAATGTGATACGCGACAACACGATGTGATAAAATGGAGTTGAAAAAATTTCAAATTTTACCGCTTATGGCGGCGATGGTTTTCTTGTTGCCAGTTGTCGCTGTTTAATAGGACAATGGAAAAATTGCCAAGCAATAAAGAAAAAGTTGCAATTAGTGTGAAAGCAAAAATGATGCGATGAAAACATTGAAATATTGCGATGAAAATGTGAAGTAATATTATGTATTTCTAAGACCTTTTCGCTAGACATGATGGGATAGGACACAACACAACATAACATGATCAAATGAAGTCAGAAAATTTCAACTTTTTATCTCTCTTTTTGCGGTAATATTTTTCCTGTGACAAATCAGGACAATGAGAAAATTGCTGAGCGATAAAGAAAAAGTCACCTGCAGTGTGAAAGCAACTATATTGTTGTGTGACACTTTCTTCGCATCGGATCACATCGTGTCGCCCGTAGCGTGAAAGGGCCTTTAAGGAGATACAGTACCACATGTATGTTCATCTTCAGTGAATCCATTCTGCAGTAGTAGCCATGAGCTCCGCACTTTTGATGTCGCTTATCCTGGTTATTCACAGAAGCTGCTCCATCATGCAGAGGAGTTTGTTGTTTTATATTTAGAAAAAAAAAGAGAATTGTAAGAAAAAGACATTTCTGAAATTGATGCTTACGGATTCTTATCTGAAATGCAATGCTGTAGCAATTAGCATTTTATATTAATGGTGAGTCATTCTTATTAATTTCATCATTTGTCCATCAAAATTTCATCTAACCAAAAGGATAGAGCTCCATCTCCATCTCCCTTACATATTTTGACGGCTTTTCATCCCAATTAGTGGATGAGTAGTCTAAGCTCCTCTGAGGATGACAGGGTTTGTGTTTTTGCTGCCTTTTTATTTAAAAAGAGTTTCATTACTGTACCAATTCTCCAGATTTGCAGTCTCTTCAGGTTTCAGGTGGCTGGCTGTTCGGTAAAGTCTTCTGCAAGTGACGCCCGGTTGTTCGGACACGGGTTTACGTACGAGCTCATCTTTTAATAGGCCGAGTCAGAGTTCACTAGCACGTTACAGAAATCAAAACGTCCGCTAAGGTGTAGTCCATGGGTAGTCTTATGTAGGAATTGTCATCTTCTCTTTTTCCCCTTCCCATTTGAGTAGACTCGAACTGAGAAAAAAGAAACCCCTCTCTTGAATGTTGGCTAGCTCAAAGCTTGTACAATAACATGGATCTGTCAGCTTAATTTTTTTTTTGTGACTTTTACCAGTGATGTATATATCACCAGAAAAAAAAAAAATGTCATGTAGTGTATTTTGAGCAGTTGGCATAGTTCAGTCCTTTGTTACTGTTCTTTGAGGCACTTTGTTTTGGCTCTGTTCACAATCTTACCTTAAAAATAAAGAAAGCTTTGAGCTGTGTTCCCATTTTAGTGAGTGTGGTGGATCTCGAACTGGTGATCAAACTCTAATGGGAATGCGGATCTGCAGCAAATACTCAAGATCCACCGATTTTGATACACCCACCTTCAGCCCTCGCCCCGAACTTGTCACAGGGATCTGGGGATTTGGCCCCCCCATGGGATTCCAAGGGGCAGAGCCCCTGGTCGGTGGTCAAGGGCTGAAAGGTCCCTTAAACAATTTGGCCACTTTTAAGCTCAAATAATGTGACCGGGAAACAATATCAAGCCCTTGTTATCACATAAAAGCAGCTAAAATAACATACTCATTCCAAGAACAGTGAGCCTAACTGTTAATTGAAATAGTTCAAAGTATACCCACATAGCTCGTTAGCTTGGTTTGGGCAAAGGAGTTTCTGATCACAGGTATCTTAAATCCCATCTTGGAAAATTAAATATACAAAGAAAAGTCTTTGATAAACTTTCTGAACAGTAAGAATGTATTTTCTAATTATCACAAAAGTATAAAACAATGTAATGACATGATTGTTTTTTTTTTTACTTCTCATTATTATTTAGAAGATTTTTCAATCCATTATTTGGTGTTTTCAACTCGTCATTGACAACTTTGCGAGCATTGGCATGACCATTGCCCTCTCTGGTAGGTCAGCTCCACTGGGTCAAAGTTTGCAATGTGAAAACAAGTGGTAGATCAGGTGACTCCGCATCTCGTAAAATCTCAAACTGACTCGTAAACACATTGGCCGACCTTTCACGCTGGCGGATCAATCTACCACTCTGACTAGTGGACGCAACTCTGGATCAAAGTTAATTTACACCGATTGGACGATTAAACCTGATCCACCGCGCTCACTCAAATGGGCACACAGCTATTGTAGCAGGACGGGAATAATACCTGATGATCACCTCCTCCTCAAACAACTCCATAAACACACACCAGAAATCACTGTGTATTGACATAGTATAGGGAAAAGAAGTTACTCTTAAACCAGCTAGCTACATTTCAATTTGTGTAACTGTGGTTGCTGTTTTTCCAGACATCTGCTTAATCCTTGACACACAAATAACATCTGCTTGACCTCTCACAAGAAAGATGGGTTAGGGGGAACATAAAAGGAAAACAGCTGGCTTTGAATCAGTTTCGATTTACCTTTTATGGAAGTTGGTATCTCTTGTCAAAGTGCATGTGACATGAAAACTTAGTTTGGAGTATTTACCAAATTAATCATTAGAAGGTTTGAAAAACAAAGTTTGGTTTAATAGCTTGCATCGTGAATAAACATAAGTCAAATATGCAAATTTGTGACGTCAAGGAAGAACTCGTAAGAACTTGGCTTACATAATCCTTTGTTTTCTCAACCTTTATTTCAAGGACAATTGAAAATTTGGTATGCCCAGAGGATTTTTTTGGAAGCAGGTATTGTCTTCATTAAAATATTGATATCAGTAATGCGAAACTCAAAGGGACAATATAGGATCAGTAAAAGAAATACTGACACTAGGCAACATCCCACATCATTAGTTTTGCATTTTCATCCAACAGTAATAGATAAACAATTTTGATGGACTGCCATTCAGGGTTTCACTCTGCAACTTCTGAATGAAGTTGCAGAGTGAAACCATCTCTCTTCTAGGTACTTGTCTCTTGGTCCTTAAAATTTGCATCGTTGATTTACACTTACCCCTTGCTTACTAATGCATTATCTGACATAGCTCAAAGTGCAGTTGAAGTCTATTCTGACGCTGTGCACTCTACGTCTAGGCTTGCCCTCGTCTAGCGTTCGCTTGAGACAAGCAAGGGTTAAGTATATATAGTCACTCGTGAATAGCCACACCAGTGAGTTGTGGGGAATTCATGGTAATAAAAAAAAACTAAACAAAAAAAAAAACTATGAACATGAGAGCAAGGGGAGGGATAGGAACCACAGAGGGCATGTACCTTCTGGTTGTTTGTTGCTGATGTTTCTTTTGCAGGTAAGGTTTGTAACTTTGTTGCAGCAATAGATGACAAAGATTTTGCTAATATTGGTGTGTTAACTCTTCATGCTTGCTTGAGATTGCCTCTGATACAGTCTTGTAAGAAACAAGTTTAGTAGGAATGGCAAACTTACTTCACTCCTCACTTACCTGTCTCAACACAGCAAATGCACTCCTATCTACCGTGCCAAGAGTACTAGTAACCTTTAACACCGTCCCTGGCGCCTTCCAGCCTGATACTGGGCTAGCGCCTCCTTCCTATTCTGCCATCCTGATGTGCCTAGAGAGTGGAGTCTTCTGGATTTCCTAATCAGGATTTCTCTCAGTTTAATTTCCTCATCTGATTTTCCTAAGAGTTGTTTTTTGCTTTGGAGTGAAGTTTAAGTTTCACCCATCTTCCGTCAAGCATCTTTTTCGTAAGTGAGCCATTCGTAAATAATCAAACCAAGTTAGTTTGGGGATAACTCAAAGACAGTCTCGCTTATTTAGAAATCTGCTGTAGGAGGCTTGAACAAAGCTGATTTGCAAAATAAACCTTAGAAGTAAAATACAGTGGGTGGAAAAACCTCCCCATGTTAGAATGCGACTTTGATTCATGATTATCTTACCTGTGATTACAAGGAAGAGAATATGAAAAAGGAGACTGCAAATTTGACTTATTTTGTATGGATGGTTGTTTGAACGTCATTTGTATGTGAAAATTTTTTATTTTAATCTTCGCAACCGCTCTGTGTGGGGTCAGCATCATATTTATTCAGTTGATTTCCTTTCCTATGTAGCATTTTATATTCAGCATCAGAAACCTTGTCAGGGATGTTAACAAAACTTTAATAAGCCTCTAGTCTGATGCACACCTGCGCAAATCCCTTTCAGTAGAAGAGACAATATACATGCTCAAGGACTGATTGTCATCAACGGTTGTGGCATTGATCTTCTCTTCCTATCATGTTATCATTTCTATCATTTTTTTTGTTGTGTTTCAGTACCCCCCTCCCCCCTGCATGCATGTATGTTTCAGCAACAGCTTTGTTTTTTTTTTTTTACCCAATGAAGGTGTGAATAGTTACCATCCAGGTAGGAGTTTAACTACTCTGACCTAACATTTAGGATCTGTTGACTGACAGTAACCTTTTTGTGCTAGAATCTGTGAATTGAGAAGGCATTGCCCTGTGAAATCTGGTCAAGGGGAAAAATCACTTGAAGATAATACCACAGCCTGTGTTTTGGAAGGACACTGCTTGCTGTGGTCAACCCATTGTTCAGTGGATTTAATTTACCGCTCATGTAAAGCAGGACTTGAGTACAAAGGAGACTGTGAGAATAACTGAGATCTTAGAGACCCTTTCTGTCGATTATGTGTGAAATTTGGCCATTCTCTTTACAAAGCTCTTTATATCATCTGGCTGGTGGTGTGAAACGAAACTGGCAGAGGGAGGAACTTTGTTGCACCAGCTTGAGCTTGATCTGAACTCCTGAAGTGAACCTCTGAATTAATAACTGGAGTACATAGCTCTCGAGGAACAAGGTGATTGATGATGTCCATGTCTTGTCTGTCCAGCCTTGTGGTCAATTGTAGATCTGATTCTGCCAACTAGAATGCTCAAAGGGAAGCTCCACAATTATCTCTTTGACCTCCTACCTCGGGGAAAAGAGAGTAAAATAGAATGAGAGGATCTATGACAGAAATTACATTGTTAGAAATTGATAATTACTTATGAATAGATTTAATTAATGCCAAGTGTGATGAATTCCTCCAGTGGACAGTGACAAATTGATGTGACCGTCAGAGGGATTTACTTGGCACTAATTTAGTTGCAATCAGTGCTACGATCTACTTACACAGAGACCAAAGTACAGTCCCAGACCAGATGTACTTGTGTGTCGCACGTATGAAGCGATCACGATTTTATGTAGTCCTTCGCAAGTACACATATATTCATGGGTGTGTGATGGCAGTTTGTCCTCTCTAAGGAATCTCCACGAACGGACAAATTAGTCAATTAATGCACCACCGAGCAGGATCGAGTCGCTGATATCAAAACATGAAAAATACGTGGTCAGGTGATCTTTTTGGGGATTGCGGAGAACGTTGTCGCAGGATCTTCCCCTTACCCTTTCATTGAGTGTGAACATGTCAGGTATGTGCAGTATCTGGTAACAATGATGATAGCCCAAGTGTACCTTATCTTTTCGTATTGTGAATATGAACCATACCATCTCACATGTTTTTGTCAGCAGTTCAGCAAATTTTTCGACAGAAAAGCACAAACCTGATGTGCACTGACCGACTGAAACGCCTTTTGGCAATGGTTGACTGAGTGGAGAATGTTTTCTCTTGAAAGGGAAATCAGGCATTTTTTTAAAAAAAAAAAAAACCACACGTTTAAAACCAATGTTTGTGGATGTAGAATGATAGATTATTCAAAGTAAGTGATCACAGCAGTCTTCTTTTCAAGAACGGTATGTTTCTCACAGACAGAAATTCAGTTATTTGTTGCTCAACAATAATTTGTTTACTGAAACTTTTCAAAATTGAAATGATGCATCCTCTGTTACTCATCACATGCTTAATGCTTTGAGGAGATGAAGCTTTTGCAGAGATGTTCATTGATTAGCCTAAATGGTTTTTAACAATGATTAAAGCTTTTTCTTTGTATGCAATGTTGGTATATTCTAAATGCCCTATTTCCCTTTTAGGCATTTAGGATAAAAATTTCCCCTTTTGTGTTGTAAGAAATCTTGCTATCTACCTGCAATAACCCCAAAAGTCAGTATTTCCTTTGGAATGAAAAGAGCAAAGAATAGTGCAGTGTGATTAACTGGAATACAAAAGTTGACTTTCATCACTGCTTACAAGTTTGTTAAAGCTGGAATATGAGTTAAAAACTTTGTCAGTGAAAGTAAAAATTCTGCAGAATGCCGTATATCATAGCCACTACGTAAAAACATTGTTTAGGCCCCATTTTTGCGTAGATGAATATTCATATCCCCTCCCATTGGTCTGTTTGATTTCAAGCAATGGTGATTGACTGCTATGCCTTCTTGGAGAGTCTAAATTTTGTAGGGCCAATAAAAATGTTCAGACATTTGCATATTCAAAGTATCGTGAAGATGAGTACATAATTCTCTTTCAAATTATATGGCATGTGATCTTTTCCCTCACTTTCTCTTCCCTGAAATACTGACAAAGAATTAAGTTAGATAACCCAGATGATTGCCAGTACAGCTCATATTACAGCTTTAATCATTGAGTGCGATCAATAAACCTCTACAGTTGGGTTGTCTCATGTTCCACTGTGGTTATGTGCCCATGTGTGTTTATAATGTACAAATTCTGGTCCTTCCTTGAACTTGTGTGACATTGGACTTATAAAACTCAACAGCGCTAATTTATTACAAAATAAAATGAAACAGAGATGAATTTTTAGCAAAAGACCCTGTAACCCAAAAGAAGTGCGGTCGACAGATTCATTATTACAGGTGACCAGGCTCTAGCCAAAGAATGCAGTTGAGAAGAGATACTTAAGTCAGAGATGGGAACTTTGAGTAGAGAAATACAGGGAACTGACAGTTGCGGCTATCCCCTACTAGTCTTACCTCATTCTTACCACAGTCAAGATTGTGTGTTTACTGTATTGCGAAGCTCTGCTTGGTACAGTGCTGGCTGGCTGTGAAGTTCAGAGCTTCTGTGTCTCCTGAATACTTTGATTTGTATCCAGTGTTCTTCTTGTGTAATATGTATATCTGTTTTTTTGTCAGAGTAATGATTTATGCAACTTGCTTTTCTCCAAAGATCATTCATAAAATCGATAAATGTGTTCCTCCCCCAAAAAAAGAGAAAAGCAAAGAAAGAAAATTTAAAGATTTAGAGAAATATGAGAACTACTGCAAAGTAAAAGATAAGGAAGACTCATATCCAACAGTATGAGGATATTATTGGAAGATTACCAGAGCTTATTGGTGTTAGATTTAACTTACTCTACCTTATGTTTTATCATGTTAAATAAATCAAGTCGCTTCGCTCAAAATTTTGGAAATGATCGCAGACTTTGCAACAATAAATTTTATGCCTTGAATCAACTTACTGGTTACTTATTAATATTTCCACGTGCATTTCGTATGAAGTCAGGAGGTCTTGCGAGTTTTACCGGATCATAGCTTACATGATCTATGGTGAGCTGTCCAGATTTCAGGTCAAGGGAATATCTATGTCCTCCAACATCGTATGTTGCAACTAGTGGCGCATCCTGTGGAGACCTGATTTGCTTGAGAAACAAATAAGTAGGAATGTCATTGTCAAATAATTCATTATAGCATTTCATATCAAGAGATGTGAACATTGTTGTGACTCGCTTTGCTACACTTTGCTACACAATGCCTTGTCATGATTAGCGTTCATGTTGCGATAAGACATTTTCAAAGAGGATATTGCAAGGGCTTCTCCTTTGATTGCCAAACGATTTGGGAACCAAAGCACGCCTGATTCAACATGTGTAAAACTGTGTGTGTGCCGTTGTCACATTGCACAGCCTCATCTAGCCTTCTGACAACACACTTAATTTCATGCATATGAAATTATCAAAGTTTAAATACAACATTGTAGAGGTCTTGATTTATTGTTTCCATCCATAATTTATTTAGCACTAGTGATCCAAAGCTGTTCTAAGAAATTATTTTTTTCCGTGCGTGTGCAGACGATGTCATTTGGACCACTTCGCAAGTGATATCAGGAGCAAAGTCTCATAACAGTATCATTTGCTGATATTGCAACAACACAAATGGTAGTGAGTTTTTCAGGTATCTCTGCTATTCTGTGCCAACTGTTGTTTTAACAGCCCATCAGTGCAATGAAGTTTTCTACTGAATCATTTCCAACCAGAAAAGCAATATCAGTCATAGAGAAATACATTTAAAAGATTTGTTGTAAATCTCTGTGATATGATATTTTATAATAGATGTTTTATAGTCAACCATAAATAGAGCATTTTCCTCTGGTTAGTTCTATTTAGCTATGCTGGTTGAGAAATGGTTATCAATTTTCTATTACCATTACTTACTGTATACTGTGTATCTATGCGTACTATACAGTGAAGTACATGTCCATTTCTATGTAATTCCTCTTACTATCCTCTCTGAGATGCTAGGCTTCTCTTTCTACATGCAGTGTGCTGAAACTTTTTGACATGTTTGTCAGAGCAACTTTTTTTTTTTCCATGAAAGTCACAAATTACTTGCTAGATGTTAACATATGTTTGATCAGTAGGCCTATAATGATTTGTTCACAGTGTTCTCTAGCATCTCTCTGTTTTTGAAAGTGGATCCCTCATCTGGAATTGCAGTTGTATAGAATGTGTACCGGGGCTTTGGGACCAATTGTTATCTAAGGTCTTACTGAAGGACATATTCAAGGACTTCAGCAAAAGCAATCACAAAAGTAACAATCACTGGTAGACTGTCTTAATTTTTTTTTTCCAGAGTTTATTCAAACCACTAATACTGGTCAACAATAGGGAGGAAAATTTAAACAACCCATCAGTGATGATGCATGCTCTTACTGAAGTCCTTGCATGTGTTTTCAATTCCATTGTAAATTGCATTTGGATGAAGCACCAGATTAAAAGGGGTTGGGTCTAGATCAGATCCTTGGGCCTTGCACATTCTTAAATTTCAGCAAGCCCTGCCCCCTGACCATCAGCCCTCGTGTTCTTCTTGCTGATTAGTGTCGTCACCGGTGTCGATACCAATCCCACAGGTGTTGGACTCTCTTTGTAAAATTCCATGGAATAATAGTAGTTATACACTTCTATCAATCAAAGATCTTCTCAAGCCGACTAAAATTGGTCACCTGTATCTGGAGGATGCAATAAACCATGCGTCACCCTTTTGTATTGATTTCACAGCTGGTTAGAGAGGGGGAAGTCAGTCACTGTCAATGTGTGCGGTGAAGCCTACAAAAAAAAAAAGAAGGCATATAAACTTGCCAACTGCAGACAGTGTTTTGACTACCTTTCATGTTCTGAAGAAAGAATCGTTGAGCCTGGCATCGTTCCCATGCAAAACAAAAAGTCTATTAAAGATGGTAGTAAGTTGTGAGGTACAGAGTTAACCTACTTCCTATTTTTTCCACACTTTCAGTCATAAATACCCATCCTGCAAAGAAGGGGAGTTAAAAACATCATTACTGCCAATTTTGTGACTAATAAAAGCCCTGAGAAAAGGCAGTTCAAAGTCAGTGAATGTTTTCCTAAAAGTGGGACACAGATTTATGGGAATTTTTACTGCGTTTCCTGTCAACTGGTCGTGTTTTGCCAAACTTGGAAAATATTCAGTTAGTTTTTGCCCATACAGCCTTTGCATCACAATGGTGATGCAGGGTGTCAGCACCAATCATGTCATCCATTTGTAAAAAAAAAAGATTTTGGTGAATCACAGCAATGCATCAACTAACTCTGTTTTCTTTTTTTTTCTCAATCTGACTGCATGCACCTTATGGAAGACATCTTAGAAGGAAACAAAAGCCTAAACTAGGGATGGCCCAACCTGTGGCCCACAGGCCAAATTCTACAATTTAAAGAGGCATTAATGCCCCAAAACCTCCTATAAGGTTTAAAATAGAAGAATAAATGACTGAAAGGGGAAAAGTAGTAAAGATTTCATCCACGTAAAAGCATATGATTTTAGTATCTTGTTCTCAAATCTTGCAGTCACTACAGTTACTGATATTACCTGTATTCTCACATTTTGTGGCATTTGCTTTGCCATCAGAGATACCTATGCATGCATATTGCTATTTCATTCACACTGTTCTAATGCCTGTCAAACTCATTACATGTTTCTGGGACAGGACATGGGTACTCTTTTTTTTCAGTACAGATTGTATAGAGAAAGTTGTAAACAGTGCATGCTAGCCACCTGTGCACAATGCCACAAAGGTCAAAGGTGACAGTGTGGCACTTGATTCTCAAAGGTTGATCACCCCTGGCCTACACTTCCCATGTGCTCTCACCACCCTCTTCCCCTTCACACACACACACTCACACATTGTAAGGTACATGTTTTTGGCTCATTTCCAGCAGGAAGACACAACAGCATAGTGTGCAAAGTTTCTCAAAACTTTCTGTCCATCCAACCTAAACTGCTACAGTTAATCCCTTTGTCCAAGAAAAGTCATCTTTTCAAAATATAAAAATAACCTCAGGGAGAAATATAGCCCTGTCCGAGGAAGCCTGCTAGACATCAAGTGAGTGGAGAGTGGGGGGATGTTAGAAACCAAATTGCCTGGGTTTTCTCCAGAAGTGGCACTAAAGAGCCTCTTGGGTGGGATGTTGTCAATCATCTTTGAGAGGTTGGTTATGATGCAGATGTCAGATAATAATGAAATTATTCTGTGGTTATTGAGGTTTTCAAAATGGACAGTAATTATGAGGGCAGATTTACAAAGATAAGATGATAAAAACAATAATGGGTACTACCCACCATGTAAACCCTGTCAACATTGACTGACATGTATGTCATTATCAGCCCGGGTAAAGGTGTACTGCCCTTTGCGTCCGGTTTGTGAAATTCATTTGTTGAGTTAACTTTCATGATCAGTTTTCAAATAGGTGAAAGGAACTGACATGGAGGATTTACTGGGATTGTTAATTTTTCGTATTGTGTCATGTGTGGTTGTAATAGCAATAGCTTAGCATTGATCATCTTGTTGTGTTATCACACACATTGATACACCCAACTTCGATATGAAAGCATAGCATTTTCTGCAGTGCATTTGTAGTCAGTGATCGACTCCCCTATAAAGCATTGCACTTCTCTGTGGTATGTTGATAGTAGCATTCAGTTCTTGTATTCATGAATGCTTTGCAGTTGTCTGCATCGTGTTTAATAGTAGCATTCAACTCCAGTTTAAAGCATTTCTCTGTGGTATGTTAACCGAACCTATCGACTCCTGTATGAAGTATTGCAGTTTTCCACAGTGTGTTAACAGTAGGGTTGACCTCCAGTTTGAAACCATTGCAGATTTCTGTGGTAATTACTAATACTTAGTAGTGTTCAAGTCCTCTGTGAAAGCATTGCATTTTCCTGTGGTATGTTCATAGTGCCCAGTAAGTGTTTTCATTAATTCCTAAAACTAGAAATTGCGTACTTTTTCTCATGCCTGTCAGGTACCTGGGTCACCTGACCAAAATGGTTGCTTTATTGTTTATATTGGTATTTCCACAGCACTGTCCATCACTGACATCACATTTGTGTGGAGGAATCTTACTAGTGCACTGTATACACTTGCTTACACCTTCTCATGAATCGGACCACCTATTTTCCTTGAGAAAAAGAAGACAATTCCATTTTGAGCTTTTTGCCGTGAATTTTGGCAATCTGACCCAGTGTGTTCACACAGCTGTTGTGTCTTTTTTCACTTTATTAGGAATCGGGCAGTAATTTTGGATCAGGGTAATAAAATGCCATTCAGGTACCCAGGTATCTGCGTTACCCCTGAAAACACCAATAGTAGTGTTTGACCCCAGTGTGACACTCCTTGGTCCTCTTGTATGACGTATTGCAGTTTTCTGTGGTAGGTGTAAAATAGAGTTCATGACAGTGTCGAAGATACATTTTTGTGGTGCATGTTTTCGTGCTTTAATTGTAATTTTCCCTTGTTTTGTGTATTATTTCATGCAGCTGTGTCACCTGCTCCTGAGGATGCCACCGATCTAGCTGCCCCATCAGGGTTTCCTGTCTTCTTAGTACAGCCAAAGGATGTGTACTACTTGGTGAAGAGCCAGTCGGAAGATATCACCTGCGAGGTCCAGCCAGCCACGGTAGTGAAATTCTACTGCGGTGGGGAATACATCACTCCTGAGCATGTAACCAATGACCAGACCATTGATGAGTTCAATAAACATACCCTTATTAAAGCCAGATTGAGTAAGTAGTCAGCTGCCTAAAAAAAACAATTACCCGTAGTCCTCTGTAATGAGAATTGGCCCGCTTGATAAGTTACTTAATTAAAGGCTGACAGGTCATCATTTGATGAGAACAAACCTTGAGAGGGGCGAAGGAAGTCAAAGACATTTAATAGCTCGAACGTGATACCTGCAGTAAATAGTTCATCAATACTTGGTAAAGAACATACCAGGTCTCCCTGCCGTTAGCCACAATATAAAGAAAAAGAAGAAAAAACAAAAGAAAATGAACAAAAAATGCAAGAAAAGAGAAGTCAGTCGAGTCGAAGAATTGATTTGAAAGATTTCAGTCATGAGTAGGAAGTAGTTTTTGCCGAGATCGGAAAAGTACTACCTACCAGGAGAATAAAATGTTGGGTATATCTGCATCAGTGACGGAAGCAGAGAGAGTTTTTGAAGCACTGACACAGTGAGGAGTTCTGTCCATTTTGGTAACTGGTAGAACATTTAGAATATATTCACTGGAATAAGCATTTCTCATTTTGTTCACTTCACTTCACTTCTCTTTTCTTTTTTTTTTTTCGAACATATTTTATTTGCCTAGCCATCAACAAGAAGATAATAACAGTAGGTGATGAAGGCATATACTGTTACTGCACAGCTTTCAATGGTGGACTTGGGCCAGTCGAAAGTGATCATGCCCTTGTTAAACCTGCATGTGAGTATGATACAGCTTCAGTTCGTATTTGATAATACATTGAAACGACACTAACTGCTGTTATTTTGTCTTAGAATTATTAAAACTTCTATGCCTTCATTAGTGAAAAGATTAATTTATTATTTAGTGGGGAAATTTGAATATGCCAGATAGTCTCTAAAACTCTGGAGTATATCTGTTCATTAATCCAATTTTAAATGAAATGAATCTAATGTTAAAGTTGCTTAAACTTCAAAGTAACTACAGTCTGAGGTTAGCAGTATAATATAAGCTTGCCCTAACAATCTTGTCAACCCAGTGTATAGAATCTGAAGTAAGTCTTACTTGAATTTGTGATACGGACAATCCTTAAAAAGATTTCAATTACGTTTTAGGGAGGTGCAAGGTCGATTGAGGCAGCATAGGTCAAGGTCATTTGAAAATATCTCAAACAGTGTGCCACAGAAAGGAAACTGGAGGTATCTTTTAGTGAGTAGGTCATCCCTGTTGTTTCCATCGAGCTGAAAGGTTATTGCCAAGAACTAAAAATACAAAATCACAAAGATTAAGGCTTGCAGGGAGTTTTGTTAGTAAAATTACATTATTCCATGTCATTTTACATTGAGGTAAAATGTCCTTTTAGGTCATTATGTCAGAAGCATCAAACTGGTTGTAGGCTGCTTTAGTTCGATAGAGAATTTATGGTTGCTTCATCTCCAACCACATGGGTAGGTCTCCTCTTTGTGATTAGGGCATGCCAACTGATTTCTTTTTAAGTCGACTTTGCTCCAGTCAAGCAGACTGAGTGGGAACATTAGTAAGTCTTAAAAACTAAATCATCTTTAGAAGAATGAAAGTTGGTTTGTTCAACCATCTCAGTGGCACATTATTATAGCATGTCATGTTGCAAGATCCATGTTCCTCTTCCTATTTCTGGTCAGTTCAGCCCAGCAACTTTGACATGTTGGCAAATCTCATCTGTGTGATGATAATGAAGGATCTCTTCATAGTTTGAAAAGGGAATCCCATCCCCAGTTTCATTGTTTGGAGACTTGTTTAAAATAAATACATCACAAGGTTTACTAAAAATCATCATCTTTGTCAGAAACAGGAGGTTACCATTAAAACTGGATCTGTGTAGTCCAAATGTTTGTGGTGATATTTTAAGTGTGGTTGTCTTTCAGTATAAAATGTGGTTATTTGGTGTAAGAAATTTGATTCTGTAAAAGGATGGAATATAATTCTTGAAAGTTCTAGCTGTTCTGGATGTGGATTTGTCTTGTCAATTTCTATCATTGATGTATTTCATCAGACCTTTTAAAGAAGCCTTTTGTGGCTGGATAAACCTTCACACCAGGAAACAGTGTGCATGTATTGTAGAGTACATACATTTCTTTGTTTTATTTTGTTCTTGTTAGTGGCAAAGTAAGCAATTCCTTGGAATTGTCATAACTGGTTCGTTCATTTGGCTGGTTCATTTTCTGTTTTCCAGATTTGGAACGTTATTTCGCCCGCCATCCATTGGGCAATTGGTACAGTGACGATACAGGATTGATAGAACTTCATTGTAGCCCTCCAGCTGGGGATCCTGAACCTGAGACATACTGGGAGAAGGATGGAGAAAAGATAGATACCAATGTCGGCCATCACTACCTTGTAAGTCATGACAATTCCCTCATCATCAACCAGCCAGGAGTGGCAGATTCAGGCAACTACACCTGCGTGGCAAAGAACATCGTCCAGGAAAGATATTCATCTGTCGCTGAGGTCCACGTATATGGTACGTCCCTCCGAACGAACGGAACGCGGTTGAGATATTTTTACGCTCTGCTCGTCGTTTGTACTCTTTATGCTGCAAAACAGGACTACAGTCACGTGCTGGGTGTCTGTCTGTAAGGGCAGCTCATCGACGCAAAAGTCCGGAAAGTGAATGGTGATATTTGCCCAGTACGCGGTTTATTAGGCGATTCCAATGATTTCTTGTGAATTAGAAAAGTCATCAGAATATCAGATGTCAGATTCATCTCAGGATGTGGCCATTTCCTGATCATCAAACTTGCTATGAATGGTTGTCCTTTGTGTAGCTAAAGGATAATTTCTGACATTCATGCCGATAAAAGCTCATTTGAGGTTGAGGGCAAATTTTTTAAATTGTTGTAAAGGTAGCATTAAATCAGGAAGTACAAATGATTTAAATATTTCATTCCAATTGTTTGAGTAACCTGAGCTCCAACATGCTCTCAGTAAATCTTTTTGAACTTCAATCCCAGCTTAGCAGGTATGGCATGTGACTCATGAATCAGCGTGAACGTCTCTCTCGAACGTATCACCGGTGACTTTTGACCAGGGATGGGTCGACGGGGGTGGGGTTATGGCTGGGATGATTTTGATCCAGTCTTGTTTCTCAAGTGAACAAAAACCAGCTTGGTTGAACTGCTCCATGCACAAGGAGCGCATGGGTGTATATTCTCTCTGATTTCAAATTGCAATGACCCCATCTGCTTCAAAAAGGAAGATTTTCGACCGAAGAAGCTTTGCAGGGTTAGTTTTTCCAATGTCCAGTAAGTCCAATGGTGACTCTGGATATGGCATGTATTTGCTTCAAAAAAAAAGGAAAATAATGTGATGACATGTTTTTGTGTAAAATATTTACAGTGTAGTATTATTCTAGTTTAAAGTTGAAATTTACCAAAAAAGCCTTTATGCAAATGTTAATTCCTTAGTGGGACGTAAGGTACAATATTTTAATTCTGCAGTTAACTGGTTAAGGAGAATTTTGTACCAAAATCGCGCAAGTATTTAACATACCAATCATAAATGATGTGCCCCAAAATGCCCATTTTGTTCCCTCTTTTTTTTCCCTTTTGGTTTGCGAATATTGTCAGTGGCTTTTTGTGAAGCAATTTATGAATCTGCCCTGCATTGCCTCAATATGTATTGCATCGTGATGGGGTAAATTGCTGCGGACAAAATATTTCAACTGAAGACTGATTGCCACTTTACAAAGGCATTTCATTTTAAGGTTTCACAATTACTTTCAGTTAGATCATTTAATGCTTATTCTGAGTGACTTTCTTGTTGAGTCTAAACTCTAAACTGCAGGATGGCTTTTCTTGTACATTCATCAATTCCTGATGCATGGACAATCTTTTGTAGCTTTTCAGTTTGAGGTAGTATCAACATATCTTCCCCTGCTCTTCGAGTCATTTGTTGGAAGTGTGATGGTGAGATTTCTGAACTAGTTGAGCTGTTAGTCGCCCTTCTTCTCAATTGTTGATTGTTTACAACAAATGATCTCACAGAGATCACACGAGTAATTTGTTTATACTACTTGAATGTGAAAGTATGGGACCTTATTGTTTGTTTACTTGCCATTGGCAACAGGAGTCTTATAATTCATGATTCACCCAGTTAGCCCAATGATTCAGGAAGGTATGCTTGGAATTCCTGGAGTAACATTTTACTTCCTCATCCTCACCCCTTCCAACGAACCCCTCCTTGCTTCGAGACGTCTCCTTCGTTTTTGTGAATGAAAAATGTTGAACGTTGGAAGTCCAAATCATGAAGCCTCAGAATGAGTCAAGAGCAAAGGCAATGAATAAAATATGCGAACTCTTAATCATAAACAGCTCAATCAGTTCTCAATTTAGGATAGTGCAAATAAGTGTGAAATTATGTGTATTCTGTTCAAAGTCTCTCTCATAAAGTAAGGCATTTTCTTTACACTTTAAAAATTTTCAGTGAGCGGGGTGTGGAGTTCGTGGGACTCTTGGGGTGCCTGTGATCCCCTGTGCGGTGATGGGATGCAGACGAGGAGAAGGAGGTGTTCAAATCCGCCACCAGAGAATGGTGGGGAGGACTGCACGGGACCCTCGAGAGAGACTCGAGCTTGCCGCAACGACTGTCCGAGTAAGATTGAAACCAAGCTAACCTGCAATTAATCTGCCACTGCAGTTGCAGTGATTATCCTTGCAAGATAGTCAGAAGTACCTCTAACCAGATAAGGACATGATTAAAAATCTGTGTTTTAATTATTATAGTCAAACAAGTATAAGGAAGACTATTCTAAAGTTTATGTCCGTAGGTTTGAGAGATGAAGATTGTTTGTCTGTCACTTGTTTTGAAACATACAAACAGATAACCCCTACACATGTGTGTCTCTGTAGTATTGACATACAGACAGACATTTTGAGAGAAATAAGTGAGGATAAAGTGGATTCACATGCCTATGTCAAATGTCCGTCTGCAGTTTTAGGACAGACATCGTGATCGAGATAGGTAAACCTAACTAATGAAGATTCTTTTATGTTCATGTCTGTCAGTATATTTTCGTACAGCTCTAGTGATTGATAGGCAATATCAAGTCAATTAGCCGCATCCAAACAGAATGTGAAGCTTTATGGAGAAATGACCTTTGCTTTCCATGATGTCATTTATTTCTTCAGCCGATGGTAGGTGGGGAGAGTGGTCAGACTGGAGTAAAACCTGTAATGCAGAATGCCAGCGTATAAGGATTCGTGATTGTGATAGTCCAGCACCCAGTAATGGGGGAAGTGAGTGCGAACCTGGTGACCGGTTGGAGAAGAAGAACTGCACCGGTGAAATGTGCACAGGTATATCAATAAATATGCTGATGTATCTTGTCTGGAAGGATTACCACAAAATTGGAATGGCACGTGCAATGGTTGTATTCGTGTTTGTCTTAATTATATGTGGTGTAGACAATTTGTCAAGAATATGCTTAGTCAGTGTAGCCCAAATGCATGTCAGTGATTGCCACTTTCTTGTATGTCACAGCTCACTGTATGATTATTATATAACCTATGTGGGATCCTAATTAGTAGTCAACACTTAATGACCTAAATTAATCTGTTGTAACAGTTGCTCTCTTCCCTTGAAATTTTGATTTGGTTCAAGGCTAGTGAGAGGGTACGTTAGCATCTGGGGGGGTTTGTATGTTATGGATGAGCAAACACATGTTAACCATTCTATGCTCTCAGAGTGCTTGGTAAGTATTGTTAGGCTGTGGTAGTTAATGGTGAGTAATTCTCTCTGTTTACATGGTACATGTTGCCTGAATCATTTTGCATTTTGTCAGAACTGTTCACTGTTTTTGGTTACTTGCAACTAGCAAAGGAACCTATGCAGTCAAGTTGTTGTGTGTATGTGTCTGTGCATGTATGTGTGTTTGTGTCTGTGACATTTGCTTAGGTACGCTCTTACTCAAAAAGGGTAAAGTCGGATGAAATTCAAACTTGATATGTAGGTTTGCTTTATTGAGAAGGTGTGCCTTGTTGTTTTTGCCCTATTGGTTTTGGTGGAGGTCAAAGGTCATCTGGGGACACTGGAAGCAAGCTCGGAAAATCTTTTTAACACGATATCTCAAGTTATGAAGTTTGGACAGAGTTTTTTATTTGGGTATATGGATGCATTTTGGTAGTGGTGCCTTCAGAGTGTTCAAGATTTTTATGTCCATTTCCAGAAATTATGCAAAATTTAATACGTAGATTGTATGACATTAAGTTGAAATTGTGTCACATAACTACTATGTTAGTGGTTCCTTCTGGTTGTTCAGAATAATTTGTCCACTATGGGCCCTTGCGCTCTTGTTTTTTGGGTAGTTTCCAATTCTCAGTGGAACACCAGTCATTGTCAATATATTCCTTTGCCACCTCAAGTGCTCATCAATATTCTTCCACTTCAGAAGCTGTCCAACACATAAACGTAATCAACAACAGTATAGTTGGTGACAGGAAAATTTTGTCCAACAGATTTTACATTATCTGCTCATTAGAAGTGGTAAAGGAAATTTCATCCAAAATTTGCCAAACCACAGCACATTGAAATAATTACCAAGATCGAAATAGTAGATATGGGCATTTCTGATATCTGAAAGTGCAATCTCGTAGTGACAAATGTAGGTACAGTTTACTGTCTTTCCGGAAGAAGTCAAAGAAAAGGTAAATTAATTTACAAGCTCAGTGCGCAGCGTCAGTCTTTTTAGTAGTTTCCATGGACTGCCTTTCTTATCTTTTTCTGGTCGGCGCCATAAAATGAAATTTTGTTTTCACTCCAAAGCTGGTTAGACATGAAAAAAACCCAGCTGGATCCGGTGTCCTTAAGTCTGAGATCTTATGAGTAGATGCTATCTTGGTCTCTCATCATACTTCCTCTTAAAATTTGACTTTTAAATTGAACTACTGACCTCTGATGAACGGTACTCGTTTAATTCCTTCATGATGGCCGAAGGAATCGATGTGACAGGGGTGGTGTGTGCATGTAGGGTCAGGGCCCTTGGCTTCCATACACATTATCTCAAGAAAGGAAAGGTGTTTGAAGGTGTTTTGAAGTTGGCGTGTGGGTAGTTGCGAGTTGGTGTGTAAGTAGTCTATCGTGAGTATTCTGAGTTTTGCAAGGGAGGTCAAATGTTATTTCAGGTCATTAGGGGTGAAAGTCTGAAAACCACCTGATCAATATACATTGGGAAATGATGCATGATTTGCTGGAATTTAAATCTGGAAAAATTGTAAGCTTTTGATGAGTAGATAATATCTGTCATTTTCTATGGATCATCAAGGTCATTTGAGGTCAGTTGTGGTCGGTTGTTGTTTGACAGCATGTAAAGTCAGTCTCTGAATAAGGGAAAATTGCTGGGTCACTTTTTTAGAGGAATTGTGAGTATCTTTTCAGCAAGATATCTTCAGCAGTGACTGTTGCTGGAACTTCACTGTTAGAAGTTGGTAGCTCTTGATGAGTACATCATTTCTTCTTCTTTTTTTTCATGGACAAAGGTCATGTGAGGTCAGCAGAGGTTTTATTTTGAAAACCTTGTGAACATGACATCTGAAGAAGTGGAAGTTGCTTAGAATTTTTGTTTAGGTAGTCCTTTGTTCTTTTTGCATATTGACAAGGAATCACAAAGTCCTTTGTCTGTTTTGTTTTACCAAAATATTCAAAGGTATCCTAAGTTAAAGGGTACCTTCTTTTAAAAGTTTATGTATTAGTGATGTTTGTTGAATTAACTGTTCTCAGCTCCGCATATATTTGGTTATTTTTAACAAGCCACATTGGTCGGTGCTGATGTAACTTTTTTGTGTGTATTTTTTAGTGGTCTGTATCAAACTTAACTTTAATTTAAATTACAACTGTTTGCCACAACAGGCGTCCCATAGGCAAGGGCATTCATTACATCTTTCTAATTGCAAGGATTGAAACCAACCAGCCATTGAAGTTTCTTGTTCGAGACGGGATGAAATAACGATCAGTATTCATGCATGCACTTAGAATCAAGGCCAGGTTGTTTTGGTGTTGCTTGTTGCTATGGTGATTTCTGTTCTTTTTCGTCACCCTGTGTGCTATCCCCTATTTGATGTTACCTATCATCTTCCCTGCAGTTGTGAATAGTGGTACCAACAACCTTGGAAACACCAACTACGGTCATCCAGGTAAGTTTGAATCAAGTCCGTGTACCACGTCACAGATTAAAATGATCGATAAATTTGATGTGAACATGCGACAGATGTTCAACGGTGCATGGCTGAAATGTTCATTTGAAGAGTGCCATTATAATAATACTGAATGATTCATTATGTCCTTATGCAGATATGAATGTTCTTTCATGTAGATTTATAGGTATGGCTACTAACTTTAAAGGGAAGTATTGTGTTTGTTTCACAGAAAATAACATTTTTAAAACTAATGTTAATAGACACAGAATGATGGATTATTCCGTGCAAGGCAGGGTGGTAGCTTTCTTTAAAAAAAACAAAAATACGTTTCTCACAGATAGAAATTCAGTTATTTGTCACTCAAGAATAATTTTTTCACCCAAACTCTTCAGAAATTCAAATGCTGTGTCTTCCGTAACTCATCTTTATGCATTGTGTTTTGAGGAGATGAAGCCATTGCCGATGTTTACTGTTGAGACTGCATGTATTTAACAGTGACTAAAAACACTTTCCTTGTACACCATATTGGTGCATTTTAAATGCAATATTCCCCCTTTAAATATGTGGAGGCAAATGGAAGTTATCCATCGCTGATCATGCTTGGTAAGTGTGACTTCTAAAGGTCATCTCTCTTTTTCGCCAAATTAAATTTACGGAATAAAAAACGATGACATTCCTGGTATCCAGATTCTTCCTCGAATACCTCCTTTGTTTTGTCGTAATTTTAATTTCTCGATTGTTTTCAACTTTGTGTGTGTGTCAGTCCAGGTGTATGTGTCAGTCCAGTTCATTCGTCAGTGGGAAAGGAATGCAAATTTGAGGAAATAAGGCGAACTGCTCGAAAAAGGAAAGAGTCAGTCTGCTACTGACACTGTTTAGAAGAAGTACCGTGTGAGCAATGTCTGACCTTAACGCTGCACTGTTCATGGATTCAATTGCTACACTTAACAGCTAACTTGCACCGTTTATGGATGCGCTTGTTACATTTAACCGTAAATTTGCACTTATCATGGATACGCTTGCTACATCTAACCGTAAACTTGCACTGTTCGGGGATACGCTTGCTACATTTAACCGTAAACTTGCACTGTTCAGGGATACGCTTGCTACCTTTAACTGTAAACTTGCACTGTTCATGGATGTGCTTGCTACCTTTAATGGTAAACTTGCACTGTTGATGGATAAGCTTGCTACCTTTAACGGTAAACTTGCACTGTTCATGGATACACTTGCTTCATCTGACAGTATACTTGTAAACTTACAGTAGACTTTACAGTAAACTGCTTATGGATGCGCTTGCTACATTTCACAGTTAACTTGCACTGTCTGAAACCTGTGATCTTTACATCACATTTGGCACAAAACACCCCCTCTTCCTACAACGCTACAAGCGAAGCGCATCTTGAGCCATCTCTTTTCATAACTTCTTGTAAGTATAACTCCCAGAGATGACTTTCCTATGTCATTGAAAGAATATTGGGTCCTGTTTACAGTGATGTTAATTTCATCATCTTGTGTGACAATTAAGTCACAAACTTTGTAACCTGGAAAAGTAAAAACCACTTCAGAAAGTAGTGAACTTCTTCAAAATGTCGCCTTCTCTCAATATTTACACTGTGCCTGCTTGCTTGAAATGTGATTGTGTAACAAATTTCTTTTCTACTCCAAACAAAAGTTCGTTGACCTCTCTTCCTGTTGATGCTACATTCGACCTGATTGACCAATATTAAGGCCCTGTATTGTGTACCTGCGAGTCATAGCGTTTGCCACTTAAGTCTGTTTTAAGCAGATTAAAATTTTACAGGATCAAATCATTCTTTTAACGGCTGTTACTTTGAGTGTGTACTGAGTTCATATCACAGTGACGTTGTTAGCACTGGTACATGCGCACAGTACTTTAAGAACAGTACATTTCCTCATTCATCTTGTCTTGAGAATGCCAAGGAAATCGAAGGAGGCTAAATCGTGAAGGCCAAAAGGGCTTTGAATGACCCCCCCATTGATAAGTTACTGAATTTATGACGCTGCAATGTGACATCACAATCAGTACTTTCTGTGTTATTTTAGATAGTTTTACATTCCTGTCATATGACATCCATTCTTAACATGACCCAGCAGATCATCAAATGGGTAAATTTTTGCAATGATGTAGTAAAATTGTGAACAACTAATGCTTTTCTCTCAGCAGTACATCTTTTGGAAAGTGTCTTGAAGACTTTTACCATGGAGTTATTACCTTTGCAGAGAAGTGTCATTAAATTTTCTCCAAAGGCAAAGCTTAATTCCAATATCACACACAGATTAAATGAATAATCACATAATGCTCTGTAGTGCGATTGTGGTGGGATTGGTCAGTATTTCTTTCTCTTCCTTCCAAACTTTTGAAAAGAAATTCACTGCAGAGTTCTAGGCACATATTCAAATTAGCACTGTGTCAAAATTCTGCATTTTGCGGATGATTTTACGAGATTGGGAGGGGGGGTTGGGTGCTGAAGAGGTGAACGTTCTCCGAACAACAGCAGCAGCTGCCTACTTACAGGATTGGAAGATTTTTAGCGAGTGGATGTATGTGCGACCAGGATTCAGCATGCTGTGTCAACCGTTACGCCGTGTGCAGTCACCGTGACACAAAAGTGCGTGAACTTGGTAGACAATATTCAAAGGCTGATTCCCACTGTACAGTTGGTAGCGGAGTTTTTCATTGTACTGTGATTGTGATACTTCTGATGAGGACCATCAACCATCCGTGTTACTGGTAAAGGTTAAGAAGCACAAGACGCTGATGTTGAACTAATTGTTTGTTTTACTGGGGAAGTCATCTTCCTCTCGCCAGCAAGATCAGAGTCACTTCCTCATGGACTTCATAGATAATCGATTTGCGTAGCCTGGCGGAAGGTTTCAGGTGAATGGGAGGTCTCAGAAAGTTGAGAAAAAGAAAAATCAAAATGACGATGGAAATAATGTGGCCCTTTAAGCGACATCTTCGTCATCATTTGTTATTGTAGTCTAATTGAAGCTTCAACCACAAAAGAAAATGACATTTAGGTCATAAGTAAGTGATATGCCACAGCCGGTCAGGTGCTGACAAGGCCAAAAGCCCCCAACCCTCCCAGAGATAAGAGAATGACTTTTCCAAGTGGCCTTGTTTTTAACAAGTTCTCACATAAAATAACCATTATTGGTGGTAAAATTGCCCCAACAAGGGAGACTTCTCCTGGAATTTGAATTTTCAAGCAGATTCTTGTTCAACATCTGGATGTATCAAGATCCAGAAATTGTCATTCCCTTGGAAATTATTGATATGGTGAGCGCAGAATTTTCCACACCAACGATGGTGGCGCTATGCTTAAATAGCCTTGCAAGCCTTCAGTCTGCCCTAGATAAATCCCTAATAAATACAGTGCTTGTAGTTAGTTTTAATGCTATAAAATGTTTGAATTTTGAAAACTGCATCAAAAATTTGCCTGTTTTGGAATTGGTTCAAGTAACAGATTCAGTGCTTGAATTTCTCTTATAACGTGTTGAATTTTTGTCTAAAAATGTGGTCTCTGAAAACATGCAAGTTGCAAGGCAAAGAAACAGTAGCAGTAGAAAAGCTTGGCTGATGAAAATATGTATGGCAGATGTACAGAAGACAGAGCAGATTGTTTGACATAACTTCTCGCAGTTTTTGCAGTTCTAAATTGCCACTGAAGGAAAGTTTCATAGGAAAAGTAAGCTGGAAAACACTGAAAATAGAATAAAAGATATGAACTTTACATTCAGGGACATTTTTTCGAAAGCTCTATAAAATCAGCGATAAACGTTGACGCAACATAGTACACAACTTGTTTAAACGTTGCTGACACCTGTAACTTTATATCTAAAGCCATATGAATGACGGTTTTGTCATTAAAGACTCACCGTCATGCATTTGTAATTTGCCAAGTAAAAGACTATTTCTGAATGTTTTGCAGTAGTGGGTATCCTTAAAATTGCATTTTGAACATGATTCAATCCAGTGGACAAACGATGTATATCCCGCTGTCGTCCACAGCAAGGTGGAGTCGTTAAAATCTTCGAAAACTCCTCTGGGATGGCAGTCAATGGTTAGCAAGCAAAGACGATCTGTTGACAAATACTTAACTTGTGACTGTAATCAGATCATTTCTGAGCACAAAGCACAAATTTCACTCGTCACATGACATGTACGATGGTACCTGTCTTCAACAAAGGAAGGTGGATACTTCTGACAACAACTTTCACGTTACTCTGTGAGCTGAGGAGAAGTGGGGGTGGGGGGTCAGTTGTCACGGTTAGCCGTAACTTAATTAGATCCCATTTTTACATCCATCGTGCATTGATAGAAGGACACCATCATAATACGGTAAATTGATCTTGAGACGTTGCAATGTGATATCACGGTACCCATCTGTCAAGGAGGATACCTGCGTCTGTCAGAGACTGGAGATGTTCTATGATGAAAGTGTTCCCCCAAATGCTCTAAATTGATACATGCATCTTGAAAAACTAGAACAGACCCATCAAAGGGTCAGGTGTAGGGGTATTCTTCTATCATACATCCTATCATCAACAGAATTGTGATCTGGTTTGGTTGGTTTTTCCTTAGCAGTGGTAGCCATAGTTCAAGGAAACTTTGAAATCGATATTGTCTTCTCAGTTTCACTGTGAGAAATTGTTGGCAGTGTTTTGTCTGTTTGGTTCTTTTACGTAAAATTTGAAGGACGCACATTTATTGTTTATCAGGAAGGAAGGTATACCACACAGGAAAGTATTTAATGCATCCTTTTCATAACTACCTATCCTCCTGGAAACAAATTCCTCACTTTGAATTTTTCTGAATAAGTGATAACCAGCGATAAAAAATACCACAAATAATTTTTATCTCAAGTGAAAGAGTTCATCTGAGATCAGATGTGAAATTGCAGGAAACTTTTGTCACTGCCTGTGTACTGTTTAAATTGGCTCTGTGAATGAATGATCACAAATATAAACATGATTTTTCAGTGCCCCCCCTCCACCATCCTCTTCTCGGTCCTGATGTTTTGTGTTGCTTGTTACAAAGTACCGACTGAAGTTTGATGTGTAGTCTACAGTATTATGAGAATTCATATACATATATCTGCACTGTCATTGCACTGCTTATAGGTATGGCACGGGACAAAATAGTGTGAACAGATTGATTAACCAGTTTTGGCTGTATGTCTGTGTTTGACATAGTCAGCTGTCAACCAGTTTTGATTAAGCAGATGGTAAACAATCACTGCAGTGTTAATAAGTCGAAAACTTAACTCACTTAAAATAAATGCCAGAAGCAAAGTTTTGGCTTTGGTTTCATTTCAGAGAGTTTGAGAAAGAATTCTGCCTTTTTCTTCGGTAGGACCAAAGAAAGTAATGTCAGCATTAATCTATTGCAAAGACCACATAAAACTGAATCGCAACTGCAATGGCTTTCATGGGTCGCAATTTGTAATGTGAACCCGATCATTTCATCCCTTGTATGGCTGCATGTAAGTTTCTGATGAGCCCTGATACGATCATCGTGCAGCCAGAGGGACATTAACATACATGCACCGCTTGAAGGCAGCGTCCACCTGCCTGTTCAGGGCTTACAGCAAAGCGTTGTACATAAAGAAATTACACATAGATTTCATTAATTTGTTTGCACTCAGAATTTTTGGCTAGACAGCTCAGTTAAAGCAGTCCCTACACAGCAAAACTGTTGCATTGATTAGTTTTCTTCTCACGCAACAGCTGGATGTAGTTCCCAAGTCAGTGTACTCACCTAACCCTGCAGTGCCGTCTCAATAAACATGCATATCATTTACACATTCATTTAAAGGGAGATACTGTGTTTGTTTTACAGAAAAAAAAATCATATTTTGTTAAACTAAGTTTATGGACACAGAATGATAGATTATTCCATGTAAGACAGGACGGTAGCCTCCTTGTCAAGAAGTTTATTCATCTCAGATAGAAAGTCAGTTATATTTGTTGCTCAGGATTAATCTATCCACCCAAACTTTCAGAAGTTCAAATGATGCATCTTGTGTAACTCATCTAATGAATAATATTTCGAGGGGATGACGCTATCGCTGATCTTTACCGGTGAGACTCAACGTTTCACAACGATGAAATTTTCTTTGTTGCATGCCATGTTGTGCATGTTACATGTTGATGCAATTGTCCTCTGGTTGAAAGTTGCAATCTTTTCTCTTTATTTTTCTTGTAATAGATTCACCTTCCCTGGCAGAACTTATACCAGTCTACATTGGCATCGGTTTGGCATTTTTCGTCGTCGTTATGTCTTGTGTCTTCATGGTGATATGCTTCATGTCCAGAAGGAAACGAGAAACACCGATGTACCCTCCAACCACAACAGGTAAAATTAATTTTTCACTGTACACTGTGTCTAACTGTGAAAAAGAAAGGTAGATGGCTAAATGTTGCTCACAACAGAGAAATCTTTATCGTGCCGTTTGATGTAAAAAGAATCACATTCATTCATTCATTAATTTATCTTTTCATATATCGCTGCAGTGCAACGCAGTCCGAATTAATTACACGATAAACTAACAGATAAAAAAACAAATCATACACATGCACATGCAAAAGAAACAGTGATGTTTTAGATGCCATTTATGTAAATGAAAATTACAACTTGTACGCAATTAATCAGAACATCACACTTTTGAGATGCAATTGATTTGTGTTGCAAGGAAACATGATAAATCAATTTTTCCATCCTATATGTTTGCAAGCTATCAGCGATTGTTAGCTAGTTAAGCTCGAGTCAAGTATCTTCCGTTGGTATCATGAGGGTACCTTCAGTTCAGACAATGAGCTACTCTAGTAATGAGGCACTCTCTCTCTCTGAGGCCACATTTGTTAGCAGTCATTGTAGTGTAATGGCGTCTAACGTTTTCTCTCGTCAGATTCAATGTCATGATTCCTGTCCCTAAGTTGATATCACCTCAGATCGTTGAATCCCACACCTCAAGGATTGCGTAGACGATGCAAAAAATTACCCTCCTCTTCAGCTTCTGTGCCTATGTACATGTATACGTCTGTGTGTATATGTATTTGTGTATATGCCCTTCTGTTTACATTGCAATGTTTACAGCATTTGAGAGAGCCTGCAAAAGCTTTCTACGATCCATCGGTTTGATGGATGATCAGTGGTTGGCTTGATTCACTCAGGTGCATCTATCTTAACTTCCACTCCCTCGATAATCGTAAATCCATACAACTAGTGCATCAACAGCTGCCATGGTTTCCTTGATCCCCCCAACCTCTGTATCTAGGGTTAGTTGACGGCTGGCTGTATTAAGCTCAAGAGTGCATTTAAAGAGGTACGGTTTGATTCCCACCGTAAAGTAGCAATGAATCTTGCATCAGATTGTGCCAGTGTTCCTAATTGACAGCAGGTTTGTGAACTTTGCCTTGATAGTCACCCTATTTGGCTGGAGCTCCTCACGTTATGCTTCTCTGTTCAGTTGTCGTGAGAAAAGTCTGATGCACATTGCACTGTTAAAGGAATCTATACAATCACCTGATTTACTTTCATTTGAAAGTGTACTTTGTTAGAAATTTGCAGACCTCATAAATAGGTGACGTTAATGAGGTACTGCCTCTCCATAAATCAGAAGGAGTGAGAGGGTAATTAGAACAAGTTTAATTGGTTGATGAATAAATGTCAGTTGCATAGCAGTTTGGACTTAAAAGGAGGCTCTTTGAGGTGTGTTCACAAGTGAATGTAGCATTATAGAATGAACAGTCCACCTGCTGTTTTGTTGGTTATTCAGGTGATTCATAATGTCACTCATCCATGGACATGTTGATGTAAATAAATGCCTGTGGAAGATCTTGAACACGTCAAAATTATCAGTTGCAAATGCTCAATCGTGACTGCAAGCCAGTCAGAAAGATAGAGATATTTTGCCTCATGAGAAAGACTATTGGGGAGAAAAAAAATCTAAAGGAATTTTAAGAGTTTTGGAAATGGATAGTACAAGAAGAATGAACCTTAAATTTTGTTGTTAAACATGTGGTCATCTTATATATCAATGTATTGTGTCATTTGCCGTTCATCTTCAGTGGACGAATGCAGCCGAGCAATGCTGACGACGGTGCAGCCAGACATAACTCAGACAGGTCACCCGGCGTCCTTCTGTACTCACGTCCACCTACCGAGTGATTGCGACAAGCCAAACGGGTTCCACCACTCCAATTCTTACCTGGAGACATCCAAACAGGGTTCGCCCCACAACATGTCCGTTTCGTTTTCGCCCAAGAATGGGACAGTCACCCACCTGGGGGGATACAGCTCCTCGCACTCAGAGGGGTCCCACTACTCCCTCCAGAATGGGAGCATGAAATCAAATACGATACACACATATGTGCCATTGGTGGGTCCCGGCTCAGAACGCCATTACTGCACAGCCAGCAAGGACCGGCCCTGCTGCTACGACAGATGTCACCTAAGGGACGAAGACTCAGACTTTTACTCCCAACAAAAAGACGAACCGGTCTACGCCTTGCCAATTCAGTCTTCAGAATCTAGCATGGGACCTGAGTCAGAAGTAGACACAGAGCATCTACCATTCCAAGAAGGGGTACCAATCAGGACAGACTCTCCCATGATGGCGTCGGGGAGGTTTGGTCCCAGAGGAGGCCGTCTCATCATCCCAGAAGCAGGCAAGTAGTCGAGCATCCTCGGTGCGACGTAGAATTATACCGTACCACGTACGTAGTCTACGTACAAAAAGAGAGAAAAAAAAAAAAAAGAAGGCTGTCACAAAGACAAAACTTGGGAGCATTATTTGTGTTCAAGAGTGCACTCAAGCTTGATATTACCAATATTTCACTGGAAACACAAATTCATCAATCTCCGACTTTCTATGCAAAAATATGCATCAAGTTATTCCCCGATGTGTACAAGGGTAATAAAGCATTAATTAGCAAAAATTGCATCAACTATAACAGCAGGAACTGCACACTGATTTAAGAATTATGATGCTAAGATGTGTTTGATGTCATGAATAATTTGGTTCTTTGGTCGGTGAGTAATGGCGTGGCTTTATTTCCTGCTGGAATAGCATGTTGAAATTACATTAATGTTGTCGATGGTAAGCACACTGAAATGAGACATTGCATAGGTGTGAGTTAATGTATGCACATTTGCCATAATGATTGTCTGTTGTTACATCAAAATGTAAAACATGTTTCTGTATTGGCAATTGCAACCTGTATGTGCAATCCAATGTGTACTATGTATGTACTGTGAGTGAACATACATGGCTATAAATTCTGTATCTCAGGAATGGGAAACCTTGGAGAGTACCCCATAGCAATTGGTGGGTGCCATGCCCTTTGTTGGCTGCAAGAATATCTTTTGGTGAATATCAAAGGTTCATCTTTAGTACAAAAGCCTGGAATGATTAAATTGTTGACATTTGAAAACCGTAGAGGTATAGGAAGATGAGGCACTAGAGTCATTCAAGGTTCAGATGGTAATGGAGATCGCCAGGGTCAGAACTCCCAGTTGGTTGCCGTGGGCAACAGCAATTCCGGTAGCGGTAGATTCAACAACAGTCACCTGAATTCACACTGTCCGATTTGTCTTTTCCCGGCAAAATGGGCAGCGTACTCATTTAGCTGTGATGAACACCTCCTTTATGACATCTTTTCTTTTGCAGGCGTCAGTCTCTTCATACCAGACGGTGCAATCACGAGGAACAACGGGGAGGAGGTGTACATCGGTATAAACCCCGATCCAAGTAACCAGCCCAACATCTCCCCCCGGTGTACCTCGCTGACTCCTGTGGTAGTGGCCGGTCCACCTGGCATCGCTTTCAATAAGCCAGTCATCCTGACGATACCCCACTGCTCCCAGAGGAGGGATGGCGACTGGAGGTACAGCATTTACAGTTGTAACATGGCTGTTCAAGAACAAGGAATCTGGGAGGTAAGTCAGTAGGACTACTTGTTGGCGGGAAAATGCCAAGTTCAATTTCTTTTTCATAACATCCGTGGTCAATTTAAATCAGCAGCTAAGCTGCTGTTGATAAGCAAGATCATCTTTAAAAAAATTGTTCTGTGATATGTCCAAGTTCACCTGAGCTCAGCTATGGTAATGTATGACAACCTTGTGTGCTCATTTTCTCAGTAACTGAATGTTTCTTGAATCTTTGAAACTTTCTTTGTGGGTATCCAATTTGTAAGTTTATGAATACTGATGTTGTTTTTATGGAGCTGTCAGGTACTTGGGGCAATAATGATCCGTCAAAGTCCCCAAAACTTGTAAGCACTCTATATTTCCAGTAAGTAAGTGCAAAATTTGCCAGAACATCAATCTTGGCAAATGTTGCTTGAATTTCCAAAATTAACACCTTCAGTATTGTTTTTGGAGTTCTCTACTTGTGCTTGTATGTGATTGGTGAAGCGTGAAGTTTTGCAAATCATCGGCGTAAGTTTTATCTGGGTATTCCAATTGTATTCTGGTCAAAAAGTGCAGCATCTTATACATTTGACAATTGATTATAAGTCACTATCATATATGATATTTTTCCCCAAATCTCTGAAGCTTGTAAGTGTCGACCTCATGCGTCGGTAAATGTATAATCGTTCGTGCGGTTCATTAATATTTCCATTGTTTCACTCCTCAGCGTTTGGTGACTGCTGGTGAGGAGACAATCAATACGCCAGTGTACGTGCAGGTGGATTCCTCGTCGTGTTCCGTCGTGCTCGATCAGCTCGGTTCGTTCGTCCTCATGGGAGAGTCGGCTCCCCCCAGGACCGCGGGCAAGAGGCTACGGCTGGCGACGTTCGGACCGGCCCTACGGTTCAACATGGACTACACTGTGAAAGTTTATGTGACAGATGACACCCCAGATGCAATAGAGGTATGGGGGACAAAACGAAACACATGTTGCACATAATGTTAATTTTTTTTAAAAAAATTGTTCTGGTGCATTTGCTGACATTTTGTTCACACGATGCTATTAGCTGTAATTTCAGAGGTTGACAGTTTTCGCTTTGCCAGGCAATGGTTTTGTGCAGCAGCTTTGGCACAGTTTTATTGTTATCTCAAAACAGTAACTGACAATAACTTCTAAAAAGCTTTGTCATTGAGCAAAATGAACTATGCCTAGCTTCAAACAGACTAGAATGGCAAACTGTGTTTGCCAACATTCTTTTGGAATACAATGATGATGACGATGATGATGATAGTGATGGTGATGGTGATGATGATGATGATGATGATGACAATGATGATGATGATGATGGTGATGATGATGATGATAGTGATGGTGATGGTGATGATGATGTACTACATTTTTCTGGTAACTGTCTTACATTGTCCTATGAATTTACTCATGTCTCTCTTGTAAAAGTATTAATTTATAAAAGCTGGATAAGTGTGAATTATGATGCAAGCTGTGTCTATGGATTCTGTATATGCTAGGTAGCATCATTGCAAGAGGGGGGAGGGTGGACTTCAGACTTCAGACTTTTTCCATCTTTTAGGACAACTTTTAAGTCTTGATGCAATCAGTTCCCTGTGCAAAATAAAGAAGAGTGAAATAAGTCCTTAGAAACACATGCTTCATTTTTTTTACAGCGTGTTGTGCAGTTGGAACATAAGTTTGGCGGTGCTCTCCTTCATCGGCCGAAGTTGATGGAATTCCAGGATAACAATCAAAACCTGAGGCTGTCACTGGATAAAGTGATGCAGGGATGGCAGTGTAAACCGTCAGCCAGTTTTCAAGTGAGTTCAGTAGTATTTGCCTTAATATCCCCAGCTTCCTCCTTTTGCATCCTTTGCCGGCTGAAAAGTAGTCACTATGTAATTTATGTTTTCCGCACGTAACACATCAAAACAGTTCATCCATCTTCAGCAGCGTGCTAACAATTAGGTTCCCTGCCAGGCTCCTCTGATATCACTATCTCTCTCTCTGGAATACTTACGGAGAAATCAAATGCCGTTGTGATATGTGTGTGTGCATGTGTGTGACATGTTTATGCAAACTCCTCAAAGTGTGTCTGAAAAGTCAAGTTTGAACTTGGTTTGTATTTTTTTACTTTTTACTGAGGAAATGTTTTTTACTAGGGACATTATCTTGTTTTTTTCGGGGGGGGGGGGGGAGTAATTCACATTTTACCATCCACAAGGAGTGCCTTTTGGACCTCTTTAAAGGCATCCATACCACTTATATTTTGAGATCTTGTGTTTTGAGCATACCTTTCTAGAAATAAAAAAGGAATGATAGTTTATACAAATAATTTGCCAAATTTTTGGAGGAGCTATTTTTTTTTGGGGGGGCTCAATCTCTCCTATAACCGTCATAGAACTGCCCTCTATTTTTCGCGTGTTTAAAGGTTATTATGAATTTAATAGAGGTCAAATTATGGAAAAGTTTTTAACTGTAAGATCCCAGTATGTGTGTCGTTAGCAAAGTTGATGAAGTGTGTGTTTGACATGATGAAAGATTTAAATTGATATAGTTGATTGAAATCAAGCAAATGGATTAAAATCTCTCATTTTAGGCAAGATTTTAACAAGAAAAGAAAAACTCCTTGCAATGAAGCTTTGAAAGTGGGAGGTCGTGAGTTCAATCCCAGGCCAGATGTTAGTAAGATGGGTTTCATGCGAAGAGCATGCTGTTGTTTTCCCATCTGAATGACCTTGTGCAAAAGAAAAATAAAAATAGCCAAATTTGATATAAAATTTTTGAGTTGGAAGTCACATGATGCAAAGTTGTAATTTATAAGCCATAGGCTTCCTCCACACCTGTGTGGTTGGTCATCATTATAAAATAACTACCCTTGAAGCACTGCATGCAATAACAGAATGATTTATGAAGGCTCCAACTTGGTCTGAAGATAGACTTGGACATACAAGGAATTAGAGATAGACTTGAATGTACAAGGAATCATGAAAGCACTTGTTTTTGTGGAAATATTGTTAAAGTGAATGTTGTCTTTGCTAAAGTCTGTAAGGTCTTTTTGACGAAGAGGTTACCTCATTTATATTTCACTATCCTCCAACAATGAGGCCACGTGTAGGACAGCATTCCAAATCCGGAACCATCCCATCTTGCCTCAGAGGTAAAACCGTCTGGCGATTCTTTTTTGCATCTCACAGGAGATCCCGTTCTTCCATGTCTGGAGTGGAACCTCCAACACGCTTCATTGTTCTTTCACCCTGGCGAGAGAGGACCCGTCTCTTGACGTGGTGGGGTGCAGGATACACCTCACGCAGGGACAGGCACAAACCAGTCTTCAAGTCTTGGATATCTCAAGGAGGATGGAAGATGTAAGCCATTCATTCTCTTCTTGCTCATGTCTTCATCGACACATTTTGTAAACATTTTTGATTCCTTGCCGAAGGCAGAGGAATCTATGCGATGGTGATGTCGTGTGTGTGTGTGTATGTATGTATGTGCGTGTGTGACACCTGTTTGTAAACACAATATCTCAAGAAGCGTAACTCTGAGTGATCTCATACTTGGCATGAAGGTTGCCCTTATTGAGTAGATGATCCCTATTGTTTTTGGTGGAGGTCAAAGGTCATTTGGGGTCAACAGGGGTCAAATTGTGAAAACCTTGTAAACACGATATCTCAAGAAAGGAAGCTTGTAGAAATCTCATGTTTAGTATGTAGTTGCACCATGTTGAGTAAAGGAACCCTATCGTTTTCAGTGGAGGTCAAAGGTCATTTGAGGTCAACAGGGGTCAAATTGTGAAAACCATGTAAACACAATATCTCAAGAAGAGAAGCTTGAACAGATGTCATATGAAGTGGGTAGGTGTATCTTATTGAGAACAAGGGTCACCAGAGGTCAAAAGGTAAATACCTTGAAAATTGCTTGTAAACACAATATCTCCAGAACGGTAAATGTGGGAGATCTCATAGTTAGCGTGTGGATTGCCCATATCGAGTAGATGATCCTTATTTTTTGTGGCAGAGGTGAAAGGTCATTTGGGGTCATGGGAGGTCAAAATGTGAAAAACTTGAATCTACAATATTTAAAGAGCGGTTCTTCTAGTGAATTTTATACTTGTAATGTAGAATCCTCTTGTTGATTTGAGAACTTCTTTTAGGACATACCAACATAGTCTCTTCGATAACCATAAAGAAAAGATGAAGACAACATTAAATTTGGTATCAAAGATTACTATTTTGCAAACCTTATGCTACTATCCTCATAAGGACATGTGAGCATGCATGAATTGTAAATTGGAATTGATTAAATATACCATGGGTTATTAGCTTTATAAAAAGAACTAAATTACTGATCATTTGGATCAAATACCCTTGAGCGTGCATGAACTGTGATTGCTTAATTGAATGAATCAAATTGTAACTGACCCCCCTCTGTTCAAATTGGTCACTGTTATCTGACATAATTTATCACAGTTGACTGCCAGTAGAAACCACAATGTCCAGAATAAATCATACAGTCTGTTGAGCCAGGTGCTCAATGGACTTAACCATTTACTGTATAAACAGTGTCTCTGTTTAGCCCTTAAAGGTAAATAGGGCGTTTGTTTTACAGAAAACAACCATATTTTTAAAACCATTATTTGTGGACATAGAATGTTAGCTTATTCAAAATAACGAATTACAGTAGCCTTATTTTCAAGGAATAAGATTCTCACAGATCAGAAATTTAGCTATTTGTTGCTCAACAATAATTTGTTCACCCAAACTTTTTAAAGTTCAAATGATGCATCCGTTACTCATCACATGCATAATGTTTTGAGGAGATGAAGCTTTGACAGATATTTATTGATGAGACTGAATGGTTTAACAATGGTTAAGGCGAATTTCTTTGTATGCCATGTTGATGTATTCTAAACGCCCTATTTCACTAGACAATAGTTCAGGTAAGCTTTAAACAAATGACTACTGTGTATCAAACCAGGGAAACTTGTACTGTGTGTTGTGTCTCTAAGTAGACTAAAGGCAAAATTGCAAGTCATGCTAGATTCTTGTTTAATAGGAATATCAGTTTTTGCTCATTTTTAAGGACCTCATAGCCATTGGGAAGGGCATCATGCCAAAAAATCAAATATGAAAGAGCTGCCACCAATAGCTGTAACTCGACAAAATAAAGTGCTATAATTTTGATTAAATAAACATGTTTACCCTTTTATCAAGTTATTAGACACGACAAAATATAATTTGTTCCCCTGCAGCATCATATCCGTTTGGGAGTTTTCTCATGTTTGTGTAGGTCAAAGGTTATTTGGGGTGACAAAAGGTCAAAACCTTGTATGCATGATATTTTAAGGGTGATAAATAAGAGGGATCTTATACTTTGTATGTGAATTGTTCATATTTAGCATGTTGATGGCCATATAGGGTAGGTGATCCCTATTGTTTTAAGTGGAGGTGAAAGGTCATTTTGGGTCACGAGATTTCAAAAGGTTTTGACCTTACTAAGATGGTATCTCAAGTAGGATAACTGTGTGGGATCTCATGCTTGTCATGTGGGCGATTCATGTTTGTTACAATATATATCATGAGGCAAGGAATCACTAAGCCGTTTGGCTTTCTAGTCTTGATAGCTTTTAAAGTGGTTAACAAAAAAGAGAAGTGAAGATCATTAAAGCATATGTAAGTACATCTGTACGTAATATGAAAGTACCCACGCACATGCATACACTACTGCTATGCTTTCCCCGAATCACACAATCCTCATGCTTAAGGTAGATTTGTGCCTTGATTTGCAATGACAGACATATCATGACCTCTTAAAGGAATGCCGTGTCGTTATTTACTTGAGTTCATTAGCCGTAACTGTGAAGTCAACCAAGGTCGAAATCTTTCACTCAATATCTCCAGATAATAAGTTTACTCCAACTTCAAACAATGTTTAGCAGTAGTGTTTGGTGTTCAGATGAACCCTGTTGACTTTTATAGAAGATGAAGTCATGCGTTCAACAGAGGTCAACAGAGGTCAAAATCCTTTCAACCTTTATAAACACAATATCTTAGAGAAGAAAGCAGCTCTAAGTTAGTAGATGATCCCAAGCAGCTCTCTTGGAGGTCATGTGTGGGTCAAAAAGGTCAGACTCTAAAACCTTTGTCACTTTAGTATCTCAAAACTAAAAAACTGTCTCCCACTTGCACCCATTGTGGATTGGCTGTCTTTGGGTGGGTGAATGACCTGAACTGTGTTTCATGTAGGTCAAAGGTAGTCTGAGGTCATCATAGGTCAAAGTCTTCACACATTCTAACTGTGATATAAAGAAAAGGAAAGCTTGCTCGAACTTGATATTGAACTTCAAACTGAAGTAGTAAGTAAATAGTCCATACTGTATTTCATAGTTTCAAAGACCTGAAACCTGGTAAATACTGAATCTACAGCAGTGAAGGTTGCTTGAACGGTCAAACTTGTTTCAGCATCACCCAAAGTAACTAAATGTTCCACGTTGGCTTAAATAGAGGAATTGAATTACATAATCGTCCTCACAGTCTTAATATCAGTAAGTTATAGTGTGTTCTTAAAATGTGAACAAGTCCTAGAGGAGAGAGTTGGTTTAACTTTTAAACTACTCATGTAATAAAGTGATCCCTAAAGTCTCCCAGCAGAGGTCAAGGGTCACGTGAGAGGGAGCAATGTAGAACCTTTCAATTGAAGAGATGCAATGTTTTATTTGAACATTGGCCTTCTATGTGTAGGCAAACATCAATTATCAGTTCTCAAACATGCATAGTACAACATTGGATATTCCTAGTCAGCAGTGAGATTCAGATATCTTGCATCCAGAGTTATGTCTCATTTTGGCAAGAAAACATCCGACTTTCCCGTTTACCAATCACAGTCTTCCTGTGAGTCTCTCTAACGCCGAACATAGACCTGTTTAACCGTTAGAAAGTTGTTTTCATGCTAGAAAGTGGCAGTCACAAAAATGGAAATTTGTGTTTTTGTTCTGTGTAGGGTATTGAACACCAGAATTACCATCACAGTAACATGCAGTCTACCGCTACAGCCTCCTTTGAGACTCCCACAAAGGTGTTCCGTCTTCCCAGACCAGTTAGGGCCAGACTCTGTACTAGTCTTGATCCACCCAGACCCGCCGGCAATGACTGGAGGTTACTTGCAGCCAAGTTGGGTGTCGATGGGTGAGTTTCGTCTAACCAAAGGACTTTCGATTTTGACTTACAGAGATAATCAAAAATCTTACCTTTTGAAAGGGCATATTGCAGTTGATTCTCTTTATTTTGTGACAAGTTTGAAGGAAATCATTGCATTGTAAGCTAATACTCCTAATCAGCCTAATTAGTCATGCATCTGTTCCTCAGAGACTGAAAATGTGAGAAATCGTATTTTGATGAACAGGAGGTGGCCTATGGTTAATACCTTACGATTTAAAGTGTCTATAGTCTTAGATTTGCAATGCGTGAGTTTGAGCGTTAATTATCCTATCGTCACTTCTGCTGTGTGTCAGATCTTCAGAACATCTCACTTTTATCATTTGCCATCAACCATTGAGCAATGCTCAACTGGTGTGACAAAATACCAAATTTTGTGACCCAACTTAGAGGTAGTTTGTGGTCAGTCATTAAAGTGTAGATCATCTTGAAGTGTCGTTATCTCATAATTCTGATAGAGCCAAGTAAGAATCATTTACAGTTTGTGTATCTTTGTTAAGAAATTTATTTTTCAAAACATTTTTTTTTTCCCCCGATTAAAGTTGTACGTTTGACACCTGTTGCTTTCCTTAGGTTTTTCTCCCAACTAATGTACTTTTATTGGGGTGACACTAATTGACTAGATTTTTGACGTAATGTATAATAGATCTTGAGGTCCATGGCCTTTGGGGCAATTTGAAAGCCAAACAAATTCAAGAGTGAAACAAAAATGTCTGTGGGAAGGAAATTGTGGTTCAAGCATGCAGTTGAACATGTTACATCGATTAATACCGTGTTCTTATTACATTGATGCTTTTCATAAGAGCAAGTGCTTGTATGATCCTTAAAGGTATTGTTGCAAACCCACAGCAATTAATTCTGTCACACCAGGTAATCATGCAATTAATCATGGCCTATAAAGTTTTGGTAACTAGGAGCCTTTGAACATATCTTATTACAGTTACATCAACTACTTTGCGACTAAACCCAGTCCAACTGATCAGATACTGGACCTTTGGGAGGCCAGGTGTCGAGAGGATAGCGCCGTGGCAACGCTCACACACCTGCTGCGAGAGATGGGCAGGAACGATGCAGTTGCCGTCCTCGAGCAAGTTCCATGGTAGCGAGGTCTGACCCCTTCGAAATGCTGAGGTGCTAATCGACCTGGAGGCAATACTGCAGGAGTCCAGGGAGTATGGGGTTTAACCCGCTCTCCCTGCGACTTTGAATCGAATGCTTCCTGTCGGTCGACGTGTAACTTGGGCTTGTCACTTGAAGGTGTTTCTGGTTCAAGGACACAATTTTGTCTGTCACTGCATGACATTTTATGCTTCAAAATATATTGTACCCAATTACATGGTCTCCATCAGAATCCGCTCTCTGTAGTTGCAGCAGCACTGCTGGCAACACTTTTTCCATCTTTACAGTTTCAATATTTTTTTTTGTTGACGTTGGTGGGGCTCATTGATCTTTTTTCTTTCACAAGCTTTTTTGGTTCATGAAATTATCCAGTAACAAATCTTTGTCACTTTTGCGCAAAAGGTGGTGAAGAGTTAGGCACGTCGATGGCCGTCATTCCTGTGATAAAACCTCCGTTGAAATATTGATAAATTTCACAGGATTTCCTCTTCACGGAATGAAGATTGTCGTCAACTTCGTTAATGCAGTTTGTAGTTATCTTGAAGAAAAGCAAAAAGAAGGAAATCATAACTGATGGATCTTTCTTTTCATCCTACGCTTTGCTTTATTTTAATTGTTTTTTTTTTTAATATGTTTAATCTGAGGAATAATCATTTTGTAGAAAGCATGTGCAACGTTATCCCGGAGTATGATGTTCTTTCATGTCACCTGCGGTGTTAAATTTGTGGTCAAACCCCTTGGTCGGCATGTAGTCAGGGCGCCCCATATTTCTACCTTGATAAGTGAGAACGCAGGTTGATTTTAAATTCGTAAATGTGCGGCCATGTTATCCTCTAACATTCCAAGCATGTATTTACTATTGAGGTTGGTTGGTGGCCACTTTGTTATCATGCCTTTGACATAATCAACTTTTAGGTAACTGGTGTGGTATACTCACAGTAACACCATCTATCTGAGGTACTTAACTTGGGAAACTTAAGCTGGTTGGCAAAAGTTTGGACGACATGACAAACACCACCGTACTGTTTGTCTGGTTTACAATTACATGGTGAGTCTCTATTTAATTCTGAACATTGCAACCCTTTGTGGCATGCACTGATCGTTATATTTCCCGTTCCTTTGGGCGTCTTTTCCCCTTTGAACAAAATCACTATTTCCAAACATTTTGGTGAAAAATTTGTGAATTTTCGAAGCATTTCACAAAATTATTCTGTCATTATAAAGGAGCTCTGATATATCCACACCATGGAGACCAAAGGAAGACCGGGTTCCTTTTGAGCTATTATTTCACTCATAATTATACTTTTAAGAGACGGTGGAACTCGGTGGAACTCTGTAAAGAGTCATGGCTACAACATTAATGGAGCTCATATTGTTTCAAAGCAGAAAAATGGATTTGATGGGCACACCTTTAGTTTCAAAAACATGTTTTTTTTTTTTTTATGTTATTTTATTTTGCATAAATCCATGCAACTTTCTCAAAAGAGAATGTGTAAGTTATTCATCCAGGAGATAGTAGTCAAGATGGTTTACATGGTCAACGTTGAAAAGGAGGCTGTTACATTATTTTTACCTGACAATAAGAAGAAGAAAAAAAGTCATGAAAAGGGTTATTTATCAATATTATAGAAGTGAACCCACTCAGCATGACCCTTAATTGAATTCATGGAACCATGAAGCAAATCTTAAGGTATGTTGCATGCAAGTTCCATTGGGGTTGAGTTTGTGAAACTTTCCCTTGAACGATTTGCTTTTGGTGATGATCATGTCTTGTGGAAGATCATTATAAAAAAAAAAAAAAATCAGTGCATGTAAAGCCCTCAACCATGCACAAAGGTAAAAATTCCTAATACCAAATGAAATGGTGAAAAAATAAATCAAACAAAACACAAACTTGTTAGGTTATCACATAAGGATGTTATTCTAGAAAATCAGTGCGGTGTGGATGGTTGCTATGGCGATTAATATAACAGGGTAACTTGTAAGCATCCTTTTGAATCTGCATTCAAAAGAATATTTTTGTGTGTTTTTGGTGTAATTTAATGATAATAACAGTAGTATGTGGTATAAGCGCAAAAAATTATATTTTTTTCTGGAAAAGTTCTAATTGTAAATTACTCCTTTGTCGTCAGCCATTTTAATTTTCTTTTCCCAATTTTCCCCTCCATACTGTCTCACTGGAGGTCTGTTTAAAGCAAAGATGCACGAAGAACACAGCTGCACATACTCAAAGCCCCATAGAGGCTCGGAGGGGTGGGGCTATGCTTCTTAAGACTTTTGGTTACATGTACCAGGTAAGAAGAAGAAAAAAAAAGCAAAGATACAAAGGAATCCACACGGCACACTTTCTTTTGATAAATCAAGATCTTGTCAGTCGGGACAGTCAGGTGTGCCTACCTGCAACAGAGAGGGGATTATTGCAATCGTTTGTCTTTATAAATCTTTAAAACTGTGGATCTAGAAAAAGAAACTCAACTCAGCGTTCAAACATATAACATTGTCGAATCCCAAACGGTGGTTTTCTTATGCATAAATAGTTTAATCATCATTACATTCTGCAAACGGTTCGTCTCACTCCTTTTGAAATAACTAATCGGATTCCACGGTCGTCGTTTTCGTTTTTAATTCTCTCCCTCTGTGCATGACCTTGCCAAGCGTGTCGGTGCTGATGTCATTCTTTACGTTCTTTTGATCGATGGTACGCAAGGGCATCGTGTTTATTTAAAACTGGTTATCTCGTTCTTTGACGTAAGGCTGTTCGTTTCGTTCGTTGTGTCGTATATCTCGTGTAGCGAGACATAGGTAATGTCAAGATAGCTCTTCGGGCACCGTTACGTATGAGAACGCTGCGTAGCAATAGCGTGTTGTCGTCATAGCAACGTAGTCCCTGCTTTGGATAGTATTTGATACTGTTTTTGTATAGGATTCTCAGTCAACTGTCACCACTCTATATCTGTATTATGTGGGTCTCAAGTCACCTTTGCATCATCAGAACCATGTGGTACGATGTCTCACTTATCGCCGGTGTGTCATGTTGAGGACAATGCACAGATAAACTTGTGTGGCCGTCTCTTGCCTTGCTTATGATCTGAAGTGACACAAAGGTTATGTGACTAACACCATATTCACGATAATTCATGGAAAAAATATAATTTCAAGTGTAGATGCACGCTAAAAATAAAATGATCTAAGGGTAGAAGTAGCATATCTATGTTTCACCTTATTACACGTGATCGTTTCCAATTTGTTTGGCTCACCTTCAACAAGTGGTTGTTTGTTCGTACAACTCTACATTCGTATATTTGCATGCCAAATTACATAAGTACGCAAATGAGCCGGTCATGCCGGGAACATCACAATGTGTAATTTGACGTAAGTTGAATGTGTAATCAATAAATTAAAGAAAAAAAATTGATATTATCAGACAGAATTTACTGTTTGAATGCATGCTATAATGGATTGCAGAAGTGCTTAGAAGTGATTTTTATTTACAGTTTTATACATGTACTGATATTTAACCAATCATATTGTTATTTATTAATTCTAAAAATGTACATGCTCAGTTCTTTTTAGAGTGAGGAGGCCTTATCATGCATTCACAGTTACACTTTTCGTCTTTACCTTTTTTTTTTTTTGTCTCTTCTATAGTCAAATTTATTATTTAAAAGCAAATTAACAAAAAATTGTGAGAGATTTTAGCATAGAAGGAGAATAGGGAGGCATTTATGAACAGATATATTAATCTGAATTGCTATGTTATTGAGCTCGGTCGAGTACATTGTTCGCTGTGTATGTGTACACACACCATGTCATACAAGGGGTAGCCGGACATCGGATCTTTGTAGAATGGCATTTTCAACCGTTTTCAAATGGTTTCAAGTGGATGGTAGCAAATTGAGAAGGAAGGGACATCTGTAGTGGGTGAGCTGGTGTATCATGGTATGGTTAAGTTTGTTTCTAGTAAGCACTGAATGTTATGTGAACATCTGTGCATGCTGTATTTAAAGTATGGTGTTTTAATTTAGTATCAAAGAACTGCATCAGAGTAACAACACGGCTCACAGAGTAAGACCAAAACGGACCATTGGTCCTCGTGGTTTACTCCTTTGGCGTGAATGCATTGGGCTAAAGATGTCATTTTACATTCCAAACCATGTACAGGTTACCAATGCCAATCCAGCATATGCCAGAAACGTCAAAAGTGGTCACCACCAGTCAATTGTGTCTCACTCGTGGTGTGCAAGGCAGCTCATTTTGATGTTAACATATAATGTTTCTCTTGATTTATTCAGACATGCTGATGAGTCTGTTTGTCATCCATTGTTCTTTATGACTTGGTTTCAACAGTGACAACATTTACTGTAAAAGAGACTTTTTTTTAAAAGGTTTTAATCGTAACCTCTTCATTCAAGATGGCAACAATTTTATTTGGAATGGCTTCACATTTGCTGTGGCCTTCACATTTAGTGTTGCTAGTTTTCAATCTGAAGTTTGTCACAATTACACTTTTGCCTGTGCACATTCACTGTGATTTTCATCAGAACCAAACTCCCTTCTGATTTCCCAGCATTCGTTTTGAAAAGGCAGAAGAAGTGAAAGCTATGCCATCTTCCAGTTTGCCATAAATCATTGCATACATATTTGCCTTTGCCGATGTACGGATGATTGCTAATTATGTGCACATGACACCCACTGTTGAACATTTGAACTCTATGGTACTGGTATTGCGTTTATCTCAACTTAAAAGGGAAATAGGGCTTTTGAAGTCTGCCAACATGGCACACAATGGAAACAGCTTTAGTTATTGTTAATCTATTCAGTCACACAGATAAACATCTGCAATGTTAATCTTCATCTCCCAAAAACATTATTAATAAAGTGAGTTGCAGAAGATGTATCATTTGAATATTTGAAAGTTTTGGTGAAAAAAAATTATTCTTGAGCAACAAATTGAGAAACTATGTGAGAAACTTATTTCTCGAAAAGAAGGTTACCATCCTTTGCTTTTTGAATAATCTATCATTCTGTGTCTACAAATACTGGTTTTAAAATATTTTTTTTCTTTTTCTGTAAAATAAATGCCTTATTTCCCTTTAAATCGCAGTCCGTTCATCACAGCCAGGTGAATGGCCCCAGTTTATGGCTTCCTGTGGATGTCTGAGACTAAAGTTAGGTCAAACTATGACCATCTCAAAAAAAAAAAAATACAAGGGAATAGAGATTTGATGAAATTGGATGTCAAAGGTCATTCAAGGTCAACAAGTCAAAGTTTGAAATCTTGATGGGACAACATCTGAAGACAGGATAGTAGAATGAATTTTAATTCTTTGTTTAAGTTGGATTTGATAGACTATTTAATATCATCATGAGTTTGCCTTACATAGAATTGTTAAGAAATTGATGTATATGTTACAAATGGTTAGTAGATTATTTTTTGTTGTCAACACTGTAAGAGTTTAAATGCCATTTGAGGTGCAGGTGACCTTTCAATAAAAAATATCGCAATCTACGCCATTGCCTACCTGCCGAGAGATGGGAGGTCATAGTTTAAATGATGAAACTGAAATTCGTTTCCAAAGAGTAATTTAATGTCGAGGAACCTGTCAAGCCAATCGCAATTGTTCATTGGTCAGTTTTATTTGATGTTGCTGTTTGCTAATTAGGTAGAATCATTGCAGTAGTAATGGGTTGGATCAGTGGGTACTGTTTTAATCAATTTGTATTGCGTTCAATTGATCCCTTGATTTTAGTTGAGTCTTTTCATGCTATGGTCTTAAATGTTCAACAGAAATAAAAAGTGTTTGGACAAAAGGTAGATTTTCTAACATCAACACTCATGTATTTAGGCACAACGATAATTTCTGTATTTTTATTCTCATCATAGACTGAAAGTTAGCAAGACATTTAATCTCGGTGAGAATGTGAAAAGGTGCTCTGTTCTATTAATAATGAATAAGTGTAGTTGAAACGGTTAAGTTTTCACCGTCACTTTTGCGAGGGACTACACATAAATAGTGGGCAACATTTAGACAAAGTTAGATAAGTGTACAGTAGTTATAAGATTCCAGTTAATTATTATAATTATTACCTTCTTTTTAATGATCATAGTGCCTGAAAGAGAGAAATAAGTGGTATGAGTTTTCAAGATACTCCCATTGTTACGAGAAAATGTTTCACATGTTTTAGTCTTAGTCTATGCAAACAGGTATAATTATTTGTGGAAAAATACAACTTTGCAGTAGGACTGAATGAACTGGAAGACACCAACAAATCTTTTATTCAGATATCGTGATCAAATTGTTTGGTTTCCGGACAAGAAAAGGACAACATTAGCTCACTGTAGTATGCCTCAATCACCTTTTTTTTTTTTTTTTTCTCAGTAAGGGATGTAGTCCTCTGTTCGTGTTGCTGTGCCGTCTTTCGTAGGTTTGTACTAACCAGTATAAAACTGAGTTATATTGGAACCGTTTTATAGCAAGTCATCAAAGTCTTGACAAACTTTTGTCTTTTTACTTCCTCGTGTAAAACATGGAAATGCTAAGAGTTTTATTTATGTGATTTAAAGTGGATAATGATATAGAAACAGATGAAGACGACAAATTTTTTTCTATTACATTTTTTTTTTCATTTCCCCTTAATTCCCATTTTTTTTTTTCAATTAGCTTGCTTTAGATTTATTGTATCTATGGTGGAGTTAAGAGATAACTATTGTTTATTATGAAATACATAAACTGTACAGCGAATAGTTGCCCAAGTTGTTTTCTTTCGTGTGAGTCTGTGGAGTATATATCCAGATGACCTTAAAATGTACATGGTGGTTTTAAAGGCCGTAACTCATCACACTCACCTATATTTTTGCCTTCCGGAAAGATCCTCAACTGGTTCTAAGTCACAGTACTCTTTGATTGACAGCAAATTCGAAAGATTCGGGGTCGCTCATGTTACACAGTGTACACAGGGATCCATTGTTTGATTACACATGTGGAGGAATTCTAAGACATTCTGTGCTCTCTAATTTCACTGTCTCAAACAGGAAGTGGCTGGATACTTAAAACGTCTATTTGCTTTAGTCATTATTACCCATTCCCAAAGTGACAGACAAAATACTGCTTTCAGTGATAAAACTTGTTATTCATGTTATGGCTGCCAAAATAGCCACAGTCCCAGTGCTGTGTTAAGGCAAGTTACAAATCTTGTGCATGCCTTTCTCCTCACTGATTGTACAACTTGGACTAGCAACACTGCATGTGTGTGAGGAAAAGGAGAGGGGGGGGGGGGGGGGGGGGGGGTTGGGTCCAGAGAAGCTAAGTTGACATGATTTTTTAGAGAGTACTTCAATGTTGGGCCAGAAATGTTTGACACATTGTGCCCCTCAGAAAATGACACTTCCCAACTCCTTGAAGGAAAATAGGGCATTCAGAATACACCAACATGACGCACTAAAGAAAATAGCTTTAGTCATTATTAAACCATTCAGTATCATCACTAAACGTCTGTCAAAGCTTCACCTCCCCAAAACATTATACATGTGATGAGTAACGGAAGATGGATCATTTGAATTTTGAAAAGTTTGGGTAAACAAATTACTGTTGAGCAACAAATAGCTGAGTTTCTATCTGTGAGAAACTTATTTCTTGAAAAAAGACTAATGTCCTTCCTTATTTTGAATAATCTATCATTCTGCATCCACAAATATTGGTTTTAAAAATATGGATGTTTTCTGTAAAACAAATGCCCTATTTCCCTTTCAATGCGCTATTCATTTGTATCAGAACGACATTTTCAAGGAAAGGATATTAGTTGCTTTTAGCTGGGCATACTGTAGGGCCTATAGAAATTTACTTTGGCAACATTTTTTTTTCTCATGTCTCGATTCAGTAAAATGAATTTTATGCAAAAAACAGTAACTCCCAGAGTATAATGCAGGAGATTTTTACACATGTGGGGTATTTTTACACATGCTAGAGTTTCTGACAGGAAAGCAGATGACCCAAAAATGTGGGTGACTCCCAACCAATGTGATTGACGTGGCAGGTCTGCTGTTCACACAGTGTATTTCTAACGTATGAATTGCGCGGGGCTGCCAAATTCAGGCCACAGAAAGGTGAACAACAGAATGTATTTAAAATCGACACTGATTTAAGAACTGTATTACACAACATAGACAAAATGTTCAGTTACAAGAAAAAAAACCACACAAGTGGAAACATTTTCAGTCAATGTTCTTACAAAATGAAAGGCATATCAATCTAAACAAGGGAGATAAAAAAAAAAAAAAAAAAAGCACTGAGTAATGATAGGATGATAGGTTAAAGCAGGAAAGTAAGTTTCCTTCCTTTTTTTTTTTTTTTTTTTTTTTTTTTTTTTTTTTTTGAAGAGATCAACTTCAGAGATTCACAGTGCAAAGAAACAATCAGGTGTATGTAAACCCTTTGAATAAAATTGTGGAAGATGAATACTTAAAAATGCAAATTATCCCATAAACCTACAAACTGGTTCCATATCCATTCTCTCTTTGCTACTACTCTGCTTGTCTGTGTAAATGTCATATGGGTTATGGGGTGGGGGGAGGGAGATGGGTCAAGTTACTGCCAGCATACAGTGTTACAAAGTATCATACAAAAGAAATTCGATACCACTTGCTACAATGGCTCTGACATGCAAAAAAAGTTTTGCTAAAAGTCAAACCATCATGCCATTTGACACTATAAAAGGATTATTTACAAAGATCTCAAAAAAAAAAAAAATATGTGACACTTTGAAATCAACAGATGGAGCCAAGACAGAATCTTTTACTATTTGCCCACCCTAATGCAGTGTCCATTACTTATCTACCCTAATGCATAGCAACTTTTTTCATGAAGTTCTTTAACAATGAAACTTGGGGAGAACGTGGGTTCTGTTCCACGACGAAAGTTACAAATCTGTGTATTTATGTCAACTTTAATGCATCAAAATTAGTTGAAGGTGGTTCACAATGACTTTATATTCCTCGTTAGAATCTAGGGAACTGTGTTATAATCACATCATACCAAAGTGACATCCAATAATGAAAAGCTTACATTACGGGGCAGATACGAAAAATTAAGATGAAGTGTGTTATTACTATCAGTGAAAGGAAACAACCATATCAGGAGAACCCTTTATACCAAGAGGGGTCCATCACATCTTATTCAACTTTACAAATTCCCCCCAAGCTCGTAAGTCTTTTAAACCAATCTGATGCTCCTAAAATTGGTTAGCTGCTCATCCGCAAAGCACAGTAGGAGAAGCATCTGGATCATCCACAGGGTAGTAACCGATGGCTTCACGGTGATTTCGGTGGCTACCTAGTAACCGTCATAGCCACCTGAACCCCCTGTGAATAAGATAAAAATACACAAATGGTTAATTCAAAATGCATCTTTTGCCATAGCTGACCTTAGACCCAAACAAAGCCCACTTGTCCTTTCAATTGTCTATCAACAACCCCTCCCCTTTGACAGCTTCATAAAGAGGGAAGATTAACATATAGCCCAATGATGCAGGAAACACAACGAACACTGTCGAGATTTTATATAGATCAGGTCTTTATCAAAGCGAAAGTGACCGGCACTTCAGCACGGGGTCAGGAGCCCATCTTGGGGGGCCCTGGTGTGGTCTAGCCTGCGTGTAGGGTCTATATGCACCACTAAGACCAAGCACATCAATGTTTTGCTATTTCACATTTCATTTGTGTTCAACTGTGTGGATTATCCACTGCGAGTTTAATCTAGGCAGTTTATTGTATGTTGTTACAAACCCAGCTGAATCTCTTGCAATGGGCGAGCGACAACAACCAGATCAGAGACGGAATTTTGGTGGTAGTCCTGGCATTGGGGATGCTTAAAATTCTCTACATCACAACCAAATTTCGGTTGTCATTCTGACAACCAACTTTGGAATAATACTCAAATCAACTAAGATTTTACTTGCAATACCTGAGAATGATATAAAATGCGGAGATAGAATGCGGTGACTAATTGCTAACAGCACAATTCAAGTGTGTTAGTGATACACCGACATGAAAATGCATGCCGTGGATCATGACAAGATTTCTAGCGACAACTAATGACAACCTCATTTTACACATTAGTTGTCCCATGGACTAACAGATACAAATGCTGAAACTTCAACACAGCAGACCATCAGCAGACTGTGTCCGAAAGAAAATGAGAAAAAGGAAAAGCAAACCATACGTACAATCTCCACCATAGCCACCGTATCCACTGGTGCTGCTAGCGCCGTATCCACTGCTGCCTGCGTAGTTACTGCTGGCACCGTAGCTGCTACCGCTGTAACTGCCATTACCGTTGTAGTCATCAGAGGCAAAACCACCTGAGAGTAAAAACAAGGAAGAGCCCATGGTAAACCCAAAGGACAGCTGGACAACATTTTGAGAGACAACAACATCACCAAGGACATTATTTAACAAACGCCATCATATAGCCTCTGCGAGTTGAATTCAGATATTTCCGGCAATTTTTCTGTCATCTGGTTCATACTGCATACCTTCAGCATTAAAGCTGGAATCTGAGATGGAAATTTGTCAGTGAAAGTGACATTTTGTGGAATTATCATAGCTACTGCAAAACACACACACACAAAAATTTAAACCCCAATTTTTGCATACATGGACATTGGTCTACACATATACCCTAACCATTACGGCATATCTGGATATCACATCATGTTCTATCATGCAGAAAAGGCCTTCTCGAGAGTCGAGACATGATTTAACACATGATGTGAATTTTGGGAGGACTAGGTGATTGGTCTGTTTGATATCAAGTAACAGTGATGGACTGCTATGCTTTCTCGGAACTTTGTAGGGCCAACAAAAATGTCTAGACAATTTCCTTTTTCAAATATCTGGAAGATGAGTGCATAGTTCTCCTTCAGATTTGGTGACAGGTGATCTTTTTCCCCTTACTTTCCTTTCCCTGAAACACTGACGACTAAGAAGACAGGCAGATGACCAGGCGATCGCCAGTACGACTCATATTCCAGCTTTAACTGGAATTGATTGGATATGAACAATAAGGGCACACTGGATACATCTCTCATCAATCTGCAATAAGCTGTAATTTATGCTTGAAAGATCTTTGAAATTGTGGACTCTGGCAGCACCTGCTGACAACTTTAAGAGGGGCTCTCTGGACAAAATTAGCAATAGGTGACACTCCTCACCTTGACCTCTGCCGCCTCCGCTGTCACCTCCGGTGGAATGTAAGAACAGTTCGATGTAACGGGACCCCATGTTCTCTCTGTGTTTGGTCATGGCTCTGGCTGCATCTTCGTAGGAACCAAACTCGACATCCGCCTCTCCCTTCTTCCGGCCGTCAACCTCGAATCCCATGCTGATCCCTCTGGGAGTGGCGACACCTGCGAACCACTGCAAAGAAAACAAACCTTGGCTGATCAGTGAAATGTCTGATAAAGGCATACTGATTTGGGCAGGTGCGGACACGTATTGTTCTCGATATTTACAATGTGAGATGAAAAATTATCTACAAAATAGGAAAATAATTCATTGTTCTTTTACTGAGAAATGCACATTGGTTAAAAACTATGGTAACTTCTGTACACACCAATTTCTTGCCTATCTCTATCCACCAAACAGTGATGAACTTTTCTTACCTCTCTGATGTCCTTTTCTGTTGCAGCAAAAGGCAGACCTCTCATATGTACATGATGACCTGTGGAGCTGATGTAATCGGCACCTGCTTTTGTAGCACTGCCTCCATAGCCCCCTCCTCCACCACCGCCTCCATATCCTCCATAACCACCTTAAAAGTAAGAACATAATTGTTTTGTTAATTATTAAACAGGGCCAGACCCTCACACAAAGTCTCAGCAATCGATAAACCATTCCTTAGGTAAATGGTGCCTAAATGCTATATCCTCGTACTCCAATCACAACCAGAAAGTTGAATGACTTTGTCATTCCTTGTCAATAATTCATTTTTTTTTTTATACACCCACACAATCACCTACATACAAAAGCTACCGGAGGAAACAAAAATTCAAAATAGGGATCATCTACTCATAATGGACTACCAACACTTTTCCCTTCTTGAGATACCGTGTTTACAAGGTTTTCAAACATATCCTCTACTGACCTCATATGACCTCTGACCCTCGTACAAATGGCAGACATCATCTTCATGTCTGCTGCTACTAATGATGTGAGTTTGAAGTTCTAGCAATATTCGGTTGCTGAGATATCTCCCATGATAGGTTTTGTACTTAAAGCTGATGACCTGAAATGACCTTTGACCTATATGAAAAACAATAGGGATCAGCTACTCATGATGGACTACCAACACACCAACTTTGAAGTTCGAACACCCATCCCTAATTCAGATATCGGTTTACCAGCCAAGCCATCCCATACACACACATGACATCACAATCACATAGGTTCCTAGCCTGCCTTTGGAAAAGAACCCACATTTCATGATTGTACAGTATTCCTTTGTTTTTTAAATTATCTAAGAGGCTTCCCAGGTACTCCCATGCTTGACGGCCGGAGGAAGAACCAAAATAACCCTTACCTCTTCCACTCCATCCTCCACCGGCTCGTCCACCTCCTCTGGGTCTGCCAGCAAAGCCAGCACCACCGCCGCCGCCTCCTCCACCATAACCGCCATAGCTACCAAAATTTCCGCCGCCGCCTCCGCCGCCACCACCGCCTCCTCCGTACATTCCCCTCGATTCCCCATATCCTTTATTGAAGACAAGAAGCAAGTTCATCATGGATGACAGAAAGTTTCAACAAACAGAACAATATTTTATTGGACGAGAACCCCCTAACAAAAAAACAAAAGTCACCACCTCTTATAATGAAAACACATATTAAAGACACCCATTGCCCCTTCCTAAGGATCAGCTTTGCTGCGGATAAACTTTCCTTCACATAACACACACGAAGCTCAATTCTGTTGCAGTTCTTCCGCTAGAAACATTTTCAATGGAAATAACTGACTCAAGCTGATTTTATTCACAAAGTGCTTGGCTTACCACATCATTTAAAACCTTCAACTAGAAACTTAAGCAATATCGCTGGTAGGCAAAGTAACAGACTAACATTTACAACAATAAAAGGTGGCATGATACTTAACATCAGAAAGACACCACACACTGTGACCATTTTAAATACCCAAATTATGATATGACATACATTCATGGAGACAATTTGTAAAGTACATGGCCCAGTGAATGATCTTATCAGTCCAAAACGGTATCTCACCACCGTATCCCTTAAAACGGCCCATACCACGAGGAGGACCATAACCGCCTAGTCCACCTCCTCTTCCTGCCCTGTCATACGGTCCGGGCCTGTTGCCGCCACGGCGGGGCTTCGGGGTCATCGTGATGTCCTCTGGATTACATGGGAAGATCTCTATGTATCTAAAATGTTGAAAGAAGACGGGGAAACGTGTTGACCACTTCATCACTAGCAAGTGTTACAGAAGAGAAAGACAAGTTACAGCGAGAGAGACTGCATTGCTTTTCCTATCACTCTATTATAGTAACTTACCTTTAAATAGTTATCAGGCACACTTATTATCTCTTATCATAAGTGAATACTTACAAGATAAAGCAACCCTACGTATAACAACAGGTTTCCATCCAGTCCAGGCGTGAATTAACTTTTTTTGCTCATAATCTAGTTTTACAGCTTCATAAATTTGATCTTCGTTTTCTGGCATTCCTCAAGCTAACACGAGTGCATGGTTCAAATGAAAGTGTATTATTATCAACAAACAAGACATTCTTAAGCAAAAGAAGCGTCAAAGACATACCAGCAGAGGTTCTAGTTATTAAAATAATTACATACAATTCTTAAATATTGAAAACCAGAAAAAAATTACACCAATACTAGAAATGATGTGAAATTTTTGAGTGATATTGACCACTACTTTAAGGCTTATGTTAGAGGTTGTGTGACATGCATCTAAAAAAGGAGCTAGCTTCATTCAGAAGTTGCCGAGTAAAACCCTGAAGGACACTCTGTTGAAATTTTGTTCATACAGTATCTATCACCGTTTTAGAGATATGACTGTTCAATGTTTAATGAAAATGCAAAACAGGTGACACGGAGTGTCGCAGGGTGTCTTTATTTCTTTTGTTAACTCTTTATATGTTGTCTCTTAGTTAATTACTGGGTTTCACATTGGAAAGTGACATTGATATTTTTGAAGAAAATACATGCTTCCAAAATGAAAGCCTCTGGGGATATAGAATTCTCAATTGTCCTTGAAATAAAGGTTAAGTGAACAAAGGACAAACATGAGACATATCATAGGAGTCCATCTCTTGAGGCAACAAATTTGCATATTTAGCCAAAGTTTATATTCATGATGCAGGTGTGAAACAGGAACTTGCCTGTAAAATTGTCAATATTTGATGGATTTTAATGGAATTTGTGGTTATCTTCAACATTTTCAATGATAAACACACCCAGTAGTCCAAAATGTCATTTTCATGTCACCTGACCTTCAACACCCCAACTCTACCAATGGATAAAAGCACATGACCATTTTTGTTTTTATTACACCTTGAAAAACTTGGGTGACAAATTTCTTCAACTTCACAATGTGATTTTCAGGATATAACCATTTAATCTTCAAAACAAGGAAGATTCATCCAGCTGGTCACAACTTTTTGCCACAATGATGCCTTTAGAAGGCTATGTCATTGAATGACACACTAAGTGTGTATGGAGGTACTACATTTTATCATTAAACTGCCAGCGGACAATTTCTGTACACAGAGCTTCCTTCTTTGAGAGTATTAACATTTCAACCAACAGAAGACTGTTACAAATATTTTAAACCTGTTTTAACTAGAATGCGCGTCACTGTATCCAACTCAAAGTACTTTTTTCCCCTGGATTATACAGTCCTTAGTTTCATTGCGTTGTAATTCACATAAGGTAGTAATATGAAAGTGTTACACAATTCAAAACTTTGGGAACTAACTGATTTTTTCTTAAGCCACATATCAACATCATCATAATTTGTTCACACCAATGTTAAATGCAAAACATTACCCTTGCTCTTTAATCGTAAGACCAATCCATTCCTTAAAATGCAAGTACAGGCCTGGAAAATCATTTTCTTATGAGACAGGTCCTTATGGCCCTTCTACTATATTGTTTTCTCAAATACAGAATTTTTTTTTTTCCCTTTAAGTCAGTTCCTTGAAATCTGACACTACGGATGTACTTTCCAATGGCCTGTACATGCATGAGAGTCACTTCAATAAAGTGCATCAGATAATACAATTACTGCTATTTAACACAAAAGTCCTTTTTAAACATACATCCTCTGTACACCAGTATCACTCTGCGAGACATCTTCCTTTTAAACTGAACAAGACTCTCTTACACCTGCAACGATTAAGTTGCAGCAAAGTGGTTAACCACCCTTAGGAAGTAACCATTTTTAAAATACCAGTACCACCTCGATGTTTTCCCACCTGTGCCCGATTTTCTGCTTGTGTTTTTCCAATGCTTTTTCAGAATCCTCCTGTGATCTAAACTTCACATAAGCCTCCCCAGTCGATCGCCCGTCATAGTCCTGTGGCATTGTGATATCATCCTTAGTTATCTGCAACCCTGCACCGTCCACAGCCCCGCCAAAGGTCCATTTTCCCAATGAAGGTTGCATGACCGAAGGTTGAGACGAAGAAGATTAAATAGGAGGCCCGGCCCAGCCCAACCATGCCATAAAATGGAAGAGAGGATAAGGGAAGGCAAACAATGTCAAATTACAGACCCTGATGGGAGAACTTGCAACAATACGTGAGAGAAATATGAATATATCTGTAATAGAAACAAAAGAACGGCATCTACCCCCATGAACAAGATGCACACAATTTCAGCCCTCCGTATCAGCGGAAATGTAATTTATTAATGTCATTTATTGCTTGTATGATACATAAAAGTTTTGACATTTTCCTTCAGCATTTCCTTAGTGGATTATCATCCTGCAATTAATGGATCAAACTTTTCATTCTGTACGAAAGGCATCAAATCGATATATTGGGTAAAGCTATAACTTTTGTGATAAATGCTACCGTGGACCAAACGATTCAACAACAGTATGGAAAACAAAAACTACTTGATTTTTAATTTGCCCCCCCCCACCCAAAATCCACCCACAAGAATGGCCTAGATGAGCATGCATCTATGAAAATGGATAAGCGTGTTCTGCACTTTTACCCCTCAACATATTTCCACTACCTTTCTTAAAACCAGTCTGAACATTTGAGAAAGGACAACAACTGATTATTAGACTTTTCTCATGGAAACGTACAACTATCTATTACACATTCTAAGAAATTGCAACTTTCATAACTTGGGCATATAACTGATGTGAAGTTTAAAAAGTGTAATGAACACCATAAAGTAATTGCAGCAAGACAGTTCATTCAACGAGAGAAATTGAAAATTACGAACATATAAAAGTGAAAAAGATGATATGCAACACGCTCCATTTATAATTGTCACCCTTGTGGGGGGTGCGATATTTTCCAGATTCTATTAGTGATCAAAAACCCAAAATCCTTATCAGAGTTTCAACATCAACCAAGCAGAAGTTTCACGGATAAAACCCAGAGACTGTGACCCTCATCTCAACAGCGATGCTCTGCAGCTCAAGATTCTTTTGACTATGGACCACTGGCTTTTGGTCAAACACTTCACTGAACAATCAAGAATTCATTTTCAGACGTGTCTATACCACTAACAATAAAGTGGTGACTAAATATGAATACAGGTCAAGTTAAATGATACACACATGCCACCAAAATGTTAAAATTCAAACATCAGTGACCTATACCACGTACATTAACTGGAAAATCTTGGTTCAACATCACACAGTGATGCCTTAAACACTACTGATTTTGATACCAATCAGACTTCAATATTTTTCAAAAACCCCTGCTGCGACACTCTGCCCATTTTCTATCAAAGCTAGTGGTGGTATTGATATCTTCTCACAAAATGCAACCTCGATTTCTGGGCGTGGTATACTGACCTGAAAAGAATTCTACAATGTCACTCTTGAGACACTCAAATGGTAGACCTCGTAGCCTCACACACTGGCCTTCCTTCAGGGCGTTGGCACCTGATCGTTCAGTTACCCACAGCATTTCACTCATCTTCGAAGGGAATACTACAAGGAAGGAGATGAAGAAACAAGAACTCTCTGACTTTAAGGATACAGTATTTCAAATGTCTGAATCAGACAACTTCGGTTCAAGAAATCACAGGGTTTCAAATACCACTTGCCAATTGCGGAAAAATGTATTCACTGGCGTCGTCATGGAATGATTTGAGAAGCAACTGACATCCAGTTTCCAGTTTAAGAAAGAGTAGCAAACAACCGTCCACTGAAGTCAGAAGGAAACACCGTCTCTAATCTCTAGTTACGGCAATTTCCGATCATGCATGAGGAACTGGGTAGAGTAAGGAAACCAGGTAGCAATTTGCTCGAAGTGTACTCTGACTTTCCGGTAACCCATGCAAGCACTATAGTTACCTTCTATGTATCTTTTGCCCATATGTTCGTTGTCTTTCTTTAATGCTTCCTCGTGGTCTTGAAGACTCTCCAGAACGACAAAAGCTTCACCGGTGGGGCGACCATCTGGGGTGTATGTGAAATGGATGCCATCAGTTCCTCCTGCAATATTGGCACCTTTTGAAGTAAAAAAACAGAGAAGTTAAAAAAGCCTGCAGCAAGTCACAAATAACAGAGGATCTTTGCAAATTTTATTACGATGATCATCCCTGACTTGGTTTTACCCGCCTTTGGTGTCACTTCTGGAGAGTCAATTTAATACAAGTTTCATGTTATGGATAGCAAATTCACCAAACATTCAATCAGACAAAGCACCAATGTGACATGCCACCATCCTGCAAAATAGAGATACCTTACAACAATTAATCTATACTTGGCAATGTGCCAATGTCTCATATTCTTTTTTTTGTTGTGATGCCCTGATGCCCTCTATTATTGCTGTGGTGCCCTTCACTTTAAAGTCAACTGATGGCACTTTTGCTGTGTCCTTATCAACGCTTACGCAGAGCCCTGGGCTAACCACGACCGTTTACAGTGATGAATACATTCTTTCAGAAAGTCTTGAGTTCAGTTTTATTTTTGAGAAATATGTATTTGTAATTCATTTTTGGTCCAGTTTGATACTGACAAGTGAGTATTGAAAAATGTTTTTTTTTTATTTTGTTTGAGACAGTACCTATAAATTTCGACGGTACCAGGAAGGTTATAAAAGTAAAGGTACTTCCCCATGAAAAGGTCAGATGTCGGTACTGCCAGTATCTCTACCATCAATACCGGTCGAGACTTGGGCACCGGTTCACTGTTCAACCCTCCTGAAGATACACTGCAAATAAATATATGACCTGCTGAGAACTCACCAGAGAAAAATTCCAGCACTTGATTCTCAGTGGCTGACCATGGCAATCCACGGACCCTTATGACGTGACCATCTTCGTCCCCCATGTTGGAGCACTGTGTCTTACCTACATATTAAATTATAAGAATACTGGTTCATTAATTACGTTTCGTCAACCAGGTGAACCCAGTCCCATATGCAGTCTTTTTCAGTCAGGGAATTTAATTTTACCACAAGTGGAACATTTTACCCGACAATTAAAACCGACAAGTTAAAACCCATTATAAATGTTGCTAATGTAGGCCTACTATCAAAGGCTGAGCCGAACTCCAGATCTTGTTGGGGGGGGGGGGTGGTTTGTCTGAACCCCCTGGATACGGGCCTGTGAACCTGGGCTGTGCTTGCCATTGGTCTCAATGACACCAAGCTTTCTGCTTTCACATGCTGACATGGCACCAACAAAACTATTTGCATGACAATTTTTTTTTCTAAATACACAGGAAGTAGGACCCAGCAGCAGACTCTGGACACTCGTTTTAATTATGCAAACAACTTTTAACTAAAACCATTGTTTTTTGCTACCGAATTCGGTAGAAGCTAATCACGGCCATCGTGAGAAATGATGGGAGTTATGATAGGGAAAGGACCTTCCACTGATTAGCTACGTAAATATCATGGTAATATTCTACTCTCCTCCGTTTTAGGTCTCTCTTAGCGACATACTATTTCTGCCGTAGGCAAATCTGCTGAAAGGGTGAAAATTAGCCTAGGTACCATTATTTTCTCGCATTGTTCAATCGCTCCCATTGGCTCACTTCATGAGACCAACGCATAGTATTTTAATATGTATTAACCGCAACGTCAAACGTGACTTTTCATTTGTACATAATTCTATTGAGTGTCCAAAGTCTTTCCGGCGGACAGCGATCACTGGGAAAAGCAAATACCAAATGAGTAAATATCCTCCGTTGGGTATAAGTAGGCTGCAGCTCAAATTGTGAGGAATGTATCAAACTTCAAAGGAGGGAATTCGTTCACCGAGAAAGACTTTCCAAAGTCTAGACTTATTAGTTATACATGAACTGCCTCAACCACAGCATTCCTGAACTTAGACCTGATTAACATAGGCCTAACACTTATTAGTAACTAATAAAAGACATTTTTTGTCTAAGAATGGTTGCATGCCATGTACTGTTTTCACACAATTCCAACCAGAGATGCGCAGCAACGTCTGGCTTTGGAGCATTTCCTTTACAAAAATAACTGCCCTTTTCCTTACAATCAAGACCTGGGTACTAATTTAAAATCAGTGACCTGAAGTGACGTATTCTTCCATAAATCCTTGTTTTTGCTTTATTTTACCCGTAACTTAACCCTAGGCTAACTCTCAATGTTAAACATGATTGATGGTTATTTAGGTTAAAGCTAGGCCTAAAAACAGCTTCAACTTGGTTTATTCTCATCAAATACTTAATCCTAACCATCATCAATAAACTTGACTGGTGGTCACTGATTCTAAATTAGAGCCAAGACCTGATTTAGTGATTAGTTCTAAACATAAGGCCGGGATTAAGGGAAGTTTGGCCGAGCCTATGACCTCTTGGCTAGGCCTTTCTTCTTACGTATACTAACACACGTTAGGCAAAGCAAAGCTGGAGGGATTAACAAAGCCAAGTCGGGTGAGAACGACTTCACTGACGAACGATTTACAACAAAACTGGGGGTGAATAACAAAAATGTACGAATAAAATCAACCATGAAGTATTCCTCTTTCATTCTGTGCACCATACCTTAATTTCGACGGAAAATTAAGATGAATTAGGCAAAAATAATTGGTGTTCTGGTCAGCCTTCGCCGTGCTACTCACACAATGATGTGTAAATGTGTCCAAAGCACGCCGATATCACGTGGACTAACAAAACGCGGCGATTGGTGAATAAAATGTAGACAAGGGACGCCGGTCACTAAGAAATCCTTGTGAAAATTGATGAGTGTTCTGCTGGGTCCTGAAAATTATAACTAATTAACTTACTGGGGATTGGCTGATTCTCTGGTACAGAAATGAACTTTCCTTTTTAATAAATCTTGTACCATACCACCTTGGCGATAAATGTCATGCTTATATCAGTGGCCGATGCAAATTTTTGGGACGGGAAAGGTCATGGGAACGAAGGAAGAGAAGAGGGGGAAAAGGTGAAATGAAGACAGAAGACAGAAAATAAGAAAAGAAAAAAAGAGGGGGGATCGACATGATGTAAACCTTAATCTGATACATATCTCAGACGATTCAGAGTCACTGAGCCATGCATAATAAATTTGACAAGCAACTTTTCATCCCAAGTGTTTTAATTTAAAGTATCATTGAAAACACCTAGTGATATAAAGAGATAGCCATGTACTTGTAGACATAGAATAGCTGTCATAGGACAAACGAAAGCAGCTAGATGTCTGACAAGTCCGCTCCCTGAGAAGACTCAGTTTAAAGAAAGTTGATGTCAATATTTTACAATAATTTATGATGATATTGTTTTATCAACAGGGGAATTCACAACAGCGAATTATCAGACAAAAAACTAGCTCAACTTGTTGTCATGTAATCATTTACTCTGGAAAGAATATGATTTCAAAAGACGCAAAATATTGCAACAGCCTTACGTCCTAGCTGGTTATCTTGTTAGTATTTTTCCCTCCCGGCTAAGACCTCTTTCCCAGGCCTACAATATTCATCTCATGCTATTCTGGCAATTAAACCATTAGACATCGATATTTTTCAAATGATGGTGGCTGTGACGTCACAACAGTTATCGGTATATCAACCAATTACTGGCTCGATGAAGTCATCGGCGAGTGTTAACAAAAATGTATTTTTTTTATTTCGTTAGATAAGAAAAGCGTCAGAAAGGACAATGTTCACATGAAAAAAAAAAGACCCTGAAAGAGCAGAAATCCCCAAACCCAAAACAATAACAATCAGAATCTCCCACACTGCCAAAAATTCATCAAGTGCATTCTTAAAGGCACTTAAGACTCAAAGACATCACCACAGACTCCGACGCAGGCCACTCCATGATTCATTTACAACTGTTGTGAAAGTAAATACAGGCTAATATCCTTTCTACAATGCATCTTTTGGGGCTGAAATGTGCGACCGCGAGAACTCCTTGAATTAGAACACTGAAAAAAAAAATCATGAAAAACTCAACTATCATCACCATCAACAATTTTGAGCACTTGAAGCAGATCACCACGAAGCATTGGAAGCAAGGGATTTTAAGATTAAGTATTTTTAATCTACGATCACAACCACTGCCAGCTCTAATACGACTAATCAGCTAAGTAGCCCTTTCCGAACTTTTTTTTTTCAAAATATATTTGTCTTTCGAGAAATATAGGGATCCAAACCTGCACAGCATACTCCAGATGGAGCCTAACAAACTGCTTGTAGAGCCTCCCAACAATGTCCTTATCAAGGAACTTAAAATTCCGTCTAATCACACATAGAATTGCTTCCCTTTTCCAGCGGCTTCCGTGCACTGTCTAGTTTGAAGGGGAAAAAAGACTTTAACTGTTAATCTTCCCAACTTTCTTATCTCTTTGATAACAATCTGAAAAATAAAATATACGTCAAGTTTCTTTCAAGAGAAGTCTCATTATTTTGGATGTTAATTATAGTAGAAAGAAAAGTGGCAGGCTTTTTTTTTTGCTGAAAAGTGAGCGTGAAAGGACCTTGCTCTTAATGTGTGGTACTTTCTTTGAAAATGCTACCACAACGATCCTCCCATGCAAACGCATTTCTTTTGGAAACCAGGGCTCTATTTCATAAAAGTTAGGAATATTCTCAAAATTAAAGTTCCTAAACAGCTTAGGAACGAGTTCGTCCGAAAGCATTCCTTTCTTCAAATATTTAGGGATAAATCAAAAGTGACCTTGTTTTTATCTATGAATTTCCTTTCAAATCAATTAACAACATTTCTGAATCTATCAAAGATAATTCCTTAGCCTAGGAACAACTTCAGCGTGAAGATAGGAATGAATTCTTCCTAAGTCCAAGATAGGAATATTCCTAACTTTTATGAAATAGAGTCCAGGACTGTATTCGGGACAAATTGACCCCAGTGTGGTAGTTTTTATGGCTATTTACAAATGTAGCAAGTGTAGCCAGCTTCTTTTTTTTCTTTAAACTAAGTATAACGACCGAGAGCTGAAAAGTATAGCTGTTAGTATAGAGCATGATTTCATGTGTTGTTATAATTAATGGTCATTATGGGAAACTTCTTCTCCGATATGATTACATATAACCTAAACATCTGTAGGACATCGTCCCATTTAAGTTAACCCTCGTGATCGAGCACTCAACTTGTTATCTAATCCCTACACATGTAATGTACGGGGTGAGATATTCTAGTTGCTTTGGGACGGTAGAATGTACTGTATTATGGCTCTCTCAGTTGCCATAGCAACAATTGTCATGGTAACATTATGTACGGTTGATGTATGATACATGGGAGGGTCTAACCTGGTATGGCACTTAACGTGACCTGGATCCCCCTCCCCCCCTCATGTATAGTGGTTAAAATGTGTGAAGATGCCATGTGTATGTGTGTGTGAAAGAAACATTTCAAAAGTTTTCGTCCGCAACTCATGTACAGCAGAGCCGATGAAGATCTAAGTTGGTAGACAGGTGACCCATGGTCTGAAATCGTGTCTCCCGTCAAAATTTAAGGTCAAAGGTCACAGGTCAAATCTCTAATCGGCAAAATTGTTTGAAAAAGTATGTCGCGATTTCCTTCTAGACAGTAAGTCTAATGAACTTCAAACTTGGTCGTTATTTACCTGATTATAATATGTAGTTCAGCCGATTGGTGACGTCATAGGTCAAAAGGGCACGTAATACAGCACGGGAGATTCTGTTAGTACAATTAGGTGCAACATAATTTATTAGATATTTGCTTTTCCATATACAATGTGAACTAACATTTCAACCTACGTAGCCATGCTTGGACTGAGCGGTTATATCTATTAACAATGTCATTTTCCCATGCTTTTGGTAATACCCCTACTCAGTAGGCTATGTTTTTACTGAACATGCCGTGTATACAGCTAAGGAACTGAGTTGTTTACAATACGTTTTGGCGGGAAAAGAAATTGAGTTTTTCGAATGATTGTGACGTGTTTCTTAGAACTATTACAAAACGCTCTCATTTGAGAAATAAAGGAAATCAAAGGATTACTTTGACGCTCGTGCGATCTGCATGGGAATATTTACTTTGACAGACAGGTGACTTCTACATTTACACAACACTTAAGCATTATTTACATATCCATGGCCAAATGTACTGCGCCTAGCAACGTGTACATATGTACTATATATAATATAAACTGAAGAGCTGAGTGTTCTATCAAACTCTCCATTGACATACGTGTAAAGCCCGAATGATTATGGAAGAAGGGATGAGGTGCAGCACCGGCGTGGATTGCCCTCTTGAGTTGCTTTTTGTCTTTGGTGTGTGTATACGGTAACTGATTGACTCACTGACGAATTTTCAACGCATATTCCAGCTTTAAGAAAACAAAAAATGCTCAAAGTTGGACATTGCTATGTCTTTTCATTTGCTTGACATTGATGACCAAACACTATTTTGCCATACCGGATTTAGACATGGGCCATTGGGCACTTGTCCAGAGGTCCCCACAAAAAGGTGGCCCGCCTGCACATGATTGCATGTTTATAATGTACATAGTTCTGTGGCAGAATATTCCTGACCGGTGTAATGGAAGATACCGTAAACCACACGTCACATGCCTGTTTCGTAGGCTTGCGCACACAGTGGCTTCAACACCAACGAGGGAGGGGGGGGGGGGAGGGATGCCGCCCCGATCTTGTTTTGACTCCAAAATAAATTTACTTCGAAACGTTTTTAAGCTACATGTATTTGTAGAATATGAGATCAGGTGTAACATAAACAGAAAAATGGTCTCGAAAATGTCAGTTAATTTAATAGAAAATATAAATTTTAAGACAAATATCTCAAAATTAGGACGTTTGCAATATGACCTAAATGCAAGGGAAATGCGCTCTAATCATAATTAAAAAAGAAAAAATCTGTAAGTCAACTCCGTGAGGCCCTCCTCTTAGTCTTAGAAAGTTTAGTGTACTCGCAAACTAATTGACGACAGCCACGACCAGTCAAATCCAACCCTCCTTGGCAAATTAAGTCCTTCCTATAGGGATATATCCTACCTAACTCTTCTCCGAGGGCTTGCCTTCTAAAATTCATGAACAAAGAGTTGACGAGACTTGTCTCCATCACTAGTATACAGAGAAAGAGGCTCACTGAAAAGGGATAATCATTCATTCCTACTTTATTTTGAAAAATCATCAAAATCGTGCAATTGTCTCTTATTCTTATTTCTTTTTTTATGTATTTTTCATTATGTTGTTGAATATCAGTAGTGCATAAACAAGGTGCTATGCTGCAAAACTAAGTAGTTCAACAACAACAACAACAATAACAACAACAAAAGTACTTATTACATAATGAAAAGGAGTCATTTATGAATTAGCATATACTAATTCAGTTCAATGAGGTGACTGCATTCACTTTCTGTTGGACGAAATTTGTCAACCGCGCTGCTCAGGGACTGATATACGTTCATGCATATACCTCACAGACAGTTGCTAAGAGTAGGGAAAAGGAAAGAGAAAATACTCTGGCTAAGCTTACTCAGTTTGTCTTGGCACTTTCGTGAAAATTTCAGTTTTCACTCTCACTGGCCTCTTTCGAGGAAACTAATGTTTGGGGTAAGTTCATCGCAACAATCCCAAACCCGGAAGTCATCAAACTACACACTGCCACCTAAACAACAGACAGACCACTGACAAGAGCCTCTCTGTTGTGATGTGATAAGCTTTGCAGTCCTTGAACGACAGTATAGTGTCCGCTGGATATGTACCTTTGATTCAGTTAAAAAGTACAGTGCCCAATCGTAGGATTAGCAAATACAGAGGAACCGTTGTGGAGCTCTTGCACGTTGGGTGAACTCCATCTTTCGTACATATGTAGACACCTGAATTTATTGAAGTTGTTATACGTTATCTTAACTTGTGTAGCTCCGCTCGAGTTGACTGAACTCAACTGAAATAAATCTGTTTTGCGATCGCGGACAGAGTAAGTTGTATCGTTCAGTTTATTATTACTTAGGCAGTACACTAAGTTAGGACTTGTGATAACGTTAATGAACCAATGTTATGAAGACAGGCCTACAGGCTACAGTGTTAATTTAGACTAGCCAGCACCACTGGTATGCCAGTGAGTTATGTTCTGCTAGGCCTACGCAGCAAGTGAAACCTACTGAAGGAATACTTTGTGAGTTACTTTGTGACGGTGATTGGTAGGCTCACTATGAATTTATGACTCCATTTTGTTGGCGTAATTTTCAGGAAAGACAAGCTGGCATGAGTTGCCATGGTTCCGGCCATAAGGCCAAGTAAAGAAAAAGTAGTGTCTTGTCACCTCCTGCAAGGATTTTTTTACTATAAAAAGTGGGATTTTTCACAAAAATGTCTTTTCATGACTGTGGAAATCATCTCTCCAAGTCTTTAGTGATGTCTTTGCAACATGAATTGATGATGCACATAAAAAATCAACAGTTTGCTATGCTGCCAGTGGCCCTTTCAGGTTTCTGCATGTAAAAAAAAGTTGCACACCCAAACTTTTTAAAAGTTCCGCCACGAAACTACCTTTCTTTCTTGACTTAATAGATCTAGCCTATGGTACATGAAACAGCTTGCTTTAATAATTTCTTTCTTTGAAAGGTAATGAGAATTTTGATCATTAGAACACCTGATAAATCATTTTGGAAAGCTAACAATTTTGCAAAGCCACGGAGAGCCACCCCCTCCCTTTAGACCCCGTCGCAGGCCAGTGATTTGTTTATGCAGGCTGTCATGTACAATTGACCCAAGAACAACTAAAACTTTGGCATGGAAATTTTGAACTTGCAAGCATGGCAGTCAGTGTGTTCCATCGTAGGTACAGTAGACCTACTGGACTAGAGTCGGAGGATGTATTGAACAGATGTCTTTACCACTTAATGACTTCATGTGCCAGACGTGTTTGGTGGGAAAGGGGAAGCCACTGATTCTCTGTGGTTAATCCAACTCCAGTTTAAAATGTGGAGGGTACATGGACCACCAAGTTTGATAAAACTGGAGGGTTAAGGTCAGTGGTGTATGTTGAAGAATTGTGGAAGTCACAGCCTGAGGATCTCCAGGATCTTCAGCAAGTGGAGGTCTGGCCCCAGGGTGAAGCACTTCATAGTGCATGGGGAGCACTAAGTGAGATTGCTACCACCAGTCGTTGCGGTGTGTAAAAGAAATTATTTGGCCTTTGCAAACCTCCAACATGGTTGGATACACCACTTCCAGGTGTCCCAAGCTGCATGTATCCGACTGGAGAGATCATGTATCCAACAAGAGAGATCTCATGTCTGCAGTTTCTCAATGAGAAATACATCAGTCTGTGAAAAAATGTTAACAAGTGGGATTGTTTCATGCAGGTCATTGCCACCTGTTCATCTCATTCAGCGTATGCACATTAATCTTAAATAGGTCATAAGGTTGGCATGACCATGGTCCTGGACCCCTCCTTTTGACATGCAGCAGACTTCATGTGATATGTTCGAGGGTGGTACTGAAGAGGTGCAAGCACCAAGAAAATATATAGATTTAATTCGGGACATACCCATAATGTCTTTAGGACCTTGTTCTCGTGGCCCGCCACACCTCAGGGTCCAGCCTCTGATGCCGAAATGTCTCCCAAGCTAGGAGAGTGTGCAGACTTTAGTACTAAATTTAAGTTTTATTATATCTCACATCGAAACTAACAGAGTGCTGGCATGACTGACAAGCTATAACACACAAAATGTGCACAGTCCAGCGGCGGCCGAGGAGCTGTTTAAACAGTAGACCAAGCTCAACGAAGGACTGCACACCAAATTTGGATGGAAAACTGCCTGTAAGGCTTCGTAACTTAACACAGAGTATGCCCACATGCATTCTAATGTAATTTTATCTACTGCATAGGCCTGGAACTCATGTAATGTTTATGAAATTGTCATGTAGCCACACCCAGTAGTCTTGATAAAGCAACAAAAACTAACAGATAGTCTGGTTAAATTTCTTTACCCCACCCCTCTTCTTTGTACAGTTCTTTTCAATATATTTTTCGATGATGAACAAGTTTTTGTCAACTCTTGGCAGGTTGCCGAACTAAGGCTAAGGCTTTATGTGAAACAAAAGGTGCTCCTTTTTGATTCCTTGCCGAAGGCAGGCAACGAATGTATGCGGACATGATGGCGTGTGTGTATGGGTATGTGTGTGTGATGCCTTGGCTTGTAAACATGATACTGTATCTCAAGAAGGTAAAGGTGCCTCTACTTCAAAGTTGGTGTGTTGGTAGTCCAATGTGAGTAGATTATCCCTAGTGTTTTTCATGGAGGTCAACGGTCATTTGAGATTCAATGGAACTTCAAAGTTGATGTCTCGGTTGTCCATTGTTAGTAGATGGTCACAATTGCTTTTCATGTAGGTCAAAGGTCATTTGAGGTATCAGAGCTTAAAGTATGAAAATGTACTAAGGGAGATAGCTCAGGTACTGAATGTTGCTGTAACTTCATACTACTCTCACTGGTAGCCAGTGATGATTAGATAATTTCTGTTTTTTTTTATGGAGGTCAAAGGATCTTCCAGCTGGTAAAATTGGTAGACCTTGATGAGCAGATGAGCTCTGTCATTTCTTATTGAGTTCAAAGATCATGTTAATTCAGTAGTGATTATAGTTGGTAAACTTGTAGATATGGTATCCCTCAAAGAGTAAGGTGTTTGAACTTCAAAATTGGTATGTATTGTCCTTTGTTTACATGAATGTTGGCAAGGAATCTCAAACTCATTCAACTTCTGATTTTGCGGGGGAGACTTGACCTACTTTGCTTGAAAAAGCATAAGTTTGCTTTTTGCAAATATCCAATCCCTGCATTTTCATCTATTTTGCATTTCTGTCATGGTCTGTGTGTGTGCATGTAGCTGATAGGACAAGCACAATAATCTCCTCACATGATACGGCATTACGGACATGCCTCAAGCATGTTGAATTAGTGGGAAAGCTATAAATGCTATTGAACATTTTAAATGTTGGTTGGAACAAAAGTACTGTTGTGATGTCAGTGTTCTTACTTTGGAGTTTAGCCAAAGATTTTACAGCTTTTTGGTATTTTTTCCCTTTTTGATTACAATTTTTTCATCAGAATTTCTTTGTTCTTTTCCCAGTTTTCTTTTTTTATCTTTTTCTGATTTTTTTTTATAATTGTTTTCATGTCTAACCCTGGATTCCTGTGTGTATGGCAGATTTTTCTACGAACCGGTCAGATGGTTCGCAAGGTTTTCCGACACTGCGTGACTCGACCCTATACTTTCCCTGGATGATGCAATGCTCTTGAATTTGAAGCTAGTGATGTTCACAACGTAGTGTAGAGTTTTCTTCACTCTCACACCATGATTACGTTCTGGATTACTTAAGTCATCAGTTGGCTACTTGTGTAAAGTCTCATAAATCCAGGGATATCCAAGCAATACCTCCATCATTTTCTCTCTGAAATCCTGCGGTCTTATGTACTGTAGCTAGGTATTACTCCGTTTTGTAAGTCCTCCGCCTGTGACTCTGACTCCATGGAAAGGAACTTTAATAACTGTCTACAATGCCATACTTATCGTATCATTTCTTCATTTTCTTGGAACTGGTGACTGTCACTGTATACTGTACATACAGACTTGAGCAGGAGAGAGGTCATCAGTAGTTGTCAGCATTGTACTGTCGCACTGCAGCTGCACACTGAAATCAATGTTGGCAGTGATCTTTGCCGTAGAATGTTGTATGCACAATTGCAAAATTTTACAAACAAACGTGGGCCTAAAAAGTGAAATACCAACACTCTTCATCTCTCCACGTCATCATATTTGCATTTCTGTCAAACATTGAAGGACCGTATATCTCAAACATGGTAATAGATATATAGAAACTCGATTCCAACGGATTGTCATTTAAAGTTTCATTCTGCAACTTCTGGATGAAGCCAGCTTTTTTTCCAGATGGATGTCACTCAGTCTTTATTGACACTGTCATTATTTTCACATACTACTATAAACTGCACCTTGACATCGTTCTGTACATCACTGTGGGGTTGCCCATTGTTTCACATTTGTATTCTCCAGTACAGTATTTGCTAATCAATTTCTACTGTCTGTATCAAATGTCTGTACAAGTTCACTACAGGTACCATATAAATTGCTCCCAGATTCTCAGTATTCACCACTTGGCATAATTGGTGATGTATGCCACATCCATAGGCATCAAAAGGAAAGGATCTACTGTATGTTGAATGGAATAAAGTGATATTTCACTTTGCCATGAAAAAATAATGATCCAGAGAAATAAACATGTCAAAAAGTTTGCCTGCTAAGTTCATGCTATGAGGTAGATATGTTGGCACTCAAGAAATATGTGTTTCCCTAGTTGATACTGTACTGTAAGTTAATAGTGTATTTTATTTTCGTCTAAGCATGTATATCTACATATACTGTATGTCATCATTGGTGGCTGTGTTTCAGTGCTAGTAATGTGCACACCTGTTCATTCAAAAGCTGGTAAATGTCAGTGTTGATGGTATATTTCAGTTGTATACCTGTTAAACAAGAGCTAGGTACTGCCCAGTGATTGCGTACATTTTACAGTACTGTATATGTTCAGCTGTTGCACTGTTCGTCAAAATTAATCGCTAAATGCAGTGCACGTAAACAACAGTTTCTGCGGATTTGCATTCATGCTTACACTAATGTACATTCCAGTATTCAGGGCATCCAGATGGAAATTAGAATATCTTTTGGCTAATTATGATTTATTTGTAGCTGCAAGTTGTGAACTTGCTCTTATTCTGGTGAAGGAGTGGGCTGTAGCTCTATAACAGGATGTCCAAATTTCCTCTTGGAAATTGACAAGTCAATCTCGAATCCTCTGCCATCTATTGCCAATGTATCTTACCCTTTTCTCTGAGTATATATTGTTTCCCATATAGGCCAGCCCATCAGATGTTGTAAGTGCTTATTGTATGCAGCATACTGCACAATGCTGGGATGTACATCTCGTCACGTGTCAGAAGTAAGGCACATGATTTATGGGGAGACCAAAATCTCAAAGGAAGCCATGTGTGTAAAAGGGGACCCCTTGGGCCTGTTGCTGGGAATCTGATGGGGGTTAACTTCAGATCAGTTATTTCCCTTTTTCATATATGTTGACAAAGAGATTCAATTATCAGAAAAGTAAAGCCATATATTGTTATTTTGTGGAGCTGCTTGTGGAGATGTCTAATTCCTTTCAGTAACAAAACTTCAAAATTGTGAAATTTGTCACATTCTTTCAGACGTGATAATGATAAAGAAGTCACCTGTGAAACTGTTTTTGACAAGTTGCATTTTCTAGCCTTTCTGTGCAGTATTTAGATTGTGTCTTATCATTGGTTGCCCTCTGGAATATATACAGTACACTGATTCAGAGTAGGGGTCGGGATTCATGTACTGTGTATATTGCATAACTAAGCGAATGTCACCCACTTGCCCTGAGCTTCAGCAGCTTACAAAAAGGATGAATGAATTAACGCTCATAGAAAAACGCACTTGTATTTATACAGTAGTAGAGTTCATGTCCAAATATGGTCCATTTACCAAATCGGTTCACTTTGGCACTGACAGTTCTTTATCACGTCTAGTTCAATCACTGTACCCGGGAATTGTTGCTTTGCTCACCGTGAACTTACGTACAGTAGGACTCCCAATCATCCATTCTTTAGGAGCGTCATACAACACATTTGTTGTTTCTATTTGCTTGCCCTCACCAACTCAGGAGTGTCAGGCTGTTTGGCTCGAAGTTTTATAAGAAGTGCTCTTAAGTCTATGCTACCGCAGGCTGCAGCGCTTGACAAGCAATATTTTGGAATTTGTCAACCTCAGGTGCACTATGGTTTTTGGATCAACTTTCCCTCATTATGTAACCATAAATTTCATTAAACAAGGTTTGAATGGTGATGATTTAGGCTGTCTTCACATTGGAACCCATAACTAGCTTTGAAAAAAAAAAAATGGCTGCAGCGCTCAACAAGCGATATTTTGGAATTTGTCTACCTCAGTTACTGTACATTATGGTTTTTGGATCAACATTTCCTCATCATGTAACCATCATTCTTTCAAGAAGCTTTGAATGGTGGTTATTTAGGCTGTCTTCACGTTGACACCCATAACTAGCTGTGAAAAAAAAATGGATCTGAGGCTTGGTCGGTACTTTTTCCTTGTTTTCCAGTGAAAGCAGTTTCTACCTCAGTAGGAGCAGATTTAGGCTGCTCAGAGTACACTATACACTTCTCTTTATGCAGTACTTGCTTTAGGACCAGGTGCTCAACTAGTTTAACATCTAACTGTGAGTGGATTTATTTGTTTACTCTGGATTGCTGTACCCATAGGTACAGTAACCAAAGTATGAGGAAGTTAAAAGATCTACATTTGATTAGAAGTACAGTATACCTGTTTGCAGTTCATCAGTAAGTTGTGATTATATTGCAGTAAGACTCTATAAATTATTAGCTCAACACACGAAGTAGTGGGTCGAGCGTATGTGATAGTATGGGGTGAAAATGTCTGTCTCTCTTTCTTAAAAAGGTACCTTGCTTTCAAATATCATCAGATTTGCCTGAAAATTTGAGGTGGAGGATCTATGCGAGGCATGGCAAAAGATCTTGTTATTTTGCAGAAAATTGGTTGAGAGAGTTTAGAAATGTTGATAATTTTCTCTCATTTCAGGAGTTTTGCTCTTCCATTTAAAGATCTGACTTTTACCTGCACAGTGTTAACAATGTATGGTGCATGTGTCTGATGTGATCTTGTGGAGGGAGTATGTTTATTAATGGTATTGGAGGGCAGTCTCTCCAGTAAGAAGTCCAAAAACACCTCACAACTAGAAAATGTGGTTGCGTACCGTAACCACAATGGACATGACCATGTACAAGTCTCTAGTTGCCTATGTAGGGTGAGGATAGACTGCCTCGTTTATCAGACAATAGGGACGTAGAACTGGTATGTGGACGGGGGGAGGGGAGTAAATATTTTCAAATATCCAACATGCTATGGAACCCTGGGTCGTTTCCAAGACCGGGATCATCTATAAGCAATCCACTCTAGTACCAAAGCATGCACACACATACACACACAACCAAACATACACACACTCACCATTGCCAACCACATACACTCAAAGTGACGTGTTCTGGAACCCCTCCGTATCGTAAAATGTTATTATATTTTGTTTATTTTGCTTGTTGTTTTTTATTTTAAATCTGGCTGAATTATTGAAGCCTGGGCAAAACAGTATGATTGTTCTCCCAAGTATTTCCAATGGGGTGGCAACTGCCCACTTGCCCCCCACCCCGGATTGCAGCATGCCCCTGTCCGACAAGAGAGGAGTGTAGCAAGTTTTTAATAAGACTTTGGCTCTCATATTCAGAATATAAGTGCCTGGAATGAAGTGAAACTGCAAATGTACGTACAGTTAATGTACTCCGTTTCACGTTTTGACTTCAGCTCAAACTTATACATATGGTAAAATATGAGATTTGCATAGAAAATTTGGACTTGAGGTTTGATTGCACTTGTGTTCCGTAGGACGTTAGAAATTCCTTTTGTTTGTTACGAACATATACTTAAACACATTAGAAAACTAATTCGTGCAATTGGTCACATTGTTTGTACAGTGATTGCAATAGACCGTATATATACTGGCTTTCTTCTGATCGCTGATCCGCGGCCCGGCTACTACTGTGCACATATTGTACATTCGTAAACTGTATGCAGTTGAAGCGACGAACGGAGACATCGTAGGAGACCGCTATGCCAAAATTCCAGGGTATTGCCAGAAAGAGTTACACTTATTTTTTCACATTTATACAGATGTCTTCATAACCATTTCATAAATCGATTATAAAATTAATTTGATAACCAGACGGTTCTAAAATATTGATTTTGAATATGAAAAGGTAGCAAACACCAACGATCTGGAAAGAGAGTGAGAAACCCAGTCTACATGGGACAGCATCATTCGTTCATGACTGCGTCATGTGTAAAGACCAGGCCTAGGCGTATTAGCCTACTTAATATTGTAATTAGCCTACTTAATGTTTTAATTTAGAGCATTTGAGGAAAAGTGTACCGCATTTCCTAATTAGCGACATTTTTCACACAATCTTGTCACATACCCGTCACCTTTGCTGTAAAAATCTTTTCCCCCAAAATCGGTATGTTTCTTAACGGCAGTCGTCTGATAAACTGAACAAAAGAAATGTGGTCACATGATCACCAGAAAATTAGCAACCAACCACAAAAATGGACATGCTGTCATGTCCATTAAATATGTTTGTGGTGACAATGACACACACTCCAACCTTCAAGCCACTTTTCTTGGATAATGGATCCTTTGGGGATTTGGATCAACTTGCTACACGGTAGGATGGTTTTTCTCTTTTCCTCCATCAGAGGGCAAGGTCTCTGTTTAACATCTTTGCATGGATGGCAATTTATATTAGTTTAGCAAATAAAAAACCACTTGCTGACAACTACCAAAGCCACATTAAACAGTAAAGTAATGGCAAAAGCAGTATGAAGGTATTAGATTCTTTTGTGCAAAGAGTGCAGTATGCATGTCACAGAATTGTTAAACAGAAAGAGTAAGACAACTCTTCAGAAGCAGCTTTGGGTTGGGAGAGCAGGTCTTGCCCAAATCATTGCAATGATATCTGGTCTTTGCCTGCTGGTGACATTAAATACTTGTTTTCAATATCTACAAAAGAAGAAAAGGAAAATAACATTACCAGCTGAGAGCTTAAAATTGTGCACCTTGTGGTATCCAAAAATAACCCTTAGTCTATAACAATTCCAACAACTATCTTCATTATATACTGCAGCAACACACCAACTGCAAAGTGGTTATGTCTTTTCCCTTAAAATAATGCATTCACAAGATTTCTTGACCCTATGAGCAAGAAAGGAAAGTTTTCCAATGCTGGTAAGAAGTGGGCCGAATTATGCTTCATGCCCCTTACAGGTAAATTCTGCATGAAAATGAAACCAATGTGCCACACAACAAAAATAGCTGTTTAATATCAGCACATAAAAAAGGAACCAAAATGGCTCACAACAAAAATGATAGTTGTTTAATATCAGGATTCAATCTCATCAGGAAACTCCAAATACAACTTTATCTCCTTCATTACAAGAGTAGGTTTAAAGCAACTTATTCATTTAAAAGTACTGAAGTTGGAGGGCAAAAATATTTTTTTTAGCAACAAACGCTACATATTTCTGCATGAAAACATAATTACATCTGTAAACGAAGTTTTTCCACTCTTACAGGTGACCACTAACGCCATCAAAAATCGAGATCTTTTACCAGATCAAGCATGCAGTAGTGGTTCACAATCTTTTCATGTGCAATGCTCTTTTCATCAGGGAACTGTAATACCAAAGGACATTGGGGAAAGTACCACACTACTGATGTTTGTAAAATGCTAAATCAAGCATCTGCAAGGGATTGTAACAAACTTTCTATACACTCAATTGAGTTACTGTATGTTGAAACAGCCTAAGTTTTAAAGGAATTGTGATAACTAGCTAAAGCATTTTTACCAGGTTGAGAAGTCTTATGTATGAGTCTTTCTCATCAGTGTAACTCACTTTCTGAAAACAAATGTGAACCAGATTATGCTTAGCACATTTCTTCCTTTTATATCCTCCTACTGTATTCAATTAAGCTTTTTCAAACACATGCAAGCATGACCTCCTCTCCCCTGAGTTGCTAAAATGCCAAACGGGATGGAGATGTTCCTTGTTGGCAACGGTTGACATAATGCATTAACACGGCTACTGGTCAGTTTCCATGATTCCTATCTTCAGATACTGTATCCAATAATGTTTAACCTCTGGTGACATCAGATGACCTTTTACCCCCCCCCCCCCCAAGTAAGTTACCTTACACTCAAATGCCCACAATCAACAGTTTTCCATCTTCTATCTATTAAGAGATATTGAGTCAACGTATTTTTCCACCCACAATTATCAGTGTATCTTGCCCTCTAGAAGGCCACAAGGGTAATACTGTACATGCAATCATCATAGCATAGCCATGACAACAACCAAATCGAGGCAAACCCTTCCACAGTTTCACTTAGTATTGTAACCACATACTGCACATGCACAAAACAGGTTTAGTAAGTGGCAGCGGTATATCGATGTTATCAATAATATGTGTATTTCGTTTTTAGGAATGTTTTCAATGTCCACCTTTGGGCACAATATGGATATATAGAAAATACTATAATGTACAAAATATTGATAGTACTGACTATTGTACTATATTTAGCATTAAATATCATCTTAGTGATACATTTAAACCTGTTGAAGATTTACCGTTGAGAGTTCACGTTCCGCAGTCTGCACTTATTCCAAACAATTACCTTGCCATGCTGTTGAAACAGCTGTGGCTCTGTTACAGATGTGTGTTCACAGCACTGATTGGATGCACTTTGGAAAAGTCTGGCCTCCAACCCTTTCAGTCAACTGTGGGTGTGGGAATGATTTCTTCTTGAAAACATCTGGTGATAACATCGCATATTTTCCCCCTTAGATAACGCCTGGGCCATACCATTTCATTTCACTGTCTGTCTTTCTATTACACACTAAGTTTACAATTTGACATAGAGGGTACACAAGAACCGGAATCCGTTGATTTTACAGTAGCTCTTGCACAGAGCGGCATAAGTGCTTTTCAGAAGCAAGTTTGTTTGTTTCGGCCTTCGGTTGCGGGCTTCCTGTTTTACCTTGTTACTCTAGTTACTAAAGAATATGCACAAAGTATGTACTTACTATGCAGTTCTGTGGGCAAAGATTGATTTAATATTTTGTCAATGGCTGTGAAATCGTGTCTTCTGGCCTGTCCAGATATATAGAAGTTATTCCAATATGCATAACTTAGGCGTGCTAGGAATTTTCGTCTTGAAAAATATCTAGTCTAAAGGATAATGGTATCATTTAATCTTCATCATAGGGTACTGATCTCCTTCACGATTGTATCTTTACTACATGAGTACATGTTACATGTACATGCAGTACTATAGTCCTCACAAATAATGAATACTATGTTGATATTGAAACACACAGCTCAGGCAGCCTCTATCCTAGCTACACTAGTAAGCTACCTGCACACTTACATAAGTCATTTCATCCTCATGATAGCTGTTGCTTCACCGCACTTTAAATATTGAATTTAGCAAGTTTAAGTACTAAGTCAATGTCTATCATTTTATACAGCTGCTAGACCAAAGTATCACCTGTTACAGCGCTAGCGACAGACACACGGCTATTACCCTATGAAAGTATTAATCCTGTGTTTGTTTCACGATCATACACATGCAGCACATTCCCATACCGAGTGCAATACTAGACTCATACACACAAGATCTCACCACACGCACCTTTTCACTCTGGAAAAAAAATAATCTGGGCCTGCACCGTCATGGAAGTCGATATCATTGGTAGACACACTTCTAAGTATCGGCTGTACAAGTCGCATAGAACCTGCAGGTACATACACACACACGTTTCACTCGCACCAAACCTTTATTTTCACCATGTCTACCAACAAGACGATATTATCGAACAGTCCTCTTGCCACTCAGAATTGGCTGTAATAGACACTGACACAAACTCCGCATTTACAAATCCATACACATTTCACTCACACGGAACCTATATCGTCATCACACCAATATTTATCTGCAAGACTATATTACTGAAAAGTCAATGTGTATCGTTACAGACAAGCTGTTCTGTACCCGCAGTACGGTACACTGACAACCACCGCTGGTACATACTCTAGACCTGCAAGTACACATTTAACTTACGGAAAACCTTCATTTTCATAAAACCGATATTTATCGGCAAGACTGTATTATCAAAAAGTCTATCTTTATCCTTATTGACACTGCAAGCCACTAGGCACTAACCCATGGATATAGGCATGCTTGTCACTAAAATCCTACATTTTACTCCGATCGGTATATACCAACGAGACTATACAGTCGGAAAGTCTGTAGTCGGAATGTCTGTATTTTGTCGTTTTCAAACGCACATCGATGTTGCTAAGTCCTGTATTTATCATTTTCAGCCTGTCAGCTACAGCATGTGGTAGCAGTATGCCCAGGCTTTCCCCGCCCGTAACATCTGTTGAATCTCGCACTAAGCGATCTGATTGGACAGTCGTTTTCTATGACGGTAACTTGGGACGGGGAGAGACACCAGTCGCAGATAATTACAGGATTAGTGTCAATATTTTTTTTTTACTGAGTGTACATGGCATACAGACGATAGTAATGCTACTGTGGCAATACAGATTTTGTTTTCACGTAGGAGTTTCGGAGCATAGTTTAACTATTGACTGAGGTGAGACTTTTGGGAAGGTTGAAACTGGGTAAAGTGGGGAAAGATCCATGAAGCAAGTTCACATGGGAGAAGGGAAAATTTTAAAAGACATTAAAAGGTGAAGATAAATTAGTAAAAAGATATTTTTCAATACATTTTCAGCCAATTTATGTACACATTTTTTAAAAAGGAAAAACTTGCATTTAAATCCGCAGTTTGTGTCCACATACATATAAGCACAGTGTGCGTACCGTACCTATTCTTCAAAAATATCAATAAATCGATATTATGTATACTTTATCTGCGCTATATTGGTATTTTATTTTTGGAATATCGTTTCTGCTTGCGGATCAGGGACTGTAGCTTTGCTGCTCTGTTGTCTCTGTCAGTGTTTTCGTTCATCCTGGTGGTACCTTTCTCTGAGTAAACCAAATCACAGACTGCAGAAGATGTCACATTTAGCATTTTACTTCAGTCGCTCCAAGCCATGTTGGCATACAAGCCCACTTTGAATAAGTCACTGTAATGACTTACCCGGGAAAAGAAAAAGGGGCAAATTATTTGTATGCCCCGTAGGGAGAAGGACCAGGGGGTTATTGTAACTTTGTAGAGATTTTGTCTGACAGTTAGTTGAACTATCTTAAAAGTGAGTGTAAATTACTGATGTTAAGTGCTTGAAAATTCTAACAATGTTACCAGAATTTTCACAGAAATCTTTTATGCCTTGAGGCAGTTACCCCCATACAGTACCTACTGTGCCTATGCTCCTAGCAATTAACATCAGTCATTGAACGAGTGAGGTCAACAGAAATTAAAAGGTTAAGTTGTTATCAATGATCAAGATCATACTTCGTTAAGTTAAAGTTAAAGTTAAGTTAAAGTAGCCAAAATAATTTCATCTCCTCTTTATCGGCCCACCAGCGAGTGAGATTGCCCAATACATGGAAATGCGAGTTCTGTGAAGCCCCTTAGTTATCTATTGCTGAACACAATTGATCACTGCACATACTTTAGGAAACAGATGTGATGTTTTCGTCTTAGAGAGAAATGTTTATTGACTTTAAATAATATAAAGAACGACGTTTCTCAGAATGTGTGCAGGAAACATTGTAAAATGTAAGAACTGCCTGTGTTGCACTGCACTTGCTACAAGTCATGCATCATGATTCTTACAATTGAATGCAATTTTCAAGGCAGTGCATAACTGGGCCATTCTCTTTTCATTCAAAACTGAATACTGTAATATCTATGACATGTCGAGTGAACCACAGTAATGTCTTTTTTCATTTTCCTTCTCAGGGAAGATAGAAGTAGCATTCTGGACTTTTCCCTGAACGTAGAAATATGCAGGACGTGGAGGAGATTGCGAGAGAGAAGAGGGACCAACTGTATAGAAGTATCGTCACAAGGTAACTGACGCTGGTAGTATGAAAAATCTCAGAAAGAAAAAAAAAAACGTGGAGAAAAGGGGAATATTGCAGTCTTTCTGCTCAGTTTCCAGTTCCATCCAGTATGTGATTTTCTGTGAATTTCCCCTCAAAGATACTTACTATTGTCAGGATCAAAGCTTTGCCACAATGCTGCTTACAATAGCATCCGAGAATAGGAACTTGTCAATGCAGAGAAGGATCCTGTGAAGCTTTGTGAAGAATTGTGCAGAATTTCTTTTTGTGCATTGTGAAAGTAGGAACTGTTGTATCAGTCGAGAAGTCTTGAACATTGTGTTACCTTAAGAATCGTGGGGCCCTCTATTTGAACCTGGTTGCCTGGGTTGGGTGGCCTCAGGTTTTCATGCCTCAGTGAGCACTTTATGACAAAAGAGCAACAGTCCATAAAACCAGTTCTAAACTTGGCAAAGTGTACAGCAGAAGACCTTTTTCTTTGCGTAATGGCAAATATCTAGCACACTCCTGGTCAGACCGTATACGATCTCTATATAAAGAGAGTTTACGGTTTGAGGTTGTGTTCTCAATTTTCGGAACAACTTTGTCCTGTACAATCTGCAAAATAAATTTTTTTTGTTTCTATTTTAAGAACGTGGAATTTTAAGTACAAGGTAGATAAAAATGTACAAAGTCAAAAGTTACAGACTGCCATGAAATATGAAGAATAGTTGGGGCATGTTGTTTAATGTCAGTTTGCAACAACTTTTCAGACACCAGTAAAAAACTTAAAATGCCCAACCCTCTTTCAGTGGTGAACATTTTAGTTTATAAATAAGTTGTGTGTTTATTAAAGTTGAAAATATTGTTGTCATGAAATATGTGCATCACACTGAATTTGACTGAAATTATTAAAAGTCTAATTTTCAAGCAAATTTGTCAACATTTGGATGCCTCTTGCAAGACATAGAAGGTGCTGTTTCTTTCAATGTGTTGATATAATTATTTGGCCAAAAGTTTTTGAGATTTCCGTGCCAACTGACGATGGTGCTACCCATAGATGATTCGGTCAGCTCTCATTCTGCCCTAGGCAAGATGACATCTTCTGTTAAAAAAGCAATGGACAGACATGTTCTGTTAAAAACAATGGACAGAAAATGTCATGCTCATAGGTTACATATTTTGCCATTCTTTTCTGTTGTTCTTTAAATTGCAGATTTACTGACACAAAAGTATTGTTATGTTTCTTTTGTTTTTTATGTAGAATTTTATAATACATTATTTTATTGATATACATGTGCATTTCATCCTAAATATTACATTAGAGACTGTGGTGTGTAAAACTTTGCCCTCTTTTGTTTTTGTCTCCCCAGTCCAAAGTTTGCTGCCCATTTAAAAGTATACCATCAACATCACACAGAGGGTCAACAGAAATTGTTTCGCCGGAACAGCAGCGAGGTGAGAGCTCTTTAGATGTTGAAAATGCTGGACAAAATGACCGATGTTCAGTATCGCACAGGTCATCATTGGAGATAAGGCATATTTAATACACTCACCAACTGTAAAAATCTGAAGGTGGAATGTTTTATTTGTGAATGAAGTTGTAATAGACTGCACATTACCTTCTTTCGCTGAATTTAATATGTACCATCACACACCATTGTGGTAAATTTTGCTTTTTTCAATTATGTCTTTTTAACAAAGTACACTGTTGTTTCAAAGTTTTATTTTTCGTCAAGTTACGTTCATTCACAAATTTTTGGATTCTGTGATCTCATTGTCAGTAAAACTAGGCTGTTGGAGACTGAAAGCAAACTTGTTTTGAAAGCACCACATTACTCGTTTTAAGTTTATTGGTAAGCCTGCTCTGCATCTTTAGACCTCCAGCGACAAAATGTCCCATTGGAGTGTTAACGGCAAGTCTTTAACAATTGTGCATTATACAATGTAACACATGAAAAATGGGACCAACAGAGACTCAACAAAGAGTAGCAAGTTCCTCTTCTGTGTTCCTTGTCTGATTGAATTTATGTTGACATCTTTTTCATATAACATGTACATGTACTTCACAGAGAATTCTGTCACTCAATAATCCAAGCAACGTTTGCACAATGGGAGGTGGCAGTAAAATGCAGACGAAACAGTTTCATTGGTCTGTGATTGGAGGCTGTTTATTAACAGCTACTCATGTTTTGCGAAGGTCGTGTCACCCTGTAAGGCATGCAATCAATATCGTGTCTGGGAAATGAATCAACACATTTGAAAGGGGCAGTTGTTTAGAAGACCTAATCTTCTTTCTCAGGTTTAATAAATTCTACAGTCAATTTCATCTGGTGTAGTAATTAAGCTTTCCAGTAGTCACATTCTATTTCAGTTTGTGGTGAAGTAATTATATCATATCCTTCCTAAGGCATTTGTTTTGCCACAATGCAACATGTGCTTTTCACCTGAAGATTTGCCTTCTTCCACTCTCTGAGTTTACAGAGAGGTCTTTCACTGTTGGCTGTATGGCTAAGATGTTTGTTTACAGTACAAGCATTTGGTCATATTAGAAATACAGCATCAAGTCAGATTTTTCTAGGTCGTTAGATTTCTTAATGAATTAAATGTTAAGTTTCTTATCTTTAATATTGTTGTAGCTCCTTTGTTTTGGTTTCAATGATGTTCATAGCCCACATTATGTTATCATGATGGCATGTACGTGTGTGTCCATGTATGTGTATGATACCTTGCTTGTAAACATGGTATGTCCAGAACAGAACCATGGACGGAAATGTGAAGTACAAACTGTGTTTCTTTCGGTTCAGAGCAAAAGGTCATCTGAGATTAGCAAAGGTCAAACTGCATAAACCTTGTATTGTGGCAAAAGTTATTTTTAGTATAGTGGACCTTACAATTACCCATTTAGCCTTCTTTATGTGATGTTGGTGGTTTTGTATCATCCTTGTGGGCATTTAACATCGCAGCTAAATTTTTCAGTTTTTTCCCCAGTAACAATATCACCTAAAGGTTAACTCCACCTGAAATGTAAACAATCAAGGAGACTTCTCTTGTTCTATTGTTCCACTGAAACAGATTTTTAGCTTTGCAAAATGGATAATTTGTTTGCAAAATGGAAACCAGTTCAAGTTGAGAAAATGGAACAGAAACTGCAAATCAGCTGTTACACAGCAGTGTAATCTTGTCTTTACACAAAAGCTCTCAGTAATTTAAAAAGGAATAATCTCCATCATGTAGTTTTACTTGTCTGGGCAGTTGAATGAACATCACCTGATGCATGAAAGTCTGAGTAAAAAACACACTTAACTTACTCTTAGTGAACAACCGTTAACTGACTCTTAGTAGATGACACTTAACTAACTCTGAGTTTACCCTGTTATTACATTTAAAGTATCTTAAGGCACTCTTCTCCGGAAAAAAGTATGTTGTTCTGCATTTGTTAGCAATGTCAGTTTCAATGTGAAGTAAGAATATATGTAGTTGTTGCATTTGTTTTTTGCTAATTACTTTCAATTTGATATTCTCACTAGAAAATTAAAGGTCATGCAAAAGGCCTTGTGCATCTAGTTTATCATTTTTGAGGTTCTCATGTATTGATAATTTGTATTTTGATTTTCCTTTTTGATTCCTTGCCGAAGGCAGAAGGAATCTATGGGATGGAGATGTCGTGTGTGTGTGTGTATGTGTGTATGTGACACTTCTTGTAAACACGATATCTCAAGAAGGGTAACCATGACTGATGTCATACATGGTGTGTGGGTTGGTCATATTGAGTAGATGATCCCTATTGTTTTTGGTGGAGGTCAAAGGTCATTTGGGGTCACCAGAGGTCAAAATGTGAAAACCTTGTAAACATGATATCTCAAGAACGGTAACTGTGACTGATGTCATACTTAGTGTGTGGGTTGTTCATATAGAGTAGATGATCCCTATTGTTTTTAGTGGACGTCAAAGGTCACTTGAGGTCACCAGAGGTCAAAATGTGAAAACCTTGTAAACATGATATCTCAAGAACGGTAACTGTCACTGATGTCATACTTAGTGTGTGGGTTGTTCATATAGAGTAGATGATCCCTATTGTTTTTAGTGGACGTCAAAGGTCATTTGAGGTCACCAGAGGTCAAAATGTGAAAACCTTGTAAACACGATACCTCAAGAAAGGTAACTGTGTCTGATGTCATACCTGGTGTGTAGGTTAGTCATATTGAGTAGATGATCCCTATTGTTTTTAGTGGCGGTCAAAGGTCATTTGAGGTCACCAGAGGTCAAAATGTGAAAACCTTGCAAACACGATATCTCAAGAACGGTAACTGTGTCTGATGTCATACCTGGTGTGTGGGTTAGTCATATTGAGTAGATGATCCCTATTGTTTTTGGTGGCCGTCAAAGGTCATTTGAGGTTGAAGGAGGTCAAACTGGAAAAACCTTGTAAACGCAATATCTCCAGAAGGGTAACTGTGACTGATGTCATACTTACTGTGTGGGTTGATCATATTAAGTAGATGATCCCTATTGCTTTTGGTGGAGGTCAAAGGTCATGTGAGGTCACCAGAGGTCAAAATGTGAAAACCTTGTAAACATGATATCTCAAGAACGGTAACTGCGACTGATGCCATACTTGGTGTGTGAGTTGGTCATATTGAGTAGATGATCCCTATTGTTTTTGGTGGAGATAAAGGTCACTTGAGGTCACCCTGAGTCAAACTGTAAACACATTGTAAACACAGTATCTCTAGAAGGGTAAGTGTGACTGATGTCATACTTGGTGTGTGGGTTAGTCATATTGAGTAGATGACTCCTATTGTTTTTGTGGAGGTCAAAGGTCGTTTGAGGTCCCCGGAGGTGAAAATTTTCTAGCACATTATCTCCAGAAGAGTAATGTTGACTGATGTCATACTTGATGTGTAGGTTCCCCATACTGGGAAGGTGATCCCTATTGCTTTTCGTGGACGTCAAATGTCATTTGAGGTCTCCAAAATAAAGGTTATTTGGGTTAAAGGCTTAGTAATGTGGTGTTTCAAGACCAGTAACTGCAGTTGATCTCATACTTGTCATGTGAATAATTCATGCTTGTTATAATATAAACATGTGGCAAGGAATCACAAAGCCTTTTGGCTTTCTGGTTAGTAAGTTTGTTTCTGTTGCACTTATTAATCTTGTCAAGATAGAGAATGAACCTCTAATAAAAACAAAATTGTTACTTGAAGAAATCAAACAGACCAATGGGAATGGATATGAATATTCATTTATGCAAAAATGGGGCTTCAACAATGTTTTTTGTATTGGCTATGACATATTCTGCTGAACTTGACTTTCAGTGACAAATTTTCAATTCATATCCCAGCTTATACTAACTTTCTGTTCCATAAGTCTCACACCAGAAAGTGTCACTTTTAAGACTAGGGTTTGTCGTGTAAAATTGTGGGAATCCTGCTCACTCATCATTGAAAGAAAGGGTGCGGTATGGAACCAAATACTCTGCTCTAGACGTAAGGGTTGCCTTGCTGGAGTACGTTCATTTTATAACACTAAACTGCCTCTGAACACGATTGTGAAGTGGAAATATTTTTAATATAAAATATGATGCATATACCAGGGCTATCGTGCAGTACTGCACAAACCAGGGTTGTTGATTTTTTTTTTATTTAAAAAAAAAATAATGTTTTAAATCAGTGATTTAAATCAAATAAATCGATTTAAGTCAAATAAAATCAATTTAAATCATGATTTCTTGAATACAAATCATGATTTAAATCATGATTTTAATCAGCTTGATTTAAATCAAACAACCCTGGCACATACCCTTCTCTCATTCATACCTCCGTCAGTCTGATGACCTCCCTGTGTTTGAGGCTATTTTGAGGATCAGATGGGGCACTCAGAAGGTGATCGTCCTCAAGCAGGAGGAACCAAGCTGGAAGAGGCGGAGCATGAGGATAACTTCCCCTCTGGGCAACTCCTTCAGTATTTATGCGGCATTTGAAGGGGAGGAGGATGGGGACGAGGTGAACGGTCTGCACAGAAACGGGAAGAAGTCCGCCAACGAGGATGATGAGGACAGCGACCTGGTCGAAGAACTAAAGAAACGTAACCAGCTCAAGAGAAGAACGATGTCATTCAGTGGTCACATGTACAGTACAAAAGTAAGCAAGGATTGCCATAAATTGATTATTGTTTAAGATGAGAGGTCAGTCATCAGCCCAAACATCTGTGATTGGTGATTGTATCTCTTGTTAAAAGTACAGTCGCCTGATTCACTCTGTTTCCATTTTTCTTTGGGAGGGGGGAGTAGGTGGGAGAACGTGGTGTAAAAAATGAAAAGATATAAATTGTGTTTACAATGGTTCACATCCATGGTAATCCCATATTGTCAGTTGTCCCTGGTCAGAATTCATGTCATACCTGGTTAATACTGGTGTGAAAGTCACCACATGTCACACTGGATCTTCTTATCCTAACACAAAGGTACAATAACGTTCGTTAGGGAAAGCCACAATTTAAGGGATGGGTAACTGTGTTAGATTAACAAAAGAGAGACAGAGAGTCAGAGATTCAATTTCACATCAGCTTATTTTGACATTTCATATATGCAAGTATTTCCTGGGATTCTGCCAGAGACTAAACTTAAAAACATGAAGAGGAGAGGGGGATTAATCACTGCTGGAGTATGACTCAAAATCATTCCTGTCTGACAAAAGTTGCAAATGGCTTGAAGGGAGAGGGGAGGGGGGAGACAAAAGGTTACTTCAGGGCACAGATACATTAGGTGCAATTTGAAGGGTTTTAAACATGATTTATCAATGTATGTGTAAACATTTCTGCAAAGTCTCTTTTTCTGAAGTATAAAATCAAAGATCATTGAATATTTTTATGAAAAGGAGGGGGGGGGAGAGAAGGTTTACCCCTTCTTTTGGAAAAGTTTTTTTCATCAAATTCAAATTTGATGAATCAATCCAATTTTTTAGCTCTCTGACGAATCCTTGATATTTGGTAAAGCATGGAATTTCTAAGTGTAATCGCAGGGTGCACATGTTATACAATTTGGACAGCTAAAGAATGGACTGAGAGTGTTGTGTTATCAGCTGTTTGTTTCACCATTTGTTCTATTTGGTGTTTTGATATAACACCGTCGTTCCTTTCTCCACCCCCAGACATCAGCTTTCCGCCCAAAATATGGTACCACTACGAGCCTCAGGGTTTGCAGCACACATAGTACGATGGACGTCATAAAGTTACTGCTGAAGAAGTTCGCCGTGGAAAACGATGCTAACGAGTTTAATTTATTTTCTGTTCACCCCTCTGGAGGTGAGATATTTAGAACTTTGTTTAAATGTTTATTCAGCCTGGCACTTCATACTTCCTCCATAAATGACACATGGTTAATGGCCCAGATAGATTGTCATAGGTAATGTGTTGTTTGACCATTGTAGAATAGGAATGTTATTATTTTTGCTGTTAGGAGAGAACTTCTCTCAATGATGATACAGAATAGGAAAGTTTACACCCATCATCATCAACATTCCATGGTCTCGCCATTGGTTTCGATAGTGGTTTGAAACGTCTTTGGTGCTCTCGCTCTAATTGATGTGACTTGCTTTGCACTGTATATCTCTCAGAAGAAGGCACAGTGCATACAAAAGTAGCAATGTGTGTACAATATTATGATGGTGTGGCTCATCATATAACCACAAACCATCATTTGTAAACCCACTTAGTGTGAAGCTGATACCGTTTTCACTCTGAAATAATTGCCTTGTCCCCAGTATATGCTCCCTCCCCCCTTCCTTGGGTTCTGTTTTTCACATTGCATGTGTTAAAATTATAAATTCCTGAGAGAGCACAATGAACTGGTCCTACATCATTGCAGCAAAATTTCATAAGTCCCTTATCCTTCCCAGGAGAGAATGTTTCTGCAAGATTCCTGTCTAAGTTCAAGATGAAATATGCACCCCCCATTTCAGCTCAACAAGAAAGAGACTTAACAGTAATTAATAGTACTACATAACATCTGGTTACGTGGAGGGTACTGGAAAATCTGTTTCGCTTAGTGTAGTCTTTCTTTAAAGAGCAATATGTTGAGTTATGAACAAGTCATCGCTGTAGAGTCTCAAAGACCTGCAGTGAACCAGAATTTTCTGTATGGTCCCTGTGAGTTGTCAGAAATATTCCAAGAGACAGTTGTCTGTACGTTGTCCACTAGCAAACAAATGTGCACATTGTAGACTAAAGTGGTGTCGAAGTGTGGTCTGGATTCGTGCAAAGCAGCATTGATAGAAAAGGAATTCCAAATAGCAATAGCTTGATGCTGCATTTGCCTTTTGCACTGGTAACAGTGCTATTATATGGGCCATCCAACTCTGTTCAGCCTTCAGCAGTGTCACTCTAAATTCTGTTCGAATGAAAACAAGGAAACGAAAGTGATAAAAGCTGCCTCGTCTCGTGAAGGACATTCGTCAGATCACGGCGATCAGAGCAAGTTGAAAAAACAAGACCGTAGCAGTCACAAACTCCCTGGATAGGTGTTTCATACAGATGCTGTTCGTGTCAAGTGAGACAAACGAGATGAGATTCATTGTGATGTCATGGAAATTTCTGTGGGTTGACATCATTCCACTTCTCTGCTTTCAGTCAAGTATCTTAATTAGTAGAAAGTTAATCAACAACGACAACCACAGAGGAGAATTTTCACCCCTGTGTCTCTATCCTTTTGTTTTGCACATGTAAACAGTGTCTGAGGGCTGTGGGTGTTAAAGTTTTCGTTCAGAATGCCACAGGGAAGTAGAAATTTAATACTGCAAAATTTTGCCAAACATGCAGTAAAGGTGTTACTGATATTGATGAAGTCGATTGCTTTCTTCACGAAAAATAGGATTAGATTTGCAGAGGGACTAGAATACCTTGATGAAGCATGCTGTCTATCTATCTGTCTGTTTTTTTTGTTTTGTTCACATGTCTGTAATTTTACTGTGTCAGTTGCTTTTGTAATCTGGTGCTGGTTACTGTCCCTACTGAATGGATGTTTTCTAACTGAAAATTGCACATAGTCCTTCAATGTCTGCCTTTAACCTGTTTCTTAGGAAGTGTCAGACCAGTCTCATATTTGCCAGACCATTCTCATATTTTCAGCCAAAAGTGGGATACAAATGTCAGACTTAATCAATCTTGGAGACGAAATTTTTGTTCCTCATTGAGTTGCAATTAGTCAAACTGTTTCAATGTCTGTCGTATTGGCCATAGTTGATGATCAGATAATAGGCGTACTATACCACTTACCCACTACATCACTGGCCTACTATACAGCTGATCTATTGTACCACTGGCCTATTGTTCCTCTGATCTACTGTGCCACTAGCCTACAGTGCTGCTGGCTTACTGTGATAGTGGTTTACTCTACCACTGGCCCACAGTGACCCGTGACATACTGTACTATTGGTCTACTGTGCCAGTGGCATACTGTACCAATAAGCGATTGTACTGCTGTCATACTGCACGACTGGTTTACTGTATTATGGCCCTGAAGTACCATTTGTCTGCTGTGCCATAGACCTACTGTACTAGTGGCATACTGTACCAGTCTCATACTGCACCACTGGCATACTGCACCACTGGCGTACTGTACTATTGACCTACTTTACCACTGGCTTATAATGGATTCACCGCCTCTGGCTTACTCTACTTGTGGCTCACTGTGCCACTGACCTATTGTACCACTCTCCTCCTATACTGGTGAGGTTCTCTACCATTGGCATACTATACCACCGGCCTCCTTTGGCACTATGGGGTCCTCTTCATTGAGCAGCTCTTCCTCACGTGTTTATTGAGAGAACATTAAATGAGTAATGAGCATTAAATGAGCAATGTCCTCAATTACATGCATAGCTGAAACAATAGTTCAAGCTTTGTAGTTGTAAGTTGGTTATCAGTAATAAGTCATTGACACACTGGGAGGAAAACTTGAACAGCGTATCATGCTTTTTACTTCAATCCTCACTTACCTGTCTCATACAACTGTCACACTCTAATCTACCATGCACTAGTTGTAAGAGCAGTAGTTTGCAGTAATTTTAGGAGACAGGTTAAGTTCATTGCTCATAAATAACCAAAACAGTGTATTTTGGGATAACTTGTGATTTGATAACTTTGGGATAACTTTGTTCATTTCAACAGGTGTCCCAAGCATGGAAAATGAAGGAGATTTTATTGCTGACAAGCCTGTTACTTGAGTAAAAAAATCTTCTCATGATATCTGTGTCTCAAAAAGTTGAAACGAAATCATAACTGTAGTTCTCTCAAATTTCTCTCCAGAAACCCACGAATTCAAATTAACCGATTTTCCCCTGCTAAGGAGGATAGAACTTGGTCCAGATGATGAAGGATTAGCGAAGATATTCATTATGGAGAGACGGACACAAGAAATATCTCTTGAGGTAATTCCTGCCACTTCTTCAGAGCTTGTTTACTTATACATGTACGTGAAAATTGCTGTATCTATTTCAAAATGATTTTAACTTGCAACAGTATCAATTTTGTCAACTATCTCCAGATGGTCAGTGAAGAGAATTGTAAGTTGCAATTTATTTCCATAAGATTGAAATGAGTCACGTTTCTGACGTTATGAGATGCTGTGTTTGACATCAATTGTTGCATAAATTGCCAACAGCCCTGGTAAAATTATGTGTTTTCATAAAGTTTTAGTTGTGTTGTAAGCATTAAATGTTCTGTAAACTTCCAGTCTTCACCTTTACCATATCCTGAACATTTACACAAATTGCAAGATACAAACAAGTGAGTCTACATGTTTTTCAGTTTGATCGTTTTGTTTGTTTCAAATATATGGAATGTGAAACTCATAAGTCATGTTTATCATTTAATTTTTGAAGCGACGTTAATTGGCATCTATTTTCTCTTGGTTCCTTTTTGTCTGTGTGCTGTTTCCTGATTAATCACGTTTTTTTTGCTTTTCTTTTTTGTTTTAATCTTTCCTCTTTCAGAGATCATCATTTGGAAACAACTCTGTTTGTTCTCACATTTTAAGTGCTCTCATTAACCTCCACTGACAATCTGACATGTGGGTTATAGATTAAAATTTGGAGTGAATTTCATCACTGAAAAGTCATAATCAGAATTGTGAATGTTTCTCTCAGCTCATTGACAATTTTCTGTGATTCAGCTGAAGTTGTTCACCTTATCCAGACAGTCCAGATACTAGAAATGCCTGTTGTTACATATATCACAGCACACACAAACCGTGAAATGGTGTTTGGACTTCATGAGGTCAACGCCAGTGAGCCTCTGCCTCGTAATCCAGACCTGATAATTTACGCTAAAGAAGTCCTCGTGGCAAATGTCTCGGTGTTTGCTCAGGTTTAGTTCCTGAGATCTGATTAATATAGGAAATCAATGATTCTGTAATGCAGGAAGTGTGTTTCTTTCATATTTGCCTTATGATGTTCCTTGTTTACCTTCAAAATATGTGTTACGTTAAAACAATAAAAGAAAAGACACACACACACACAAAAAAGACAGGCATTAAAAGTGTACTCAAACAACATGTTGATAGTAAACTCACATCCATGATAAGTACATTATAGCGATATCCTATTTTACTAATTGTGGATATATTACAATGTATGTTACTAAGTGTCAAACACATTTCTCAAAAACTTCCCAGGGATGTCTCACAGCGGATTGAATTTTAAACATGTATTTTCGCTTTCCTCCTTACATTCCGATTCGCAGGTAGCGCAATATTTGAACATGCAGATTCCTGTCATGCAAGCAATCCTGCGGAAGTTCGAGGAGGAAGAGGAACGACTCGTCCAGAAGATCAAGGAGAGGTAAATAATGAAAAATGAATCATATAAATTGGGCCTCACACTCTCTCAGAAAACTGCTCGCCAAAGTCGTTAGAGCAAATAAACTTGGTCGTTGACAACTGCATTCTGAAGGCGAGTGCTTTGCTGAGCGATACATAAAACCTAGAACCTTTCAACGTATAATGATGGGAGAGAGGGAATTGTTCGTTTGCAAACTGCTTACCCTCCACAAACTCCTGCTCGGAAAATTCAGGACGAAGACAAAACAACGGGTGGTGATGAAAAATAACAATGTTAGGTAGAGGGATATAGTAAGTATAAGAGAGTGATAAGAAGAATATTATCATGGAGGGACAGAGAAAGTATCAGCTAGAGAGATCAAGAAGAACAAATAACTTGTCTTTTTATTCCTCTTCCATTGCTCATTTAATTCTGATTACCAGATGTATTCTAATAAATGCCCCCCCCTCTGTAATAAACACCTTCCCCCTTGATGTCTTTATTACACTTCCTTCAGTGAAACAGTGAATTCCTGAAAGAGAATTCAAATCAAAAAAGTAATGCTACATCATCACAACAAAATCTGATCAAGTCCTATAGCATGCAACAAAAGACTATTTTTGCAGCATGATTGTGACAGAAGCAGAATATTAAAATCTCTGAATTCCACTGAAAGAACAGCTTTTCAGTCATTTTTGTACTCCCATGTGTGCATTTTGAGATTCACGTTGAACTTCCTGTAAGCCTAAGAATATCACATAAGGAAGCACGAGTTAACGGCTATTCGTACCCTTGAAATTGGCAGTAGTGTAAGGGTTAATCCTCGCAAAAAATTACATATGGTTAAGACTGATTTTTCTTTTGTCAGAACACCGGGTAACGTGAATTACTGACTACTTTGCCAAGTTTGTTGCTAACAAACTGTAAACTAGTTAATCTAATTAATTACTGTGACTCTGGACGCTTTGTGTCATTCCACATCCCACACAGAAAGTAATGCATTGGGAAGTGTTGAAAATGGGGGATTTCCCTGTTAGGCGTGCTCCAGAATGGAAGGAACTAATCAATAGGAGTGGGTCCCCTTTTTTTTCATGATGTCAACATAATCAATTTTTAATTAGGTTATAATAAATAAGTTGAAATGGCTTGAGTTTATTACGTGGGAAGGTTAAGTCTGTGTATCTGAGTTGACTTCAGCAGTTTCCGTCTCAGTAAGAGAGCCAGGGAAAATGACTGACAGACCAGGGCAGTTTTAATCTTAGGCCCTGCATGGATACCTAAAGTTTTTTGTAACCCACACAGATCTCTAAATTGACATGAACAGTCATCCAATTTAAATGTACATTTTTGATTCCTTGCCGAAGGCAGAAGGAATCTATGCGATGGTGATGTGTGTGTGTGTGTGCGTATGTATGTGACGCCTTGCTTGTAAACACGATATCTCAAGAAGTGTAACCATGACTGGTCTCATACTTGGTGTGTGGGTTGGTCATACTGAGTAGATGATCCCTATTGTTTTTGGTGGTGGTCAAAGGTCATTTGAGGTCACCAGAGGTCAAAATGCAAAACCCTTGTAAACACGATATCTCAAGAATGGTAACTGTGACTGATGTCATACTTGGTGTATACGTTGGTCATATTAAGTAGATGATCCCTAATGTTTTTGGTTGAGGTCAAAGGTCATTTGAGGTCACCAGAAATCAAACTGTGAAAACCTTTTAAACAGGATATCTCCAAAAGGGTAACTGTGACTGATGTCATACTTATTATGTGGGTTGGTCACACTGAGTAGATGGTCCCTATCGGTTTTGGTTGAGGTCAAAGGTCATTTGAGGTCACCAGAGGTCATTATGCAAAAACCTTGTAAACACAATATCTCAAGAACAGTAACTGTGACTGATAATCTTAGTGCATGGGTTGGTCATGTTAAGTAGATGGTCCCTATCGTTTTTGGTCGAGGTAAGAGGTCATTTGAGGTCACCAGATATGAAACTGTGAAAACCTTGTAAACACGATATCTCAAGAACGGTAACTGTGACTGATGTCATACTTGGTGTGTGGGTTGGTCATATTAAGCAGATGATCTCTATTGTTTTTGATCAAGGTCAAATGTCATTTGAGGTCAAACTGTAAAAACCTTGTAAACACAGTATCTCCAGAAGGGTAACTGTGACTGATGTCATACTTAATGTGTGGGTTGGTCATATTGAGTGGATGATCCCTATTGTTTTTGGTTGAGGTCAAAGGTCATTGAGGTCACCAGATGTTAAACTGTAAAAACCTTGTAAACACAATATCTCCAGAAGGGTAACTGTGACTGATGTCATACTTCATGTTTAGGTTGGTCATTTGGAGTAGATGATTGCTATTGTTTTTGGTCAAGGTCATTGAGGTCACTTGAGGTCACCAGAGATCAAACTGTAAACACAATACCTCCAGGAATCTAACCTTGACTGATGTCATACTTGATGTGTGGATTGTATATACTGAGTAGAGGAATCCTTTTGTTTTTGGTGGAGGTCAAAGGTCATTTGAGGTCACCCAAGGTCAAACTGAAAACCTTGCAAACACATCTCCAGAAGGGTGAGGATGACTGATGTCATACTTGATATGTGGGTTGGCCATACTTGCTAGGTGATCCCTATTGCTTTTGATGAAAGTCAAATGTCTTTTGAGGACACCAAAAATACGTCATTTGGGGTTAAAAGGCTCATTAATGTCGTGTTTCAGGTGCAATAATTGTAGTTGATCTCATACTTGTCATGTGGGTATTTCATGTTTGATATATTATAACCATGTTGCAAGGAATCACAAGGCCTTTTGGCTTTCTGGTTGTAAAAAACTTCCTCAACACAAAATACGAACTTTTAAAGTTTCTAATCCAGGGTTTGATTTCTGTCTCCAGTTTGAAGCAAAGAATCGGATGTCTTTTGTGCGATGTAGTCCTTTTACATTACAGCAGTAATTTTCCATCCCCAGATGTGTAATTCCTTTTGCATCTTGCGTGAAGCCACCCGAGTTAGGGAATTTTTTGGAACGAAGAGCCCAAAATTTGAGAGAGCTCCCTCGTGGACTGTTTGGATTCATATGTATGCACATATACCTAATGGCACCAGAGGAGAGTGTATTATTACTCTATGAATACCAATCATCATTTTAAACTATCACAGCTGCATGCACACTGCACGCCACTGGCACAGTGGGGTAGTTCTTTAAGCGCCAATTAGCATGTTTTCAAGCTATTGTTCAAGCTGTTGTTTACGGCCTAATATCTCTAACAATTTGGTGATTTGAAATGTCAGAAAAATAACCAAGATGTGTGATTGCGTCCTTGTTATACATAAAGCCTTCAAGTTAAAGACGTTTTGAAGGAACAGCCCAAAAATGAGAGAGCTGCCCTCTAGACTTTTTTGGATTCATCTGTATGTACAGTAGATATTGCGCTCAAGCTTTTACTGGGCATGTGCAAGGGATGAAATGGTGTGAACAAGTCAACGAGCATTTTGTTGGTTAATTTTCAAAACTTGGTCAGCTGTCAGCCCATTTTGATTAGCAGATGTTACACAAACATTGCCAGGTGTGAATAAATTGAAAAAATGAACTCACTCATGCACGTAAGCAAAAGTTGTGGGTGCGACTCCAAGTAATTCAAGAGAAAATGAAATATTTCAGTTAGGACCAGAGACCAAAGAAAATACCTAGTGGCAACTATATTGTGAAGTATACATGAAACTGAATCACAATTGGACTTAAGAAGGTTGGAAATTGCAATGAGAACTTGGTTGCTTCGTCCCTTAATGTGCATTACTCCCTCTGATCGGATCTAACCATTGACCTTTTAAGATTCTCCTTAGAATCCTTCTATTTACAACTCCTTTCCAGTTTCTCATGGCCTTTATTGTGCCTCCATGAGATTATGAATTGGGTTTACTGACTCGTCATTTTCACTTTCAGTTTGTGTCCACAATGTAACATGTAAACAGAGCTGGTGATTTATTAAAAATATTATACACTACCAAATTGTTCTAGCTATAGTGCCATAAACAATAGCATCACGTGGAAAGGTGTTTGAGCAAGTACAGTACCTCACCATACCTAACCAGTGTGGTGCAATTATGATACACAGCAAGTATGATAGGTTTACACTTAGATTGTCGCTGTTTAGTAATTTAGGTGATTATTTGATATCCAACATGACCAGACAAAAAACTCCTATGGGACAAATACCCCCGTGGAAAAAAAAAACCTCTGGGAAATAGCCCCCATGTGGGTGTTATGTTATGCGACGGTAAAAGACCAGGGGGTATTTGTCCGAGGGTATTCATCCAGGGAGGGGGGGGGAATTTTCTGGCAACAGACATTCAGCTTGTCAGATTTGTTGCCCAGCCACACACAAGCATTTCTGTCCCAGCCACAGACAAGCATTCCTGTTGTACCAATATAGACGTAGGTATGTACACTGCATCATCTAGGACGGAGGTTCTTAAATGGGAGGTTACCCCCCTGGGGTAACTTTGGTATCTCGGGGGGGGGGGGTAATTGTTGATCACTGATCCTGTTCAGCATCTTTGTCAGTTATTGTGGTTCTGCAAGATTATTCCTTAGTCTGAGGACTTGACACTGTAAGGACTGTAGTACAATAATGGTACCATACACATTTTAGTGTACTCACATATTTGCCTATAAAATTAATGGGAAAACTGGTACAAGCGGTATACAGCTGGTACAAGCGGTGCACAACTGGAACCTTTTATACGTTTTAGAGGGGTGGGGGCAGGGGGGCGTGCCTTAACTTATTATGACTGATTGGAAAGGGAAAGCAGAATGAAATGAAAAAAGGTAGTCAGTGCGCTAGCATATTCATCAATAGCATAAGACCAAAACACTGCTGTAGTTTGCTTGCAATAAGGAAACTGTAAAATGAGGTAAGCTCTTGTAGCCATAAAAAAAAGCAGTTGATTTATAATAACCATGTATCCATGTACTTCCTAGTATCATATCTGTTTTCATATTAGCAACAATAACTAACATTAAAGCAGCACCTGGAATTGATATTTTTTTGAGGATTTTGAAGGGTGCAACTAGATGACAGACCTACACGTAGTGTAATTGCTATGTGTCACATCCACGAAGATATGAAAACTGTCCAAATTTTTTTTTTTTTGACCCTTGATGGCACTGGCTGTGTGGATATAAATTAGTACTAATGCCAAAAAATCTCTGGCCACAAATTTTCAAAATACAAAATTAATTGTCGATTACTCACCCACTAATGTTCCTTTGTGTTTGGAACATGGGGAAACTCTCAAAAGTTTAGAATGTTTAACCCTCAGTTGTTGCAATTAGTACCAATGTGAAAAGTGTCTGATCACAAATTTTCTAAAAAACCAAATTGAATCATTAATAAGTCACTCATTGATGTTTCCTTTGTATGTGACACGTGGGGTTTCTCATAGTTTGTCCAAACTCTACGTCATTAAGTATGTGAAAGAAACTTCACAGGTTTTGGAAAATTTTAGTGAATTTCACACAACAACTCAGTCTGTCGCTTTAATAGCCATGACCTCATAAACTGCTAGGTTTGCTGGTTTAATGCATTACTTCAAGCTGATATGACTAAGATAATGGTCTTACCATGGAAGTAACTGTTTTGCAACTTAGTGCTGTCTCGAATAATTATGAATTGACAATGTAATTTTAAGAGTAATTCATTTGGTATAATAATTTGCTCGTCTTTTATTTTGACATCTTAAAGCAGTGATCAGGGTTTGGGATTTCTGGATTACTTTCCTCTCATGAAAATTTCATCTGACCATTTGTCTTGATAAGATGTAATCAGATTTCTCGAGAAATCTTTCACACGATAAGTCATTCCATTTAGATGAGTTGTTTATTTATACTGTGGCTGGACTGGTATTGGTATGGTTTGCTGGACTCCTATGCAGAACTAGTATGCATCACACAATTGTATGTGGCACAGTCAAAGTGTTCACTTTATTCTTTTTTTCATCTTAAGAAGAATGTCAGTGACTTCTGTCGCAAATTGCGACTCTCTCATAGTCAGGTCACATATTGCATTGTAGTGAGGTATCCTGCTGCCAAAACCTTGTCAACAAACACCAATCTACCACTGGGCCGAGAAATAAGTCGTAAGCTTTTGTTTAACAGTTGCACTCCCAATGTCAAAAAGCAAATAACATACTTTATGCATCAGTATTTGGAATTTGGATCATGTCTCATTTTCTCTGCTATTTCACGAAGCAACCTTATACCGGCATGTTTTTAGGTGCTATGCCAGTTGAAATCCTGACAGATCCTGAGAGTAACGTTGCAAATATTTTAAATATTTGAGAACGTCTGCGACTGCTTTTATTGATACTCTTGAAGTTGCAATGGCCTTTGATGGCGAATTCAGTGTTGGTACCATTTTGTTTTTACAGATACGTCGCATACAGGAGCAACTTGGAAAAGAAGTTAGCCTCTTATCCGTAAGTGAATGTTTCTTGTGTCAGTTTAATGTTTCACCTTATCTTTGAGACAAATGTTCCTTTTTTATGAATAGAACCTTTGCTTTTATGAGCACATCAAACACCACTGAATTTGGGATAATCTTCATTTTCGAAAGGTCGAACTCACACGTCCCTCCCATTTTAACAGTTCAACGAATGTATTCCAATTATTTGTAAATTGTTCTTAGGAAAGAATTGACAGAAGTTGTTAATATTTTTACTTTATGAATCAACTTTTTCACTCCATCTTTGATGAAGCAAGTTAGAGCTGTCGTCCATTTTGGAATATGTTAAAGAAAGTGTCTATTGACTTCAGCCAGGGACCAAAGTGCAGTACCACACTTCCAGCGAGCGTCATGTAATGACCAAATCATTGGTAACTTTTATGTGTGCGTAAATGCAGTGATCGCTTCTCTCACAAGATAGACTTCCATGAGGAGAACTTTGAGGAAACTTTTTCTAGACTGTCGTTGATAACAATTAATCAGAAAAAGTATGATTTTTCTTCCAATTTTCTCGTACTTACCCAAGACGAAACAAAAGGGAAATATTTGTATAGGTATGTGGTACTTTCTGGCTATGAAGTTATCTTTGTTGTGATTGGTGATCTGCTTATAGTTTTGTCCTCTTTCATTATCGTTGTGCCTAATCCTGTGTGCCATCTTTCGTTTATCCTGTTCGTTTAAAAGTTTTCTTCGCACTTTACTGGTGGAGTCTGTCTCTTTTGCCAAATCTCAAGACATTAAATGTTTCCCAAAATATTGTAATTTTAGGTTTTTATTTTAGGTAATTTATTTCTTTGTTGCTTTTTTTTTTAGGTCAGCCAGCAATTAATTAAGTAATATGATAGAGATGAAAAGGTTTTTGATCGGCAGATTTAACCAATATTTAAATTTGTTGAATTTTTATGTAGCCCTCAGTCACCTGATGCACTAGTTCCTATTGGTTTGTATAGTTTCTTATTTTTGCTGCATGGAGACGCCTAAATGTTCAAAAACAGAACCCCCAGAAAAGGGAACTGTCGCTTGTGGCTAACATGTTTGTTTTCGTAATCTTTTATCGAAAGCCGTGAAGTTCTCTGCCCACATTCCCAATCATTAATTGATTTTGTTTTTAAAAGCTAATTCATCGCGAAACCAAGATGCTACTAACGTGAAAAGATCGAGATCTGAATTTATCCGTTGACCCGTTTTTCTGCATGTCTGATATCTGTGCTCATCACTCGGTTAAATTATTTCAATAATAAATAGGAGAATTGCTGATTCTGTTACCAATAAGTTTGCTCCATCCCTCGGAGGAGACTCAAGGATCGTCGAATGGTCAAATTTTCGGCTATGGGAAAGAAATAAAAGTAGCTACTTGATGAAGTAGTGCAGCCTAAAACATTCCCAAGGCATCTCATTCTGCCATGTGTTGGGTTGAGCAGTGGACCAAGACCAACTGTTGCCACATGTATCGTTTTGGGGTTTCACCTTAAACGCCTCACTGGGTCACTCTTTCATTAGATGTGTACTATTTCTGTTGTCTTTCTTTACCCTTCATTGGTGTAACCATTTTTATTTCCTTGTGTTTTTTTTTTGGTTTGGTTTGTTTTGTTTTTTTCATTGAGGGATGCTTTTCATTTTCGTTTTTGAGAATTCCTAATGTAATACAAGCAACAGCAAGCAATGTAGGTTTTCTCTCCTTATCATCGTCATCGATCGTCTCACATCGGCATTACGTTTGTTTTTTGTTGTTGCAGGCCACCTTTACCGCCAAAGCCGAAGAACTTACTCTCTAAATATAGATACAGGTTGAAAAATGTGTAGCATCTTCTCATTGCTATTCCTGCTTGTTCCACTTTCTTCCCTATTTCGATAAGTTTTGGTACTTTTACTTCGAAGGTTTCATTAACATTTTCCTCCCTGCACTATCCACTGTATGCCACCGCTGTATATATACCCACTCACAAAAATTATCTCTGTGAACTGGTGGACGTCACCTTAAGTTTGCTGAATATTCAGTCAACTTAAAGAGAACACAGCTAAATATTGCTCATTTTGCTCATCTCAGAAACTTTTAAACAAAAAGTATAAGTCATCTGTTTTGGTATCTCAAAACAATTGCACAATTTTAACTCTTGTAGTTCTTTATTAATGAAAAGAAGAGTGACTTTTGTTGCACTGACTTACTTGATATTTGTCAGATGCATGGAATCTTATTTGGGTGAGATGGTTGTCACTGGTCAATGGTGATTTTGTGCTGGTCAGTGGTATTAAATCACAAATTTCTTGTTTGTGGCTGGCGATAGCCACAGATCATTTGCTGTTTGATACAGCTTCACTGTAGTTTGAATAGTAGCTGTTTTCATGTTCCTTCTGTGAGTGTCACCTTTAACCAGATATGCCACATATACAAATACATCACTCTGTTACAAACACACTTTTCTCATTTTATTTTCATTTCGAAAACAACATTTTTGTCTATCTTTTTTTCTTTACTTCGGAGAGGAAATTGATAGCTGTTGAATGTTGCTGTGGAAGAAGGTGTCATTGTCCTTAATGTGTTGTTGCCATGGTTATACCAGCCATTAAAATTTTCTGACTTTGCCAAATTATGGAAGCTGTGCTTCTTCTCTCAGGGTAAATTCTCTTTGTAGAAGTAATTATTAAAAAATCATTTGGTGGGGGGGGGGGGGGAGAGGGAAATGCAAATGTCTGCTGGATGTGGAACTTAGACTCAGTCAGTTTTTTAGTTAAAATGTGTTAAAATTATGAAACATGAATGAAAATGTGAATTGGCATTTAGAAAAGCATGTGTTACAGATACCATTCTTTGGTAAGTACCATGTTACTTGAAGAAATCTATGTGTAATGGCCCTTGCCAGAATGTTATACTTTGCAGTTGCTTGTCAACTTCATTGAAATGTGCATATAAGATAATTACAGGAGTTTGTCTTCAGAAATTAATAAAATTAAACTCTGTTACTGTTTTCCTAGTCAAAGGGTCGATAAATTAGGATTGCTAGGAAAAGGAACACCTATGACTGGTGTGGAATTTTGAGAGTTTGAAGGGCCATGATAAATGGTAGGGCCATGTGGCCATAACTTGTATAGGTGGCCATAAATGAAGGGGTAATGTTGGCCAGTGCTATAAAAGCAGATTCATTGTTTGCTACTCACCAGAGCATACATCAGTTCTTATCCTATTTTTCTGCTTTTTTGAATATTCATACCCAACCAATTGTAAGAACTGCTTTCATGTCTGGCATTGACCACCCGACCCTTCTTCTCACCTTGCTTGTTCATACTTGTCAGTGTGATGTCATGGTGTAAGCTATGCAAGATACTGTACATGGCATGTAGCACATCCCCAGGCATGCAGGAGGTGCCACGCCAGGGTGTAAGTTGGGTGTTGCTAACAATGTGAACATTGCTACAATAGACAACTAAAAGTCAATGAATGGACATGTACTCAAATAAATACAAGTACATCTTTAATGAAATTTTTATCCACTGAGAACTCTCACAAGTGAGACTAACTCAACACAGATGTTCAAGGTGGTCTGCTTATTAATCTAGCCTTTGGATTATTCTCCTTTGGATTATCGGCCATTAGCGACTACTGTACCGTAGCTTCTGATCATTAATTTTTATTCCCCTTTTACATCTCCTCTCTGCATTTTTCCCCTCCTTCATTCCTTAGTCTTTTCTGTCTCAGTTCCTGGAATTAAGACTAATCAATAGCAGATCCAGTTACAGCTGTAAGATTCCCCCTCCGCACCTCCCTGGATCCAACATTGAGACTATTACTATCATTTTGTTACAAACAGTTTACACGTATATCCATTTGCCCATGGCACCATTTTCATGCTAGCATTTAACCATTCCTTGCCTGCATGCTCACTGACGTTATATCACCTTCAAGGGTTGTTACGCTCGTAGGGTATGATCGCTGATGTATTCCATGATCCACGCAGCCTTTTAAAGTAGGCATCCAATTAGTTTGTTTATGACATATTTGTCAGAACCCCTCATGACATTGGGCCTTGTAATGTGACAGTGTATGACATATTCATGATTTGCAGAAAAAAATAGTGGTCGTCAGATTATCTCCCATCAGATGCTAAATGGCAAATGAAAACTTCCGCCTTGTCACATAGGATTGCCTATAGGTACCAGTTCTGTGAGAATCAGTTTGGAAAATTCATGGCGTGAAAGAATTATGGACACATTTCATCGTAGCTGCAAAGAAATTTTATCTGCTCCAAAGTGTTTTAAGGATCTTGTGATGTGGGTGGTGGTATGTTTCTCTGCTGGAATGAGGTAAAACTGTGGTACCAGTCCCATGAATTAGCACTCTTGGTGACAATCAAAAACATGATCAAAAACATTTTCATCAATAACACAGGGATGGTTTCTTTTCAGTAATGTGTGACTGGCAAGCGTTTTGTGTGCACCTCATCCTTTAGGAAATTTTTTTTTAATAAAAATCAGGTTTGCATAAGGAAATCTGAAGTGACAACCAGACATACTTAAATGGTCAGGGAATGACTTCTATAGAAGGCATAAACTTGTGTGATTTCATGTGAATATTGGCTGTTGTAGAATGTAAACTAATGAATGTTCATTACTTGTCAGTATTTGTTGTTGTTTTGAATGTTTTATGTGTCATTGGTCATCAAGGTATTCACAAAAATCATCTGCAAGTGCTCACAGAACTAACAACCGCATGGTCTTTTCTGACGATTCTTACTAGTTGTTTGCATGACTGCATTTCATTTAAATGGACACATTTTGTTTCCATAATGATGTCATCATCATATTTTTTCTTTCAAACCTTTTATATCTACTAAACTGATTTAAATGTGACTCACGTAACATCACTCACGATTGGCAGGTAAATGTAAAAACATTTCATGTGGACCACATTCAGACTGAAGTAAATGGACACCTTTATGATGGATGGGATAGGATAGACAAACAATGTGCAGTGAGCGTGATAAAGCGTCAGTGTATTTGTGTTTGTGGTTGGCATAATTACAAAAATCAAAAATAATAAAACAATAAATACACAACAAATACACAATAAATAAATACAAATTTGTTGTCAAAGGTGCCTCAGTTATGGCATTAGTGCTACTCTGATCAAAGAGTAAGTAATTCTGTTGTGTTTGTATAATGTTAGTGTAATTCTCAACTCAAGTCACTTCTCAGTGCCTAAAAAATTAGCATCATGGCTGACTTTCGTGGTATACATTTACATAGACTTGTCTCAGACACTTTTAGAGAAAAGGCTGTTGCCATCAGAGTTTCTGCCAGTAATGTTTTTCATCGGTAGTAAGGAGATTTGCACAAAGATTTGCAAGTCTTTGTTACCATCGAAATCAAACATGATTCCATTTTATTACTGTCTTTGTAATGTCATTTTTTATTGTTACAGACCCCCTCTGCCTCCAAGAACCTACAAGCTAGAGGGGAGAAACATGTTCAGGTAAGTACGTGAATTTGACTGCCGTGGTCACGCCGTCTGTCTTCAAAGTTGCTGCGGGGTTTTGTTTTGCTCATTTTGAATAAAGGCACTGCTGTATTCTCGTGGGTGACAAAGTGGAGCAACTTGCATGTAAAATTAAAAGTGTTGTTACCTGCCTGGGCCCGCTCGGGAGGATTACACAGAACAAACTGGTTAAGAGTGACAGCTTGCTGTTTAATTCACATCATTACTTTCTTTGTTGTGACTCCTCCTATCAAAAGTTTTAGGTGAGTTAAATTTGACAAAAGTCAGTATATGCCCTAGGTGTTATTGAAAATCCTCACGTCCCGCCCAAAGGAGTATACACAAATCAAATCTACTTTGTTTATGAGAACTGTAAAGACTGGTGAAGAACTCATTTGCATAGGGAACAACTGATCCATGAACCCACAATCATGTCAGGTGGTCGCAGTGATTCTGCGGTAGATCATTTGTGCCACTAGGTCAGCCGAGACTGAACTTTATTTTCTCGATTTTGACAGCTTTTTTACTTACACCAACTTTTTCAGAGATGATTTTGAAATGCAAAAATTTTTCTACTCCTATGTAAGCTTGTCTTTCAAAATTCATCAGTGGACAGTGATTGTAGCTTTAAAAATTTGTTGTGATTAAAATTTTTACCATCAAGAAAACAACAGTCCATTTTCTGGCTCAAATTTTGTAGAATGTACAGTAGATGCTGAAGTCACCAATTGAGGTACACTGGAAGTCATTACCTGCTCCCAATATCTTCAAAGTGTTAAGTGAATCCACCAGAAACACTACAATGAATTGGTTGGGGGTGCCTGTGGTCACCATTCTGTTGAGAGATTAGTGATAAGGATTCTGTGTTACATTCAATCCATAAAAGTTTGCGGGGAGTATTGCATGCAACACTTAAATGACCTTAGGTCTAGGATGGATGTGCTATGACACCCCTCAACTTCCCCTGCCCCTCCCACTAAAATGATCTTTGTCTGCCTCCAGTCTCTGCCTCGCCTCCAGTTTCCATGCCTACACCTATATCTAGCGCAGCATGAGGATTTGTCGGAGTAAATGGTGAAAGGCATTGCTTTCATTTTCATGGCAATGTTACTGAATAAAACCGGACAGTCTTGAGACAGTATGTATGTTTGCCTTGTTGCCCAGCAAAACAAAGAAACTGTTCAAAATGAACCTAAATGGTAAATACTAGTTGTGTCGAAAACCTTACTTTATGAAGCAATCTCCTGATACAGCCTGTCAAACAAGCAATCATATTCTATCGTTTTTTTGCGATAGACCAGCTTTTAAACTTAGGGCTCATATGTCACTTTCAGTTTCTGTGTGAGCAAATCTGACTGCATGCATTAAGACCACAGTGGGATTTAGTCAAATTTAACACACTGAGTGACATAGATGCAATATGCATTATCAGAAAAAGAAAAAAAATAAGGAAACTGGTGATTTATGTCTTTAATTTGTTGGAAAGTAGACTAAAGTTTTCAAAAGACTGTGTCATTGGATAAATCCAACAAAAGTGTTACACTTTCCTTTGAGAAATTACAGTTACGTTTTTGGATAACATGCATGTGTTGTACTGTCGAAACCAAGCATTCTATAGTATTGTGATTTTATGCACTGGTTACACTCTTTCCAATTCTGTTGGAAATTATTACAGAATTAAACTTGCAGTGTATATATATATATATGTGCATTTTTGTTAAAGTTTTTTGCTGTAATTGATTGATGTAAATTACTTTGTGTTGTGTAGGCCACCTCCTCTTCCACCCAAAACGTACTTAATTGCAACTCGGGAAATTCAAGTATAAAAAGGTAATGAAATACTCCTGTCGGTGTTGCTGTCTGTAATTATTGAACCACCCCAATGCATGTGTGACCATGATATATTCAGCACCTTGTATCTGGACGTGCATTTATCAGTCTTTTGAGCTAACTTGAGTTACTCTTTTGCTATCCCTTCCATCACTTTCATTCACCTGTGGTAGACGTCACTACTGTAAAGTCTTCTGATGTGTATAAACGTTACGGTCGTCTCTATGCATGGCATGAAAATGACTTCAAAGTATGAAACTAAGTGCAGTGTTCTCCACAGAATTTCAAGAGAATTGGCGACAATGCATGAAGCATGTGGTTGAAGTGAGTGCGGTTGGGGGGGGGGGGGTTGGGGGGACGGAGGGGGTTCTTCAGGGGGAGTTGAAGCAAGGGGGATTGAACTCACGTTGAGGAACTTTTGATAACTGAGATGCTAAATGATGCAAGGCAGTGCCACTTAGAGACGGTTTCTTGCTCTATTTGAAATGGCAGTAGCCTATTGTGAACATTTTTTTGGCTGAACGGAGCTTTGGCATTAGGGGTAGGATACTTTTGTAAAGTGGGTGGGGGCAGTTGCTATTTCAGGGTGCTGTTATTTCCCCAAGGGGGTGGGCTAACCCCTTGAAAACCCCCTGTGGACAACATTGAAGTGGTATACTGGAGTTTCTTTGATACCATATGTTGTCAACATATGTTGTCAAGAATGCTGTAGTTTAAGGGTCATTCTCAGAAGCCTGTAGTTGAGCCGATCGAAAGCGGCTGATGAATATTCATTTTGAAATCTTGTGAGGTAAAATATATGCAGCAGGCCTTGAGTTTTAGATTTTTCAGGTGTGCTATGCAATCACACTCCCAAGGATTGAGTAGCCTGGAAGGTGCACTGTTTCATCCAACTTTGTTAGATTCGTCTGAGATCCCGTTCTCTATCGAGGTGTGCAAAAAGTATCACACTTCTCAGAGTGGTTTGGGACAAGTGATACTGTACGATTGCACTCGTATGTCTTAAAATTCAAGATCTGATGCAGGATAGCTATGAATATGCAATATTCACATAGCTTACAGAATTTACCTCGTCAAGCCATTTGTCGTGTTCTCCTGGGTAGCCATTTTAAATAGTTGGTATCATTTTGAAATACCCTGTAGCAGTTTTGTGAAATTAAAATTTTGTGTATACATCTCCTCGCATTCAAACTTGTTAATGTGCCTCTTGCACACAATTACTTTGGCAGGATTGTTTCAACAGTTAACTGTAGTACTGTGGCTTAAGATGTCGCCAAACCTTGCTTATCTACTCGCTATTAAAGTGGGATTATTGAGCCAAGTGTCTGCTTTTATACTGAATGTTTTTGTTATGGAAGAAGAAAAACAAGAAAGCTTTTCTCTTTCCTTAATCCTCTGTCTCTTTGCTTCCTTCCTCTCCTCACTCTAATTCCTCCTTCCTCATACCTCACGTATTTAAACAACCAGCATGGTACCTTGGAATGCCATGATGCCTTAGCATGCCATGAAAATCCTCCTGATGCTTCTACAGCACTATGCAAATCCTGACAAAGTGAAAAAGACAAAGATGGGGAATTTGCTGCTTTGGTCCACAAAGCCAGTGTTAATATTTAGCCTTCATCAGAGTTTGAACAAACAGCATGTTAGTTTTAAAAAGTAGTTCCATCTTTTTGCATATATTCTTTTTTAATCTCGATTAGGCTGCCCACAGAGTCAGTTGAGCAGAAATGTGAATACAGAATGTGAATACAACTAGAGGTGCTAACTGGAAAACCAAGGGATGTTTGCAACTCATGAACTGCTTTGATGCAATAAGTACACATCCTTTTCGTCACCACCAAATTCAGTTAAGCGGGAACAAACAACATTCAGAGTGGTTTAAGTTGCTGTTAACTCACAGATCGTCCCCTCACAAAAGTCTTTGCTTGTGAAAGCAGTAAAGTGTTCAATTGCTTTGTCTGCATAGCCTTTCTTGTCATGCCAGTGCAACAGTTCTATGCCTTTTTAAAGTACGCTGTTCGGTGAGGCACCGTCAACTGTTGTGAACCGCATTTTCCCACTTAAAAGCTTACTTTAAATTCTCATAGTATCGGTTTCGTCGTTGTGTAGCAGTTTCTTTACTCATTAACTGCTAGTCAAGTTGTCTCTTTTGACATTTTGTACTTTCAATTCACCCTGCTTTTCACGGCAAGAGGAACAAAGACATTCTTCACTGTATTTTATTTTCCATTCATAGCTTTGCTTAAGAAAGCATTGAAAGCTGTGCAAGATAACTTCCTTTTCCTCACATCATCAAGCCTCAGAAAAGAATCAGCATTTTGCTCTGAAATAAAAAACCAAAACACAATTCACAAGTATGAAAAGAACGTCATAAACACTGGAAATATGAAAAGCTGTGTAGATTATGTGTTGTATCAATATGATTTTTGCCACTACGTTGATGCATGCGACCATGTACATATACAAATGCTCAACACTGTTTTGCCTGTATTTAATCTCTGCTTTCGACAGCATCATGTCACAAAGTTTAAGAAGGGTTCCATGGTTTGCTAATCAAATGAGAAGTTGGTATGCATTCTCAGTATCTTTCCACCTTTCATGGTGAGGTTGCCTACTAATCGAACGAAAAAGATAAAATAAATATTAATATTGCCATTGGTGATGGGGTAATTTCAATGCAAGAGAATGTGGTACATTTTCACACTCGCACTTTAAAGCACCATGAAGCCTCCACTTTTATAACGTCGTCATGGAGCTGTTATTAACAATGATCTGGAACAGATTAAATGACGTGTAATATTCACCCACTGTCGTCGTTCATGATGCCGTGTTTAAATTCTGATCTTTAAAGTATGGACTGAGTAATTTTGACCACTTCCCTGCCTCTGTGAGCTAGTTTCCTCTGTCCCTGAAGTCATCATAATTCATCTCTGCCCTGTTTGCTCATTTTCTGCGTGAGATTATGCTCCAGTGTTAACATCCAATGAGGGAGGAGCATTTTGCTTGCAGCAGAAGACCAAGATGTCAGTGTGTGTCTTATTGCATGCCTTACATCAGATTACATATTCCAGTGCAAAGTTCAAACAAGTTTTTCAATTAACAACACGGATACACATTTTACTGGCTTTATTCATTCACTTTTACCAGTGTCACCAATCGGTCACTTAGGAAGCCCAAACCAGATGCTATGGTACCAGGAAGGAAACCCCTCACCCTTTGAGAAATAACGCTCTTCGCGGAGGAACATCGTTGATGCCATCCGCCTCTCAACAGAAAATTGACGTGAGAAGAACTCGTTTCCACCCTTCGAGGTTACCATCATCATATCAGTGGATAAACGCCTGTACAATTCACAGCAGCCCCGAGAACTGCAAAACGCTCCACCGCAAGCCTCTGTAATGAACAATGCATAGCTTGAATCCCAGCCAACTTTGACTGAGTCATGAATATTCATGTCTGTTTGGAGTGATTAATCACGATGGATCCCATGTCCATTTTGTAAAGTTGGAAATGGAATTACAGGTGACTGACTTCTAGAACTGTGCATAACTGACATGTATTCCTATATGTTAGTCATCTGAGAAAAAAATAAGATGTCCTGGAAGTGTCAGCGCCGTAAGAGATTTTTATCATTTTCCACTCTTTTTCCCAATGTCACCTTTGATGCTTTCAGTATGATTGTACAGCTGTATGATCTGGAGTATGATGAAAACTATTGACAATTTCAAGTCATGAACAGTCATGTCGTGAGTTACGCTTGTATACTAGATGGAACCTTATATATGTTCTGTGCAAATGTGAAAGACGTACTTAATTGTCCATATAGAGCACACCACTTGTATAGTTCAGTGACCATGTCCCTTTTGACACATGAAATAGTGTGCTCTTCACATCGCAATTTTTGGCAGTGGTTTTGAAACTGATTCCGGGACATCCTTTGCCACTTTTGCCTATCACTCTGGAATTAATGAAGTCACAAGCCAATGTCGGTCATCTCATATGATTATCACAGTGACTCCTTTATCTGGCATCAGCAACAGATACCTATCAAAACCTATTTTTACAGAAGGAATTGACCACAGGTAGCATAGTCACAGGCTAGAACCAAACTGGAAAATACCCCCCCACATTGACCCAGAGGAATTCATTGCTGACAGAAGTTTACCAGTGATTGCCATTAAGTTAATTACCATTTAAGTCGACATGAATTACATTGCTCTTTCATCTGGAGGTCCTAAATGTCTTTGCTGAATGAGAGGTTCTTCCATCTTCAGAGTCCTACCTCCTTTCCAACCAGAATACTTTTACAACAGACTTTGAATTCGTCTGTCCTCACATTGTAGAGCGCAAAACAGAAGGAAACAAACATTGGGGAAGTTTTAATGAGACAAATGATGCATCTTCCAAGCCCATTTTCTGTTTTTTTTTTTTTTTTAGAAACAAATTTGTATCAAGTGATGTTGTCCTATTTACATCGTTCATATCATTAGAAGTGTGGCACATCTTTCCAGATTCGTGTAAGCATTCTCGTTTTTCTTTTTTCTGTCTTTTTTTTCTGTCTTTTGTGCAAAATAATTTTATCAAGACAAATCTACAAGGACATGACGTTACTTTCTCTTTCTTTGGCCTAAGAAAAGATTTCAGAGGGTTGCTCTTGAAGCTTATCCTCATCTGATGGGTCAGTATTGCTATCTTTCGTAAAACTTTCTGGGATTTTTTTGATACCGTAGAAACCACTTTGTCTTCCAAACCTCAACTCTTTCTTACTTCATCACTGGAATATACAGATCTACTTGTGTGTGTGTATTTTTTATACAATCGTTGAGACTATATGTGAGAGATTTTTATTTTGTTGACCAATTAAGCAATCCAGTCATTAAAGTCTTGCTTTTCTAATCGAGCAAAGGGCGTAACGAAGCAACAAAATGTTTAATCCTAGTTGGTTCTCAAAAGCAATCTCGTGTCAGTGCAGTTAAAAAAAGAAAGTTGAACCTTAATGCTCAGATATTTCTGTGTGAATTTATGGTGTTAGTTGTGGTTCATGAGGGTTGGACTTTGTTTTGCGAGGTACTGAGTAGCAACTGTCACGTGAACATGATCTCAATGTTTACAATTGTTTGATAGAGTATGGAGAATTATGTTTGCAAAAGCATAACAAACTTGGAGATCAGAGGGAAATGCCTGAATAATATCAGTGATTGAATCGAGTTTTGAAGATCTTTGCTGCAATTGTATGAGAGGTTTGCTTATAAAATGTTAAAAAAAAAAAAAAAAAATTTGCTAGAGTTTCCCAAAACTTCTGTTGTCATGAATTTCGTACCTCTGTGATGGCATTGTCTTTCTGCTGGCTTTCAGACATTTTTTGGTGGACAATGATTGTTCTTTGCGCACTAGACAAAGGCAACAAAAGTTTGTATCCTAGGTGACTGTACTTTGGACTCTAGCATATTCGGCTAAAAGCAGGCAGGCAAGGTTGGCCACCAGGGAATGTCACATCATGGTAGTAATTTTGAATATGAATGGCACCACTGAAAATAAAATATTTTCAGTTGAAAATACTGACTGTGGATTAGTTTCCTCGAGGTCAGTAAACGTCCTCGTGGTAAGTTAAGCATCATCTACTCAATTTATGAAGAGACCAAGCTTTCTTTCAACCTATGAAAAACAACAATAGTATATTTAAAACTTACATGTGTATCACCTAATGATTCTACATTAATATGAGTATATATTTTTCTGTCACCAGACCATGTTTAAGATATGTACATTTTGCTCATATTATCGATAAATATCATTCGTGTTTATGTTCAGAGCAGATTACGTTGCTATAATTTTTAAATTGGGGAATTTTATTTTACAGAGGGCAGTATTACTTAAAACAACATTCCACTTTATAGTCTTTTATTAGATACATAAAAAGGGACATGCTTACAGGATATATGTAAATATTGATCTCGTGTTTTATTCTGAAGAAACTAAAGAAGTTTGTAAAAGACGATTTGAGTTTTTAAAATTAGCCAGTATTAGACCTTACCCTTAATTTTTCGTCTTAGTTCAAGTTTCTGTTCTGTTTGCAGATCTCCTTCTATACTTTTATGAAGTCAGCTTATGTTAACTTTTAAATATCTTTCAAGAAATTTGATTTTTCAGTGAGAAAGGAATTAATTAAAATCATTGATTACTAGGAATTTACAAGAGCATAGCATTTTGTAAGTTTTTTGTGTCTATATGCACAAGGAAAGTATATACTCATTTTGATCTTTTAAGATGAAACGATTTGCGGAAATCCACAAAAGCCATCCATCACGGAACCGAGTGATTTTAACTCAGGTTCGCTCTCTGTATTTGAACCCATGTATTGTTCCAAAAGGTATCCTAAACTTACCATCCTATTGCACTTGTTCGTACTTATCCTCTCTGAGTATTAAGAGACTTCGGATCAGAGGACGGGGAGAGTACTTTGGAATCCAGCCTTGTGAACTTGCTTACTACAGTTGGCAACCATTTTGTAGCCTCCTAGCATATTTGAACTCAAAATCAATGCCCTGAAGGAAGAACTCATCTTCAAGGGTTTGTTATGATGCTCTTCTTGTTTCATTCAAGGCAGAGAATCGGCTTAGCGCTAGCCAGGCACCTCTCGTGAAAAATGCAATTGTTATGTACTTAAAGTGAAAGAAAGCATTTGTTTTACAAGAAGAATGATGGATTTAAAACCGATAATTGTGAACTTAGGGTAATTGATTAAAAAGGAAGGACAGTGGAGATTTCCAAGAAAAAGCGTAATTTGTTCACCTACTTGTCAGTAAATTCAAATGATGTGTCTTCCGTAAACTCATCTTATGCGGAGTGTTTTGAGGAGATGAAGCTTTTGCAGATGTTTATTGATGGTTAATGGTTTGACAATGATTTAGGCTATTTTCTTTGTTTGCAATGTTGGTGCGTTGTGAACGCACTGCATTTCCTTTTATAATCCATTGTTGCATCTAATGTTTCTTCCGAGATCAAAAGGCCGGTGATTTCTGTCTACTGTGAGATAATTCATGCATCAGCATGTGGTCAATGTACAAATGGCTTTGAGAGGAATGTACCACCGTCCAAGAATCAAAACTGGAAAGTCTTAGAATATGCGTAAGTCATGAAAATGTTTGGTCGATCAGAAACTGATGTGGAGCTCTCTATCTCTGCATATTTGTTGCTGATGATGTCACTGATGATGTCATTATCTTGTGTTTTTGGTCATCCATTCTTTTTCTCACAGTTTTGGATAGAATTTCCTGCTCTTTTGACGTGTTGTCCGATGTCAACGAAGATTTTACAGTAAACAGAATTCTAGAGCAGCAGTGTCGGTTAAACCCATCCGAGGGTACCAAAGTTAGAGAGGGTGGGAGATGGGTGAAGGTCAGCAGTTGGAAACTTTTGAAAGCTGTTGCATTGTAATGCAAACGCACGTAATGCGGAGTGTGAATGGAGTAATTTCAAGAGCAGATGCAGATGGGAATCATCTGTCAGAGGGTCTCGGTCGTTTCCTTGATATCAAACTTCATTTTGTACAGAGTAATGACAATAGATCATGACATTTATTATGAGTAGTGTCTTGTTTTGTCCTCATTTTCCCGGGTATTTCATGAGAATATCTCGGACCCTGGTGTCTTTTAGGGTGTCCTCGTATCGTTTCGATCAAATGTAATGAGGACGTGGAAGTTCGTCACCGTCGAAACTGAGAGATCAAGGCGTCAATATTGCATCCTCGCATGTAACTGAACAGTGGCTGAAAGTGATTGCAGCAGGGACGAATCCGAACCTGAAATGTGTGGGACCCTCTGATGCCATGTGAATGTGGACCAAATACTTCTACATGGGACTGGAAGTGAATAGCCCGATTTAGTAATAGTTTTCGAACCTAGTATTCACACATCGTATGGACAAGCTTTCCCTCACATGCAGATGATCGAGTAACGCGTAATGCACACAAGCCGAGCAACACTGTTCAAGATGGTTCTTTTAATGGGCTTTGCAGTTTGTTTATAATACTGTGGATGCAACAGATTTTGATGCAAACAGATTTCATCCAACAACTTGTTTTCGCTGGGACGTGGATGGAAGTTGACTGATGATGTTGATTAGTTTGGTATGGCTTCATGTGTTGTCTATTTCATGTGTGTCTGGTGCCTCTTAGAATTTTCTTCAGTTCTGATTCTAGTTTTAAAAAAAGAAACTTGTCACTGTAGAAACTGAGAAAAAGAAAAGTTATGACAAATTTACACTAGAAAAGTTTATGCAAGAAAGTTACACAAGGAAAGTTACCCAAGAAAGTTACAGAAGTTACACAAGAAAGTTACACAAAAGTTACCAAAAAAAAATAACACAAGAAAGAGTTACACTAGAAAAGTTTGCACAAATTTATGCAAGAAAAGAGAATTATTGTATAGGTATGAACAATGGCTGGATGTGATTGTAACACTGATATACCCAAACTTGAAATGTTTAATTGGACCTACTGAGGCCGTAAGAATAACAAATACTTCTAACATGAGGCTGAAATTAAGGAACTTGATAAGTTAGCTCTTGTCCTTCAAGCGGGCAGTCACCTACGGAGGTCTGTCATACAACTGTTCTTTGGTAACATGTTATATGTACAAGCCAAACATACCACGGTGCATGGCATTCTTTGACATACTAAAGGGGCTTCATGGTTTGTTTCTTGGGGATGGGAATTGACCAGTGTTTTTGTTCTTTTGAAATAGTTGGAATTATGACTTATTTAAAACTCCAGTGTTTCATTTGATGTTCTGTGCACGTTTGCAACTGTTGTCGCAGTGGTGGACAACAGGTACACGGACAATCACCGTGGACAACCACGGTGTGTTAAAATGGGCTCGTCATGCTGCATCTCATGAAAATCTGGACTTCGGGCATTTGTAAGTTATTTCCACTTGAGAAGAGCATACATGTGAATTGTGCCAAGCACAAGGTAAGGCTTTGATTTTTTTTTTTTATTTTTCCATGAACAGTATTCTATATGGCAGATGACAAGGAGAAGAATTTCCATAAATCAATGTGAATGCAAAGGACAAACAGAAAAGATATGAAACACACCATGTTAAGTAGTTGTCTCTTTCTATTTACAGAATATGTTTGTTATGATATTTACACATTAGAAGATATTTAAATGACATATTATTATTTGACAGTTTCCAATACTGTGAAACTATAAAAAAAAGTGGACGGGCTGGCAGTGTAATGAAAGATTTGATGGAAGCTGAGCAAATTGTGCATACGGTAAGTTGTGTGCCAAACGTGAAAATGCCTTTCATTAGGAATTGGCATTATTCATGGAATAAATTAAAAGAAGTACTTTTGAGCCACAGACGGTGTTAAAGGAAGAACAGATAAAACAGTACAAAAGTTTAATTTACACCGTAACCACATCGGATCTTCATCTTCACAGGGCTGCGGTGGTTGACTTCAAATTAAAATCAGAATACTTGCGACAATGATTTGTTGCATGTCGTCGATCAAATGTATTTGTTGAACCTTTCAACATTTTTGAATCGTTCTAGGGCGACAGGGTCAGGATTAAAGCGGGAGAAGTCAAATCAGGACTGTCTTCTATACCAAACAGCAGCACCTGCCATTGTCCGTTTTGCAAAAACTGGGCCAAATGAGACTTACTATAAATGGGCAAAGTTTAGTCATACTAACCAGCAATTGCTACTCTTAAGTCGTTGAATGTTACTTCAAAATTAGTCTATGAAATCCTGGTAATTCTTCGATAATATTCCATTTGAAGGTATCACTTAGGGCACTTAAAATTAAGTCACTGAAACCTGCCTAATTCCAGCCGCAACTTTTTATATACTATCTTGTAAGAGAAGATGTAAAGAGGTATTAAACCAAAGATGATGTAAACATAGCACATGAACTATGTTGTTATTCCTGAAGAATTGTTCAAGTCACTACAATGAATACAGCCATGAGAAGAGATGCAAAAAAAAACAAAAAAAAGAAAGATTACTGGGCTACTGACATAGATGAGATCAGTTATTCCTAATTGTGAGATTGTGTTAAAATATCTTTGGAAGGTTGTAAAATCTTAAAACTACAGTACATCTGCCACACTTGCCCCTGTTTAGAAGAAGTCGGGAAATTTTTTCTTTGGAAGATGGCCGGGTAACAAACCAACAAATCTGAAAGCAAACCTTGGGGTTATTTGAACCAAAAGTAGATTAGCTACAAAGCAAGTGTTTGGTGCATTTGGGGGGTTTATCTGAAAGAATGGTCAAACTGAATGGTCAATTTTAAGTTACAACATATTTCTGTGGTTACTCCTTTCAAGTGGTGTATGAACATAAAGAGAACAAACTGTTGTCAATACATTTTGTTTTGATGTTTTTTTTTCCCTAATAGGGTTAATCAAACTATCTGTTTATTCACCATCATGGATAATGAAAAGGTGGCAGCAAACACAATTCTGTAGTATAATTACTTTATTGAAATGACATAAGAGTGGAAGTCCAACAGTTGCCAATGTGCATTTCGTGCCTTTTATGGTTGTTAAAGCTATCTACTTATCTGTGCCTTCATTGAAAGATGATAGGTGATTGCAAAGGAAAGAATTATACATTCCTTATCTGTTTAGTTTCCTTCTGCTGAATGAACTATACAATGCATTCCTCCAGCAGAGAATACTGACTGACTTGACAGCGGAAATGCAATAAAAATCTTTAAAACCACAGAAACACACATACTAAATTTTTGGTTTTATTTGCTTTGACCCTTAGAAACGAAATTAAAGAATCTTCAAATTGGAAACTGAATTTTCTGTCAATTTATGGATTTTTATGCCAAATAATTGTTCATTAAGTCAGTTTCCACTCACTCATAATCTTTGCAGGAAGCACATTGGCTTATCGAGAGGGATGCTGTAAAGAAGATCAAGGAATGCAACTCTTTAATCTTAATTACCTATCGTCCCCTTTTAAAGCGGAAGAAACTCGAAAAAATTTAGTATCTAGAGTCAGTGGTGCAGTTTATCTTACTACCAATACCTTGAAGCAAATCCAGAGTTTGAAATTGCTAAAATTTGTTCATTAATTAACATTAAAACCCCCAAAAACAAAAGCAATAAGTCGTCTGAAATTTAAGCACTAGAACAAAACTGGTGGTCATAATAAACAACCCAAGGTAGACACAAACAACGTATACAATTGATGGGTGTGTGTGTGTGTGTGGAGGAGGGGGGGGGGGTTTAATGTATAACAGGGCACTCTGAAAACACTGTTTGGTACTATGAAAAATCTTGCTACGTGCAAACAGCGCACATTTTGTTACAAAGGGCATCACATCTAGAAAATTGGGTAGAAAACAGCCATCTCATCCCCTCTCCATACACAGCAGTACCTGTCAGTCAAGAATGCTTCTGTAACCGCTATGGCTATTAACTTCTCATTCCAATTTGATAAGTCCACATGTATTCTGTTACGAAAAACAAATATTCACTGGTGACAGGGTGACCTTCTCGATTGTATTCCTCGCATGATTCAAAAGAAAGACAGATGAGAAATGACAGTGAGCCTTGCTTGCCAAATATTATTTGACATTGATACAGAAACGACAGCTTTTGGACAAGATCAACGGTCCTTTGTTCATACTCCCAACATGAAGGCCTGTTTACTGTGGGTGGTTGCCTTCTTCATTTCCATCCTTGTGGCCACGGGGTTGTTCAAAGTGGCATTAAATGTTCCCTTCAGGACGGTGTCTTGCAGAAGTGGGCTCAGCTGTTGATGGGGAAAAGACGCAAAATGGAAAACTCGTGAATCGCCTCATACTTGTAATGCCTACGTGTAAGTGCAACATATGGATCAAAGTAATCACTTAGCGATGATTCGGTACAAAAGGCCTTGCTCACATTTATGAAGAAAACGATGAAAATATCGTTGTTAAGTCCATGAGGAGGATCATCTAGTTACAAGCAACGTAAGTTTTTATTTAAGAATCGGTGAGTTGTCTGATAAGTACGTTTTTGTAACTAATAAATGGCGCACATGTGAAAGAATCAAATCAGCTGTTTACACTCAGGCCAGCCAATCTCAGCTCACCATGAAGCTCTCTGGTATTCTTTTATTAGGAATGCAACATGGACTGATATTATTAAAGGGTAAATGCAGTCACCCCAAACTCAATTAGTATACCCCCCTTTGCTAATTTATGAACGGCTCTTTTTCATTATGTGACATCACTTTTGTTGTTGTTTTGCTTGATAAAAATAATTTTAAGAGAAATGAGAGCAGAATTGCAAGATTTTGAAGACTTTCCTAAATAAAATAGGGATGACTGCTTATTGCCTTTAAGAATGCACATGGATTTGACATAAAAGAATGCGGCTTAATTCTTGTTGACACAACAAGAATTAAGTTCCTTTGCAGATTGGAAGTACCAGTGTACCTCTAAATGTGAACAAGGCTAAAAGTAAGATGGTCATTGCATAGTGTACTCTTGCGTTGCCACTGTCAATGAAATGGTATAATTTTGATTGTATGTGCATCTTTCATACTCTTGCACCTGGTGCTATTCCAGGCTAAAGTTTACATCGTTAAAATTTACATCATTTCATACTCTCTCCATTATTGGCTGTACCATCACTTACGTTTGTCATTGTTCATTCAACTTTAACTTTATAAAGGTGTTACACCTGCGATGTTTTCTACTTTCCAGATCATCGACTTGCTATGGGATACCCCTCATAACAAGTTTGAAGTTCAGGCAACTTGCCCTCATGTGATAGGCCTACCACGTTTAAACTGTTTTCAGATATATAGAAATAATCTAATCACTATGTATGCACTTTGAATATAAGATATTCCAATTAGTCATTATCAGCAATAATAGTCACTCAAGTTTCAATATTAGAGAGAACCTTGGAAACTAATCAGATTTTATGAGGAGATGAGTCTTGTTACCTCGTATGATCCTGGTCCCGGGTTTTCATTCCTGAGATTCTTAAACCTCGTATCTCTCGTCACCATTAGACCAAGCTTGACCTCGCTCTGTGACTGAGGGTTGTAAGTGCCTGGACCTGGAAAAATTATAAAAAGGGATTATATCAGTTGCAAAACAAAGATTTATAGCAGCTAATCTTCATCTATATTCCCCTTCAAGCACATTGGCTGACTTGTTGAGAGCTAGCAAAGTTAATATTCTGTGAGTAAAGGAAGGTTAAAGTACAGCACTCCCTCATTTTCAGGCATTACAAGTCCATCAGAGTGTGCTAGCAAGTCCCTTAATTAGTTAATTTTAGGGTATTTGGGAGATATAATTATCTTTTCACCAAATCTGAAAAGAAATGCTCATACCAACTCTTTCGCAGGATAATCATAAAAAGTTACTTATCGAGCTTGTTCGACAGTTGCACTCCCTTTTCTCCAAAGTGGGCAATAATTTATGAACAGAAAATTGTTCCCTTTGCATAGGTCATTAAGTTTGTAGTTGATGAAGTTTCATACGTAAACTGATTCATGTATTTCATATGCAGGGCTACTTAAACCAAACCTCTCTCAAGCAGTATAAGATTTGTCCAGTTGATAGCAAATCCAGAAAGTTGGACAAGGTAGGATAATGCAGAACTATAAGGAAGACAATAGGAGAAGTGGGAGCAGGATCCAGAAAAACTGGGAGAAACTGTAGGATAAGAAGCGAGTCTCTTGAACAACTGTTTGCCTCATAAAAATGCACTTGATTTCCTTACCTTTGGATCAAAACATCGATTAATTTGCCTTTTACTTAATCAATCGGTGATTGGCTTAATTTACATATTCATCTTCTTCAGACACCTACCAGGATTTTTGATGTCTGGATTCTCAAGAATGACATCTCTGGGCTGAGCGAACCGTGTGGAAGATGATAAGAAGGAACCCTGGTTCCGTTTTGCCGTGTGTGACCTTGGCACTGCTGGTGTCTTCTTCCCCTGGCTTTGATCGTAAGAACGTGTGACTTCGTAAGACCCAGGTGGTGGGTTGTCCTATTGGAAGAAGAAGAATAGGGAAAATTTGCATAGTTAACAAGAAGGATCCAAAACATGCTTTTTTTTCTCTTCTTTTTCTTTGTATCAGAAGGTTAGATGTACAGTCAAATACCAGACAACATGTATTGCAATGGAGGGGTGGGTGCATCCTTTCTTTGGTGGGGGAGGGGCTCAAGTGCCACTCACAATCACTTACATGATAACCTCAGTTGTGGGAAGATCTAAGTGAGTGCCACCATCGGTTGGCACAGAGTGTACCAGAATTTTTTTCAACAAAAATATCCCCTCGATTTCCCAGGCTCTGGAGGCACCCTTGCAATATTGTGGTGCCCACCCCCCCAAAAAAAAAACACTGCTGGGATCCCCCTCCATGCCGACAACTGATGAATTGTAGAAGACTGAACTGAAGAACACAGATACACAGTAAATCATGCTACATGAATTCAGATGCAGACTTAAACTCTTGAGAGTAGAGACACATACTGGGAGCATTTAAATTGTATCCAGAGAGTATTTTTTTTCTTCCTTTTAAAAAGTAACATTTTGGCAATCTCCCACAATGACATAACATGCCGACCATCTTTGTTTTGGTGATAAGTAGACTTTAATTTAACTGGGGACAAAAAGGTCTAAGATGCATTAATTTTAGTAATGTCAATGGAAATATGTTTGTGACTTGAAGGTCAAAGTGACAGACCTTTCTACACACCGATGTTGAAAATAACTACTATGCACGTGTAAGCATGCCCGTAGCACAATTTTTGAAATGTATTCGATGTCAAACATGGTCCCTTCAAGAGTAGCCACATGTAGTAATGTGGTGGCCTGAAGACACTACTCTTCAAGTGTCCATGTTACTTAGGACAGACTAAATGCTTTGTTCCATGAAGTATCACAAAGGCTCCATGGGTTAGTCTATGTTTAGTTAACAACAATGAAACTGATTCTTCTGCAGTTAATCTTAATTCTGATATGGCAACCACAACACTTTATCTGTGTGTTGGGTGTTTCTCCTACCATATCTAGCACGACCGGGTCATTTCTCATCCATTTCGATAACACGCATGCCACTTACCCGATACACTGGCGGTGGCGCATATAGGCGATCTGACTGAGAAGCGAAATTGGCGGTCCTGTTGTTTGCATAACGACTGTAGGTGGGTTTGTCCTTGACCTGGTACTGGGCGGGACCCGGAAGAGATGACTCTTGGTTCTTCGTGATTGGTTTAATCCTGACTGACGTTGACCCGAAGGCCCCCCTCCTGGTGCTCTCCACATAGGCCCTCTTCAGTGAATCTTGTGCAATGCCAGCAAAGTTGTAAGCTCCAGGTCCTAAAAAGAAAAAACATATTATGACTTTTTTTCCAAGAAATATATACCAGTGGAAATTTATGGAGATCTTTAATGAAAAAGAATATCCTTTCGATACAGGTCACTTCAAATCCCTCGTTAATATCTTGTTTGAAACTCAAGATGTTGCTGTTTGAAGATGGACTGCTTTGGTCAAGAAAGGTTTTTCGTTACCTCGAGGTGACAGAAGTTTGAATTGGCACCAGGAAATTATCTGCAAACAGAATTTGCTGTTTTTTTTAAAGCGTGTATTTGACACTAAAAATTGAAACCAGAGAGGAGTAAGATTGGGTTCATCGTAGATCGAACTTAAACATGGTTATCACGACTCCTGACGTATCGTAATGTCTCTTCAGAGGCGGTTAAGATTACAACGAAACACAAAGGATGTTCAACTAGCACAAATTTCCCATAATGCATTGCACCAGTGACTTAGACATTGTTTCAAAATTTATATCTTCCACATAAGGCGCTTTTGAGATATATTATTCACAGAAAAAGAGAAACAAAATATTGGTTATAAAGTATTACAAAATACCTGACAGCACAGCACAATACAAATCAATGTGATGGAGAAGCATTCTTAAACCATTAAACAAGTCATATTTTCGCTAATGGAAGTATTCTTACAATAGCTCGATTTCACAATCCCTTCTCATTGTTTTTTTTTTCCTCTCTTTCCACCTTGCGTTATTCTAAATTGATATAAGGCTCAAAATAAGCTTAGAGAAGGGCACAGCCAAAATGGGCAAAGTGGCTTTAGGTCTACGTTATTTCATACGATATTTACTGAGGGGCACCACTGCCATCAGTGAGGGACCATCAGCTGCGGCTATTGGTTCGTTATTTCGAGCCCTGCTGCTTGATAAAATTTGAGCACGACAAGAGAACCAGAGAGGTCGTCCAGGAGGGTGACAAGAAGCACATTACACACCTGGGGTCTTCTTTATTCTTGGTTCTGGTTGGAATCTGAGAGCTGTGGTACCAAATGGGCTCCTCTTTAAACCCCTGATCTTCTTCAGGGCCTCTAAGGCATGTCTTGGATCATTGTATGAACCAGGTGCGGGTGTCTCAGACTTCTTTGATGAGAACCTCTGTTAAAACCAAAGGAGAACTGATTGATTAGAAGAGAGTGGAAGTTAACGACACATGACGGTCACAACGAAATATATGTCATTAACAACTTTTTAACGCATACACATCAAAAGTATATCAAATGATTTTATATCAACGCCATTCACCACTGTTTTTTTCAGATCACCATAATCACTTATTTCAGTCGGCATTTTTCGCTCTTGCGAGAGATTACAGACCTTCACGTCGCTATGACGCTCCCAACTGCCACTTCTCCCTGCCTTGAACAACCTAGGCCTCCTTGTTGAGACCAGAGTTGTGATGAGTCACCCAACTTTGCAGTTGAGTCGAGTCAGTTGCTACTTTTAATGTGACTCGAGTCAGGTCAGTGAATCATGTCAAGTCAGTGACTTGATTTACTATACTATTTCTATGGGGAACATCATGTAAAATTCCTCGAGTCGTTTCCCTTTTGAAAATTGGCGACTCGAGTCATGACTCATTACAACTCTGGTTAAGGCCGACGTTACTTTCTTTCTTCACCATGTTGTTCCATGAAAGCTTCAGTCTTAATTTGCCTCTTATGCAATTCACTTCCAGATCTCATGCTCTTTTCACAATGTTACATCATCTTCTCCATTCTTAACACATGACCCATTCATCTCAATGCAACCTCTCCTTACCACTTCTACAAAATGGCAAAACACATGATTTCCATTGCAAATTCCGTCGCTGTATGTAAAAAAAAAATGTGAGGAAATTTAAAGACAAATACTCATCACCCCACAAAATAAATGTAGCTTAGGGTGATGACTTACTGCCTTTAAAGTAACAGCGGTATGGCATTTTGGACTCACCTTGGCCTGTGACATAAAAGGAGGGCGCTGTACCTCTAATCCCTCTGAGTTGTAGGCTTCGGGAGTCTTATCAAACTGGCTACTTATCTCATATTTTCCTGGTCCTGGCACAGCCTTTGGAACGAAAGTGACAAATTATATTGACTTAATGATAGAAGCATTAAATTAACAAGATGAGGATTAATTACAGCCCAAGTTTATCTTCCTTTTTCCCCAAACCACCCAACACTCTCTCTCCCAATAGTCATTGTTTGTTTATTTTCAACCCAGATTCATATATGTTTGTCACGTACCTATGGCTACATTCTACACTGTGCAGTTTTTTTTTTTGTTTAACACCATGTGCATCATATCGCTATTTTTCACTTTTAATTAAGTTGACAGTTTGGGAATGAAGAAGCCCATATCACATCAGGGAAAAGTGAATTTGCAATTTACACAGTTTTTCCACATGGTCAAAACACCTGTTAGAACCTCTTGAAGATGGTCAAAATGTTTAAGGAAATATAGTGATGATATCCACCAAAAGGATAAATTTTAAAATTGAGGTTTATCTCAGATAGAAGCGTAGTATGAAATACCACGATCATAAAGTCACCATTAGTTGCAACAATTCACTTGCACCTGGGAAGGTAAAAGCACCATGAACTTAGTTTTTTCAAGTACTGTTATATACACTTCAACAGGAGGAGAGTACTAAACCACATTTCTCTCTAGTTTTACTATCTACAAAACATTAACAAAAAGATCATTAAATCTGTAACAAAGAGATTGTCTACTACACCCAAATTTTCCACAGATAGTACAAATGCATAGCTGAATCACTGATATTCACAAACAGTAAGAATAACAATACAGTTATTTTCCTTTATGTACACTGTTGTTTTTTTCCAAGAATAAAGTCTTTCTTTGTGAGTCTGAAGTTTTTGTCAGTCTGCAGTAAAGTTTTCTGAGAAAGAGAATTCCAAAATATTCAAAACATTTTTTTTTTCATGAGAGTATCAGACCAATGAGGACTACTACATAAAAGTACTACCAGCTCAAAATTGTGAAACTTAGTTTGAGATATTTTCCAATAGCAAATCCTTATCCCGTACCTTCTTCTCTTGGCTTTTGGCAATTTCTTCATGATACCGGGGTATCTTGGACTCAAACGGTCTCGTCCCTGTTGTTACGGCTGCATTTAAGTTTTCGTACTGTCTGTCCACCTCACGATGTGGATCATATTCTCCGGGTCCCGGGCCCCCCTGTCCGGAGAAATCCATCCGGGCTGATGTCATACCACCAAAATGGACTCCCTTGTACTTGGCAGTTGTCTTGGTTTCTTGCTAGATGGTATGAAGAGAGAAGTAAAGTCATTAGCTTGATGAAAAAAATGTTGATAATTTATTCCTGTCTAACATAATTTTTTACGTTATACTACAAGGTGAAGTATCAGGGAAAAAACGTTAAGATGATAAACAGGTAACGTTGCTCGGAAGCTTTTTCATGACAACATGAAATGTCCTTTAAGATGTTCCACGGCAATACCGTGAGCATCTTATTTGTCTTTTTTCACAACATTAAAGGCAAAAAAACTAATCACTCCAGACAGTTTCAATTCTACCGACCACTTGCATCTAGTCCCTTCCACAGCCTGTGTAAAATTTCTTCAGATGTGTAATCAAAGCAATTGATCCCTGTGCACTCTGTGTAATATGAGCTACTCTGCATCTTTCAAATCTGTTGTCAATCAAAGAGTGGAACCAATTAAGACTTCTGCTATCTGGAAGCCAAAAATAGAGCTTGGGGTGATGAATTACTGCCTTTAAAGTTCCAAGAGTATCATTTGATAGATATTTCCAAGTACCTGATGAATATTATAATATGCAGGGCCAAGAGTAGAATCTCTGTTTGGTGGCTCCTGCTTTCTCAGGGTACCATCTTCGTGCTCCTCATAGCCGTAAGCCTGGCCGGGGGTTGGTATTGACGGGGCCAAGGGCTTCCTTGAATATTTAATTCTGCTGGTGATGAGCTGTGAGAGAAAGTGTGATGCTAACAAATCAGGTCTATGGTAACTATGACTAAGCTTCATTAAAGAAAAAAAAAATCCCATCAACTCTGACTTATCTTCGTGTAACTTTTCAACTGTTGATCTTTGTCACATATTCCTTTGAGAAGGGAACTTGCTCATACCAAAGTTATTAAAATAATAAAGTAAATCTAACATTGAGGAATGCAACATCCTAACATACAGAGAAATACTTTGTCTAAGTAAAACAAAGGAACTAACAACACTTCCTCATATCATTCATTTTAAATAAAAGAAGATAAAAAGAACATCACAAACAAAAAAAATGAAAGGAGAAAGTGGCGGTCAAGAGCTTACCACCCCATTGTCGGCTTTCAGATTTTCGTCAGGTGGGATTCCAGTTTTCTTGATCCAATCACTTTGCTTTGATAGATTATACGTTCCAGGTCCCGGTGTCTTCGAAGAAACTTCATCAAAGCGTTTACTCATGTTGGCCAATGACTTACCGCCAATGACTTTACCTTGAGGATCCAGTAGTGGGTCATAATGTCCTGGACCTGGGGCTGCTATGACACTGTCTTGAACTGTGAGGAAAGTCTCCCTAGGCTTCATTGATGAAAATGGGGCATACCCATCTGAATGTAACAATGAGAGAAAACAACAAAAGTACTTCAGAAATTGCAAACTGCACAAAACAAAGAATCTGATTTAACTATTACTACCAAATTAGTAGAAATGTAGGGGGACCAGTACTGTACCTTGCAAAGCTTTTACTTCTGATCTAATAGAAAATGAATACTGCAGCAAACCTACCTGCTTTTATCCTGGCAGGTGGAACATCCATAGCATCATATGTTCCTGGTCCCACTGCAGCTCCTGTGCTATCACTTCCTTTAGTGAGAGCCCTGGGGGCACGGTCATACATCTTGATTCAAACTTGAATGACAGGATTGTCTTAAATTTATTTTGTCTGTCTTCTGATGCTTGCAAAACACTGGTACCTGAAATTTCTTCAACGATAGCTTTTGAGACGCCTTTTCAAAGGGTATTATCTGTGGAAACAATATTACAAAGCTATAACATTTTAATGAGACAATTTGTATGTCTAATCTAGATAGTCTTTATCTATGTAACAGAAGTATGTGTGAGAATAACGACACAGTGGTTGCTGCAAACTATCACACAGGCTAGCCTAGGCAAAAACAATAGAAAGGAAAATCTGTATGATTTTTACATAAGAGGCTTTGAATGGTACAAACAGGACTACTTTGGTTTAGGTTACAAAAATAACAATGGATGATGTAGCCTAATCCATATCAGGAAACTGTCAAGTCTTTGCAGAAAAAAATGAATTTACAGCTTAAAATCGAAGACTGATGTGATCAAACTAATTCCAGTCTAGGTACTAAGAAACCTAGCCTAGGGAAAAAGAAAAACCAATCACAATCAGTTCCGAGTATTAACAGACCGACGATATCTATGCTGATGCATAACGAGACCTTCCCGATGCCCACCATAATCATTTAAGTAACTTTGACCATGAGTCATGAAACTTACTGGAGGCAAAGTCTAGGTTAAGTTTAATATAAGCGAGAGACCTTACATTACAGGCTAAGCCTAAACTACTATTAGCCTAGTCCACATGACAAAGTAACGATATGTTACCGAAAGTATTGAACCAACCTTCCATTAAAAATGCCACTCTACTACGAAATCTGAAATCTGTTTTCTCTCAGTACGGATGCAAAGGCAAAGATTTGTTATGATGATTGGTAGATATGGCTTAAAACTGAGCAGTGTCGACAAGCGGAGACTACTAGCACTACTGTAAACTTGACTCCATGACGAAACTTCCCAACTGTTCTTGGTCCTACTATAAACTGTCAGTATTGACAAAACGATCGATGTGTACGGTACGGTGCAAGGACAGAGCGAGCAACCATTGACAGATGGGTGTTGCTCGTACGCATACAAGTTGATGTATTGGGAGTCAAGACGGCATTGTGTTCAAAACATATGTACACAGCTTTGTGTATTGCTCTGCTTGTTGCATAGCAACGAAGTTAGGCACATTAACCAGTTGTGCGAAACTGTTTCGCTTTGGCCGACTTTTTGACCGAGTTTGCATGAAAGCCTATGCAATCTTTATTTTTACAATGCTAAGTATTTCATTTTTATTGTATAAGTTGATATCAAATAACTTATATCATTTACAACGATGCACCTTTCCAATTTACCCCCAGGCTCACCTCCGGAAGGGGAGGGGAGTAGGGGTTACCTATACAGTCTTCAAAAACGCTGCGTCGATTGTACTTTCTTTACTGTAAAACTACTTGCCAAAATGTTTTTCAGATTGCCTCAAAAGAAGTGAGGATGTGTGGACCGTCTGCCTTAGAAAGGTTTTGGTTGTTCCTGAGTGTATGATCACGCAGTTCGGGCTAGGCTGGTGGGGACAGTGGGACGTACGCGTCACACGTTCAGTGGTATCGGGACGTGACATATGTTCCCACCAACTCTTCTTGAGTACTGAAACGCTGCATTTCGAATTTTCCTGTATTGAACTTTGAAGAAGTTGGATCTAACATTGTACACATTCCCGGGTAAAACATGAGCTTGCTGCATGCACCCGTCGTGAAATATTGTCAAGTCGTTTTTAAAAATTCTCTACTTTTAAGTAGAGAATTGACGTAATTTTAGACAGTAATACGACAAAATGTTGCTTCGTATTGGCAATAGCCTTTGTTGGCATGTACAACCAATACCTCTCTGAGGATTTTGTCGTTCTTTTTTTTTTTATTCTAATTCAGCTTTAGGGTTGGAAAAATACAGGAACATTGTTTCAAGAATCTATGACATCATTAATTTTTTTAGTTTTGGTTGACTGTTTGGTGAAGCGTATTGCCAATGTGTCCTGCGTGAAATAAATATGCCGACCGTTCTGCTGCGGATTACATCCCCAAGCTCGTATACTGCGTACAAGTAGCAGACCTTGTATGGCCAATTGAAACCTGGAATCCATGATTTCACATTTTTATGATCACGTTGTTTCCATTCTGCTGTTAATCTGTTTCACCTTAGTTTACAATTTCAAAAAAAAAGGTCACACTTGTGAAGACAATGTTTCCCAGTTCCCATCCCCAAGTCAGTCAACTTATCATCCCCCTCTCGTGGTTTTTGTGGTTGTTGTTTTTTTCTCCTTCATTTTTCAAAATATGCCATTCCCCTGCCCCTTCCCCCTCAGCCAGCTACGCCACAGCAGTACATTCGCGTCAACCAATAGTGGCACTTCGCTTAGGTAGTGCTATTACTGTTCGTCCCTCAAACCCTGTGCTCCCCCTTTATGACAATGGCTGGTTCTGTCATGGAAACAAATTTCTTTCTGTTGATAACAAAATTACCATGATCTGATCCGTTTGAAAGAAGTTTTGCCTCTTCGTGGTCTTTTCCCCCTGACACCCATGTTCAAGGCTGGGTACACTTAGCTTAGCTGAACAACTGGTAAGTGCCGTTTCTGGCCATCTGGAGGCTTGAAAAACCAAAAGGATTCGGGGGGGGGGGGGGGCTCACCTGCATGTTTTCGCCTCTCCCAACTTTTTTCACTCTTCTAAAGGGAAATTAAAGTGTGATCCCACAGAATACATGAAAACCGCATTTTACCAAATTTATAGTAGGTTTTTACCTCAATTACTTCTACCGTCACCATCGTGAATATATTTTCACAAATGTTTCAGACCAGTCTATATCAATTCGAACGATACCTCTGATCCCGTAGTTTTCTTATTATCAAGTCTAGCAAACTGGGCACTTCGGTGTTTGTGCCATACAAAAAGAAAAGCGTAAAATGGAATCAATGTTTTTGAATCACGAAAATGTCGGAAAACTTGTCACTTCTAACATGACAATATCATGTAAAAGTATCATCTATTGCCACCACAGTTATTGTTCATAGCAGAGTTCCATTGTGTCATCGTTTCATCCCAAAATTATCCACTTGGAAAAAAATAACTCGTTTACATAAGTCTCGTCAATACCGGGGAAAAAGACAAGCATAGAATATAACTTCCTCTGGCCGGGGTAGACTGCTGGGCGTTTCTTTCTTTTTGAAGGAAGAATGTATTTTTTTTTAATGAAAAGGTTTTGATACCGATGCTGTTTATTCTTCGGAAGGCACTGCTTGGTCTCATATCGTACTCTATTTTTTTTTAAAGGTTAGAATGATCTGGTATCTTACAAAGGTTATTGTTTTGAAGCCTATGGGAGTCTGTATAGTTTTAGCCAGTAATGAAGGATGTAATTTACGAGATTAAGACTGATCACTCAAGAAATCACCAAACAGGTCTTTTTCCCAAGGTTCTCTCGGCCTATTTGATAATACCCCCTTCGGTGCGGCCCTCAAGAAGAAAGACAGAAAAAGGTTTTGTCTGAATATGCCAATGAGACTATTTCAATGGGGAAGAGGGGGGGGGGGGGTGGAAAAGGGAAAAAATAAGGGATAAAATTCCTGACAGTGGATTGAATGAAAGGTAAATGTTATCATTGCCGAACCAAGTGTGACTTTCGATACACCGATGTAGTAAGTGCAATGCATTCTGGTCAGATCAAAGTCTTGGTATTACCCACTTGACTACGGAGAGTAATCCCAGCAAAAAAAATATCTGGGACCCAGTTGGGTACAACTGGGCTGACGTGTGGAACTCACACGGAACCCACATGGAGTCCAGATTAAATAACTAGAACTCAGATTGCCCATATGGGACCCAGCTTTCGTTTGCACCGTGGGCCCCATCTGGGACCCATTTGGGCAATGTGGATAAGGTCTATATGGGTTATACATGGACGGTGTGCAGTTCCATAATTCTAAATAATTCATTTTTTTTTTTGTAAAAAAGTGTTTGTGTAGTATCTTAATGGCATTGTTCGAAAGACAAGCAGATTGCTCTGTGCATAAGCTATACATTGAGAACTGGCTTGTTTTGTTTTCACAAGATTGAAAAGATAAGTAAGTTGGGCTCAATGGGTGTAGATGCAAAATTTTTGTAATATAATTAATGTGGCTCACACCCTATTGAATTACTAACCAACGACAACAATGATATTTGAATGAAATCTACGCACACATGCCAGGACATAAAACTTCCACAATGGGTACCATCAATTAAAACCTAAGACTTTTAATTACCATTTAATTAATTAATAATTACATGAATCCCTATTAATAGGGACAAAGTAACAAATACATGGTTAATTAAGGTACCACATTCACTCCATCTAAGTGGAGCTCAACCATCTGTTTTAGTGTAGTAGATTACCATCAGTGTAGTATAGTTTACCATCGGTAAACGAAAATATTCAACAACAAACACTATACCTGCCAGATGGCAGAAAGTGCCACCGTACTTCGCATGTCTAATTTCAACGTAACATTTTTCATACAAGAGAATTTTATAAGGGAGCAAATTACAATAGTTATTCGGGTCCGTACGCAGGACTTTGGCAAAGGACTTCAACTTGGAAGCAAATATTGGGAGGGGTTTCACTGAGTGCTGGCAGTACTATTTAAGGGGAGTGTCACTGTCAGGTGGGGTGGAACCCCAGCCTACAAATAAAATTTTGGCATCACAAACTCACACAAATGGCTGGAAACGGCACTTCCGGGTTGCTCTATATACTATATGTACCCAAGTTGAAATAAGGATTTCATGTCCGAAATATCTCAATTTATGAGAAAAAACATAATTGTAGGAAATATGGTAATACATATAAGATAGGTTGGATCTAGCCTGCGTAGCGTCTCCCTGGCTGCCCCCCCCCCCCCTCCACCATGTGGTTCCCGTCCCAAGTGTTTGCTGGAAATGGTCAAAGATTCCTTTCACAGAGCCCAAAACTTGATGAACTTCATATTCATGGCGATGCGGTGGTCCATTTTCGCTGCACACACGGTACCACGGAGAACCAGTTACATTGTTCACAGTCGATCTATGTACTGCGATGGTAGCAGTGTTTCTTTTTTAATGGAAAGCCCTGCATGCCTCAGCCAATCGCCTTAGAGCTCTGAAGGTCAAGGTTGCGCAGGACTTTTGCGAAATTGACAGGAAGTTGTCTTCAAAGTCGACGGACGTTAGTTTCTCGCAGCGATAGGCTGAACGAATAACTCCAGACAGCGGATCCAGACATGTCAAAGGGATGGGTAGGGCTAAAATTAGAGAAAGAGGGGTGCAGAGGGATTGTGGCAAGAAGGTCTAAGCGGATTAAGCGCACCTCCTTCAGTTAGCGCGACGATTACAAAAAATAAGAGCTAAAAATACCCCTAGATCGCCGGTAGATCGTCCATCCCAGACACGGCAAGTAACCTTCTGGAAATGGTGTGGTCAGTATTTTATTTGATAGAAACTGTTCTGATTATATATTTTTGGATTTTGCTTTTGAAGTTTCCCCTCAGATCTTTAGAACTACAGTGGCGTCACAGGTCACGACGTGCAACCTGTTTTCTTGTTGGTGGGGGCAGGAAGCCGGAACATGAATGATGAAGTCCTGGCGGATAATTTAAAGGCAGTCACTCATCACCCCAAGCTACATTTTTGGCTAGGGGCAAGTAAAGTTCTCAATTGATACTGCATTCTGATTGAGCGCAAATTCGAAAGATGCAGAGTAGCTCGCGTTACACAGCATGCACAGGGATGGAGTATTTTGATTGCACATGTGAATGGTCTCTGTATGCTCATCAGGATATGCGGCACTTAAAATTATGATTGCGTTTACACAAAGTGGACTTTCAAACAGGCTGTGGGAGAGGATAAAAGTTATTTGGTGGAACTTGGAAGAATTGAAACTGCCTGAGTGAATGACGAGTCGTTATTTGCCTTTAAAACAAGTTACAGTGTGATACGGGAATGTATTCTTCTTCTACAGTTGGGCACCTTGTATTTGGACTAAACGGGAAGGAGCCGAGAGGTGTAGGTCGACTACCTCAGCGGAATGACATCATCGGTTGGAGCGTAGCTAGCGAATTTTCTTTTGTAAAATACTTCTTAGAGCGGAGGGAAAGACACTTCCCATGCATGGGGTTTACATCGCAAACATTTGAATTTCGCTTCACGAAGTATTCCTCTGGTCAATCACAACTGTATTACAATAGGAGGCTGTAACACACCAAAATAGCGACCAGTTTCCAGTATGAACTGCCAAACGAGCTCACGCTACAGTAACTCGCATGTAACCAGTTTACACTTAGGCAGTAGGAGAAGCAATCAAAGTCACAATGATAAGTCATCAGGGCATATGACATTGTGCATGGCGCCACAGGGGCCGGTCTAGGACACCTTACACTTAGACCTTACATGAGTAATGCATACACCTTCCATTGCCATCCACCTAGTCCTCACAGAATTTCTATTATGTGCTAAAATCATGTCTCGAGTGCACCCTTTTCTGCATGGTAGAACATGAGGTGATATCGAGACATACCATAATGGTTTGGGTTTGTTCCTTCGATGAAACCGTATCATGTATGACATCATGTGAGGATTTGTTGTGCCATCCTATTGGGAAGAATTAATAGGCCGGCCTGGTTTGCAGCCAATCGCGCCCTGTATTATGCATGCGTGGGAGTGCTTGTCTAGGAGAGAAAATCAGAGCGTTGGAAGTCTGCAAGCAAATTATATTTTGAAGAAACTTAAATACAATTTGTAAGTGGAGCAATTATTAATGGGGTAGCATTGCACCATGCCACCAGTGACATAAATTACAATAATTGACTAAATTGACAACTTTTCGGTGTTCAATTTTAATTGGTTTGAAATATGATTCCGAAACCCATTCCCAGCGAGGGAGCCGATCGACCGAATAAAAAGTAAAACATTTCTTCCATGTCATGCCTGGTCACGATCCTTGTGTCATGAAGTAGATAAAATACTCTGGAAAAAAACCGATCTATGTAAGTCAGCTGCCTCCACGAATATCTCCTACTTATGAATCCAGGTCGATAGCTAGTCAATGCGGTGCTGAAAATTTACTTTTAAACGGGCACCTTGTGTTGTCCTGTGGAAGTCCCTATTTTTTTTTTTCAAAGCTGTCGTGTTTCCTTCAAATCATTGTGTCAAATGGCCAAACCAAGAGAAACACAAATGAACATAAATGAATGAGTGGTTGTAACTTCTCAATTTTGATTCTGAAAAGTTTTGACCCAGTCAATTGTCATAATACAGTAGCACTAATTGACATGTACACAGTCAGTACAAGATGAAGTTATAAAATTCCCCCTCCCCTCCGTGCATATTGTTCCCACTTATGAATATTCAAAAAAGCTGAGATAAAATGTCAGTGGGAAGGATAAGTTGACAACTATTGTTGACAATGTAGTAACCACTTATTCAACCAATATGGGCTGCCAAAACAGACAAAATGCAATACAAAATTATACAGTCCTAAGTCATTATGTCGGTAGAGGGACATAAAACTGCACAAAACCTTGTAATGTGACGGCCTCAACATCGCCACATAATGACCAAAAATATTTTACTGTCAACCTTAGAACTACAGAAATTTGTACTGCACTCTTGTTCGTTTCGAGTTCCAAACTTGGCACGTTGGGAACCTTGCCCTTTTTGGTGACGCAGTTATGCCGTCATTGTATTTACCCACGTGAACATTAATTGCGTGTGTATACGGGAAACCGGGAGGATGGAGGATAAAATTATATTTTTTCCTAAGTTTTTCTTTATTTTTTAATGTACACACGAGCCCTCTTTCATGGGCGGAATATGTCATTCAGTGAATGAAAATGACAGGAGCCACTTTGAGAAAGTAACGGAAACGGAACAGAAACAGGAAAAACAGACATCAAGCTTGGAAATTAAGTGTTCTAATTATAAGAGCCTACAGAATGAATATATCACAGTGCAGGATTTACTGGCGTATCAAAAACTTACCACTGAAGTTGTCGCTCAGTGATTAATATCTGGAATTGTAGTGTTAAGTGAAATCGAGCACTGTATTTACAAAAGACGTACAAACTGATCACCTTGTTAATTAGGGTTCAGTGATCAACTGTTTGAACCATACACTACTTGTTCCCCTCCAACTTGGCTTCATATCGGGTTCCCATTCGTCAAGTTGCTTCGGAGTTCTCACTATTTTTTGGGACTATATTCCTTATCGCAGTTTACATTTCTGAGTATTGTCACCATCAGTTAAGTTATATCGGAAGGGACCCTATATAGTGACGTCACTATATATGTCCCTTGGAATCTCACTCGTCAGCTTTGCTAGTTGCTACCTTCGAGGAATGATCATCAAATTTCCATTTCTCTAACAGTCCAAGATTGCTGAAACGAAGAAATGGTTTAATTTCAGAACGACACAGCGCCCTCTTAATATGAGCGTTTTTTTTTGTGTGTGTCAGGTCACTAATCGGCATGATGTTTACTAAGAGAGCAACGATTATTCAATTATTGCATTAGCGTCATCGCTATTGGTAAATAACAAAAAAATACTTTCACTACCTAGATAACTACTTAGACAACGTTTAAATCAAGGACTGAATTAACACAATTTGGCAAAGTCTTCAGTCAGAACTTTGGAATCCTGCACGATCATTCAACGACAGTCACAACTGTGTATTACAGCTTGAGATTTATATCACGGTTTTCAAAATTAGGTCCTTGCAGTGCCAAAAATATCCTGTCTATTGTAGCACAGGAAACGTCAGTGGTCCTGCACAGATATATAAGGAAGGAATACGTGTATGAAAGACATCATCTCAGTTGTAATACACATGGGTAAATCTGCAGGCCTCTCATCACGGAAATAAATACTTTATTATAAGTATTTACAATAATTTCTGTGGGTCTCATACAGTAAGTTACCCACATACGTACAGTGTCGAGTGGGGAAGCCTCCTTCAGTATAGTTCAGATCTTAAATATGACAAATTTTAACCTCTACAATCACCGACCCATCGCTGGGCATGCATACAAAGTTGCGGAAATCATGTAAACGATAAAATTGCGTATTTGCGTGAAGATGTTTCTTGGCCGAAGTTCTGCACTTGAGAGATTAATAGGACATTTTATCAGAAGCAATAACCGATAAAAACGATTCGATCTTTTCTTTCATTTTTGGTTCGTTCATCTACGTCAATTTCAGTCAAGGTTATTATTTTTTTTTCTAAAGTGTATAGGAATCATACTTATCGTGGGTTATATACTGAGAATGACATAACCAGAGTTTCGATTATCATACGAAGCGATTACGAGTTTCCGCGTAAATGACTGAAAGGAGTACCATAAATTTGCGGCGAAACGCCACTTGAAAAGCAGGCCTAGCTATTATACGTGTAAGATGGTATACCTCCAAGTGACATTAAGTTGTTATACATTAATGAAGCATATATTATATTTCCATACTGTTGAATGGCGTACGTTGTAACTTTCAGGCTTTATACCTCGAACTATTTACGTTTGCTAATAGCACATCCTGCTCCGTCTTTGTTCACGCTGTAAAATGGTCTTCGATGGAAGGGATGGGGTCACGGGAGGAAGGGGTGGGGGAGGGATCGGATTTTCATCTAGTGACGCATTAACAAAGTTTACAGTAATAGTGGTTTATACATGTTTTGCGTATTACCGAAGTGAGTAGGATCCCTAAGACAAATGAGAGGCGTTTGGAATAAGTGGGTGGACATGTCATCACGGTTCAGGCGCAAAGAGTTGATCGTTTGTTCGGGTCTGGTCGGGTCGTTTGTACGGCTCCCCGATTTGTCAGTATCGTGTTTAGACTCATTGTGAATAAAACATCAACATGAGAATCAACCACAAAGTCTTCACTGGCCAACTTTACCGAATAATACTTACTTCAGCGACTCGGCAGTCGTCGGTCCAGCTCTAGAGAGGTACATATCATAAGACCCCTGACAAATTCAATAAGTTTAGTGGGCCTGCTACAGGCTACGGACAATAAAACTTTGGTAAAACGCAAATTCTTTCTGGAAAATAGCCATTGAAATCTCATGGATCATTCACTTACGGCTTCTATGAACAGTTACTGAAACATTTTCGTAATTATTTCCACACTGAGGACGGTATGGGATGGGGGGGGGGGGGGTAACATGCCACGTGGAGTTCCGCTTAAAATACAAAAGTGACCGCAAGGAAGATTTAATTAATTAAATCATTACTTAAGTTATGGAAATTTGTGGCAATATATCCAATTCAATAGTATCAAATGTAAGCGGTGCCACTTTTCATTCAGTCGACCATACTGTTGGCATTCCCAAAACGACAAGGGAACACTCCCCTGAGGCTTGTGGTTCTCCTCAAATTAAGAAACAATTCTTTATATAACACAGTTAAAAAAATCATATCCATTTTTAAAAAATAAAACCTACCATCAAACATAACAACATTGTACATAACTGAGTTCACTTTACCTAACCAAAATACTTCCAAGTCGGGTGGGATGGGGGTGGGGGGAGGTCATCCCCGAGCCAAGTGGACTCCGCCAAAAGCTTAAGAAAAATACCCCGAGGAAGGTCCAAAATGAAAAGACAAAACAAGAAAAATATAATTATGAACTAGAAATTAGGCACTTTTGGAGGTGTATTTAATTCAAATCTAGCATTAAATTCAAATCTAGCATTAGTACATCTTTTATCCAGCAAAAATTTGTCACAGCGATATGCGATCGCACAAAAATTAAAATCATTACTTGAAACTTAAGAATTACTGGATAATTCAATTCAAGCATCGACCGTAGCACCATTTTGCATGTAGCCCATCTTACGAAAGTAAAAAAAAAATCAAAGACTCCTTCAAATGACGATCAGTCATCTGTTCCACCATGTCAGAGAGTCACATCTTCACGTTATCCCCACATTCAAACCAGACTGCACTTATGACAGTTTTCGTATATTAGAAATAGCTGAGTGTTACACACATTGTTTGACATGCTCCGTGTCCTCGCATATCAGACAACTAACATTTGCTCAGTTAAGTCAGTTTACATGCATTCATCGTCATTATATACAAAGTCACCAGTCCTTGTGAACAAATTTGAGCCATGTTGTAAGTGAAAAGTAAAATTTCAAAAGTACGAAAACAAGGTACATGTCGGTATAACTTTTACTTAAAAAATAATCCCCTCACAAGTTAGCTAATGGTTGTAGACAATGACTCACTGGCACAGAAAAAAAAAATCATGTGTGGAAGTGGAACCTTGGCAACCGTCAGGCTCAGGGTTTCGCCTCAGAAAAAGTGTTCTCATTTCCAGGTCAACGTTAGTGCTACATTTACACAACTTGTGCGCCATCCAGATGCGCTTTCTGAACAACTGTACTGCGCTTGCGGCCAACCGACTTGTAGCAAGTCTAATGCTTAGCTGATCATAGCCCCTGACCCAGTGCATACGTACATACGAACGTATGTCAATCACTTATTAGCATAAAATCCTTCAATCATGGCTAGTCAGACTCCCTCAACGAAGTTCTCAGACGAATACGAACTAAAAGAGGAGCTTGGAAAGTAAGTTTTTGTAATTAAATCATGTTAACCTTCGTAGAATACTCACATCGGTATTTCGGTAAGTTAAAACTTATTTCGAGCTGAAAAGAAGCGAAATGAGTCCAAGTAAACATACCATATTTTCTCTTTCCGCAGGGGTGCGTTTAGTATTGTACGGCGATGTGTGTGCAAAGCTACCAAGGAAGAATATGCAGCCAAAATTATCAACACGAAAAAACTTAACCAGAGAGGTAAGATTCTTGTAACTAAAGAGTTCAAAGGTATAACGATGGTAATTACAGCTCAGTGTTGTTTTTGTTTCATGGGGTGTGTCTCACACTGGGATAAATATAAGTCAATAGGATTAGGATGAGCCATACCCAGACCACAGGGTATGGTCTTGGCACGGCAGTAAGACTCAGTACAATAAACATAGACTACGAGTACGACTACGAGCTAGTGCAACCGTAACTTGTACGTTACTTGAGCCATAGGCCTAGGTCAGTGCTTTGGTGCCGGTGCAATATGCCTGCACCTAGCCTACTACGAGGGCACCCAACTAGGGCACACAGCAAAGTAACTAGGGTACAATGCTAAGTTCAGTGATCAGGCATAGCATGCGAAATAGAATTTCTCGCAATTTGCGATAAAAATTGCTGATGAGATTGTAAAACCGCCAAAGTTCCTGCAAAGTTCAACCCCAAAAAAGTGGAAGAGGGTCATATGTAGGCCTAGGCCTACATTATTTTGGAAAACAAAAATCTTGCGATTGTCTTCTCATTTTTCTTCTAAGTATTTGTGGTGATGTTGCATAATATCAGTAGGCATGTTGCTTTGAGTTTTAGATTTTCCAGGTGTGCTACAAATCACACTCCTCAGGAAAGTAAGGAGTGTGGTATGGTGTGCTGTTTGTTAAACTGTAACACATTCATCTTAGTGCCCTTCTTTATCTAGGTGTGCAAAAAATCGCACTCCTCACAGTGAATTGAGGCGAGTGGTGGTGTGTAAATTCACTCCCACCCCTCAGAATTCAAGGCCTGAGCAAGGTGGCATAATGCTACAAAATTAGCAACAAGAACAAATATGATATCATGTAATGAAATAGAGCCATTCATGATAAATTATTAAGTATGGAGGTATACTTACTCAGTTTGGGTGACTGCATTTTCCCATTAATGCCTACCTGGCCTATTGTAAGCCACATGTAACAATGTCAAGGTTACTGTAGAGCCCTGTCTCACTACTCTTTCCTGCCCAAAATTTGTTATCTAGGGATATATTTGGATTAAACGAACATGCATAACAAATGTAGGCCTAGTGTCAGTCATTTTGTACCTGAAGCTGAAATATTCGCAACTCTTTCACTTTTTCCATCATCTGCTTTTGTGCACCCAATTGTTCCACTTTCAATAGTTGTGAGCCAGATTGATCTGTCTTTATTGCCTTTCAGTGGTGACTTATGATGTCAGTATGTTGTACAAACATTTTATCATCAGTAGTTTACTTCCTTGGGTGTATGTGAGTTTTTTTTGTTGGCAAAAAGGAAAACGGATGTACTCAGATTTTTTCTATTTTTCTGATCTGTGATGTGCAACTTGCTGTCTACAATAACGGTAATGACTATATGTTTGTCATTTACCTAGAGCTGCAATAAGTCAGGGTTCAAAATAAGCAGTAGCCCGCTCGTCAATGTGAGTGACAACATCGGCGGACAACTAAAGACCGTTCCTTTTGTAGTCCGATGGGCGAGTAAAAATCTGAGTGATCTTACACTCTAACTGAAAATTCATGTCATTTAAAACAACCAAAGATGAAGCAATCTCATTGGTTCACTACTGTAGCATCATACATGAAGAACAGGCCAGTAAATATGATTCCATGCGTAACGTACAGCACTGTAAATTTCTGGTTCAACATGAATCTTGATTTCACCATGACTGTTTGATAGTTACTCATTGGCCATTTTAAGTGTCCTACAGACCTGGGACGTTCTAATCTGTTTTTTGTAACATATATATCTAGTATTTATTGGAACCATTAGGCTTGTTCCAAAATCTGGGAAGGGAGCTGAATTTTTGCTTTTAGCCTCATCTTAGTCATATCATTCTTAGGAAATAGTAACATTTCGATAAAAGTCTGTGAATTTTTCACGTTTATTATGTGGTTTAGACCTAGCCTATCCTAACATTAACATAGGGCATGCCCCCGGATAAAAAATAGAGATGCATTTTCGGAATAAATTACGTGAATGCAAAATAATGAAAATTCTACCACCTGTAGTGATGACAATTAACATAAGATTGGAATTTTATCTTGTGACAAATTTGTTCGAAGGTTAGGCTTTACACTGAGTTGTACTGTCAAGTGTCAACCACTAGTACACTATGGCATCCTACACTTTTTGTCGTTATGTGAGAAGGATTTGAAATCATATGACAGAATTAACCACCTGAAAGCTATTTATTCTCCTAAATTGCCTGAATGGTGTAATTCAGGGATGTAAGTGTTCCGTATTAATACAGAATTCTGTATTTTTTAAAAGAATCCTCCAGCAACAGAAAGCTAGGGAAGAAGTTCTTTGAAAGAAGCACCCTAAATAAGGTTAATTTTATTTTTCACATTTCAACAAAATTATATGTTACTGTACATATAACAGTCTAAATGAACCAAAAATACCATAACAATGGAATTTTCTGGGGCATGAGTGTATTCCAAATAATGAATTTACAGTGCACCATTTTGCACCTCAGCTCTCTCCTGACAGCAAAAATTGTGTCCCCCTCCCCTTTTACCCCACCCCCAGGACGGCCTTCACCTGTACAACCTATTTTCAGTATCTTTTTACCCTGCACTTACATCCCTGGTAATTGAAAGCTCTACCATGCTTTCGGACATGAAATTTCAGTGTTTTTACATTTTGCCTTATAACACATTCACTTTAAGAAATGTGTTGCGTCCCATTTCATCAATTAAAAAAAAAATGCAGACTAGTGAAGCAAGCTTCCGGACTACCTAAAAATTTCAATTAGTAGTCCGGTGGGCGACTGAAAAAAAAGTGAAGGGGAATCCCCTGCAAGAGATACAGTATTTCTTATTGAATTTGAAAGGATGCAAAGTACAGTACACAAATTAAGTTGCCTTTTCCGTTTGTGTCTTATTCATGAACAATATCGTGTCATGTGTCCGACATCAAAGATTGCAGTGTACCATCTTTTGACATTCGATAACCTTTACCACTTAATTTAAACAATCTCAGTATACTGTCGCAAGCGATTTAATTGCTGTGTAATATAATAGATAGACGTACAAAGTATATATACTGTAGACAAACCAGTGACAATGACTTTTATGTGACAATAGGTATGGAGATGACTAAAAAGCTACAGTAGCATCTGGTGCAGCTAACCACACAAGATAAAGTGTGTGCAGTACTTATTGACCCAAATTATCTAATATCCATAAATGTTCAGCATCATGTGTATTATCTGACAATGCAAAGTTTTCACCAGAAGTGTGTACTATGAGCCACATGCCACAGTGCGATTGTCTACCTGTGCCACTGTCTGTCTCAGGAGAACCTGGTTTCCAGAAGACAAGTAAAGTGACATAAATCTGTAAGTGGAAGTATGGCTTGCATTAAAACCTGGAAGAAAGGAGACCATGGTGAGTCCTGTAGTTTTACCACAGGACCCGCCTCTGCTAAAAATAATTGTTTGACTTACGAAATTGAACTGGCTGTTTGCTAGACTTGTCACAAGGCTGTTTGTCTTAGGAGTTATATTAGGGATATAACATTGGGAACAGGCATTTAGTGACCATATAGTGGGGTGCAGGAGCAGGGATGAACTTCATAAGGCTGTACTGGGAATAGGTCAAACCCTACTGTACTGGAAGAAGTCTTCAGTCTGATGATATCATAGTTTAAGTTGGTAGAGTATAGATAGATAGATGGCGCATAGATAGATGGCGCTTTATAAATGCACAATTATTATTATTATTAGAGTACTGGTTGCACCAGTTCAGCATAAGACTTACCACCAGTGTAACACTAGTGAGTGTTTGTCACTCATCCACAAAGAAACCAATATGCAATAACATGGCATGCTCCTTCTGTGTGGTTGTTAAGTAGAAATGCATTCCTCTTCACCCAATTAGCGGTACTGTATCTTGATTGCTGCTTCACTATAGTATTCACTTAGTATTTGGCATGCAAGTGCAGGTTCAAATATGAACTTACAATCTCTTCAATAAAATAGGCTCTTAGTTCATGACCATCAATTAACAGAAACATTGTAGAAATTTGGGGTTAAATATTCCAGACCTCTGGGATGCCTACAATTCCAGAGAACAACTATCGTCCTTCTGACAGCCACTTGTTCAGTTACGGCTCAATCAAGTTTGCATTAGAAGTCATTTTGCTACAGTCTCAAGTTGTATCAGCATTACTGTACACTGTGTAAAATCTACCGTACAAGATGTCACATATAGTGTTACTGACAGAGACTTGGATAGCTCTGTGCATACTGCATGGCTCTCATTATACAGTACAGTACCTGATGCTGACGATACTGTATGTAGACACAAGATGGAATTGAAGTTAGAGCATCAAGGACCAATTCACCACGCATCTTGAGATGTTTTAGTTCTTTTAAGCACAATAAATCACTGTCAGTTTAAGCATCGTGGCCCAAGGCCATGATGCTTAAACTGACAGGTATTCTACGTGTATGTTCTAAACCAAAAACCGGTTCCACATATGCCATTCAACCAAACCAGCAAAGTCTAATCTTGAATCACATATTGAGATATGGTTTTGCAGGAACTCCTGTGGAAGGATAAGCCAGGAAATGTTCTTTTTTTGAAATCAGGATAATTTGTTCTCTGTAGTGTATTGCCTTTCCATGACGATTTTACTATTTCAAGGTTACTGAAAGAGAACAATTTTACCTTTAGTAAAGTGAATATAATTGGAATATAGTGAACCCATGATAACTTTGTTGTCTGAATTGAATACACCCCAAATGGGACGTCTCAAAATCATAACCATACTGTACCTTCCAGAGCTCTGGGACTCAACATTATCTTCAAGTACACTTGACCTTTCTGTTGTTTGCAGAATTCTTGCCATTATAAGCCAAGCAAATATTCTCAGTCACTTGAACATTTGCCATAGGATAACAGCTTTATTTCATGTCACCTAGAACTTGTTTTTGCCCTTCAGCCTTTTAAAGTGTTGTGGATGCCTCAGTGATAGCTATGTGTTCACTTACCTGTCTTAACACAATTCAAACACTCTTGCTATGCAAACTTTGTCAAAACCTGTTGGTTACCTTTTGGAATTGTTCTGCTTGCTGATAAGTCACTTTCAGTTTGGGCTCTCTTCCTTATTTTGGCCAAAATCTGAATGTGCATTTGTTTATGGAACTCTGACATGAAACATGAACTTCTTTCTAGTTGAATTCATTTTCATAGCTCTTGATAAACAAGCATTGTATATTGACATTGTACATGTAACTGGTTCTTAAAACTGGGTTAATCTTTTTTTCCAAAACCACTGAACAGAATTGTCTGTTGAAGTGGTAAATCGTTAACTTAGTTGAAGGCGTGAAAGATGAAGAACTTCCCCCCAGGTTCCTCATCTCAGAAAGTAATAACAACACTTGCACCACGCCACGGTATCTTTTCTCGTTTTCACGCAAAGGCGATAAATTTGTTTATTTGAACCTGCTGTAGGTGCAATGAAAGGAAATGATATATCACAGATACACTTTCCCTTTTGTTATTCAAAAGTTGAAGAGCTAAGAACTGTTTGGTCTTGAATAATAGTATAAATTACAATTGTGGAACAGTGTTTGTTTATCAACCATCCATGATGCCACACTAGTTGTGAATCCAAATTGCGATGATCATACTCAAGCGGTAAACCAGACTTTCGGGCCATTAGACTACTATCCTTTCAAGAAAATCAGACTTTACCATTCATTGATTTCATTAAATATGTGATTAAACTTCTCATAAACATTTCCTGCCATCGATTGTCCGCTCCAGGGAGACCGAAGACCATATACTGTGCTAGTATTGAGTATGGTCACTGGCTTTTTAGCCGAAATGACAAGTTATTACCAAATCCTATGTTATCCAGCAAAAAGGTTGATTTTGTTACATGCAATCTTTAGAGTTTAGTTAATTTTATTTGCAACTTATGAGTCTTCAGGTCATAACCATTTTTCTCTTGATAAATTGCATTCTGATGAGGTGTGTAACTGACAGAAATGTTAGAATCAATAAAAACTGATTTCCAATACAACAAAAGTCATTCCAAAATAAAAGTTACACCTGAGTTACAGTATAAATTTTTAATTTTCACTTAAACACTAACAGTTATTTAAGATGTGTTCTTGTACAATAAATTCATCATATGGTCTCATCAGCCTGAATATATGCAACAATAGATTATATCCTCCATAAAATAGTATACAGTCTTGGCTCCTTGCAGTTTTTGCCCTAATGCTTATTGTTCGTATGTTTTAAGAGGAAAAAAGTATGGCTATCTGGTGTGGGCTAAATCGACAAGTTTTCCGTGTTAACAAAAAATGGAACAATGGATACATGGAATTGGAGGAAAAATAGAAAACACAGAAATTCCAGGAAAATATGTTTTTCCATGACAAAAGTTAAAAATGAGGGGAACAAGAAAATTTAGGGAACAAATGTGAAATTAAATCTGTCTTTGAAGGCACTGATTAGTCTGACTTTTAACAACTTACTTTAAAGTATATCTACAGGTATACCAATATGATTGCAGCTAGGCTAGCATCAACCACTATTATCGCTGAATGTGAAAACTCACCGAATGTGAAAACTGAAAACAAAATTGATTTTACATGGTGGAAAATCACAGAATTTTGTACAACTACTCTTTGAATTTGGCCTTTTAAAACAGAAATTACGAAATTTTGTAGTTGCGGTATGATCCTACTTCCATAACACATTACACTGTATCACAGAGAGATCTATCATTGATTGATTAGGGATCCTTAAATTAAGTCTAGGTGCAACTCAGTGAGGGTGAAGCAGATATATATTATTTTGGTTTGTCTTTAATAATCATCTCTGCAGGTCTATCTCTCTCATTGCTTCATTACCTGACCCCAACCTTCTTCTCTGTCGTCAAGCTCAAAACAACAAGAAGTCAGCAGGCTGCTCAGTACACATGTAGTCAGCTCTGTACTCAGTCACATACATTATGTACATGGCTGGTTTACTCTGGGAGAAGTTTTTGCATTGAATGCAGAATCTCCTTCAGTGATTGAGTTGCAAGTAGGTCAGTGACCCAGATTAAACTTCTGAATGTGGATTACGTGAGCATGAAAAAGAAAAAGTACCATGTACAGCATAATGGTGGTAAAATTAATCGTCGATGGAAAAGAAAAATCACCATGTATCTTTATACTGTACATTCGAGTGAGTTATACATGTGAAACTTACTGTAGGTATCTATTGTGTGGCACATTTTCTAAAAGGTGCTATAATGAAACTGTCTTCTCTGTTCCTGATACCGTTCTGTGACAGTTGAAATTGCTGCAGGTAAAATTTTGTCCTTTTTTTTTCTTTCTGGAAATTTAATTTATTCCGTACGGTTGCGATGATAATGAAAACCTACACTGTGATGTACCTGTACATTATTGGTGGGTCTGTGTTTATTCTTGTACACAAAATTTCAGGGAGTTAACACCGGAAGGGGATTTTATATTTTGTATGCACTATGCGACTGTGCCACAATGAGCACAAGCTCTGAGCAAATTGGTTTGGTAGGAAGATCGTTTAGGAAAAGTCAGATACATGAACAATAGGGGCATTAAAAAAATGTCCTGGAATCAGGGGTGGCTCAAAATTCAGTGGCCTCAGCCTGGTTTTTTTGACCCCTTTAAAGTCTTAAACACTCACTTTAAGGAGTCCACCTGAAATTTTAATGCGTCCAGTGCTCTGCAAACTCCTTTTCCTGAAGCTTAATGCCATTCACTGCCTCCCCCACCCCTTCAGGTATTTAACTGCACCCCCACCCCATCAGGTATTTGAGTTAGAAGTGTTTGTATGAACGGCATGGTTTGAAGCAAGTTACCAGGTAACCAGAATGTGGGAAGTGAAGCTTTCTGTGGAAGTTACCAGCATTTACCAATTTTGGTGAAAGTTTGAAATCTTTATATGTGTTTAAAAACGATCAATTAATAATGCAAAGTACTGTAAATATAGAAAAGGTAACGTAAGTTTCCTGAATAAACTTTACAATCATCAGTGTGTAAAAATAGTAATTATAAATGTCAAGTTGCAACAGATGTGAAACATGATACACAAATCCACCATAGCAGAGTAGGAGACCAGAGCTGCAACCCAAACACCTGTTTGGGGTATTTATGAAGGATGAAGATTCTTGCAACATCTCCATGGTCACTTTGCCTAGAATTTATCCCCCAACTCACAGACAGTCGGCTTTTACTGTGACAATGACACACGTATGCAATCACGGATGTAACAGGTGGTCACTGATGTGGATAGGCTTTTCGCCACACATGTCATCATGGTAGGATAGCATTTCTTCAACTTTTCAAAAGGCTTTAAAATTTACCAGACTTTTTTGTACATTATAACTTCAACAAGACCTAGATGGGCTCTGCAGTTCCTTGCATGAATATTTTAACTCTAGTCCTTTTTTTTTTTTCAAATGTAAACAGGTTTCGAGAATTTAAACTGTCTCTTTTGTTGCTCTGGGAAGCCTTTCATCATATTTTTGCATAATTTGATGCATGTATTATATTTGCTGTTTTGCAGAGTGCTCTTAGGCTAAAACAAAGTCAAGCTGTATTGCTGTTTACAACAAGACCTTTACTTGCTGATGTTTTTGATGTTGAGCATACAGCGATGCCTGGTGGGCATGTGTTTGATGGCCTCACTTTTCACTGTAGCTGATTTCTTGTTGTTTATGATCTTCTTTGGGAATTTAAATTTGCCAAAAAATTGGGGAAAATGCATTATTGAAGGTGTTATTATAGACTGCCTGTTAATATATATATAGAAAAAGCTGATGTTTAGTTTGAAAATTAAGTGCTTGTGTTTCGTCTACAGCAAACTCTTTAAAGGGAAATAGGGCATTGTGTTTTAGAGAAAACATCCATATTTTCAAAACCAATGTTTGTGGAGGTAGAATTATAGATTGTTCAAAATAAGGAAGGACAGTAGCCTTCTTTGCAAGAAACAAGCTTCTCACAGATAGAAATTCAGTTACTTGTTGCTCAAAATAATTAATTTGTTCACCCAAACTTTTCAAAATTCAAGTGATGCATCTTCCATTACTCATCACATGCATAATGTTTTGAGGAGATGAAGCCTTGGTAGATGTTTATTGATGAGACTGAATGCTTTAACAATGATTACCGCTATATTGCTTTGCATGTCATGTTGGTATATTCTAAACGCCCTATTTCCCTTTAAAGTTTCAGTCCACAGAACTGTTTTCTCGAGGAAATTGTCAGCCAAAGTGAGAATTTGAATAAGTCTTAAAAAACTTTTTTTTTTCATTTTTCTTTGTTTTTGTAACAGTGGCCTTCTCATTCAAACTAATCCAGCTCCTTACATGTCTTCACTATGTACTGTTCATGAGAGTGGCGTTTACGATGCTACGCAAAAGGTCATATGTGTTGCAGAGCTCGAACCGTTGTGCCCACTGTATTTGCCGAGATGAACCATGATAAAAACACCGCACCGATGACATGCAATAGTAGTGCCCCCCACTTTTTTCTTTTTTTGGGGGGCCTTTGGTGATCTTCTCTTTGATGCTGATTGTACTTAATTCATGATAATTTACACAGTGCCAGTTATCTTTCTGCTTCTGACAGAATCAGATTCGAGTAAATGGTTTTATTCCATTTTCATGCCCTTCTAGGGACTCCGATTTCTGTGAAAATCTGCATGTTTGAGGGTCTGTACATGAGGTGAAATCAGTCGTTGTTACTACGAGGAAAAAAGCGATATAGGCAGTATGCTTCGTGTGAGCCAGCCTAAAACTCAGGTGGATAGACAGCAAAAGGGAAATGGATAGACTGAATAGACCTCTGCTGAACAGGATTAGCATGATTATATTCCATTCAGTTTGAGGTTGACTCTTATGGAGTATGTACCAACAAAAATGCTCTCTAATTGTCCCATCAGAATTGTTTTTGCCATGGACTTGTTTCAGCTTATTTAGAGCCTAGCTATTGATGTGAACTGAAGGTGCAATTCAGTATTTCATCGCATAAATAGTTTAGTATCATGTAGCCAGACATGTACGTATTTTTGTCAACAACTAGTTGATTGCATTACTGTACTGTACTGTACTTGACAGAGGTACAGTACTGTACATGTGTGTGCTATATTTAGCAACAAGCAGATCGCAAATAATCACTGTATTTTGTCGAGGTGCATGTGGATAGTTCCAGCCACCACCTGATTGCATTACTTTCTGGAGTTGAATGTACCTACCATAGGTACCAACATACTGATTGTGCTGCTCTTCTTTTATGGAGGTGCATAGCAACGATTGAATTGCATCTACTATGGTAGTGCATGTACATACTTTTTGTGTGTAGTAACAACCTGATATGCATTACTTTTAAGGTGCATTTTGTAAACTTTAGGTAGCTGCAAGCTGATGACATTACTGTCCTTTATAAACCTTCATATAAATGTACTTGGAATAGGTTATCTGTGCTGAATTATCAATCTTTTGTGGGAGCACTTCAAATTTGCACTTTGAACAGCAGAACAGTCAATATTTTCATCGGTAAATCTGTGAAGATGTAGTACTTTACCATGACGCTGTTTACATGCATTCTGGGTCCCATGGTATTTCCTTACAGCTCTGCACAGCGGGTTTTCGACACGTTCAGACGTAAACAAGATTTGTAATGTAGTTTTTACAAGAAAAGGGTGAATTTATTTCTCTGCAGCTATCTTTGGCTCATGGCTCGAGGTGCCAAGTAATCATTAATTTCTAAAAAGTAGCAAATTTATAGCGTTCTTTCTTGTTGAAAGGTAGTCCCAGCTGGAATAAATGCTGACAAAAGTCTCTGTAATGGTCTGAAGGTGTAAAGCTCATGTAAAATGGTCTCATCATTTTTCTGTCATTTTGGTGGGTCTATGTTTAGCATTGTAACTGGAAAAAAAAAAAATGGGAAAAGAAGCAGTTTTATCGTAGGTAGCATGTATAGGCGCAGACTGCACTTTAGGAGTCTTCAGCGGTGTAGATGATTCGGTGGTCTTAGTTGAAATACAAGACACATTCATGGCTGAAAACTAGAATGTCCTTATCAAGCTCAAATTTCTCTACACATTGATGAAGTATGTACCTGCAATATGTGGACAGTACAGTATGTGTACATGTAAGTTGTTAACAGGATGGTCAAAACTGGTACAGTTTACACCAAGATATGAGCCTAGCCTTCATATAGCAGTGAATAACTTACGTGGTATTGCATCTTATTTTACTACACGAAATGATAAAATTACTTCACAAATGGAATATCGTGTAGCAGTTTTTGTTTACGTTACAATTTTCTGTGATTTTGCGACAAACTGGAAAAGAAACCTTAAATCTGTGATGCAAATGAACACATTTTTTCCCTACCTATAAATAGACATCTGTATACCAATGAAGATGTTTATAAACTGCTTCAGAGAAGGAAACCCTCCTCCAAAATAGGCACTGCACCAAGAAACATATGAAAAGCTCAGTTTCTTCACTTTTCACGTACTTGCCTCAACACTAGTGAACTCCCATGCTGTGCCAAGAGGACTGATAACCTTTAAACATCACCTCTGGCGCCAAAGTCCGTTGCCATTGTCAGATCTGGGTATCTATCAATTATCCTCCTTTCATGAAAGTTGCACATCTTGACATTCAATTTTCTCGCTGGACTTGATTTCAGAATGTCTTCATAAATCTTTGAAACTGCTAATCATCCCACCACTTCAAGGAGAATTTACATTGTTCTATAAATATGCTACTCTACATACAGTAGTATTGAATTCATGATATTTTTCGCAGCTGCCGTGTATGGAACACATTAGAAAGATCCCAAGTTTTCTGGGCATTTTTTTTTTTTAAATCTGTGTTTAGGAGATAATTGTTAACTTTTGTCGCAATTTATGAACTGTCATACTTTGCCCCATCATGTATTACTGATAGTGGTGAGGCAGTCTGCTGAGAAAATCATAAATAGATTATTGCTTTAATGAGCAAACTCAGAGCTGATCATGGAACAAGAGATAAAGATTACATGATGTTACCCAGAAAAGGAGAAAATGCAAGCAGAAAACCTGAGGGCTGACAAAGAGGCCTACTGATGGAGCTGAAAAATTAAGCAAAAGCATCACACTGAATCTTTTTTTTCCCCTTTCCGACCAGATGAACAGTTTTGCTTTGTAGCATTTTCTTTTCCTTTTCTGCTTCAAATGGTTGCATACTGTACAAATATTCGGGTTGGGTTCAAAGGGAATCAGGGCATTAATTTTCCACCCACACATGTACTGAAGGAATGTTAATTGAAAGGAAACATTGGTGGAAAATTAAATTAAACTGCAGTCACCATGCCCTCAACTGTCAAAATTTCAACATAAATACTGTGTAGTTCCACTGCATAATTGTCCATGTCTGGAAAGAGGATCACTATCCAAATAGAGGAACCTATGGATGTGAAGTACTGTGACATCAAGCCTGATATATACTGTAGCCCACATGTGTTAATATGTAAGGTTGTGTGATTGAGAGTTCTAATATTCTCATCTAAATCCTGTTTTGTTACTTTGAACCCCCAAAGTAAATCAAGAGTCAGATTTAGTGATTTCTGTTTTCTTCCTGAATGTCTAACTACAATTGTACAAGTTTCCAAGCGGAATGTTGCTCGTCGAGAGCTTGAAACCTAGTGCAATGACAAAGTCAACTGTCAAAGTCGTCTACACACAGAAGTGTCCTTCCTAGTGTTGTTTATCCTTTCGCACAGGTATACGATCTGCTTTAATCTTTGGTATTGTTGTTGTCTTAGTCCACTCTGGTTTGTGAGATAAGTTAGATCTGGTCATACATATATTTTACATGTATACATACCTACAGATAATTTACAGTGCATAGCTGCAATAAGCTTTTAGACAAATTGGAAGCTGCGAAGACTGAAGATGGATGCAGAGCCACTTTGAATTACATTTAACTTTGGTTCCAGCCAGTCCATACCATTTAATATCCTGAGGAACCATCCAGTGTGAATTTTGAGTCTGCTTCCTCCATGATGTGAAATTTGAATCTCCACATTTGAAAAGCTGGGATTATATAGCTCCGTCGTTTGAAAAACGAAATGGATAGTCAAGTGTGGGCTGGTAACCATATGGACCCTGACACATCAGTACAAATATCTAGACTGAATTATTCACACAATTGCAAGTGGAAATCGTGTTCAAATGTGCCACATCTGCCGAAAAGACCCAGAATACCATGAAAGTACTCGAGCTGTTAATGTAAAAAGAAGAAAAAATTCTATTGCATTGATAATATTCGTCAACTTTTAGGTCAAGCAACAACCTCCCACTGCAGACCATCCTTTAACCAACACATGTTTCAATGATGAAGATGGTGCGTTAGCTTCCAAAATAACACACAGCGGATGTCCTGGATGAGATGATACATTTTCCCCTTTTTCACATTTTGATCTTTGTGATATTGTACGTAACTGATTACAATGAGTCAGTGGTAAATATTTCTGCTCTTCTGTCATGTTGTGAAGTTGATGCCGACATACGTGTGTACAAAACTTTCTTAGACAAAGAGGCAGCCTGCAAGAATTTTCATCTGTGTCTCTAAAGTTAGAACAAAAAACAACAGACGTTTTTCAGAGAGAAGAAATTATACATGCCATGTGTTAACTCCCCTTCCCCCCACATAGAAATAGAAATTTCAGGCAATCATTGTTTTAGTCATATTTTGTTGATTCTGTTTGAATTCATTTTCAGTAAGTAGTACCCCGTGGCATTATTCAGCAACAAACAGTAGTCTGTCATGTCATTTCAAAGTAAGATGTGAGACTTTTTACTAGATGGAGGCCCTAGTTTTCATCTCGTCAGATCGGTAAGAGGCTGTAATATGCTCAGGAGTTTGATGGATAAGAGTGGTAAAAACCTCGCGTGCAAGCTTTTTTCTTTCGTGTCGGATATATTTGTTTCATCATTATGATCGCATTTTGGCACTGTGGTTAGTGTATGGAGGAAAGACTGAGAAGTGTGCTTGAAGAAAAGTGTGCTTGATATTTAAAGTGGTTGGTTTCTCCAGTAAGTGTCAGTCTAACAGTGGAATTGTAAATATCTGGGAGTCATGTAACGTCTACTGCAGTAGGTTGCAATTCAAGTTCATCTCGTTTCCAAGGGGCAAAATTTCGGCATCGGGCTGGACTTCCAGATGTTTTAGCAATTGGGTACTACAGAATTTATTTCTCTTTGTACCAACAGGGCATGCAAAGAAAATAGCTGTAATTATTGTTAGTTCATTCAGCCTCACAAGTGTACATCAGAAAAACCTTAATCATATCAAAACATCATACATTTAGACAAATTATTGAAAATGCATCATTTGAATTCTTGAAAGTCTGGGTGAAGAAATTAGAGTCCATATTTTAACTGAATTTCTATAGATCTGTGAGAAAGTTATTTCTTGAAAAGAATGCTACCATCCTTACTTATTTTGAATACTCATTCTGTGTCCATAAATAGTCATTTTAAAAATAATTTCTTTTCCCCTTTAAATCCCATACCTCATTTCCCAGATAATGTTCACTGACGTTTAATGTTGACAGTTTTAGTACAGTGGCAGGAGGTGCAGCAGCTATGCAGACACAGTTAGCGTAATTATTGTTGCTGATAAATATTTTGAAGATGGTAAAACTTTGGGATTTACGACAAAATTCTGAAGAACTGTCAGAGTTCTTTGACATCACAGATGTGCACAGTATAACAAGAGGGCAAATGGAGTTAGCGGCAAAGGATGGCTTGTTTGCCAAAAGCATCCAAGGGGCTGATACATAATACTGTAGCCTAGGTCAATCAGCAAATCGCAGTGTAAAATTTTGAGTGGAATGTATAATATGGTTTGCATCCTCCCCTACTATTCTCTGTCCTGTGCTTTTTGATACTGCGCTTTTATGCTGGTGTTCTTTTGTTATAGATGGCATTCCGTGGCTTCTTGGTTTAGTAGACTGACGAGGGATGTATTGTTAAAACTTGAATATTGTTTAACAGCTCAGTGCTTACTTTCTACTCTACCATGACTGGGCAGAATCTGGAATTGGAGTAGGTTTTTTTTTTTTCCCCTGCAAGTGCTGTACAATATATATTGACCTCCACTTGTCCTGTGTGTATGTTATACATGATCCTTGCCTGCGCAAATGTGGTGTGCGTGTGAACTTCTAAGTTGCTTGTAAATGTAGAGATACTTCGTTAACATGAGCGTATTCCATTAAACATCATCCTACATTTGTGACAGCTATTGTACTGTGTGTGGCATATACACAAAAAAGCTCAATATGGAAAACCTTGTTACCCTACTCAGCACTGTTTAATGCTTGTATTTTGGCTATATACTGTTACTGACAATTCAAAGATGTCGTGACTTTCTCGGCATTTGCTTGGTACCTTGAAAGATTTTCTCATATAGGTCTGCCAGGTGCAGTGTGTACAGTACAATGTCTGCTTAAAAATTATCATGCAAGCTTGTCTTATGCTAGGAGTTCATAAATAATTCATTAATTCCATTAAAGAAATATGTTTCTAGACAGGATGGAGTGGTTGTTGTTTTGAAAAAGGTAGTTGCCAAATTTTGGACTGTGGCAAGCAAAGTTATCAGATGATGAACGTTTCTTTTTTATTGGACCGTGACAACAGAAGTTGCTGGGATGCTTTAGTCATGGTTGGTATCTGTATTTTTGTCTCTGTGAGGTGGTTGGCTGAGAAGAGTTCTGGCTAAGTCTGATCACCGCAGCTACATCCCTGTGTTTCCCTCTGTCCAAAAGATCTTTTGTCATAGCTTTGATTTTCGATAGTTGCTCCGTTTTACCTTGATCAAAAAAAAAAAGAAACTTTCTAGTACTCACCGTTGGTGAAAAATGTGAGCAATTTGATTTTGTATGTCCTTTATCTGTAGTTTGAAGTCATTATTATCACAGTATGAAGTTACCGTTTGTCGTTCATTGGTTGTAACAGTGTGCGTGTACTGTACAGTACATTGTCATGCATGTTGTCTTCCGGCATCTCTTCAGAAAGTCTTCTTTGTAATGTCCCACCAAACTTACTAGTGAATGAATGAATATGGTGGAAAAGCTCCAGATTTACATGTTTTGTGTCTGTAGTCTATGTGCGTGTGCTACAGTAGTGTGTGTTTCACAGTTGTCCATTGTAGTGACAGTTCTGTTGTTCAGTTTTGGTGAGTTCTACAATTACACCAGGAAATGAGGATAATGTACATGCCCACACTGTTCAGTGGAGTGACATCACCTACGGTACTACCATTCGAATTGAGAACTTCCGAAACTCTTCCTTGTCTGTTCAGGAAAATCGAGAAAGTGTGTTTTCGGTGGCTGCCAGACCTGGGGCATGTGAAATTGGCGTAATGAATTTTCAACTCTCTGTGGTAGGGTATGCATGTTTGTTACCTTTGTCCTTCAGCAAACCCTTATGTTCCCTCAGTTGATGGATATTGTACATGATAAGGAGTCATACAAACTGTGAAGTTAAACTTTAATATCAAACAAATATTACAGTAGGAAGAATGAATATGAACCTACTAAAAGTTCAATAGTTTGAAATCCTGTCTGAAGATTTTCAATCTGGTAAGTGACTGTATCAGTGTAACCTACAGTCCTGTTGATGTCATGCAATGTAGGTGGTTATCGGACTTTGAGTAAGCTTGATCTGTTCATACTTGTGTGTACAGGTACATATGCCAGTCTTGCATTTTCCCACGATCTATTTAAAGTACATATAATTTAGTGGATAAAGTCCACCTTGAAAATTATACCACTTAGTCTAAAGTTTGAGTGCTTCGTTCTCACGAAGCAACTGAGATTTGATCCCAAGGTATAGGAAATAGTAAGCTCCCCACAACTCACTGGTGTGGGTATTCATGAGTGACTATACTTACCCCTTACTAAACATGATACGGACAAAGTATAACTTTCAGTCTTCCACATTGCAGTTCAGATGTATACTTCATTGTGTGAGTACCTGACCAGTATGATCTCTTGAAAAATGTTTAGGGGCTTAAAAACATTTAAATTCTCACAGAGGCCATTGCCTAACACTACTACAGAGATGTGAGGATACCATTTGCTAATTGTGAGTTGCAAGGGTTTTTTCATGATCAGAACAGTAAATGCACATTGCAATAAAAAAGATAACAAAGTTGCTAAGTCCCGGGTAGTCACCCAACATGAAGTTGCAATATGTAAGCCACAAACATCCTCCATACTTGCGTGGTTGCTTAGCAACTTTAACATAACTGCCCTTCAAGACCTGGATTATTGGAATTATTATTATTGTAAATGCCTTTATTGCCATTCCACCACTTCAGTTACAACTGTGACATATAGTACTACTGAGGGACACACATTTATAAGAGGTCGTCACATGCTCAAGTTAAAGCTGGAATATGACCTGAAAATTTGTCAGTGAAAGTCAAATTGCAGAAATGTGTCATAGCCACTGCAAAATAGCATTGTTTAAACCCTATTTTTGCCTGGATGAATATTCATAGCCATTCCCAATTGGTCTGTTTGAATTTAATTAATGTTGATTGACTGCTATGCTTTCTTGGAGAGTTCATGAATTTTGTAGGGCTAACCAAATTGTTGAGACAATTTTCATCATATTTCTGAAAGATGAGTACATAGTTCTCTTCCAGGTTTTGTGACATGTGATCTTTTGTCTACTTTCTCTTCCCTGAAAAACTGACAAAAAAACATAAAGGTAGATGACCAGGCAACTGCCAGTGCAACTCATATACCAGCTTAATCCATGGGCGATTGTTGTGTCTCCTCTCACATGTTTGTAAAGTTTCATGTTAGAAGAACTACACAGTACAGTGCTTTAAACCTTAGCGTGCATCAACAAAGCTGGAGAAAGCGGTTGACGAGCTGCCATATGCCTATTGTATCTGTTTCTCTGTCTGATCTAGTAGTCTGCACATCTGTATGTCTGTCTGTCTATCAGTCTACAATGAGAGTTGCGATTGCATATTTTTCATTAATCTATGTCTGGAAGATCATTGCAGATCAGCCTTCTTAGTTTATACTCTCTGTTCAGTTGTTCAAGGTCAGCAGCATCTTGTGGGGGGGTTGATACGACCTCGACTGCAAAGATGCTGTCAATACTCCCCCACCGATATTCAGAATCATTTGTCAGAGTTAATGCCAAGCTATTTTTGGATGCACTGTATCACTTCAAAGTGTTCAAAGAGCTAAATGTTGTTTGTAAAATATTGAATAACTTGTTATTCATTTAAGATTTGATTCCTGTTCTGGTTTGCCGTCTGTTTGTGTACATGTGCTGTCATGTGAATACAGTTCCACCTTTTAGGTTGAAAGTGAAGCACCATCTGGAGGGAAACAAGGTCTTATCCTCGCTCTTTTGTGTTGTGCAGACTTCTGTTCACTCAGCCAAGATTACAAAGGAGTGGCAGAGTCACTAAAGGTGGGTCTGCAAATGAGATCGGAAGGACGGGCTTTGAAGAAGACGTTGCTGAAAGCTGTACCCAAACTTTACGTAGCAAGCTCCCACTTTGATTTGTGTTAAATCTTTGTCATGAGATTGGAATCCAGATTGAACCTCAAAAGTAGTAGAGATGGTGGTTGCCAAACAAGCGATGTCCAAGGCGTTGTTTTCTGGGGTGCCGATTGAGGACATCCTTAAGGCAGCAGAGATTGGAAAACACTGACGACATTCGTTGCTTGCCACCTTAACAATACTCTTAGCGCCAAAGCAGCGTTTGGCCCTGCTCTACTCTCCTCCTGGCGACCTCCCGCCGGTTTCCATGGTGTAACGCTAATGCATTAGTGAGGCAAGCAGTATGTATACGTCTACATTGTGAATTCTTCACAACCCTCTGGTGTGGGTCTTTAGCAGTGACTATACTTACCGCTTGCTACCACTTGCTACCTCTCGCCTCTTGTCCCATGGAGGTTGGGAGGGGCTCACTAGTGTTTGTCATTACTCTACAGTTGGTTTCTCCCTCAGAGGACCTAAGGTTTTCTTTCTGTACATATTGTAAAAAAGCAAAAAAAAAAAAAAAACCAAAAAAGAAACAAAAACAATTGCTTTCACCCTCTTTTTGCTGGGAACATGGTACGGGCTTGAGACTGGTAGGCTTCGTGTCTAGCCATCGCGGGGGCCCAGCATAGGGATGGTCCCCCCTTCGCTCTGTCCCTCGAGCAGCGCCTTGGGCTCTCTGTGGACACGCCCCTCTTACGGTAAGTGTTCAGTGTTTTCGCTAGCATTGAGCACCTCGCTCAGCCCTACGATGGCAGGCCAGGTCTTAGAGGGCGCTAAGAGTATCTGTAAGGTAGCAAGTGACGAATGCCCTTAGTGTTTTCCAAGCTGCCACTTAAAGGATGTCCTCAATCGGCACCCTGGAAAACAACGCCCTGGAAGTTGCTTGTCCCTGACCTAGTGAGCCCTGACCTGTCCCTGGGGATGCGTTGTAATGACCTCGGTCAGCTAGTGGAAAATGGTATCTCAAGAGGCCACGGTGAGGCAAGGGGTAAGTATAGTCACTTGTGAATACCCACACCAGAGAGTTGTGGGGAATCTCAGTCAAATTTTTGAAGAGGAGGTGATAGGTCACACTGGTAGCTGAATTAAATGGTGAAGTGTAACTTGACAAACACAGTGGCATTTTAGGCAGAGTTTGGATGTGCAGTATTGGTTGCTCCAGGTAAGAAGGCCTTGCTTTTCCGATATTCCCCTTCATTTGAATGGTGTGGCACAATGCAGCTTTTTTTTGTGCTGAGACAGAGTTACATCTGCCACGTCCCACCTCCTATCATTGGAGGAGGGAGAAGGTGGTGTTGTGACTGGGGGAGGGGGTGCTATGGGTATGGGGAAAGCATGCTATGGAGGAGTTTTTTGCCATTCAGGTGACTGATGGATTTGCAAGCCCCACCTCTCCAGAATTCAGTCGGTATTTTACACACAGTACATACAATCATACGAAACATTTTGTGTAATGGTTATTAAACACTGATTTCTGATGCAGTGTATTACATACAACTGGAATGGTTAACATCAAATTCCACTCATCATAGGCTAGTTTGAGTTACCAAACAATAGCACCACGCAATGCCGACTGTGATTATATTGCCGTATACTGTAGCCTGAAGGTAAATTTGGTTTAAGCTTTGAAAATTGGAAGAATTAAGTGGGGATGTTTTATGAGGATGAACTTGGATGAAATGCTGTACTACTGCACTGTAGTTCTGAAAGTTGCACCAGACAAAAAGTACATTTAAAGTTACACTCTCGAAGGGAAATATTGTGTTTGTTTTACAGAAGAAAATTGCTTCTTTTAAAATCCGAAATTATGGACACAAAATAACAAAATGAGGCAGGACGGTAGCCTTCTTTTTTAATGAATAAGTTTTTGCACAGATGGAAATTCAGTTATTTGTTGCTCAAAAATTAAGTTGTTCACCCAAACCTTCAAAAATTCAAGTGACACACTTACCGTAAACTTACCTTGCATACATGTTTTGAGGAGATGAAGCTATCGCTGATGTCTGCCATTAAGACCATCGAGCTACTGGAGACTGAATGACTCAACGTTATGGTCACGACTATTTTCTTTACAATGCCATGTTGTTGCTTTTAAATGCCATGTTTCATGTTATATTTTTGTCACCAGCTGTTTGTGGGGGGAGGAGAAGGTTCTGTAGGCACATTCAGCCCCCCTAAAGAACGAATTATTGGTACTGTACCAACATTTGAAAATTTTAGTCCTTAGTTGCACTCTCTATCTTGTTTTACATCAATCAAGTCTTCCTTGATATCATGGTGTGGTGCCGGATGGTACATCTGATACATTTAATAGACTGAAATAACAGTCCCCACCTGGTTGCTGAACTGATTTTATCAAAGTAACCATTAAAGGTCAAATTGGTGTTTCAGGAAATTAAGGTCAAAAGTCATTTGTCTGTAGGCATCATTTCTAATCATACATCACAATATGTTATGTACTTTTTCCTTTGCATGTAGATTCTACAGTACCTCATGTGCCCATGTGATTGAAACTGATTATTAAACTGATTACCTGTATTGCTACAGATGAAATATGGTGAATTTTAGACAAAATATGGATGACTGTATTCTGTCGTCTGGACCCCATAACAAACCCACTATTAACAGTGGGATTAAGGACTGCAGTGCACCACAGTAGTTAACTAACTGGGATAAACAGCAGCATGGTTTCTTCTTTACTGTACAGTAATGATCATTAGAGTATAGTACTGTATGACAGTTTCTTTCAAAGACCAAGTGACCTGCATCTAGAAGAGAGCTGGCTTCATTCATTAGTTGGAGGGTGAATCCCTAAATAGCAGTCTGTTGTAATTCTGTTAATATGTTTATTTGCTGTTTTGGGGATATGTCTTCTCAAAGTTTGTTGAGATTGTAAGCGTTGTTGTGGAGCGTCGCACAGTGTCAATATTTCTTTTGTCAGGCCTATATGTTGACTCTTAATGTATTATTTACTTAATCAGTGGGCTTCACATTGGTAAGTGATATCAGCATATATATTACAGAAGACAATACGTGTTTCCAAAATGACCCTGGCTTGAGGCATATAAAATTTTCAGTTGTCCTTGAAAGAAAGGTTTTAAGTAAACAAAGGATAGCATAAGGCATATAAGGCATATTGTGATTCCCTTACTTGGCATCAACAAATTTGCATTTTGGTTCTTGTTTATTCATGATGCAATTGCAATAGAGAAATTATTACACTGGTCAATGATCAATTTTGATGAGATTTGTGGTTGTCTTCAACGTTTTGTGTGATGAATTTGGTCAGTGCTCCAAAATGTGTTTTTCGTTTCACATTTCCAGTTGAACTTCAATGTGATCTTAGCAACCAGGCCATAGTGTAACTCTGAACGACGTTCCTCTTCTGCACTGAATGTTGTTCACGGATAATAGTGAAGGGTTGTTAAGATCGTAAAGTATCTTGGCAGCCATTGTGTGCATTTCAGCGGAAAAATTAATTATGCCGTGAGCTGGTGCAGAATTGGTGTTCACTACTTGAGCCCCTAAAATTAATCTCAGTTTTTATGTATTGACTTGGCTACAATGCGATATTGATTGAATCTTTCCAGACACTAATTAACAGACTATGTACAGACTTGGTAAAATTTTATTTGTATTGTCACAGTATGTTGTAAGTCTACAACACACTGTGCCTTTTGTATTACCATCCATAAAGACAAGATCTTGTGTGGAATCCACTGCACTGTATTTGCCAAACATATAATTCAATACAGTATGTGTAGGCCTTTGCATGGAAAAATCCATTTAACAGTTTTTTTTTAATTATTATGGATTTTGTATGTAATTGTAGTGTGTATGATGGGCTGTGATTCACAGTGGTACTGTAGATTACTTGTAGACCCGATATAGCCATATCTTCTAATTTACTACACTCCTCAACCTCCTGTCTCATCACAACAAGTGCACTCCCATCTACCATACATGTGTTACCTGGTTACCTTTCATAATATATCACAGTATGGTGGTAGCATTAAACTCATACTTTACCCGAAAATGCACAAACCTAAGTGGTAATTGTAGCTACCTTTGCTCATAACATTAGTAACCAACCATTTCTAACCTAAATTTCCACATATAGCTAACAAACATTTACAGTTAGCTACAGTATAGAGATCATGTTTTTCTACTTTGAAGGGCCTGTATGCCCCTATACTCTGAGAGTGCTACATGCATGGTAATTTTGATGTCTTTTGCTCCCAGAGCAGAAGTTGAAAAGCAAAAACTTGAGTATTCTTTTGTCTCTGTATATATTTACTCTCATAATTTTTCTAGTGTGAAAACTGCCAAAATTTACATTTCTCCCTTTAAGTAATTTTGTGAAAGTTTCTTCTTAGCTATGGGAAAGGTAAATATGCAGTAAATATACACTTGCGAAAACCAACACCTGTAAGTTGTGGGGATTATTCAATGTAAAGTGTAGTCCCACATTGGCGTGTAGTGTTTTTATATTGTGCAGTATATTTTTGTGTCAACCCCTCGCTTGTAAACATACCTGTAAATCATGAGAATGAAAGCGTGGACATATATTGAAACTCATGTCTCTGTTATGGGAGATGTACTAAATAGGAGGCGAGAAGCCGACAGTAGTGTATCTTCCACAGTTGGTATTTGATCTGGTTTTGAATAAGTTCATTTTTCAGCAGATAGTCATGCTGAGCCATACTTGAAAGAATTTTGAATTCACGTCGTAGACATATACTTACCGCTTGCCTCACAAATGCATACAATTGACCCATGATCAGATTGTCATCGAAACTAATTCTAGTACCGCGCTCCCTAAGTCCTAGCCCACCCTTGTTTGCCTTTTGCTTGAGTGCCTCAGAACGTGGCTAGGTCTTAGAGGGCGTGGTGCTACTGTAGGATTAATTTCGAGGATGATTTGAGCATGGGTCAAATGTATGCATTAGTGAGGCAAGTGGGGGACTTCATGTGAAAAGATGTACTGTAAGTTTTGATTAGACTAGATCAGACACAGTATCCATAACTCCGTCTCTGAGGTCTTGACGCTTACTTATGAATGAGTCTACTTCTTTTGAGGTGGAATAATAATAGCAATAGAACCTCTTCACCATTGGTTAGTTACAGCTTACCGGAAGAGTTCACCTCACAAACAAGTAATTTTTAGCTTCGCTCCTATCTCAAGACCCTACACAGTAGTTTGTTATGTACTGTAAATCTGTACAACTGAACAACAACCAGTGTCTTGTCTTCAGGTTCGAATTTATCATCATGCTGCTTGGTAATATAACACTGCAAGGCCATGCTCTTCTGGCAAATTACTAAATGTGTATCAAGCAGTCAAATATTAATATGGCATTGTTTCCATGGTTACTGATTAAACTCCACATCAAAGGGAGGTGAGCATTTCTCATGAATGCACATCCGACACAGCCACCGAAATAAGTGTGTAGTTACGGAAAGAGGTTTCATGTTCATCCAAGAATGTTATCTCAGAATGTCTTCTGTGATAATACTGACACTTTCCTTGTCAGTTTGCGGAAGGACTGTGTGCTTTTATCATTGTGTACCATTTGTGCACATACCTGTATGCAAAGCGTTTCGTTTTGTTACCCGGAGGATTTTATTATCACACTGATATCTTAGCCATCAAGTATGCGACAATTTATGATTATGAATATTTCATTTTGTCTGTAAGTCCTGATAAAAAGTTTATATGTATTCACTAAATTCTGTGTTCTACATAATTAAGTCAGCTCAGACTTAAATGCTTAAATAATGTATTTCCTTCAGAGTATACTTTACATCAAAATTTGGTGTTGGTTATATTGCCCAGTTGGTGTTACACAGGCTATGAATAAAATAATGAAGGAAATCCCACTACGTGTATTTCATTTGTGTGGATTTGAGTGCATTATAAACTTTCCTGTGGTCTGCCAGCCACCAACCATCGAAAATATATGATCAAATTTTCATGGGACGTACTAATAATGTTTGCTGCTTTTTAATAGGCAGCAGTGTGGCCTTGGCTGATCATTTTGTCTCTGTTAGAAGGAGACTTCCTTACTTGACTTTTGATTTATTATCAACTAAGTTGTTACAGAAGTAGAAGAGACTGACAGGCATTTGCTACTACTTTTTCAAACTGATTAAGCACCAGGTCTCCCCTCTTGTCAGTGAGAGAAAAATTTATGCGGTTAATTTTGATCGTGAAGCACTTGTCTTTTAAACCCTGCAGATCGTATGAAGTACTGTATGTAGCAGAATAGTAACATACGGCTATTAGGATCCATTATTTTGAAGCTCATGCATTCATATTTTATGTATTCATTGCTTTCCCTTCCTGGTATTTCTCTTCCTGTTCTGTTGTTAGCATTGTATTTTGGAAATTTGATTGAAGTGTGTGCAGTGTTATAGTATTTACTTCACTCTCCTCACTTACCTGTTCCTCCATAAGCCACTGCACTCTGATCTATATCGTGCCTGCTGACAACCTGCGTGCAACCTCATAAACAGCACCTAAAATATGCAAAATGAAGATCTGTCCTCATCTGGTATAAGAGCCAGTAGCTCCTGTAAGAGTCCATTGATCATCATCTGTGGATGACATTTCAGTCAATAATTACTTTCTACATAATATTACTGTCATAGTTCATTTCAGAAGAGAACGTTAAAGCGAGACAGGTTTTTAAGAAGCAGTGCCAGTCCATTTACATGATTGATTTTTGAACAGCTTCAATATTGATGTCTCTAGATTACAAATGGATTTGGATTGAAAGCATCTTAACTAAGTATATAATGAGAAATATGAGCCTAGTAATCATTGAAATATTAAAACCTGACAGTGAGTGATCACTACTTTACAAGGAAAGAAACATCAGCTTAAAGGAGAAGATGAACATTCTAATGAGATTATTGTCATGCAGACAGCATACATTTTTTTTGTTTTAATCTCATTTAAGGACTGAAAGAAAGGATGGCAGTGTTGGTTGTGGATTGCACTCTTGATTTGCTACATTAGCTCGTGAGCAGGTTGTGCAGCAAATGCCAATGGGGCCAATCTAGGGCATGGAAGGTGTGGTGCTGTAGCTTTATTCAGGTACACTTAAAGTGAAATTAGACAGTGTGTTATAAGTGCAAGTGCAAGCAATGGGGAAGTATCTAGTCACTCGTGAATACCCACACCAGTGAGTTCCGGGAAATATGTGGTGCTAGAATTGATTTTGGGTGCCCTTTGAGCATCGTGAAATAAACGAATAGTCGAAGCAAGGTGTAAGTATAGTCACTTGCATGTGAGTACCCATACCAGCAAGTTGTTATTACAGCATATTTGGGTGAGTAAAATGATATTTGCCTTCCAGTGATCTCCTTAAAATGAATTTCCAGTATTCACCTCATAGATATGTACTTACCCCTTGCTTCACTATTGCATTCATTTAGGCTTGCTCTAAAAGTCCGTGAAATTACAGTGAGAGGCAGAAAAACCCCATGCGTGCAACTCGAGGAAAACGCAAACGAGGGTGGTCTAGACCTTAGAGGGCATGGTGCTAGAATTAATTTGGAGGACACTTAGAGCATGGCTAAATGAATGAACAATAGGCTCGTATAGTCACTGGCGAATACACACATTCACATCGTAGACGTATATACTTACCCCTTGCTCACACTATCACATAGTTAGTCTAGCTAGGGGGATTGTAAGTTTCTTTCTTTCTTACAAAAAAATCATCATCATACTGTTGCAAGGGGTAACCTTCAAACACTCCTTTTCTTTCTCACAAAAGAAATCATCATCACCATCACAAGGGGCAGCCTTCAAACACCCTGATAAATTTAGACCCTTTAAAGGATGTCAAACACGGACTGACATGGGGTTTCAACAAATATTTTTTTTCGACGAATGAATCACAGTGAGTTAGATCACCAATTACAGTAGGTTCGCGGCAATCATTAGAACTCCTTAGTGAGTAATTATCAAACACAGAAGGGATGGCCTTGATTGTCTTCACTAGTGTACATTCAACTAATTATTACACCGTATAGACTTACACTTGTACTGATTTCAGCTCGCTTGGCTGAATATTACACTTATAGTTAGGCAAGAACTTCAACCCTCTTTTGATAGTGAACAGATCATCCCCATGTTCATTTTTTTCTTCAAAATCTCTGGTGGTGGATAAGCCAGCAAAATGTTTTGCATCCATGCTGAAGCTCACAAAGTCCACAGTCAAGTCAAGGAATTAAATAACATGATGGTGAGATAGAAATTTGAAACGACTGAGGCAAGAAAATGAAAAGAAAAAAAGAAAAACAAAGAGGAAGTTCTAATGATTCAACTCTATTAGTTGAACATATAGCTTTGGGAACTGAGAACTTTACCACCTCATTGTAATGAGCAGTCTGCCTCTCCATTTTTCACTGCCTCTAATGTCATGCCAGCAAGTGGTTTGTCACAAATTTCAGATTTCGAAAGTGATGTTGCTTTTAATGATTATTGTTATCGTCGTCGCGAGTAGATGAGTGATATTTGAGACAGTCTACTCAGAAAAGTTTTATTTACCATAAAATATGGAGTCATCTGGCAATATTACCTGTACATGAATACTGTGACACACATACAAAAGGCATTTAATGTCTCTCTCTGATCCGCATTATGTGAGCTATTTGATACTAACAACGTTTTATTGCCTATAACTGCAGTGCAGCGGTTCATGCAAATGACACACATAAAATATATATATTTCTCGCTCCCTGCTAACATCCCACCTCAGCGTCGGACTTACTTTTCGTTGCTTGGGCCTGAGAGAAATAATGGAGGATATCAGTCTCCAGACTTTATCCAAAGTGTGAAGGTTACAATTATACACCAAGGGTATATTCGGCCTCCAAAATTCATCTCAGTGCTTGAGAGGTTGCATCAGCATTGGGACAGGGCAAAGGGAAGCGATTCAGTGTCTGATCGACAATGTTAAAAAAGAATGCCCATGTGTTAAAGGGAAATAAGGCGTTTGTTTTACAGGAAACAACCATAGTTTTAAAACCAGTGTTTATGGACATAAAATGACAGATTATTCAAAATGAGGAAGGACCGTAGCCTTCTTTTCCAGAAGTAAGTTTCTCATAGATAGAAATTCAGTTATTTATTGCTCAACAATAATTTGTTCACCCAAACTTTTCAAAATTCAAATGATGCTCTTCCGTTACTCACCACATGCATAATGTTTTGAGGAGATGAAGCTCTTGCAGATGTTTATTGGTGAAACTGAATGGTTTAAAAACGATTAAAGCTATTTTCTTCATATGCCATGTTGGTATATTCTAAACGCCCTATTTCCCTTTAAGTCAAATTTCTGTGACTTACCTGTAGAAAAGGATTGCAAGCAGAAAAGGAAGGACAGAGAGATTACTGACGATTGGTGATGTCATGGAAATTTTGTTATGAACAAGAGGATGAAGCTGTCCATTGTCATTTGCAGTCACAATTTTGATGCTTTTTGACCATTATTTCAAGTTATCTTTAGCAAATAATATGTCAGTGCCTTTTATTTATTTGATGGTGGTGAACAAGAGGGACAACTTGAGACTTTTGTTCAACAAAAAAAAAAGAAAAAAAAGTGGCGATATGAAATTAAAAATGGGAGTTAGGTAAGCAAACCTATTTCCTTTGAATCCTCAAAACAATTTTAAGGAGCCAGAGAAAGACAGAATTGGTTTGTGGTAGATGAAGGAAAGGGTTTGCCTAGGAGAAGGGTACTTTTGCCCAATATCATGTATAGTAATGGTACAGGCATGCCAGGAAGGAAAAAAAATTGGGAGCTGTCAAAGTATTTTTTTGACTGTTGATGCATGTCTGAAATCACATTGAACTTTATGGCCATATGCTGTACTGTAGTTGATACTGAAGTCATGGTATTGTCAGTGCAAGTGCAATGCTAACTTGTAACTTAGCATGGAGTTGTTTCTAGCTCCCACCTACCAAGTCCCCCTCCCCCCCCCAAAAAAAAAAGGTAAGAAGAAAAAAATGGCCATAAGTAGCATTTCTGGAGAACTTATCTACACCATACAATAACGATAGATTCTCAGTTCAGGGTTTACAAGCAGGGGGCATTAACGTGCATGATTTGTCCTGTTGTGACAAAAGATGTCTGTGGTGACACTGTTGGTTGGGTTTGAATGGCATTAGGCATTACTGAATAAGGAAGTGTATTCTTCCAGGATAGAAAAAAAAAAAAAAATTGTAGTGAAAATGTAGTTACATTGTGCCCAATGAGCTGGTGGAGTGACAAAGTGGCTGCTTAGTAGCAGTGTAGAATGAAACATATCAGGTGGTGGAATCTTTGAAGTAATGGCACAGCCCTTGCAGGTTATCAAGTCTGTTGAGTCATGGTCGAGAACTTCGGGTGCAGCTTTTACCTTTGTGCTTCCTGAGGTGATTGGTGCTGCTTCAGCCTGCAAATGAGGGTACAGTTCATCGGTTACTTAGCTAGTGGTGTATTCAGTTTTCAAGGAGCAATTGTGCTTAAATGAAGGATCTGCTGAAGCGCAAAGCTTATTTGTACAGGTGTGGGTGGCTCTGACAGTACTATAAAAGAACACATTGCAGGACGCACTCAACCCCAAAAATTGTTTGCAATCTGTGTTAGAATTTGGAATTTGTTGTCACCTATTACTGTTAACACTTTTTGAGAATCCCAGGTGCACTCCTATGCTTGAACATTTGGGGGTCAAGTTCAGATGGGAGGGTCTCACCGAGTGCAAGAAGTAAAATGTTATGCATGCATTGCTCACGCAGTAACTCTGATATGGTTTGGTGTCTCTTTGTACACTGTCACACCCCTATACACATGTTACAGCCACCATGCCAAATTGCTAATTGTTATCAGTTATTTAAAAAAAAAAAAATGAAAAAAAAAAGAAAGAAAAGTTTCCTGTATAAAATATTGTTGATATGCCTTTCACAATAAATATATTGAGTTTAATCAGGCAGTACGAATCACATTAACTTGAAATGGAAGAGCTGCTGTTAGTTCATCATTAGTCTTTTTATAAAGTAATTAGTATTAGAATACATCCTCACAATATAAAGCCTAGTCATAATGTATGATTTTAGACCATTTTAATCATTCCTACTATAACATTAATCTTCCACCTTTCATTTGAAAGATCACCAGTAGTCTCTCTGTTGAATACCATTGTGATCATGTTTCCATTTTGACATCGGTTACCGTGGGCTTGTGTTCCCAGAGGTGCCAAAGAGTGTGCCAAGGTCTCTACTTCAGCCTGGAGACTGTGCACTGCAGCGCACGCAGGTGCTGTGCGTATGCACATCCATATGCACTAGTGGTTCTAAGTGTTAGAGCCCAATATTTGTTGACTACTTAGCTTCATGTGAAGAGCAGCCGCATCTCAATAGCTGCGAAATGCGATTAACCTGTCATTTCATTCCTTTCCTTCATTATCCAAGCAATTGGAACGATGAGCTCTGTTACTTACTGAGGCGCTGTGGCGATTGTGCTCACATCACTTCTCTGCAGCGGAAACACGCTGACTCGCCCTTTTCATAAACGTGATATGTCTGAACACACAGCAACTCTGTGGCTGTTACGTTTGGGCATATATATGTGCAGTGCCCGTCTCTGCTCTGATAGCATTTTATGATTTTCACAGAGAATTATGGACGATCAAATGAGCATCAATTTTGAATGAAGTGATTAACGAGACGTAAGGAGTGGTGAAAGTTAGGTACTACTCATTCTGTCGGTTCAATGAACCCACTTTAGGGCCAATTGCAGGTATGATAATTATGAAGTTGTCTTTCAGATGTAAGGGTGAGATAGTCATTCATTCCTTCACGTCGATTTCTGATGGAAAGATGGCTTATGTTCTGAGTTAGAAAGTAAGAGACAGCCGTCGTCGTCGACTCTGCAGAGGAAGGTGTTGAAAGCTAATCATCAATATCCATGGGCATGTGGCCTGATGTGAATTTCTCACACACCAGGTCGATGATTCTTCTGGCAAATTCTGACACCTGTGTGGTGGTTGGTTTGTTTGTAACTGTGCAGGGACCCTTCGAAGACGAAAGGTCAGTATCAGACCTGGGCACATGTTGACGTATAACCTTATCCAGTCTGCTGATGGTTTATGTTTTTTGTGTCATGTAGAAGCAGTGAAAGGGAAAGTTGAGACTGGTAGTTATGAAGGAACTTAGTTTTATGTTACAGTAGTTAGGTCAATCCTCTGTGACCCACCTATACCACATACTCCTGAAATCACCTTCCTATCCCACCCAGTAATATTTGGGAATTTCTTTTCACTGTACGTATACTGCTAAAGCTCCACAACTCCACATTTGCTCCCAATTTTCCCCTTTTTTCTGCCACCTCCAACTTGACCTCCTGGGATGTAAAATTTTGCAGAATCCTTTTCCAGGATTTTTTCTTGTAATGAAGTGAACGAAGAAAGGTAATCCACAAGAGGGTGAGGGTAGAAGAATGCCAATTATTGAAGTATTGCTAAAAGTATATCGTAGAAAGAAGTGTATGCTACATTAGTTTCTGCAATAAATGACAGAGATGTATACCAGGAGTTGGGATGCCGGTATATCCGGGTACAAGACCGGTGGGCGTATTCGGAAACTTGCTCTAAAGTTTCTCCTCATTCCAAACACTAGGGCTTGGATTAACTGTACTTAGTTATATCCAAGGTTTCTCTTTTCTTCTTTTCACCATGTGTTTCGTTGTTGACAACTACAATATATGGTGTAGTGGGAAGGTTGTCATTGGTGACATGGAACACTGTGGTGGTCAAAGGTTGTCACAAACAGCCAGACAAGTTTTTGTCTCTTGGGCAGATTTGAAGCACCAACAGCTGACAGTGGAAACTGTAACATACACGTAGTTGCACTTACTGAAAAACATATGTACTGTACCAATGTCACAGAATGTCACAGACACCAAAAATGATGTGAGGTATTAGGCATCCAATGAAACTGCTGACAGGAACATAGACCACTTGAAATTGTCAGTAATGTCAAGAAAATCTTTTGTGTGAATGTTGATGTATGTGAGTTTTTATTTCCTAAGTGATTACCACTGTCAGTCTAATTAACGAATGAGCAGCTCAGCCCTAACTGCCGTACCTCATCCTTGTAGATCATGCGTGTTACAAAGTCCTAAGATGTGATTGCGCAGACGTTGGTACATCCGTGGTATGGAGACTTTTACGGTGAATGATGGACCATAGTTAATAACATTCCTGTTGTCCTTAGTCACCCAGTCAGCTGGTCTCAACATTGCTCGATCTTCAGTCTAGCTTTCGTGAATGTAATATCATGTGCAGTATGTCAAGTGTACAGAACACAGATGGTGAAGGACACTGCAGGGGAGCAGATATCTGGGGATGTAAGCCATAGGCTGCTACGTCTCAGATTCTTTGTTGTCGGTGCCTGTCTACAGGATCAGATGATAACGGTAGTGCAGTGATGGTGTTAAAGGGAAAATGCAGTCACCCCAAACTGAATTAAGTGTACCCCCTATGCTAATTCATGAATGGCTTTTTTGTCATGTGTTATCATGCTTGTTGTTAAGTTGCTTCATTTTGCAGCACAAAAACCTTGCTAATGCAGTACTGATGTGTCAGCAACATCATGAAAGATGAGAAGAGAATTGCGAGATTTTGATCATTTTATCAAAGTAAAGTAGGGATGACTTCTTATAGGCAAATACTTTCTACCGTGTGGATATCACCCCATGTATGGATGTATGGTAATATCATGTCATTGAAGTTCTTGTGTAGATCTATGTGAACAAATTTTACATGAAAGGAGGATAGACAGTTGTAAAATACATCTTACTCAAGGTTTTTCTCTTTCTCAAAATCGAGTAGCAGCATATCTATGTAACAGATTTGTGGTAAAAAATGATCTGCTAAGGACAAATTTTGTTAGAGAGTGGCCCAGTAGAAAGAAAACCCTAAATTTTTAAAATTTCCTTATGTTGTGGCCCTGCAAGATAATATTCATGAGTATGTGTTTTATGCCTCTCCTTAACTTTGCAGGAAGAATGTTGTTGATAGGTGTACTATTACACTAGGTTTACTTTGATGATGTTGGCAAGAAATACAAATTTATGTACAAAAGTAGCTGAGATCTGCATACATCATTTATCAGCCAGGTGACATTTGTGATGCAACATTTCGTGGACTCCTTATATGCAGTGCCATTTTTACCATTACGTAGAACAAAGTATCCACATGTTTTTCTCATCTTTCGCAGAAATGGCGACCACGATTACGGCAGGTTACATGAAACTGCATAATTTGCATACCCACAGATTATTGTAACAGAATCCTGTGCAAAATAACTCTTAATATGCTGTAGCTACTGGTGATAGAGTAATCAGAATTGCAGATTATTTGTTGACGACCAGCCAGTTCACCCCCTTGGAGGGTATAAATCTCTTTAATCAGTAGTCCCTAATCTCATCGCTAACTTTGTTGTCCTCTCTTATTTTTTTTTTTTTCCTGCTCTTTCAGATATTCAAAAGTTGGAGAGAGAAGCCAGGATATGCAGAAAGTTGATGCACACTAATATAGGTGAGTGTAAAGACAAAAGCCACGGCACACCAGAGATTACAACTGTCTGTGATTGGGAAATTATTGGTCTTTGAAAGGTTGAGCGGCATAACACGGTTTGAAAGGAAAGAGTCACTCATGTGTAGGTATTGACTGACTGTTTACACCTCTCTGAAACCAAAATATATTGGCAACTAATTTTAGAACGCATAAAAATATCCAATTACATTTCACAATAGGGGTGAATCAGTTGAGATGGCGTTAAATGCCCTTTATGGTGTTATTCTAACAGTGGCAGCATACTCCCACATGAGAAGCTACTGGTTGGATGGTGCTGAGCAGACATATCATGAAAAAAATAAAAAAGAAAAGGACAGAAAGGAAGAATTCTGCCTGTTGTTGCTCTTTCATTTACCACCGTGCATCCATTTAACTAAACTCTAAATCACTTTTGAAACCGAAAGGGTATGCATCTAAGTGTGTATCTCCCTTCTTTTCATATGGGTTGCACAGAGCATATGATTACAAAATTTTTTGTGAGGGTTGTTATTGAAGAAAGCAAAAATGATAATTGTACAGTGACCTTATGTTGTTTTATGAATGCAATTGTTTACGTCACTCCTTACGCACTTACCTGTCTAAATGAAACAAGTGCACTCCTATCTTCTAGTGAGAAAGGTTAAGTGAATAAATAACCAATTCACATCGTAGACATATACCTTGCTCAGTCCTACGAGGGCGAGCTAGACCTTAGAGGGCGCGGTGTCAGAATTGACTTCGAGGTTTGTAGAGCATAGGTCAAACTGATGCAGTAGTGTGGCAAGGGGTAAGTATAGTCACTCGTGAATACCCACACCAGTGAGTTGTGGGGAAACTAGGTGAGTTTTGGTAATGTTTGCCTCTTTTTTACTTCATCACAGTGTCACTAAAGTAGGATTGTGAGGTTTTTAGCCAGCTCACACTGTAGCGCTGTCAGTGTACATATATAGTGTACATGTATGATGTATCTGTACTGCCGATTATGTTAACAGTTTTAAGTGCTTAGCCTACACAGTGTGGAGGATTTATGTATTGAGCAATCATATTTACTTCACTCCTTGCTTATCTGTCCCAACACAACAAACACAAGCCGCGGTAAACCATTTGGAGGATGAAAGAAGTGATAAACACGGAAAGAATTTTTTTGAACCCCCACAATCTCAGCCTCATTGTTGAATGTGAAGCAGGCAGTAGTGAGATATAGGGCTGGATGGCAGACAATGTCAAAAGGTGGTCAGTACTTTTGGCTTGGTAGATCAGGTATGGGAGTGCACATGTTGTGTTGAGCCAGGTAAGTGCTATTCTATCCCACAAAGTTATTGTACTCGAGTAGTCAAGATATTGTTCACCAACAGCTTACTCATGGATTATGATCTTTCTCAGTCAAATGCTGGTTCTAACAGCAGCCAGCAGCTACTTTGCATTTCTTTACTCAAAGAAAATTCAGTTTTTCACCTCTGTTCTTTAGCTGACTAACTTAGAGTATTCATAATTTGTTGTGCCTCATGTAGAATTTCTATCTGGAAGAACCTTCAAGTGTCAGGGTATTTTGAAATCCATGTGACATGCATCTAGAAAAGCGCTGGCTTCACTCAAAACTTCATTCAAAAGTTGTAGCGTAAAAGTGTGAGTGACGATTCATTTGAACCGTGTTTCCTTCTATTTACCGCACGCCTTACTTACCTACAGTATCTCAAAACAACAAATGCACTCCCATGTACTGTGCTAAGAGTACTGGTAACCTTTACCACCATTTTTGAGATGTCAATATTGCTTTTATTAGGTATTATCTCTTAACTGTTTTCCAGTCGTGTACACATTGGTTATGGACAATTTTTGTAAAGAAGACAAAATGGCATTTTGTGGCATATAGAACTTTCAATTGTCCTAGAAATAAATGTTATGTCAACAAACTATAATGTAATGCATATCATGTGAGTCCCTACCTTGTCCTCACAAATTTGTGTATTTGGTCTACATGTGTACGTTCATATGTGATGCAATTTCCAAAAAAAAATTGAAATTTGTTTGTAAAGTGGTCAATATTTGATGGATTTTTAATTGAAATTGTGGCTACTTTCAATTCTTTAAATGATTAATTCAGTCAATAGTGCTACTGCAAAATACGTTCTTTGTGTCACATGCATCTCTAAGCACCTTTCAGTAAAGTCACTGGTTGAACAGCTATTAAAAGTGTTTTTAGTCTCTTTTTCCTCATGTTGGTTATCTTGCTGTTTGGTCTCTTTTGGTTGTACATTTACTAAAAAAAAAATGTATGTTCTGTTGACCTTTTCTTTCGGAATATCTTTCTATTGAACCACAATGGTCAGTGTTCTGTGTAAGATTTCATCTGTTCGCATCCATGACATCTCAATTCAACCCTCATTGAAGTTTTCAGTATTTTGACACTGCTGTTTTGTGTCCCTTGCTTTGACTTACTGTAAGAAAGTTTTCCCTCCTATGAGGAGGGTGTCACTTAATACGGCATGACATGTTCCCATCAATCCATCTCAGAGGTAAGAAAACACTCTGTGACTGGTTAATAAAAATAGCTTTTCTCATACAGGTGGAATCCCAATTGTGATAATCTCAAGATTAGTCAAGCTATTGTAGTTCTGAAGGCAAAAGCAAAACAGTTTACACAATTTCTGTGATTTCCTTCCGTATACCCTCCAGCGGAAAACAGGGATTGAAAAATGCTGCAAGTGTTGAAATTTGAGTCCTAATGATTCACATTTTGATCGAAATCTCAGTCGTGATGGTACATGATGTTATGTCTAGTTAGGAACGATGGATGCTTGTAACCCCCCACTCTTTCAATGTGCGTTAAAAGAATTGCTACCGATGTAAAAAGGAATTTAATGCAGGCTGTTGGCATGATGGAGTATTAGAGAACAGAAAAGATGACATGTATTGCTAGCAAATTGTGGTGAAATACTTTGCAGACTTTGCAGACTCTTCCCTCCTTCAAATTTTTCGGTACACAAACACCTGCAATGTGTTATACCCAGTTATCAACCGATCCTTGAAGTGTATGTATATGTTTGTCCAAACATTACTGGCTCACCGTGTTTCACCTACTCATGGATTTGTGACCAAACTTTTCCCTTTTGGGAAAAATCAACGTCCCATCCGTGCTCGGCCTCACAAAATTAAGATTTGAGGATATTCGGTTTGCAGTAGTTCGTCTGTCATTATCTTATCACTTTGGTGTAATCAGCACAAGAGAGTTTAATTAAGAGAGGAAAATAAGCAAAAAAACTGATAATAATGCTCCAATCACAGCAGCGTCAAACACTTGCTCACTCCATGCCCCGTTCGCTCGTACGTGTCACAGTTAACGAGTGGCACATTGACGGGTTTGTTGTCACACGTTCGTTTGTGTGCGAGTCGTTAGGTGAGACTGCTCAGCTCATATTAGATGCAGTGGATTCAAGTTTTTGCCGCAGCTCAACGTGATTTGGTAATTGGAACAGATGGTGGTTTTTGTCAAGTGTCTGAGTATCTCACTGGCAGAAATCCACGGAAGCATCGTCACCCTCCGGCAGGACGCAACTCTGCAGCTCGTGTGAAGCGGCTCGGTCAATACACGATGATTGGAGCATTGTGTAGCGGATTATGTGCATAAGCATCCGGGGCTATATGATATTTAATTCATTCTAATTCTCCGCCGTCGTCACCGTGTATTTGACGCTCCATGAGCGTGTAATGAATACCCTTTCAAACAGTTTACAGTGTGTTAAATTGGTGCACTGTGAACTGAATTCAGTGAAGCACTGTGTGTGTGTGTATTGAGCCAGTAAAGTTGATGTCATGGGAATATGAATTTTCTGTCACCTACACACACACACACACCTTGCAAGTTAGCTGGATGAGAAGACATTGAATGTAAAAAAAATGTCAATAGACCAAATGTTATATTTTTGTGTCATAAATCTCATCAAGACACGAGGAAAATTCAACTGTGAACTAAGAAAAATTATTTCTTTAATTATTGAACTTTATGAGGGGCAAATATTTTTTTATTAGTACTCATTGATGTCTTCAGATCAATGAGTCACTCTCTGGGCTTTGTCTTTATGTTTGTTGATACAAGCTTCACACAGTTAAAATTGTGTCAGACGGTAAGATTCATTGATTCATTCCATCGGAAATGTTTGCACCCAGAAATTTGCACTCGTACTTTTGACCTTCTCAGACAAGGGCTAGTCCCTCCCTAGGTTGTCTGTGACTTAAAGTAAAAGTAACACTTGAATGTTGCAAATTTTTCCTGCTAGCTCACATCGACGTCAAACATATCCAACTGCTTTTTTTTTTTTTCTATTCTAACAACCCACTGACTGACAATGTAATGGAATAGGAAAGTATGTTAAGTCCCTAACAGTGTTTTATGCTTTTGTCTACAGATCTATATATGTCTAATAGTATAAAGTGCACATGCTGCCATTGGGGAAGGGATGGTGTAAGAAAAAGGGGCGGGGGGTGGTAGGATGCTGTATCCAAAATTGTAATCTAAATGTTGGAGAATTTGGAGAGCATTCATTTGGAACCCTGATTTCTACACTCACCAGTGGTAACTTTCACTGAAATATGTACTGTCATTACCATTAGGCTTATCTTGCAGTGCTCCAATAACTTCCATTGCCTATGGAATCAGCAGTGAAGGAAAGTGTCTCAATGTACAGTTGCTCGAGTGGTTAAATTCTGACCCGAAAGATCTCAAAAATAAATAAATAATGTTCTTGTAAATGCTCATAAATAACCGATAAACTTAAATGAACTTGAATTTATAACTGTGAGTGCCATTTCTAACAATTAACCAAAAAGCAGCGTTTCGTGTCTGTCACTTCGAATTTACAAACCGTGGTGACCGTAAATAGGTGTTAGCACATCCAGCCACTTCCTCTTTGAAACTGAAAACAATTTGAGAAATCACAGCTCTCTGTTTTGCATTCTTGGAAGGTTAACTCTCCCTTTCCAATTCAGGATAAACTATGCCCATATTTTTTTTTTATGTGTATATTTAAAGTAGTGTAGTTATGAATACATACTAAGGAGTCAGGCTGTTGAGTAATAGGAGAAGCTTCTGAAGTTCAAACTTAGCAGTGGTTGTGCTCCTGTTTTGCTTGTGTACACACCAGTGTAAGTGTGTGTGTAAATACGTGACATGCCGCAGCCTTTTCTGTGAATGAATCTATTTTTAGCATCGTTCATAAATAAACATCACATCAGTGATTGGTTGAATGTGTGACAGTGGCTGGATGCCATTTACATCAAAGAAGTATTGAAATCGTCAGGAGGATGTTTGCTTGAAGTCGCGAACCTCCCATTAATTATTCGGTGATTAATATTCATTAGTGGGGAAGAAGATTACTTGAAAATGTCTTCGTCTGATGAGCTCGAGTCACCATTTTACCGCAAACTGCATGGACGTAAACCAATTACACCTGAAATAAGTGTTTCAACACCTGACATGAGTGTCCCAACACAAATTGCTGCTTTGATTGGCAGTAATTCTAAGAATTTCTACACACCAATACCTACAACACCTATCTCCCCCCCACCTTAGATAGCCGTTTCCATGGATGTCTGTTGTATGAATTATCATGGAAGAGACAAAGAGGCCACATTTGGGTCAGAGGGTAGAGGGGAATTTTTTTTATTTTATTTTTCACCTTTGTTAAAGTTCTTATGTGCAGTCCGTTGCATTTGTTTTCATTGATAGGTCTATTTTAACATGTTTGAGTGAATTTCTTGTTTTTTATTTTTTCATTGCATATTGGTAGCAACTTGTACCGTCAGACACAGAAAATGCTGTAAGGTATGATCAATGCAACATTCATCTTGAACCAAGGAACCTAAATTGTAAAATGTTAAACAGCACTTACTTATTTTCTACTTGTCAACATTTGTTATGCTTGATATCGGGTTCTCTGTGAAGTTTATTTTTTGGTAAATATCGGCCCTCTGCCACATACAGTGTCACACTGTCAACATTTTGTTTGTACTGTACTCTGGTCACCAGAGTTTTTTAGCCTTGTGGCAATGCATGGAGGAAAAGTTTAAAATAAGTTGTTGATGCAATGTACATTTTAGTTCTTCCACCATATTTGACCAACATTGACCATATGTGAGAATAATCAACTATCAATTTACAGCGCGTACTCCCTCACCTCATACAGTATAACCTATGCATTTCCGTATTGACTAGGGTCTAGCATCTGGCAATTTTTGTGTGTGTGTGTGTGTTTATGTGTATCTGGCAATTTTTGTGTGTGTGTGTGTTTATGTGTATCTGGCCACCACCCTTCCGTTATTGCCACCCTTTCGGTCTGACAGTGAAGTTCTCAATTTGTAAGAGAAAGGTTATTTTCTTGTTAATCTCCAGAAGTTTTGCGCTTACTGAGAGAAGAATTTGAATTATTTTTCCCGTAAATATGTACCTTCAGTGGCTGTATGTCCAGTTACACCTACAGTAAATGTTTTATCTATGCTCAAAGTGTATGTTCTGAATTGTGGCTACCTGTGTGGAGATTTGTATCTGACTTTCTAACCTTGTAACACATGTTTGTTGATAATTTGTAATGAAGACTGACAAGAAAATGATAGCAAAAGTAAAAAAACCTTGCGCAATGTCCTTATCTGATTCTTAGGTTGCAGCAAGCCAAGCACGCTATTTTGTGTTTTTATGAATAATTAAGTAGGAAGATACCTTTTGCTTTTTTGAAAGCTTGTCTTAGTGTAATAAAGAGGGTTAGGTAGGATTTTGCTCACTGAATATTCTGTTCTTGATATATATACCTCACAGAGTTTTCTTGTATTCATGAAGAACGATTTAGAGACGTAGAAAAGGACTGCACAGTCCCCCTTGAGGGTAAGGTAAAAAGAAAAAATATGCCAGGGCAGTGAGCCAACTTGTTAATTTGGTAAAGGTATCACCAGAATAAATTTTGCAGTCGTTCGGTTGTCCGAGAGGACGGGAAGAACCGCTGGGCAACCAAAACTGTCAAATCATGCATGTATACAGTATCTGGTAGCCCAGTGGATTACGAGCATCTTTAGAATAATTCAAAAGGTCGCTGTAATGTGAAGTGTACGGAAATACGTAAATTTTCGCAAAGGAAAGTTTCGCTCTAAGCTTGACTATAGTTTTGTTTTTCTTTATATGGTAGGGATGCCATGCTCTTGCACAGTGATAGACCAGTTTAATTAAGTGACCATTTAAGCCCTAGAGAGATGCATTGAGATGTCTTGTAAAATTCACTCAATTTTACTAAACTGTCAGGTTTCCTTCACATTCTAATGACAAGTGGTCAAACTGAGAGGATCCCCATGTGTCATATGTACAAAGGAACACTAATGAATGAGTAATTAACTGCTCAATTTGGTTTTTGAAAATTTGTGACCAGACATCTGTCACATTAGTGCTAAATTGTATGCACACAGCCAGTACAAGTTAGGGTAAGAAAAATTCAAAATTTTGAGTTTTCATAACTTAATTCATTAGCCTGGGAATTACGGAAGGGTGGTGGGCAGATACACACACACAAAATTGCCAGATGCTAGACCATGGTCAATATGGTAATGCATAAGTTATGTGAGGTGAGTATGTCGCTAATGAATTCGCAAACCAGTAAGTTTTGGGGATTATATCTGTGCAATTGTATATATCTATTATATCTGTGTAATTAGGAGCATTGTCATGTGTTTGTACCCTTCAAAACCCTCACAAACTTGTCAATATCAACGCAAAGAGTTCCTTTAAGTAGTCTCACCAAAATGAGGAATGAACAGTCACTTCGTGGGATGTTCATTGCAACATTTAATTAATGTTACATAGCCATGAAAGTCTCTCCTTGCTTTTCATGTTCCTCTGTTTGAAGTCTTTAGTCACAGGACAACCAAAAGGCCAGCAGGACGACCAACTCTCAGAAAGTTGGTTGTCAAGAGGATCACCATGGGGATTCCTTAAATTTGTACGCTCATATATGCTGGTGTCCTGTATGTAGAACCCTTGGACTGAATATCCTGACACTATTTTGGCATTTTTCACATTACTCTTTTTCACGTTTTCTGCATTTTTTCCAGTTCTCGTCTTCTCTTGTTTTTGGTTTTCGTCTGTAGTCTTATTGTAGTTATACACTTACCCCTTGCTCAAACAAATGCATCGTTAGACAAGACCAAACACACACTACAATAAAATGTTCTTGCACTGCGCACTCTATGCTCTAGCTCCACCTTGTTAGACTTTCGCTCTTCTGCTTCACACGTTTTTGTTTTCTGAGGATCCCGTTTTCGCTTGGAGGGGGAGTCTAAAACCTTCGAAAAAGCAAAACCTTGAGTATTCATGTGTTCTCCTAATTCGTACATTCTTCGTTCTCATCAAATTCTTGCAAATTCTACCTTGCCTTTTTCGAGTAACAAGCCTAGGCCAGATAGCCTACCGTGCTGTTATGCACAGTTATTCCTATTCCTCTAAATTTCGTTGTGCTGTCCTTTTGATATTATTTCACATCGTTACTCACTAAGAGTATTCCTTGTTTTTGGTTTTCATGTTTTCATGTTACTGGGGAATCCACTGAGTGCCCACATTTTCAGTACATTATCAGTCACTATGATGTGGTTGGTAATAAGAGGGAAAAAAGATGACTCTTCACAGTTAGTCTGCATCTGCCCATCACCTGCAATATATATGTATGTATCTGGTAGTCGTACATTTGCAGAGAGCATCTCAGCTCTGTATCCATCCTCTACAGGACGCAGTAGGACACTTCGTAAGAGGAAGTTCTTAATTAAACTTGCAGACTTGATTCTTGCCATGCACAAATATTATCACTCAGCCGTATCCAAACAGTCAGCTTGTGACATCATGCAGTCGGAGGAGAGATCATCTCGCTAGCTAGGTTGTTACATGACAGTAATTGACTAACTGCACCTCTTCCCTCTTTTTTCGGGCTCCTCGTTAAAAGCAACGGTTCTGCCGACGTCGACGATCGACCGTGAGATCCAAGTTACGATGCAGTATTTGGTTTATGTAGTTAATCACAATTATAATAACAAAAAGTTGGGATGGCGGTCTGGCCTTTGTTTGCTCGACAAGGTATAACATTTGCATTTAAGATGTATATTCACTCTCTGAAAACGCTCTCAAGGTTGCACACAGAGAAACTACAATATGGAAAGACAAAACTTGTTATATCGTTATGGCAACTATTTCTTCGTGTGTGAGCACTGGCAGTGGGTATCCTGAAAGGAAATGCCTTTCAGTTTCTTTGTTTTCAATTTTAAAATCATCTCAGAGAGGCTGGGTTTGTTTTATTGTTTTGTCTTTGAAAGAATGATTGTGTCTTTGCTGATATTGTAGACATCGTTCATGAAGGGGAAAAAAATTAAATCAGAGAACAAAATAGCAGTTGTATTTTGCTATTTATGGAATTTCTGTTCCCTAAAAGTGGGCAGAAGTTCCATTTGGTACTTGGTTATATGGATAAAAAGTTGTCTTTCAGTTTAGTTTTAATCTTAGTTTGTTTTCTCTCACTTTGTAAAGGTAAACACAAAATTGCATACATAAATGAGTACCAAAGTTCTTCAAGTGGTTGCGTGTGTACTGGAAAACCAGAAGGATAAGATTCTGTTTGATCTTAACTTTTTCTTTATATTTAAATGTACACGATAGGCTGTACATGGATGGACTACACCTTTCAATGAATGAAAATGACGGTAACCACTTTGAAAAGCAATGGGATTGGCATAGAAACAGTAAGAAAAAACAGAAATCATATTTGAAAATCGGTGGTTCTTACTTTAAGCACCTACGTAATGAATATACAACAGTGCAGTTTTCATTGGCGTATCAACAACAAACTGCTTAAGTCGTTGCTCCTTGGTTGGTATAGGGAATTGTATTATTTGATGAAAGGCAGCAATTTTTTACAAATAACCTACAAACTGATCACATCATTGTGGCATCAGTGATGTCGAGTTGTTTTAACTGACTAAATATTCAACACTGAGTATACTTCCCTTTGGCTTATCCAAAGAAGGACATGGTTGATTTTGAATGCAAACTGTCAACCACTACCTTATCACATTTTACGCTTTTTGTCGATACATTAGAAGAATTTGAAATCATATGGCAGAATTTACCACCTGAAAGTTATTTATTTTACCAAGTTGTCTGAATGGTGCAGTTAAAAGCCTAACCAAATTTTTGGATGAATTTCTCTGTTTTTACTTTTTCCCTGTCCATGCAATCACTTTACAGTGCACAACAAGTTACTGCACCACATCGACTTAGAGAGTGACAGGCAAAGGAAGTAACCCAAGGGAAGTTTTTAAGGCTTCGATCCACCTTCTCTAACTGATTGCTGAACTGCATAATTTTTCAAATCTTTTAATTCATTAGCAGAGGAATGAAAGTTTATTTTACAAACATTTTAGTCCTCAGAATGCATTGTCTTAATTACTCACTCTAGCAGTGTAGGACAGATTCATAAATTACAAACAATGGTCACTGAAAATCCTCTGAGAGGTAACAAATTAGAAAGTGAATCTTGCTGCTGTGCCCTTTTCCAATCACTTGTAGATGTAACAGGCGGCTACATTAGACATTGGTACATTCAGTTTCTAAATTCTCCTTGAAAGAAAATATTGAGTATGTTTCACAAAAAAATAAAATCTGACCTATTTTGGAACCAAATATCTGTGGACCAGAGTGATCGATTATTCAGAGCATGGCAGAACGGTAGTCCTCTTTTCAAGAAATAAGTAACCCACAGATAGAAATTTCAGATATTTGTCGCTCAAGAAGAATTTGTTCACCCAAACTTTGAAAAATTCAGGCGATGCACTTCCTGTAATTCATGCAATAATGTCTTGAGGTGATGAAACTATTCCTGGTGTTTATTGGTGAGATTGATTGGTTTAACAGTGGTAGAAGTATTTTCTTTGTATGCATGTTGGTGTATTTTAAAGACAGTACTTCTCCCTAAGTTCATGGGAGATGAAAAACACATAGTCGGAGTATTGACTGAATTAATCATTAAAATGTTGATAATAGCCATAATTTCCATCAGAATCCATCAAATATTGATATTCCCCCCAAAAAGAATTTGTTTTACAATTGCTTTATGAATAAGAATAGGCTAAAATATGGAAATTTGTAATGTGGAAGGAGAGACAACACTCCACATCATCGTTTTGACATTTATCAAACCTTTGAAACACCATATGTCATAGACAGTAATAGATATAATCATAAATTTCAGTGAATTTTCATTCAGGGTTCCAGTTTGAAACTTTTGAATGGAGAGCCAGCTCTTTTTTTTTTTGATGCATGTCACATGGTTTTTAAAGTTAGATGATTTATGTTGTGGAAGTTTTATGGAGACGTTAAATCGCATGTAGCAAAACAAACGAATGGCAGGATGAACTTTGTGAGTGGAGAGTGATTCAGGTTGACTTTTAAATCTCATGGTAACGACCAATTCCTGGAAGAATGACTGATGCATTTGAAGCAGTAATTTTGGTTGGAACACGTAGTTTTCGCCATTTGGTTATGCCCTTGGAGTTTGAGACACTACACAATGAATTATGAAACTACAGCCTTGTTTGACCTTTGTTCTGAGAGCTGCCAACATGTACTGCCAATTTACTGGTCTCAAAATATGGACAACGAGACTTTAACGTTGAGTAGCACTTTTTCGTTTGCATTTTAATTGCGGCTATTTTACATATGAAAATTATTCAAATTACAGCCATGCTCCTTCAGGTTTAATTTAAGGAGGGTTTAGTGATTTTGAATGCTTGTGGTGAGCTTAGGCCAAATAATAATTTGTGCCGCCACACTACACATTATGCTATGCTTTCAGCGTTTTGGATGGAGACAGGTAAGTTTGTCACTCGCAGGTATCCAGATCACGTAAGTTTGACGTTGTGAAGGTTACCAAGGAGAAGTAAAAAAAATGTCACTTTAGAATTTCAAATTGTAGATATAAACTTACCCCTTGCTTCACTAATGCATTCATTTAGTCTTGCTCTGAATGCCCTTGAAATGAAATCTAGCTCTGCACCCTCTAAGGCCTAGCCAGAAGGCTTTAGCATATAGTACCGGAGATTAACTTCTTTTGACATTTGCCAGGATGGATCTGGCTGAATCAATCCTGCTAACGATGGCTCTGGTTTGAATAAGACCTGCCGAGCTGCTTGCTCTCAGTTGCTCAGCCTTACAAAGCCGTTAGGTAGAGCATAGAGGGTGTGGTGCTAGAGCTTCATTCAGGTGCAGGTTATAAAGTGATAATAAACGAAGGATTAGTGTAAGCAAGGGGGTAAGTATAGTCGCTTGTGGATACCTACACCATTGAGGTGAAAGGAGTTTTTCAGGCATCTAAATGGGGATATTGAAATGTGAAAAGTCTGTTCATGGGACTTGCGTTATTAATTTAACAATGTTTCTCTGCTCCCCACTTATATATGTCTCCACACAACTATTGCACATCCCACTACCGTGTTAGAAATGATTGGTAACGTTTGACACGGCCCTCGCCTTTTTGCCCTTTCCCCGAAGTGGACCGCCTGCCCAAACTACAGATTACTACTACCTTGAATTAATTGTTGAGATTCTCAGTTTCCTGAACTGCTTGTCCTTTTCTGCCATGCCACGTGCAAAGTCTCTGTCTTGTGCAACATTTACTATCTGATGTCTCCCCCGTATTGGGTACGGTACAGTGTATTGGTCACTGTGATTATTGCGGCAAAAGAGTTGCATCATTGCTCCGTTCTAGCATAATTGTAAACATTTTGCCGTTCCCAAGTTGTGGAAACAGTGTCAAGGAGTTAATCACTTGTCCTCATTCAACGCAAGACCCGACGAGATTTCGTGACAAGGTCGTCCTTCACAGATCAAGTTAGTTGATGCTTAAAAAACATCCAGATTTTCACATCAGATTCAATACCTGAAAGATTGTAGTTACTGGCGGTGAATTTGCATTGTGAAGAGCATTATGCAGAACCTGCATGTCCCACTGTACAGCAACCTAGAAAAATGAGTTGAATTGTCTTAATGATATAACATTTGGTGCCATAGGACAATTTAATTCTGAGAAATACAACCATGTATGTTAGCTATCCCTTGGACAACAGCTGAACTTGCTTAAATTTCAAACACTGAAAAAGGTTGTGGATTTTAAATTCTCAGGATGGAAATATACTTCCGTTGTCAGGGAGGCCGCGAGCTCTTGTCAGTCAGTAATTACAGGGAGGCACATAATTACAGATAAAGTCACGACTTTATATGTATGCATTCATCATTTCAACTAGTAACATGCAAAGTGACCGCCTCCGCCGAGCTCTTACCTCTTTTCCATCTTATCTTAATTTACCTTCAAGGTTAGCAGCATTTTTGATAAATGATGTTTGCTCTAGAAAAAAAAAAAAATGGTCAGACTTCCTAGGGGATGGAAGGTAAACTGACTTTTCTTCATCCTTTGACGATAAAGGATCAGTAAAAACCAAAGTAGTTTGAATAGGAGGAGGGAAGGAGGGGAGGAAAGGGGATTAAACTTCCATTGATTGCATGAAGAAGATTTAAGAAAGAATTCAGTAGCAAAAGATGGACAGTGTAGATGTTGTCAGCAACAGGTTTGTCAGTGCACACTGGCACATGAACAGTTTTTCTGAAGAAACAGAACTAATGAGTAAAATGAAGTAGAACAGACGACGCTAACAGGCTGATGCCTACCGTGGACTTGCAATCGACGCCCGCTGGAACTTTGTGTCGGCTATGAAAACGTAGCTGTAGTCACTGCCTAATGAGTGCAAAGTCTGGGTTCATCAAGTTACTGGTAGTGCAATAATCCCATCCACACACAGGGACATACCAGAAATGGCTAGTGGGTCTCATTTATTCAAAATGCAGGTTGTAGCGTGACTGATGTGGAGCAATGCCAATTGCCAATCGCACGATCAAAATTTGCTGGTCATAGACTCACCCTTTCGTGCTCTAGGTGAATGTGCAGTTGTCCAAATAAGAACGAATTAAAACTAGGTGAAAATCAAAATCAAATCGATAAATGTGAATTTTTTTACAATATTAGTAATTCCAGGGATAAGCACTTTTGGGTGGTAGTTTGGAAAGGAGACACTTCTCTACTATAGGTTTGGATGAAGGTAGAGGTTTGGTCAAAGGTTATCAGTATTTTCTGGCATGGTAATGGGTGTGCAATTGGTGTTGAGGAGACAGGTAAGTTTGCCACTCATAAATATCCAAACCAGTCGAGCTTTGTGATGTTGAGCTGTTTGTGTTGCTTTTACTTTTATAATTCACTTACCTGTCTCCATATTCATTGCACCTCCTATCACCATGCTGATCATGATTGGTAGCCTTTAATGCTGCGTTGATTTCTGATCTGGAATAGCAGCCCCTTTAGTCCATTTACCTTTTAAAAATGCAGCTGAAGTCATAGTTTTCACATTTCAGATACAGCAGCTGTTCATAACCATCCCCATACCCCTCTCTGTCTAAACCGTTTTCTATGCCGCAGTCGTCATATCACCAAAATTTTACACGTCTGTCCCCTGAAGTTGAAAACATTACTTCCAATGCTGGGTATCTGAAAATAGAATTCAATGGTGGTAGTGTAATAATTACTATACATTATTCAAGCAAAAATAAGCACATTTATTATATTAGCTTAGACAGATGTGAAAATCATTCAAACCGTTTTCTGATCTATAGAGTGTGTGCAATGTGAATACTGTCAAGTATCTGCTCTTCTATCAGTCTTACTTCCCTTCTCCAATAACCTTGTATACATGTATGCTAATGCTTGACAGTACATGGCAGGGTAACTGCACGCTTGTTTTTCTGATTAAGCCATTAGTTGTAAGGGAAATTGCTGAGTGGTTTCATTAAAGGCTCATATAGTCCTTGCCATGTCAATTTGCAACCCCTTTTAAATAGCAACACAAAGATTAGCGGCTACCTGCATTGATCTGGAAGGATGCTTGTTTGCAGTCTAGCACAGAATTCAACTGCCTGTAAATATACTGAGCATGGAGAATAAGAACTTGACAGTTTCTTGTTGTCATGGTGATATTTGACAAAATTTTGTTTTCTTTTTCTCTTATTTTTTCTCTCTTTTGTTTATTGAGGAGGGAAGAAAGAAAAGATTTTTTTGAAATAATCATGATTTATGCTTTGTATTTCCTTGACAACATGATTTCACCTTTTTCTCTTTGAAATTCCAGTATACTGTATGCATAACTTTTTGATTGGCTTTGGTTGCTTCCGGAATATTTTGTTTCGGTGAACATTAGTACTATGCCTGCATGTAAGCCATATACAGTGTTCATGGCAACTTGTAATTCATAATTGTACTATCTGTACTATATCTTAACCGGAACTCCTCCTACAGGCAAACTTGACATTTTGTTTGAAATGAAGGTGCCATGGGTTGTAATGGGATTACATTTGTCATGGTTATGCTTCTGTCCTCTGGAACAATTTGCTCTTTGACTTTTACCTTAAAGGGCTTGATTGGCACATGTATACGTCTTGGTGTAACCTCTTCAAACCTACACAGCTGCATGGTATTTTTCATGGATCTGAGCATGACCCCTCTATGCAATGATACCTTAACAGTTATTATCTTGCAGCTATTATCTTCAAATGAGACCTCGAAGCCAGAAATGCAATAAAAGTTATGATTGTCGCAAATATTCAGGAACCATAGCAAGTAGTGATGTATCATATAGGTATATACACTGTATAAGACAGTACAGCTTGTGGAAGTACATTATTTTTTGGTTCAGAGAGAGTTGAAGGTTCACCAATGGAAAATGACAAGTATCAGGTTTTTACTTTCCTTTCCCCGACCTGTTTCCACATTGCAACTGCACTCTTTGATTTATCTTGACTGTGTGCTTTTTGTGAATCACTTGCACAAATACCTATCCAGAAGCGCAGTAACTAGGCTAAACGACTCTCTTGTTAGACTCAACCTTCTTTTGGATGTTGTCCACAATTTGCTTTCGAGGAGAGTTGATCTGATTATGAATATGTAGGTTCTATAAATGTACAGTAGTAGAAGAAACAGATTTACTTGCAACATTTGTGGAAAATAACAATAGTATCTAACTACATTACCAGGAGGTGCAAGGCTGATTTAGAATGATTTTCGTAATGGAACTTATATAATATTAACTGGTATATTTCAGACAAAAATGTGAGAATACACAAGGTTTTGTCTGGTTATCTGCTGTACAAAATAATTCTGGGACCAGAAATTAGAACAGGTTGACAGCTCCCAGAGGAAAAGCCAAAGAAGACAGATCCAAAGAACTGAGGGTGCAGTGCTAGAACTATGTTTGGGAGAGTGTTGGGTTGGGTTGAACAATGCTTTAGTGTAAGCAGGTGGTAAGTGTGGCTACTCGTGAGTAAACTGCACTAGTGAATTGTGGAATTGTGAGGCATTGTCATTCATCAATTCCCACACCAGTAAGTTATTGGGATTTTACGTGGTAGAAGAAATAAAATTTATTTTGCAACTTTTTTTGTTTTGTTTTAATCCCTGAACCAAAGCACAGTTAACAAACTGCCTTTCTTTTCTCCCCAACAGTTCAACTTCATGCAAGTATTCCTGAAGAGCACCATCATTATTTAGTGTTTGATCTGTGAGTATATCTGCGCATCTTTCATCGATGATTGTACATGAATTGAAAGAGAGTGGATTTCCATTGAAGACATATATACTTACCCTGTGCTCATACTTGTACATAGTTGGACAAGCACCAAATCCACCCCAAAAAGGGCATTCTTGCACCTCGCCTTCTATAAATTAGATTGGTTTTTTACTCCCACTCGAGGAGAAACAGAGTCCCTCTAGAGAATCTTGTGTGGAAAGTTCGAGCAAAGTACAACGAGGAAGAGGTGCAGCATAGAGGGCGTGTTGCGAGAACAAATTATCTGAAGTGGTTTTAGAGCTTGTCTAACTACGCGTAAGTATGTGCAAGGGGTAAGTATAGTCACTCGTGAGCACCCACACCAGTCAGTTGTAGGAAACATTTTCAAATTTAAAATGTTTTGCGTGAAATGATAAATATTTACTTCATTCCTCTCTAGTCTGTCTCCATACATTCATTCTCTAGCTTGGGTGCTAAGCTCTTGCTTGATGACAATCTAATGTTTCCCCTCTGTTACATTTCTCCCCCCCCCCCCTTCTGTCTAGCTTCCAAACCTGAAATATGTAGAGTGCATTTATTACAGGGTTGACAGGTAAGTTGATAATTCCTCAATTATGTCCAAACCAGGTAGTTTTGAGGCTCCAGTGGCATGTGATGTGACAATCGCAAGAAGATTTTTCCCTCCAAGTGGTTATATAATGGTTTGTTTGGGTATTTACAGTATCTCACTCGTTGTTTTGCCCATCTTCATATTAACCTTAGGATGCTCTGTGCTTTAAATCTTCCTTATATCTCACCTTTCTGAATGCACCAGTTTGAAGAAATCATATTTTTCAATTGTGCCTTCAACCTACACATTACTTGGTAGCGGTGGGTGGTTTCATCACGTTTACTACTCCTGAGAAGTGTCACGTTTGTCCCCAGTGCTTTCCTTTGGATAGGCACGATCACGCTTTCGCTCCATAGCGCCTGTAAATTCCAACCAAGGAGTGAAATTGATCGCGCTCCTCGATTTTCCACCAAGAGGAGTTACCTAACGAAAGTCGTTTAAAAACCATTTCAGCATGACAAATTTGGATTACAAAAAGTCATTTAAATTCCTTGGAAACTTTAATGCTCCCCACATTTCTTCGTAAATCAAACTATATTACCTACATTTTCAAAATCTTAATGTATAGAAGTATCTCATGAAAATAAATTGGAAAGATTGTGTAAAACCTTCTGAAAATTTAAACTAATCATACATGTGGTAGCCTAACACACCTTGCCAATTGTGAATTTCATCACCAAATTGAACAGCCGACTCACTGTAAATGTTTTTGAGCGATCAATTGCTGCGCAGAGTCCTCGCTTACAGATGTTTTACAACTGATGTGTGAAAAATTTTCTTGAGAAAAAAAGGTTAAGATTTTTGAAATTTACTCCATCTATTTTATTATCTTCAATTGTTACTTTCCCGTCTTCCACAACTACTGCAATATGACTGACCATGCAGGGAAACCAATTAGGGAGGTTGATTTGAATTAAGTGGAATCGTATCTGAATTTTCAGGGGATATGTTTGTGAAAATATCATAGCAAACTGTTGATAACTTATACATGAGGAAGACCCACTCTGTCGCTTGACAAGTGTTGTTAGGGTACATAAGGTGCAAAACTTTTTTTCTTTGAGTCTTCTTTGAGTTACGAGTTCTCAGAGTGTGGATCTCACCTCCTGATGTAATAATGTTAAGATTTTAATCCTCCATCTTCCGACTCAGGAGGCTTAAACAAACAGAATTAAGGTATTCCATTGGGATTTTCTTTGTTACGCTATTTCTTTTAGGGAATCCTCGTGAATATAACCTCAGATCATCTTAGGTTCACGGAGCTTCACATTGCTGCTCATTATGCATCCCTCATACTTGAGTGCACACAGCCACAGAACCTCCTTGAAGGGCGGCCGAGAGATCTGCACACCGGAGCATAACTCATTGCTGTTTGGTTGCTACCCTTATTACAGTGTGTAGCAATGGCTAACTCTAAGATGATCTTAGTCTAGATTTGTGAGAATTCCCTTAGTGCATGTCTATATCCCTGACTGTTACACTTGGGTTATTAATTAGGTTCAGTTGGAAAAGGGACTTAATTTGCATGCCTTTAAGCATCTTTCACTCAGGATTGGTTCTTCTTCAATATGTCAAAGAGTAAGTTGGTCTTTGTCAGCAATGTCTTATTATAACTTAGGAATTAATGTTGTAGACCCTTCGTGCACTATGTTAGAGTTTGAATCGTGTGGTAGGTACAGTCTTTAAGCATACCTTAAACAGTTTTGACTGTGTGAATTACACATCTTATATTCACATGGTAGACTATACCCTTGCTAACACTCATATCGTTCTTAGCTTTGTGTGTAAGTGGATAAAAGTTTTAGCACAGTACCCTCTATGCTCAGGCTGTTTAACTCTTTTAAAGAGAAGCTGAGAGGGACTGAACCCTCTCTGCACAGGATCTGTTTTGTAAGTAGCTTTTGCTTTAACAATGCTACTATGATCCGGGGTGTAGACGGCGCTCTGCCGGAAATTCCATTTGGTTACAAGCAAATCTAACTCAAGCCTTGCATAGGTGTTAGAAAAGTACAGTCACTGAATACAAATACCAGTGAGTTGAGCGAAATTCAGAGCAATCACTCTCAGGTTACCCCATGAATTTACAACACCCCCTCACTTTGCCTTTGACAAATGAAAATTTTGGATGTAAATTTGGATGAAAATCCACTCTGTAAACAACCTTTCAGAAATTTCAGGATTAGAAAGTGAAGGGGAGGGTCACTAGTCTGATTTAGGTTGGGATGACATTTAGGGTTTTGATGAAAGGTCACTATCACTTTTGACATTGTAGATGAAAGTGCAGTTGCTGTGCTGAGGCAGGTGGGTCACCAGTAAAAAGCCCGAACTTGGTAAGTTATGATGTAGTGTGAATACAGTACAAAACATTCAGAATAATTTAAGTCAGCCAATTGTTGAAACACATACCACGAATGTGGACACAAAGTTCTAAAGCCCCATCTATGCAATCACACATTTGTCTATGAACATCTTCATGCAAAATGTATGACATTGTTCAGAGTTTCCGCTTGGAGCGTGTAGGCATGATGTATCTGTGTGTGCAGTGATCATGTGCCAGTTGAACAAGTCCCAAACTTCTCACACCTGGAGGTGTTGCAAGATAATGATTTTGACTGATTATCCGAGAAATCGAGTAATGAGTCAGTTTAGGTGAAGATTCCTCTTACCAGGACCATACATTATGAACAAATAATAAGAAAAGACTATGGAAATGTCTACCAACATTTTGAACGACTGTTGGAAAGATAAAACTTGCAGCCAAAATTTGAACACAGTCACACGTGTTTTGGACGTCGTTCAAATATGTTGGGACGCCTATCTACACGATCATATATTTAGTGATGAATATTGTCATACAGATGTATGATGATATTTTGAGCACATGTATGATCGACTTTAGACAGAGCTTAACGTTAGACATTTCCTACCCTAACTGCTTGTTGTTTGCTTGTCACCACAACTCACAGTCTAACCTGTCTTTTCCCCTCTGGTAATGTTTCAGCACTGCCACCTTCCTCGACAATACAGCAGCCTCAGTTTTTGGAATCGTGTACAAAAGGCAATCTCTAGAAGACTTAATAGAGACGGTTTCTCAGTTTGGAGATGATAATAGAAGTTAAACATGACATTCATTAAACTCGATATCTCGTAATCTCGGTTCACTTCTTCGGAGTGTTCACTTCCTCCAGGGGGAATGAGATTGAAGTGCTCCTAATATTACCTTTCGTCAGAGTACGTTTTAGAATGTAAAGAATCACATTTTATTGATATCATGGGGGGGGGGGGGTAGGAGAGGATGGAGGAGCATCACTTGGCGTGTAAACAAGACCACTTAAAACCATGTTCTCTGAAGAGCACACAGATGTGCAACAATTGTGAATGAATTAGCTGGAAGAAAAAAAAAAGCAAAAAGGCATAGCATGTTTTGAGCGATACAGGATGTATATGATGTGTCCAGTGTGGCTGTTATAACTGATGATTCAGTTCTCCTCACAGAGGGCACATGTCTATGTTGCCATGGAGACTATTCAGCCAGAATTCAACGCACTGATGTTATAGTTGACCGCTCACTTTCTGTGGCTTCACCGTTGCTGGCGTCTTCTCTGCAGCTCGTGCCACTCTAGACGTTCAGACCATTCTTTCCCGCACACGTGTGAACATGCTGCATCCTTTGCCTGGTCTCTCTCTCCCTCTCCTTCAGAACCGAATCAGCTTCCTCTCAGAAATTTATGCATCTCTAAAATGTTAAGCAGTGGAAGTTATTAAAGTATGAATTTTCACCAAGGGGAAAGTGGTTAAGAAATGATTGAATGTTGTTTGGTGAATTGGACACATTCTCAATCTTTTAAATGCGTCAATGTGCGGCAGATCCTCGCTTTAATCGAATGTTCAATTATTCGCAGACCCAATTATCCCCCAGCATCAGGTGATTGACTGTACAATTCATTATTTGTAATGATGCTGCATTGCAGCTAAGATATTGGCACGAGAGCTTCAAATTATGAAACATATGCCTGCAGCCTAGACACTGGTAATTTTAAACAGCAGTGACTTTCATAGGCTTTCACACATCAAAGCAGGAAGTGTTATTTGAATTAAACTTCATGTAATAATCAGTGAAATAAAAAAATGAAGAAATATTCAAGGAAGTAATAATGTAGAACTTTATAACCTTTAATATCTAAAAAAAAGAAGGGTGTTGGTCAACATCTAAGTGATAGACCTTAGATGGCATGGTGCTAGAATAAATTTGGAGGACATTTAGAGCATGGTTAAATGTATGCATTAGTGAAGCAATTGTAAGTATACAGTAGTCACTAACGAATGCCCACCTCAGTGAGTTATGGGGGTTTCAGCAGAACAGGCGGTGAACATTGAGAGGACACTTGTTCTCTTGGTATATACATCCATTCTTTTAATGTTGTGCTGGACAGATGCTGTGTGGAAATATGCAATGCACAGCGTGTACTCCCTCATGTCATATAAACTATGAATTACCGTATTGACCATGGACTAACATCTGGCAATCGTGTGTGTATCTCGTCACTGCCCTTCCGTAATTCCCAGCCTTTTGGTCTTGCAGCGAAGTTTTACTGCATGCATCTGAATCGCTAGTGAATTCCTGCATTGACCGTATTGACCATGGTCTAGCACCTGGGCAATTGTGTGCGTGTGTGTCTGGTCATGGCCCTTCGTAATTGCCAGCCTTTTGATCTTGGAGCGAAGGTTCACTGCACGCATCTGAATCGCTAGCGAATTCCCAAACCAAGGAATTTTTGGGGAGTTTATGTGTTTCTTGTGGCTGAAAAGTTCAGGAACCTACAGGCGATGGAGATTGTTTAAGACTAGATTGTCAAACACAAGACAATTGAAGTGTAATTTAAAACAGAAACCTATATCTTGTGTTTGTACTTTTATCACGTGATCATTGGTTGGGTTTATACTCGAACTGTATTGGCCAACCAATTTTCAGTTCACTAACATTTCACAGAGAGTTCAGTACTTACACCATAGAATGCAAATATATTTTAACCTCTTCACAAAATTATCCCACCCACCCTGCCTGTGGTGGCCTAAATTTGTCACGGCATCCTGGTTGTGCACATGTATCACCCTCTTCATCTCTTGAAAAAAGTGCTTTCCTGAAAACAGTAATTTTCTTAGTAGCTGCTGTAGTGAATATGACAAACAAGGCAAGATATTTCCAACAAATGCAGATACCTCATTTGTTTTGTGTCTATTCTTTGTTTGTTTCTGCTGTAATTGGCAGTTTTTGTTTACAAGTTTGTGATATGGTAGCTATTTTTAATGCTGGAGGGTAATGTATATGAGTTGTGGTGGTTGATATCAAACGTCACAAGATCGGGGCACGCATCATGTGTGTACTATACAAAGTTCCATGTATTTTATATAATGCAAAGCTTTGATGTGAAATCCACCGGTGGGCGGTTTGAATCATGTGAAGGCATCTCATCAAATAAACATGGCTCTGACATTAGCTTAGGTGTTGGTAATCTACACTTAAAGTGAAAATTGTATAACAAAGCTTTTGCCAGTTCAAAGCCCGAAATTCCTGTGCCGACATAACATGAAGAAACCAAGAAATTCACCCCTTCCTGATAGAAGCTTTGACTTCATGGTAAAAACTGTACTGAGTGTTTGAAACATCCCTAAGAAAATATAACACAAAGTTTAAACTTCACATCTTGTACTGGAATAAATTATCACTAATCACTTGATCTTGTCCTAAGTTTGAAATGAAATACTTGTCAGTATGACTAATGTGGGGGATGATCTTGCTTGCAATTTTGCTTTAAGCTCAAAAAGTTATGGTTTTAGAATAAGTTCTGGACCAAATTCTTTATACAGTTAAATGGCATTCCTTCTAAATTACGTTGATGTCCCAAAAATAACCATGTAATATTGGAAGTTTGGAATTAACTTGTTTTCCAGTGTACATAATTATATAAACATTCTTGTAAAAAGAATTACTTGTAGTTTGTGTGAGGTAAAACAGAATTGGCCTACACATAACAATTGTGTGTAGGAAGTATGAATAGGAGGATAAGTGCAAGATTGGAAATTCCAACAGATATTGCAAATGATGATGATGATGTAATGCTGTCAAATTTGGCAAATGGCAGACAACCAAGGTAATAGAAAACTGCTTTACATTGCCGTCTGACAAGAGGCGAATTATGAGCACTAGAAACAGACACGTTGAACGGCCTAAGCGAATCCCAAATAAGGGCAAGCCTAGGCCAGGGGGGAGGGGGGGAGGAGGCACGGTGTCACAATAGATTTCGATTGCTTTTTGAGCTAGGTCAAACTTACTGCATGAGCAAGCAAGGGGTAGTATAAATACCCTCACCAGTGACTTGTGGGTAAACTATTTTACATTGCTCTCTGGCTTACCTGTCTCACCCATTTACTGATCATGTCTGCACAATTGCTTAAACTTATCTCTTAGTGTGCACTCTGTTCAGTAATTTGTGTCTTTGTGTTTATGATGTATAGCAGTCTGTGGAGCTGTGCGTAAAGGTAGAGAAAATATATATGGTACAGTATTAATGTGATAATGCAGGAAATGTTGTTAAACGTTGCTTTAAATCTACCCTTTCCCCTCATCACACAACTCGATTCAGGACGCTACGTTGTACATTGGCAAATTAAACCTTGTCTGTCCAACACTTTTGCATGTTCACAATCTATTTATGTCTCTAGTAATGTATAAAACAATTGCCTTCATTACCAAGATTCAAATGAGGAAGCACCACAGAAGGAAAACCTGCCTGTGATCAGCAATATATGTAAGCAGAAATGTAAAGCAAGAACATGTAATGTGTCCTCTGCTAGGTCCTCTGTCTGCTTGGACCTACTTTCTGTTAGTTATCAGATGATTTTAAACTGAAGATCCTATTTTGTGTTGATACACGTCTTCCCTGAACGTGTTTTTGTCTGTTAGCTTCCGAGGCTGGCTGTCATGAGTATAGACCCCCACTTTCGATGGTAGTGCTTTCACTCTATCATTTTTGGTTCTAGTTACACATAATCACTCACACATACCTGTCTCCACGTACCAATACCACTCCCATCCAATCAAAATTTACCTCTTCGAGTATAGCTACAGTACAGTGGTGTTTAAGGGAATTTAATACCGACAGGCAATAAATACAGAAAACAAACAAAAGGATACATACTGTACATCCAAGTAGAGCTAAGATAAGACCATCCAGTCAAAACCTTTTGCATGGTACATACTGTATATCCAACAAAGCTAGGGTAAGACCATCCATCCAGTCAAAACCTTTGACTGGTACATAAGTTATCCCACTGTTGTTAAATTTGATCAGGTTTACTGTTGCTTACAGAGTGGGTGGCTATTATCAGTGTGGGTGTATTGATATTTATATGTATTGATGCGTGAGATAAACCAGAAATCAACTTCAGCTACCCGAGGACAAATAAAATCTGTGAACAACCCCCTCAAAGGTAATTCCCTACGATTGCTGTAGTCATAGTGCAGGGGAAGGTGCCATCTATGGAAAGCCATACAAGGATGTTCAATGCATTGTTTGGAAGTGAATACTTTTGAATGTATGTTTGTAAAGTCATGTTTTTATACAACCTCTTTTAAATATATAATGGAAGTCCATTTGATAGCACTGTCCTTTCCTGCTATTTAACACATTTGACAACATTTATGCATTGGCCTAAGGCTGATGAAAGTTTTGGTCTGCATTCGGTTTGAGATGAAAAAAATCCCCTAAAAAGCACCAACACTAGAATTACCATCCTCTTCATTTCCGTAAATTTATCGCGTTGTTAGAGATCACGTTCCTTGCAAAGTAGTGTCAATTATGGTGAACGAACTGACACATATCACAGGTTAAAGATCCCTCACCTCACCCAACAGTTGCAAGAAAATGTTTCCGTATTCTTCATGACATTAATGGCATTTAGTAGCCAGGAATAATGATACTTCTCTCCTTGAAAGTGTGTAAACTCTTGAACGAGATCGACTGACAGAAGAACGCTGTGCTCTCTCTCGTTTGCGTGTTCTGGTTACTGTTTGATATGGGCAGATGTCTGCCTTTCTTCTTAACCCAATATCGCAAGGACCGTGTGTAAATCGGCCACACGTTTGAGAGACAGGGCAGAAGTTAGAGCAGCTATGAGTGTTGCATTTAAGATGCTGTTTATTAGCACAGTTTGAAGGGAGCTATAACAATATCACTTAACGTAGGATGGCCTAGCTGTGTCTCAGCTGTTTACATACACTATGTTGAAGATACATTTCCTGTGGGCAATCTGCTGAAGGCTGCTCTCTTCACTGTGTGCTGTTTTGTAAACAGGGTAGCAGATTTCATTATTGAGATTTTGTTTCTTAAAGCTGGGGTATGAGTCGAAAATTTGTCAGTGAAAGTGAAATTCTGTAGAATATATCGTATTCGCTACAGAAAAAAACTTAATTAAGTCCCATATTTGCATACACGAATATTCATATTCACTACCATTTGTCTGTTTGATTTCAAGTAACAGTGATTGACTCTTATCTCTTCTTGGAGACAATTTTCATGGCAAAATATCTGGAAGATGAATGCATAGTTCTCTTTTAGATTTTGTGACAGGTGATCTTTTACCCTACTTCCTTTTCCTTGAAACATTCACGAAGAAAAAAGGTAGATGATCAGGTGATTAGCAGTGCAACTCATATTCGAGCTTTCATTATGCAAATATTCAGTCACACCTTGAAAAAAATTTTGGCTAAAATGTTTGTGACAGTCTAACAGATAGGTTGTGATATACATCAGCATTAATGAACATGATATGGTGCTTTAGAAAGTATTCATGGATGTGCATTAAATGGCCATCACTAGACTTGTAACAAGGAAGTGTCAATTTTCCGGAACATGTTCATATGAATGGAACATAATGGTTGACACAAACAAGATTTTAGTCAGTCAACATTGTGATTAATGTTAGATTAAGGTTTATGTTTTGTCAAATAACGGAGGATTTTCTCGCGTCCGTGGGTGGGAATAGATTTAACCTTTTACCAAAATCTCTTTTCTAGCAGTTGGATATAATTTTTTGTGATCATGGAGAAAAGCCTTTTTCTTGTTTGTTCGTATTTATGTTCTACATTTGCGTATTTTTCACCTCGGTTGCATTTTTTTTCACCTCGCTTGACCTTGACAAGCTTTGCGATTTGTAATGCAAGTCTCTTCCCAAAGGAGCCAGACTGTTCCGGACTCACAAATGTATTCTATCCTTACATATGCGGCATTCTAGAAGATGTTGTTCTGATAGCCCCAAATGTGCATCTGCAAAATTTTTTCGAAAGGGAGGACTTCCCCTCCAATTATTCGCCTCCCAAGGACAAATAAGATTCACATTCACAACTCTGTTAACAGGTCTGACTGTGTACACCTCAAAATGGCCTGTGTTGATTCGTGTTTCTTCAAGGTTTACAATGTTTTTCAGTGGTGTTACATCTGGTGTCAATATAACCGAATGAAAGACCGGTCCTCTTTCTTTCCTTCGTGCGTTGCAAAATTTCTCTTCATATGATACTGCACACATGCATGATGCAGAAAACCAGAGGCTGAGTTAATGCATACATGAAAGCAATTGAACAAACATCCTTAAAATGAAAATTTGCTGAAAAGTTTGTTAAATATGTAAGACATAAAAGGAAAAAAAAAAGTATAGCAAAGAGGGTCTCATTGAGGGAGATTAACAAAAAAAAAAGTTGTAATGATGCATCATTCCAAAGGTCACATGTTAGCACAGAATCATGTATTTTTAATTTTTGGATTGTTAACCATCTCATCTCATTGGTTAATCATTCATGATCTCATGTCCGTCACCGGACGTGTTTTGTGTCATCGACGGTCAGGTTTGAACCGTTGTTTGACAAGAGTTTTAATTGCCGTGGAGGCTCTGCCGTGTGTTTCAGACGCTTCTCACTTTTCGTGAGTCGGCACGAGCTGAGGTGAACTTGGTGTATGATTCTTAATTGTGTACACGATCTTTGGACTGCTCAACGCTGTATCAAAACTGTAATGTTTGAGACAAATAAAATGCTTATCATGGCTTCTTGTTTAGTGAAGACTAAACATATCGATGATTGGAATTATCCTGTGTGTTTGCTTTTACTCTGCACGTCAAGTCTCATTGCAGTAAGAGATAAAGGACATCAGATAAGGACATTTGATGCCCAAGACTATTAATTCAAATTTAATAGGTTCATGTGTGCAGAAATGAACTCCTTGGAGATAAAATCCAATCTTCGTTAAAAGTCAGTGTTTGCGCTCTCCATTTACATTCTGACAGGAGGTTCCTGTTTACTATTTACAGTTTGTACAATGAGAAAGCCAACTTGATATTTCATTTGATCTTTTCTGGCAGTGTGTCAATTGATATACTACCATCTCTGTCCAAACTCTCCTCTGTACACATAATGCAAGTCAGTCATTCAGGGATGGTGATCAAAGTACATGTGACATGGAAAAGACATTTTGGAGTTATGACTGAATTAAACATTAATGAAGTTGGAATTAGCGACAATTTCCATCAAAATGTATTAAATATTGACCATTTTGTAATTCGCATACAACTGTTTTGCAATTGCATTATGCATAAACATGTAGTACTGTGAGCGTTCTTTTTTAAAGTGATCAACATGCAAGTATTCGTGAGGGTTTAATTGCATACCTCTTGGATAGCTATACCTCGCAGCTGCTGCATTTATCGGAAGTCTCCCCATAGTAGCTGTCCAAAGTCTTACAAGACAAGGATCTTATGAACATAAACCATTCTTCTAGTCATATGCTCAAATATTGGTGATACTTGTATTTGATCATATCAAGGGATGCTTGTTTAAGACACGACACACGTGAAAACATCGCATGGACTGGCCCCCATCAAGGTAAAGTCTTAAAAATTGTTTAATCGCCTGCTGGTGGAGTTATTATGTGTATATAAAAAGTAGACAGAGGGTTATCTCACTCAGTTGGGTGCTGTCCAGAATGCTGTATTACATTACTCCAGAACTACGATAACTGCTAAGGTTACGTCACCTGTCCTGAAAGATGATATTGATGAGATAATGTTGTTTATAACAGTGGTATCATTACTGATATATACATAAATCGTGACGATGCCATCGGGTTTTATGGGGAACTTGGCCTGACTCGCGGGGTCAGAGGGAACTGTGCGTGTGTCGTAACTTGGACAACATGGTGGAGTGGCTTCATGTACGATGAAATCTATAGGTTAGAAAGAAGGGGTGAAAATGGCGTGTAAATGCTTCATAAAGGAATGTCTCTATTCCGATAACAGGGCCGTTGCAACCCTCTTACTATAGGCGTGTGGGAGAGGGAAGTTGTTGCAATTGAGGGGTGGGTAGGTGGTAAATATCTAAAGGGAACTCTTAAAAATCAGTTTTTTGATTAATTGTCCAACAGGGCATTTGGATCAAATCTCGTTATGTTTAGTAAGGTGGCTTTTCATTAAAAAGGGCTCTTTATCAACAATCAAGAAATGGGGAAGGGGGGGAGGGTGAGTATCAGCAACCTCACAGTAAGGGCTACGTTTAAATTCAGAGCAGCATTTATTCAGTCAACTAGAAGCCAATGAATGTGTCATTATGAAATGTCTAACACAAAATCTCACCATTTGGCCTATATTCAGTTGAGATATTTAAGTGGTTGCATGTCTATACAGAAGTGAAAATGAATATTCACCGTATGTGTCGGTACATGGCACAGTGTAAGGCGGTTCCAAGCTGGTTGAGTGAAATAAAACACGGTGTAGTGCAGATTCAGCTATTGGTTTTTCAAAAAATGAGATTTTTTTTAATCAATCAGAAAGACTGTTTTTGCTTTTGCATTTTGTTGGGACAAATCTTACGCTGTACCTTGCATGTACCTGACATGCTGTAGAAACTCAGAAGTAAGCTAACAATGCGACAGTAGATGTTAATGTGAGGAGTAGTGACTGTATCAATATTTTGACAGTTTTAAATTTTCAACAGGGTAGATTTATTTCAGCCTCACTTACCTGTCTCAGTGCAACAACTGCGCTTGCATCTACTGTGTCAAGAGTGTTGGTAACCTCTATCACTGCATCTGCGCCCCTCATTGGAATATAGTACTTGTGCCTCTTTCATATTCTGCCCTCTTATGTGTTAGGTATGTGGAGGTCTCAATCAAACAACATGTACAGTAGGTGTGGTCATTTACAAATAGCCAAACCATGTAAGTTCAGGATTTGTGGGTCAATTTCAGGTACTTTTTGTCAAGGCGACAGCCAAACTTCGCTCGTGTTTCCTTACATGCAAGATGCATGTCTTGTGAGATAGGTAAGTTCTGTCACTCATAAATAAGAAAACTGGGTAAGTTTTGGGATGTCTGCAACAAACAGTGGATGGTACGTTAAAAGTTATTTCAAGGATATGAATTTACACTATTTTACCCTCTTTTTTTTTTGCTCACTCTGTGTGCATCCCGTACAGTATGTACCATGCAGGGATGTGCCCACGCAGGGTGGGGCTGGGTGTTACGACCCGGCACTTGCACATTTCACCCGGCACTCATCCAGGTAATGACCTGATATACCCTACACCCTTTTTAGCTTTTTCAGATCACTGAAATACTTTTTCATGAAAAGCTTATTTTAATTTTGAACTCTTGAAGTAGAGACATAAAAATTACCAAGCACTCTGAATCAAAATAGGCACAACCCTGACCATGGTATTATGTCTTAAACAGATTAGCCTGGTAGAGATGACGATATTGATTAGAGATACTCAAGTATTTGCAAACTTTAAAACAGATGTATCCTCCGTGGAAAAAAGGGCTGAAATGATTTTCTCATTAAATCTGTATTTTTTTTTTTTTTTTAAGAAAAGAAAGTAGTCATTCATTCGGTTTCACCTCTGCACAGGCTGATGATTCCCTCCCCTCACGGGAAATCACTAAACACCAACCTTTTGGCATAATTTGATAGAAACTTGGACATGATCTATTTGAATGTCCCCAGGCCGTAGCGGCACTGCAACAAGTTTGATGGAATTCCAAGCTAATTGCGGCTTCAACCTCCCAAAATTTTGGGGACAGAATCAATACTCTCACTTTGGGCGGAGACAGTCCCAATCAGCTTTTGTCTATGCAGGCTGGACTTAACAGGGATTGAATATTACTGCCCATGGCATCATTCTTCAATTGATGGTAGGACAAAGATGGACGGGTTGCTAGCTTTAATTTGATATTCGACCGCAAAGGCGATATTTGTGATAGGTTGTGCTGTCTCTCTGCCACCGTGAAAACTCTGCGTTAAATGGCTCAGAAAGAATGAATTTCATTTCGCAGTCTTGCGTCCATGCTGCTAGAATCAAGTAGGCTTGTTTAGCCAGAATTCCCCTGGAAAATGCTGAATTGCCATGTGAGACCTACTCCATAATTTATTGCATCCATCGAATGATGAGCAAAACCTTGAAGCCTGTTACGCCCATGTGGAGGAGTATCTGGTACGGTTTGGCCTGTACGCATTACGTCGTGTCACTAAAATTGCATGTGTGTGACAGATCTCCGTAAATGGCTGGTCAGAAAATTACATAGCTGAATGGAGCCACTCAGTTCCATGGTTCATATATAACAACTGCAAGCTGAGCCTTTCTAATTGTAAACGAAGTTTTGATAGGAAACCTTCCATGTACTGATACATGTTTAAAAAGACTGTACTTTATTTATTAGATTTGTTCGGTAAATACTGATTGATCTATTCCACTTTTTCTATTACCCTTTACGTTGCTCCTTTTCGACTCGAGCGAAAAGCAAATGAGTCCGGGCTAGACGTTACAGGGCTCGTTGCTAGAACTGATTTCGAGGATATATAGAGCAAGGCTAAATGTATGCATTAGTGAAGCAAGGGGTAAGTATAGTCACTGGTGAACACCCACACTAGGAGTGAGTTGTTGGGAATTTAGTAGATATGATCGGTAAATACTGATTAGTCTGTTTCCAGTTGTTCTAATACCCTTTGCGTTGCGCCCTTGTTCTAATGTCATTTTAAAACGTGCAAAGATCTTGGCAATTACTTCAGTATCTCATGTATGTATGTCATGTTTATAACCGTTGACATCTGATTGAAATCAATAAACCTCTGAATTTACTTTCCATTTTCATAAACAATGTATTGTGCCAGCGGACATGTGGTGATCATAAAGACGGAAGGCTCTAAATAATACCAACTTATTTCCTTATCAAAAAGTCCTTGCATATTGGCAAATCTCAGAGCAAGACTGCTGTCACCATAAAGAGCACTAAATTGGAGGCTATTTGAAAGGCATTAAAAACGTCCCATTTTATTTTTCATGCAGAGTCACAGGAGGTGAACTGTTTGAAGACATCGTCGCCAGGGAGTACTACAGCGAAGCCGATGCAAGCCACTGCATTCAACAGATCTTAGAAAGCGTGGAACATTGCCACAAACATTGTATAGTCCATAGAGACTTAAAGGTAATGAAAGAAGGACGATAACTTTGACGACATCAATGAGGAAATGAATATTCAATAGTCCTAACATGAAGGTTGTAAAGTGAAGGAATGGGGAAAGGGGTACGAGAATATGAAGTCTGATGAGTATTATGTCTAATCGAGTGATGTCTGTTCTAAGAGAAAGAATTATTTGAAATTTTAATCCATGAAGTAGAAGAGTTACTAATAAAGGAAGATGGATGAAATAGGTGAGAGAGAGAAAAAAAAAATCACAGCGCGTACTCCCTCACCTCATATAACCTATGTATTACCGTATTGACCATGGTCTAGCATCTGGCAATTTCGTGTGTGTGTGTGTTATATGAGGTGAGTACGTTGCTAGGGAATTCCCAAACCAGTAAGTTTTGGGGAAACAACTAAAAGAAACAAAAGACAACTGCAACTTAGAAACACTCCTTCTGACCCCTTAGGGAATTGAAAACTTTCTGAAATCCGGAAGTTCTGCCTCCTAGAGAAAGTTTACATTAACTGGACACAGAGAGCAAGATCAGTGTCTGTTGATAACGTTTTTTGTCCGCAAAATTCCTCCTCACAATGCTAGATAAAATGTGGCAAGTCGTCCCAGTCACATTCATAATCTGTATAGGAAAGTGTCTATAGTCATTCCAAATGGCAAAAAAATGCAGAGAACTCTTTGCTGTGCATTAAATACTATTACTTGCCATATCTGTGAAAAAGAAGCGCACTGATCAGAGGTTCTAAACCCTGATTATTGCTTGGAAGATATGGAGGAAAAAACTTGTGCAGCCAGGCTTGAGCATTTAACATTATGCATGAATGACAACTAAAAGGAAGGTCATCTTCCACAGAAATATATACTTCACTTAACCAAAAGAGAAGTTTCCCTGAGGATTTTAGAATAATATGATAGGTTGCAGATTTTTCACAGAAAATTTCTTCATGCAGTACCTATGATATGTCTTGTAGAACTACTGGTGTAAGTGAATCCTTTTGATTGATTGATTGATTTTTCTCTTGGTATTGCACTTTTGATTTGTTATCTCCTTATTAATCATATCACCTCCTTCGTCATAACCAGTAGCTTGACGGAAAAGATTATTTTGAATGTCTCGTGTCATTTCATCTTTGCAGTGGCAGCAGCATGTTATATGAACGTTCTCAGTGAAAGTTTGCATCTGCCGTTGCTGTCAAAATTAGCTCTATATTCGTCCATGTGACTTAGTTCAGTGGTTACGATGTTGGCTGGTGATCTCTGTCTTTGCCATAGAAACTCAGCTATTTGTATTTGACTATTTGTCTTTTGAGAACAGCAAGTACTTTTTTTTTTTTGTTATCATTGCTTGTGAAATTTTCTCTGAGTTTTAAAAGAGAACTTGAGGAAAGCAGTCAAATTTGGACGTCAGAACGATACAGAAGGTGCCCCTCCTTCAGGATGTAGAAGTGTAATGCATGTCAGGATGAAATATTACCATGGCAACCAGAAACTGGCTGCTTCTCCACTTGTGCAGTAATGCATTTCAGTCACGTATCCCTCTGTTGCAAACAAATCACGGCGGGTTGCGTCATCAGCGTTAAATTTACACAACTGTAAGTGGAGTGGTAGCGAAGAGAGAGAGCGAGAAAGAGAGATGAAGGGATTTATTAGATGGCCACATCGTTCTCTTTGATATATTTTTCCTCAGTCACGGAGAAGTTGAAACGCTTTGGCAATAAATGCGTTACGACTTATCCAAAAAGACTTCCAACTCTGCCATGAACATTTCAGTAATGATTGTTGCACCATTTGTAGTTCGTTCCTCCTCGTAATGAGAGACCATTCTTCGTGTGTTCCCAGTATGTTCTGGGAAAAATGACGCTTTTAATGTGTTTGTAGTCGTAAACATTCCATCAAGCTCAAGTGTTTTAAAGGGAGGAAGCAAGGAAGAGACAGGGAATAGAGAGGATAAGTAGTACGGAAGTGGCCAAGATGACAAGAGCTGAAGTGTGGCACCAAATGTTTGAGACGTATTCTTGAAGTGAAAAGAATAGGCCAGACGATGTTTAAGATGTTCTCGTAAAAATCGTTAATTCTCTAAAACAACATGTCAGCATCTCTCAATCTGCTTTGAGTCTTTTGTGTGTACACACACAGATCATCTGAAATTGACAAAAATTTTTTGAATAGCTAGACAGAGCTTGTGGCATGGAAGTTGCACAGTGACAAGCACTAGAGCAAAATCATTGTGCTACCAACCCTTGCTGTGTTTGTGAATTATGCACAAGGCGCTCTCGAAACTTTATTCATTGTAAAATGCATGAAGATTTCGATATTTTTGTGGATTAGGTGGGTGTTGCTGTTGTTGTTGTTTTTTTTTTATGGTAAAACGGTTCGTGCGAACGCCTCGTTTGTGTCAGGAGTATGGAGATTATCTGGACAGTCTTGTAAGTACAGTAGTTTGAAAGGGACTCATTGAGTTGATATTGGTCATTTTGTGAGGATTCTGAAGGGTGTGCCTACATGAGAGTGCTTACAATTGGCATATTTACTCAGTTTGACATCCAGTAGTTATGAAGACTCTTTGAATTTTTGACCTGACTTGTACTTGCTGCGTGCATGTGAATGAGTACTAAATGTGAAAAGTGTCTGGTCACGAACTGTCAAGAGCCAAACTGAATCGTCGATTTATACTCACTCATTAATGTTCCTTTGTATCTGGTGCATGAGGATCCTCTTGGTTTGACCCTTTGTCATTAATATGTGAATGGAACTTGACTGGTCCAAGTGAATTTCACTAAAAAATTAAATACACCCCTTTTAATGTATTGGCATTGACATAGTAAAAGACGTGACCACGTGTCTGATGCAAAGGAAATTAAAAGAAAAAGTGGATGATCACTTTCATTCCGACAATTACAAATTGACATCTAGACAATACTTCCTTTTCGTGAATGTCTGACCTTCATGAGGCTCAAATTTCGGAGGTAGTTCCAAAAACAGACACACCCTGTATCTATCTTCGATAACACATTCACCTTGGGCATGATAACTGAAGGTCACACCAGTCATGCGTCTGTGGTTTTACACAGAAAAGCCTGACGATTGTTTTTGTGTAGCCCATTATTTTGCAAGTTGTTGGTACTCCTTTTGAAAAATAGGATCATTTTATCCCATTTGAAAGAAATATTTATTGCAAAGCGTAAGATCTTAGATTTACTTTCCTTGTGTAGGTGGGGTGGGAGATCATCTGTTTTGGGGTTCTTTTTTTTTTTGGTAATCTGGGATTAACATGTTTGTTCACTTTGCCCCTTGGGCTCTGCTTCCTCACAAAGCTCACAAACTTACTGAGAAGCTTTCTAGTGGAAGTCCAGAACTAAATACTATATGTCATATGTTACATTTTCATGTGTTTGTACTTTCTTCGTTGCGATGTAGTTCAGATAGAGTTTCCTGAAATGAAATGTCGTAGTTTGCATGAAATGTCATAATTCACAGCGCGTACTCCCTCACCTCATATAACCTATGCGATGGCAATAGAATTTGCGCAGATGCAAACGCAGTGCGAAGACTTCACTGGCAGACCAAAAGGCTGGCAATTACGGAAGGGCGGTGACCAGATACACACACACACACAAATTGCCAGATACTAGACCATGGTCAATACAGTAATGCATAGGTTATATGAGGTGAGTACGTCGCTGGAGAATTCCCAAACCAGTAAGTTTTGGGGAATTTGTATTAAATGACCTGCATCATTGGGCGATATGATTTAAGATTATCTGCCACAACTGAAGGAGATAAACGTTGACCCTGTGAACCATTACCGGGTATATCATCAGTAATTCTGTTTTTCTGGGGCCCAGTTTTGTGACATGTTGGTGTCCCCAGCTCCTCTCAAACCAGCTTTGCTTTTTCTTTGGTGGTTAATTTGTAAGTTTCTTTCTTTGGATGCAACATATATTCATTGATCTGTTAATGTAAACACAAAGTGATTTCATTTTGTGAGTATTTACCCACTGAATCAAAGACAGACAGACAGACAGACAGACAGACAGACAGACAGACAGACAGACAGACAGACAGACAGACAAAAAAAAAAAAGCATATCTCTGGTAACCAGAACACTCCAGAATGTCAAGATGGTTGGCACACTCATCAAAAGAATTACCCATGTATGTGCTGTCACATGTCCAGCTGGAATGCGAGTTGAAAATTTGCCAGCTTAAAGTCAAATTCTCCAGAATATATGTCATAGCCATTACAAAAAACATTGTTCAAGTCCCATTTTTGCATGCATAGATATTAATATTCATTCCTATCCGTCCAACCAATCCCCACATGATATCATAGGTGTTTGTTCCTCCTCGAGAGGAACATACCCTAACCATTATGGTGTATCTGGATATCACGTCATATTCTGTCCTTCAGAAAAGGTCTTCTCGAGACATGATCTTAGCACATTATGTGTATTTAGTGACGACCAGATGATTGGTCTGTTTGATATCAAGTAACAGTGATCGACTGCTATGCTTTCCTTGGAGAATCTGAAGTTTGTAAGGCCCACAAAAATGCTGAGACAATTTTCGTATTCAAATATCTGGAAGATGTAGGTGCATAGTTCTCTTTCAGATTTCATGACATGTGATGTTGTCCTCTACTTTCTCTTCCCTGAAACCCTTACAAAGGAACAAAGGTAGATGACCAGGCGATTGCCAGTACAATTCATATTCCAGCTTTAAAGGTGAACTTCTGACAAGTGCACCTATTTCGTTCATCATCCATCTTTACCACAGCTTCATTTGAAAGAAGTGCAGTTTTTGAAGTAATCTTGTTACAGCACATTGACTATATTTTTATGATATGAGATTTTCATGAATAAAAGGCATATTAATCCAGTAAGGTAGGTTTGTGTCAGCGTCATTGGTGAACGTAACAAGGTTAAAGCGGGGTAGTACGAGTCTGTGCGCTAAAGAAAAAGTAACCTACATATTGTTGATGTTTGTGCTTTTGTTTTTTGTCTGATTTTACTTTGGCAGCCTGAGAACCTCCTGTTGTCCAGTAAAAGCAAGAACGCTGTCGTGAAATTAGCGGATTTCGGCCTGGCAGTGGAGGTTAATGGCGAGCAGATGGCATGGCATGGTAGGCAACTTTGCGTTTTGTTTGCTTTTGTTTTCTTTTTGCGTTTATTCCATATGTACAGCAATGTTACAAAAACAATGCAAAGATAAGAATATCAAAGGAAAAATTTATGAACATACATGATAAAAAACAAGAAAAGAAAGTGGAGAGAGAGGAATTTAAGAGTAAGCTTACAATCTCTTCCAAAACAAAATATAATAATGATTATTTTTTAGAGCAATTGATCTCAAAGTAATTCAGCTGAATTTTGCTATGCTACTACTGTAATATGAAAGTCAGAACTGCATATGCTTACCTATGAATTCTAATTTCAGCTTTCACTTAAATGTTCAGTTCCTCAGCATTGTTACTGAACCATACAATAAAAATGAAGTAAAATAATTTTTTTCATACAGAAATTATGGAAAATATTAAAGTTCAATTATGCTTCATCATCCATGCATACTCTAGTTTCTTCAAAGTTGAACTGTACGCACTTCTTGCCGATGAACCGTACTCGATCGGCAATATGATTTCTTCTAGCGTAAAGCAGAATTTGAGTCCTGTGAGCTTATATTACATATTCTGTCAGTGGAGAAGTGCTTATAAATATTTTATGGAAACCATCCGCCCATACCAGACTAACTTCTTTCAGGCTATGAATTGCATTAAAGATAACTATTTTGATATCATCAATGTCTGAGTTGAGTCATTATGTAACCTGCATCTCCAGCGGTGGTTGCGTTGCCATTCCACAGAGAAAACTTTACTCAAGTACGAGCATAAGTTGGTAAGAAACGGTTTTGAATTGCTGCATTTACTTGCTGCAACCCGCTATGTGATTGGAATAGGCAAACACTTCCTCATACACCTGGTAAATTGTAGAAGTCTTAAAGAAATACAGCAGACGAAATTGCAAGATTAATAGATGAAAAGTTTGCTTCGTGGGATTCAAAGCCAACGGTGGGGGGGTTGTCAGTGGGTAAAACTGGTGATAAAGTGAGAATGGTGGCATAGGGTTACAATCTTTTGTGTTCTCTTGAGGATGTTGCAGAGGACTACCACTTTTTCTCTTACCTGTTCCAATTTACCAAGAACTTCCTGTAAGCCCAAGCAACATTGTCCCTTTATGTTCTCACATTACATCTGGCCAGCCTCTTCTTCTCATTCTGCCAAGCAGTGATGCGAGGCAGGTAAGATTCATCTGATTTGATAACCAAACCAGGTTTGCTTTAGGATTGTTTTTTTCTATTAATTTGTCAAGGATATCTATGTTGGTGAAGAAAAAAAAAGTAGAGAGTTTTTTTGACATAATTCTGTAAAATATCATTGACCTTTGATACTTCTGCACAAGGTTACTGTGTCTATCAATATTGTGCCTTATTGTATCATCTGTCTGGAACCTTTCAAGGATGGCATATTGAATTAAAAGTTCCAAGTTTAGAATGTTAAAGAAGGTCGGTGCAACTGCGCATCTGATATATTAAGCCATTGTTTGTCTCTCTGTAGCTCTTATGAAAATAGAGAAACATCAATACGAATGAACTCGATAACAGTTTACTTAAAAGATTGTTCAGTATGCACTTATTTCTGTTGATACTTTAAGACTGGTGAAATGTTGCTTCTCTAAGTAGCAGTGTCCTCCTTGGGGGAGCCTAGGGGAGGTGGGTTAGGAGAGGTCTTGGAGGGTTTTTGGGGGTGACCCCCTTTGGGAAAAAATTGCCACTGTATGAAGTCATGTCCACCCTGCTAAAAAAATCTCCCTTCCACCAAAGTCCTGGTGTGCGAAAAAGTTGACAACAGAAAGGGTTTATGAGTGACACCGCTTTGCATCATTAAACCACCTCACTTATCAAAAATTTATGTCCCGTCTTGTACCTCCACTGCGATTGCTTATCGATGACGTGTGTGCTTCAGGGATGGAATTCCCCCCCCAATCTTGAAAATTTGTAGAGAAGACAGAACAAGTTTTCATTTTGCATGGTCTTCATGATCAGCGGAAGTCTTCCAGAACTAGTTGAGTGAAGAGAATGTCCCTCATATCGCTTTAATCATCCCTTCTTTTCGTTCCCTGAATTACTGGTGAAAACTCCTCGCTGTCTGATCACATAACAAGCATCAATATCTTACGTAAACTTTCTTTACACGACATGATTGTTGCAAAGTGCTAATGTACGATCTGCCCTGGTTTACTCTGCACGTCGCCATGGCGACTGCCAAATGCAACAGTTCATGGAAAATCGTCAATAAGCCTATAAAGACGTTATTTTGGCTCTCTCCTCCATGTAAGGAGATGCGTTAGGATAGTGATGAATACAATTTTTAAATCGCGGCATGGAAACTTGCTAGGAGAGGTAGTGTCAGCAAGATAAGGGAAAGTATGTGATAGACAGTGGGAGTTATGGAGTGGCTTGATATCCTTGCATTTGTAATATGTATGTTTCTCAATTATCTTGCAAGACTGATTAGAGGCAGGGTAGGTGGAGCCGAATAAACTAAACAAGCAGCTTTCATGGTATCATTTTAAACACATTTACTCCTGTTGATCATATTTCTATGAAAACCTCATAGAATGACTGCAAGGTTTTTTTTGTGTGTGTTTTTTTTTTTTTTTTGTATCTGGGCTTTAGATTTTGAAGCCGCCCTGTTTGGATATGTTACTGATTGATTTTCCCTGCTTCTGTTTAGTCGTATCAGGTGCAGGTTCTTCAGCTGCCGCTTTTGTTGGAATACAATTTTTTTTGTAATATTTAACATCTCAAGTGCTGTGAATCAATTTCTTTATCTCTAATACCATTCATACCGCTCAAGGTGGAGAGCTTCCTTTACAGTGTGTATGCATGCTTAACAAAAGGACAAATGCCAATTGCTTTTTAATGATTAAAATTGGTAAACTTTGTCAGCTGTCATCATTAGTTTATTAATATCAGGGTAAAAGAACTTTCTGCTAGATCCCAAGTCATTCAGAATGTATAAATATGGATTGTTTAACATCAGGTGGTGATTTAGTTGGATGAGACTTCATAGTCATGTATTTACGATATGAATGTTACTTGAAGCATTTGCTGAAGAATTTAGGCAAAATATGTCAGATAATCCTTTGGTGTTCAGAAAGTAAGTTGGTGTTTGGAGAGGATGGGAGTGTCAGAGGGTGTTGTGATGAGAGTCCTGTTGGCTCTGGGATATTAAAACAGTGTGATTGTAGGGTGCTGCACAATATAGTTCTGCCATCACTGTGATGTCAGAGAGTATCATGGCAGAGGGTGTTGTGGTGCCATATTGTGCTATTGGCCGTGGTATACTAAAGCATTGTAATTGTGGAGTGTTGGACAATATTAGATGGTGTTGTTCTGCGATCACTGTGATGTCAGAGTGTATCATGGCAGAGGTTGTTGTGTTGCCAGATTGTACTGTTATTCCTGGGATATTAAAACAGTGCAATTGAAGGGTGTTGCCTGATATTAGATGGTGTTTTTAGTTCTGTGATCATTACAATGTCAGAGAATATCATGTCAGAGGGTGTTGTGATACCATGTAGTGCTATTGGCCCTGGGATATTAAAGCTGTGTAATTGAGTAAGGTGTAGTATAATATTAGATGGTGTGACTAGGTCTGTGATTTTCTGGTGTCAGAGTATGTGAGACGATTTTGTGATGGCGGTTAGCATTATTGATCGTGTTTCCATTGTGGTACTAGCATTTCTTACCACAGGGTGTTACAATATCAGATACTATTGACATTTTTGTATCTTTGTTACCGTACTGTATACCTGAGAGTATTATGTTTATAGATGGTGTTGTGATGTTACGTGGAATTGGTATTTTAAGGGTCCTTGTCTTAATCAGAAAGTATCAAGTCAGCCTGTGTTTCGATGCTAAATTTATTGGTTTTCTCATCACAATATCAGACAGTATCATGTCAGAATTCGTTGTGATTTTAGATGGCGTTGTTTCTCGTAGGTTCTTTTTGAGGTCAAAGAGGACCATGTCAGAGGGTGCTATGATGTTAAATAGAATTGTTGAGCCCAGGTTCATTGTGACGTAAGAAATTGTGTCACTTCAGAGGGTGTTGTAGCGATTCTTGTGGATATACATTCTTACGTTTTGCTCACACTTATGTGTTGTTTGACCCCTAACAATGACCAAAAATACAATGAAAACATAAAGATACTCAACTTCCACTCTGGGAATAGACTTTGCAAAGTCTTTCTCGGCGAATGAATTCTCCTCCTTTGATACATTCCTCACAATTTGAGCTGCAGCCTACTTATACCCAACCGAGGATATGTACTCATATAGTAATAGCGTTTCCCTGTGATCGCCGTCCGCCTGAAAAACTTTGGACACTCGATATAATTATGTACAAATGAATAGTCATGTTTGACGTTAGGGTTAATACATATTAAAATACTACGCGTTGGTCTCATGAAATGAGCCAATAGCAGCGATCAAACAAGGAGAGAAAATAATGGTACTTAGGCTAACTTTCACCATATCACCAGATTTGCCTACGGCAGAAATAGGATATCGCTAAGAGAGGCCTCAAACAGTTGAAGGAGAGTAGAATATTGCCATGATAGTTACGTAACTAATCAGTCGTAGGTCCTTTCCCTATCATCACTCCCATCATTTCTCACGATGGCCGTGATTGGCTTGTACCGAATTCGGTAGCGAAAAACAATGGTGTTAGTTAAAAGTTGTGTGCATAATTAAAACGAGTGTCCAGAGTCTGCTAGGGCAGCTGTCAGTGGGGGGAGTAAACACTCTTTGGGAAGAGCAGTACAGTGTGGGTGTTCAGAGGTGGCAGAACCAAGATTTACAGAAACTTTCCAGCCCAAGCAGACTCTGCAGAGTCTACTCTGGGAACAAAAGTTGAGCGGGAATTCTCACCTAGGTTGTGACTTTTGAAACAAATGTCAAATGAGGCCGATTCAGAGCATTGAGGGGATGGTGCTAGAGCTTTACAGGTATATGCCAGGTTGAACAATGCATTAGTGTAAGCAATGGTTAGGCACAGTCATGCGTGCACTCACAGTGTGAGTTCTATAAGGATGTTGTAGAATTTTTTAATGGATCTGAGAGTTATTGCAGTGCCAGTATATATTGTAATGACACAGTATCATGTTTGCCTAAGAGTATCATGTGTGTCAGAGAATACTGTGGTGTACTGCATTTTATTACAGAGTTTTATAGAGTAGTTGGTAAGGACTGCATCCTTTCAAGTGACAAACAGTATTTGTTGCCATTCACTTCACTTAATAACAATGGAAAAAATGCAAATTGTATTGATTTTTCCATTTGCTACAGTCCTGAACTTCTTTTACATCATGAAAATTGTAATGGCATGTTGGCATACTTTAATAAGGAATTTGTCAAGGGCTGATGTTAGAAATGTTTTTCCATTAGTAAAATTACCTTCAGACATTATGGTCTTCGGCTGTTATTTGTGTCGTGCATATATTAACATTTGCAGTTAGGCCATAGTTTCAAACTTTCCGTGACTTTTTGCAAAGATGAAATTTATGCACACAGGAGAGCCGGGTTGTGTTTCAGGACGAGAGGCTATTTTAGGATTTGAGCTTGTAACATGTTTCAGCAATACCGTACATTAATTTCACATTGCACGGTACCCTGAAATTTATTAATTTTCGATTGACTGAGTGATATTGATACACGACTTTCTGGAAGCAATTTCACCTGAAAGTATATATTTTGCAGCCATGGCCTCAGGCCTCTGTTCCCTTGTGGTTTGTGCTAAAAGGTACAAGACAAGATACTCTTTATCGGACATGTTTTGCAAAAATAATCTACTTCCTCTAACTTCATGCATCTTTCGGTGGCTATCTCTGTCAAAATATGATACCGGTGTACAATAGTGAGACATTAAAGGTGTGAAGTAAATCTCGGAGAAGTGACTGTTACCGCTTTGACGCATGTCTGCTTTGACTTTGGGCTGTTTGGAAGAGCCTAGTTTTGTTGGGAGGTTTTTTTCAACTGATATGAAAATGTACCTTGTAATGTACATACACTTTGGTGTCTTTTTTGATGCTCGGCCTCCAATAGTCACCAAAGAAATTGGTTAAGCTTGCTGATCTTGTTTTGCTGGAAATTGACTCCAACCGCCCTTTAAACTCAGGGAAGCGCCTCTACAAACTTTTGTCGTAAACACTGAATCTTACACGCTCGCGGTGGTACGACCGTGGTACATTTTCAGTGTAATCCTGCTTCGTAACTCAGCTGTTTTTAATTAGCAAACCTTTGGTGTATTGTATCAACTACTCTCTTGTTGTACATGGTGTTTAACGATGCAGCCTGTGACATCATCAGTTTGAACCCTGAACTACATACAAGCAGACTATGGGACTTCCAGAGGGAAATATTTGGGGTTGCAGTAATTTTGCGTAGATCATGATAAATCCTGATCAGCTGGTAATTAACCCGTGAAACAAACAAAAATTAATAGTGTTTGGAGGGTGAGACAAAGGTGGAGAAATTATGTAAACAGTGGCACAGTTATGGAGGGATTAGCATATTGAGTGCTTCAGTTTACATTGTGTTACACATATTTGATGTACGTTGATTGTCATATATTGTCATCATATATCAAGTATAAGAAACAGACCTGGTTCAAACCATCTGAATATTTTAAATTTTCATACCATATATGTTTGAAATTCTGAAACTAACAAACCTTGTTCTCATATGACAAAATGGTAAAGAACTAGATATGTGGTCCCCTTCTTTTGCTCAAGCACATACCGAGATTTTGCAACATTTAAAAAAAAAAAAAAAAAAAATGAAGGACAGCCGGTTAGTTGGAAGCCTGATAATGGTACTCCTATTACAACTGGTGTTATTTTTTCCCCCCACACTCTGTACAGCAGCCATCTTCAAAGGCTGGGGATGAGCCTATTTCACAACTGATGTTGTGAGTGAAATCTCCACAGCAGTGACAGAGTTTTTGTCATTCAGTTATTTCTCTTTTGATTTTGAGTAACACTTTCCATTCGGTGCCCCTACAGTACTTCTGTGCCCTAACTTTGGTCGCCGCGGCGACCCATGTTCTGTTTCGTGATGTGGCATCGTGTTTTTGTGACATGAGGGCGATCTTTTTTCTTGTCATCGCAGGATTTGCCGGCACACCAGGGTATCTGTCGCCTGAGGTCCTGCGCAAGGAACATTACGGTAAACCGGTCGACATCTGGGCATGTGGTAGGTTTTTGTTTTTTTGTACATCGTTAAAATTATCTTGACTCATACATAGACAGACAGATGTTTAACTTCTCTCCAAAGTAACAGATGAAATTTTTTGTCTCTTCTATGTACATGATTGATGTTACATGTGTCCCAAGAATTTCTAAATTATTCATGTGACTGTCGGTAGTATGTATGTAAAATTTTTAAAGCATACGATAGGTATTCGGATGATTGTTTCCATACGGTCCTTTGGTTGGAATCAGGTACCACACCTCAAATAGCTCCTAATATGTAGCATATCATATTCTCCTTAATACTATTGGCTGGCATGTCAAGTATACAGGTTCATCGACATGGTTTTCGTATTTTTACAATATGCCAGCATATCAGCTGCAGCCTGGGTTGGTATCAAATGTCAGAGGTGCAAAGACGGTCTCCATTTTCAACTGAAATGGCTACGTGTGGCATTAGGATCACTGTGTGTGATTTTTGGGCATACACAGAGCAATTGTTTAGGTACTAACAGCTAAAATACCATCACTGGTTTAGCAACTGCTTAGATGAGAAAGCATTTTTAGTTCATGCCTTAACCAGACTATTGGTTTTGTTTATACTTACTGTAGTCAACAATACTGGATTGGTGTTTACTTGTATACAAGATTACCAGTCCAGTACATGCTGAGTGGAGAGTTCTGGCTAAGTACATGCTTAGGCAACAGTACTTGGTTTAGTGCATGCTTAGGCAAGAGTGCGAAAGGCAAATGAGGGCGGGCTAGGCCTCAGAAGGGGCGGTGCTAGAATTGATTTTGAGGACGATTTGAGCATGGGTCAAATGTACGCATTAGTGAGGCAAGTATAGTCATACGTGATTCTCCACACCATCAAGTTGTGGGGAGTTCATTGCAAGGGAATTCCATCTAGGATTCCAGCATGAGTTTTTGACTTTTTTGATGCAAATATGGACTAATCATATCTTGGGATCTTTCTCCAAACTCCTAGTTTAATATGTTTATAACGTTTTTAATCAGATGACGCGTTTATTGCAGTGAGTGCTTTCATAAGGAATGACTGCATGTATGTTACTGCTAGTTACGTCGCAATGGACTTAGCACCCCGTTGCAATACTAGCAATTACTGGTGTAGTTGTATTTTCAAAAGTCGTCATCAGGGTACCGCACAACGGAGCATGGCAAGGATGCACTCATGCATGTCTCATTACTACCAGAAGCCCAAGTGATCGTTCAGAAGTCTTTCTGGAGTATTCTGTCACATGGATAATTGTGTTCTTAATCTAATAAGAGAAACAATGAAAGCAGCCCCTCAATTACAGCATGAAGTAACTTCACAAGTAGTTTATAAATGGTCAGTGAAGAGCAACTGGTACAAGGAAATTAGTATTGCAGTGTCTGGTTGAAAACAAAAACATCTGAATACATACGACATAGATTGACGAGAAAATCCTTGCTATTGCTCCCAAGATACCTCTGGTACGATTATAAGGACAGATGTGCAGTGAAAATATTTTGAATCATTTTGTGGAAGGGAAGTCTTGTTTGTATAGATCTACAAACATTTCTTTCATTTTCAGGTCAAACTATGTTACATTGAATATGATAGCACTTCCTGTGGGTCACTCATTAAAGCTGGAATATGAGTTGTATTGGCATTCGCCTGGTTGGCTTCCTTTGTTTTATTGGTCAGTGTATCAGGGGAGAGACAACAGGGGAAAAGATCACCACCTGTCAAAAAATCTGAAAGAGAACTATGGACCCATCTTCCAGATACTTGAATATGAAAATGGTCGCGACACTTTTTGTTGAATGGATATGAATATTGATGTATGCAAAAATGGGTCTTAAACAACTTTTTTATTTTTGTATGTAGCACCTGGCTGTGACATATTCCGCAGAATTTGACTTTTACTGTGAAATTCATATTCCATCTTTAAACTTTGGTAGAGTGGATACTTACTAGTCAGTACATGATGAATCATTTAAATTGAAATGGATTTGCCATCTGAAAAAAAAAGCTGCAGTGGTTGATCAAGATGATTTTTATGGTGCAGTGAATAAGTACTGAGTTGTTGCATGTAATGAATCACTTGAAATGCAATGGACTGTCGGACACATGTGGAAGTGTCACTCGCAGCTACTGGTTTGCTCACCATTTTTTTTTTGAGGCAAGTCATGCTTGAATAGACACAAGACAGACACAGTAAATACTGAAAGGTCATTGACATAGTTCAGGCAAGTGGACTTTATGAAAAAAGTCGACTCATCTTGATAAATGTTAAGCAATTTGCTTTGGCTAATGACTCCCAGAAATCCCACGTGTGTTCATGATCCTGACTAATTTGGAAAAATTTTTTAAGGGAGTAGTCTGAATATTTCTAGATGCATTTGATTTGAGTCTGACATTTTGTGTGAAGATGTCAGTGGAGTAAATGTGTTCACTAGTTACTTTTCCCCACTACTTTTCTCAGTCAAAAACAAAAAGATATATCTAACGTTGAACCTTTTTCTGTACCCTTGCTTCAAGTTTGTCAACTGCCTCTTACTGGTGAAGTGCAATCTCTCAATGATGAGAAATGGATGCTGTTGACATCTTACGGCAAGGAATAGCAGAGGACATCACAACTGTAGAATCAGCTTGAAATATTTATGAAGACTTTTGAATGGCCTACTTTTATTTGCAGTGGGTTTTCTTTCCCAAGCCCCTTCCATGATCTCGGAAAATTATGCATTCAAATTTTAGACACAATTCGATACATTTTACAGGCAGATGATGGAGATGCAAAACCCTCGTGGGGGGAGAAGGCGAGGGAGGATAAAATAACAAGAAAAGTGCGTAGTCGGTACAACTGGAGCATGGAGGTTTGCATTTTTTGATTGCTTGTCGATTGAGGTTTAATCTCATGTTGCAAATGTCAGATGAAATAATTCTTAAAATTTGATACTGTCTTGGCAGGTGTGATCCTCTACATCCTGCTAGTCGGTTATCCACCATTCTGGGATGAAGACCAACATAGGTTGTACCAACAGATCAAATCTGGAGCCTATGATGTGAGTATTATTAAGCCACAGAGAATGAATGATATCCACTGTTTCGTAGCCAGCATTTAACGGTTTCCACTTTCACTTATTGCTGTGTGTGGTAAAAGTGACGTTTCCATAACGTAACACTCTGCGCAGAGAATCATCCTGATGATGTATAGGAGAGGGGAAAAAGATTCTAATGAGAAACTGGGATAAAGTGTCTCATGAACTTGCGAGGATAAGGTCTCGATTGAATATCCACTTCATTTTTGAAGTGATAATATCTAAACATCTGTCAAATGGTGATCACTTCAATTTTAAAGTTTTGAGCTGAGATAAGAATGGTGTTGTTGTACCCCACTCCACTACCTTTCCCGTCTCCCTAATATTTTCCTCGCTGGTAATCTTCCACACGCTCTGCCCGACCACAATATGGCCTTGTTTACATTTAGTAAGGCAAGAACAATTGTTGATACTAAGTCTGCGAGGAGAATCGTGCAGTTGAGAATGGGATTCACAGATCTCTCTGCCAGATGTGATATGTTGACAATTATGTCATGTTTAGGGATCATCCAATTGAAAACATTCCCGCCATAACAAGTTAATTTTAACAAGCAAGTTTCAATGCTTGTAGAAAACACAGTTTAAATGTGAAGTTTTTCTTAAGTGTAGTTTTCTTTCTCAATGATAATAGTATTATTTGAGTGTGTTTTTTGTATCAATCAAGGAATCTTGCGGTCCAAATTTTGGCTGCTAGGTCTGTTTACTACCGATCTTTTTTTTTTTTCTACGACCAATGCACAGTTTGCTTTTTCATTTGAAAGAAGATTCCACAGGTAGCTGCAAAGCTGCTTGTCTGCATTTAAGGTAGATGTATTTGTCACAAATGAATGCACGTACCAGTGAACTAAAAGAGTTTGTAGCCCATCTTACGATTCTGTTCAAATTTTACACCACGTTTTCGTCTTTGCTTTGATGAATTTTTCCCGTCCTCAGTACCCATCCCCGGAGTGGGACACAGTGACCCCCGAAGCCAAGAACCTAATTGATAGCATGTTGACAGTAAGCCCAGCCAAGAGAATTACTGCTACGGAGGCCTTAAAACACCCATGGATCTTTGTAAGTACCTTCAAAAAGATTATGGGTGATGCCCTTGCAGCAAGATTGACACTGCCTTCCAGCATTATCATCATTGCTTGCACATCAAAGACCGTTTACTGTTGTAACTGAAATGTCTCTTGTACTGTCAAGTAGATGTTTGAAACAAAAGAAACAAAACAAAAAAAAAAGTCATTCCTTGGAAACTACGTCAGAATTTGGAAGTCGCAAAAAATTGGTTCATTTAAGATGTGATTGCTTCCCTACAAGTGAAATTAATGGGATGTTGACTTTACTACTGCCATTTAAACCTATTGCCAATTCACACCGACCATATCTAAAACTTATGAAGTATCTGCAGAAGTTCCATCACCAATCTCAAGATAAAAGGAGCTGTTGATTGTGTCTGGATGGTCGTGGTCATTTGTGCAAGTGCATCGTGATAATAGTGATGCCTGTAAATTGGTTTTGCACTTTTGTTTTTTTTTACTTTGAAGTCAACTCTATTGAATTAGTAATTTGAATGCTAAGCAAATATTTTAGCCTCGCAGACGTTGTGTTGTCGAGATGTACATAAAGGTATCGTAGAGTGACAGACCACGAGAATCATAAAGTCTCTGGTACCCTAGGAAATGTTAACCAGTTTTCTCGAGTTTCTTCAATTTTCTTGAGACCTTTTGTTATATTTTCTTGAGTGATAAAATTTTACCACTTGATTTGATGTAGTTGCATGCCTGTTATATTTTTGAATGTACCTCTTCCCCCACAGTCCTATCAGTTTTGACCCCCCTGTGTACTCAATCTTTTGCCGTGTAGTCAGCTTTTTGTGAAGTATTTTCTGGTATCGAAAGAAGGAAGAAAAAGTTCCTTTAGAAAGTAAATCACCCTGTAGAAAATGGGGAATGTCTTTCTCTCGCTGCTTATGCACTTCGTAGTCAATGGTGAAATGCTGATTTGTCGACTTGGATATTTGTGTGAAAAGCAACCTCTGTCATCTGAAGTCAAATTGAATAAGAAATGTTGATTTTTAAATGATTTATAAATAAATAGATCAATCAATCCATCAATCGATCCCTTTTTTGTTTTTGAGGTGAAGGATTGAGAGCATTATAAAAAAAGAGTTAAGTGTTTTCTACGATGCAACGTTTGTGAAATCTGGATGCAATCGACTATTTTACTGTTTCTACACAGGTATGGCAAGTATGCACTTTTTGTTTTAATTTAATTTTTTTTGTTTAACCTTTTTCTTTGAGGGTTATCATGATCCATAACAGTAACTTCTCCAACAAGAGCTACCTACCAGACGTAACCGCCTAACGAGGATTTCTGTGACATTTCCCCCAAAAGTATCAGAATTTCAACAAAAGCTTAAAAGAAAAATAAATAAAGAAATACATAAATAACAAATAAAAAGAAAATGAGAGTAGTATGCAAAAAATAACAGGGAACCTATAAAATTATTCAAAGTTTAAAATGCCATGGAAAGTTATAAACATATGAAAAAGAAATATTGTGCCCCATAAATGAAGTGACACAAATTAAATCGTGTGATATTAATAAAAGATGATGTGAATAATTAATCTTCCTGTCGCAGACGCAAAATGTTGACTGATTGGACAACTGCGCTGTTAAGGGTTTATGAGTTCATTAGCCCCCCAAGCCTCTGCAGATACATATTTTATCAAGATAGATGTAAACCCAGTACAAGGCTGAGTCAATCAAATTCAAAAAGCTTCTACCTGTAAACTTTTTGCCAGACTCTGAATTTTAATGAGCGATGACGTCTTTTCGGAAAATTACTGTTATTTCCATCAAAAAAAAAAAAGAGAAAAAAATTTGGTTTCCCTCTCTTGGGCGCGGGTTTGGAAAAAGGTTACTGACATCTCCAGGCATTTGCAGGCTATTTCCTATTTAATATAAAAAAAAAAAACTTCATCTCATCTTTAGAAAGGTCAAAGGATTTGGTTCTTTTCATTTGGAGCTTTTGAGTACTGGCTTCGTCGACACTGCCAGTCCACTATTGGCATCCTCTTCGAAACTGTTAGCCTGTGACCAGTTTTGTATCGTCATTGAAGACAAGATGGAATTTTATACAGCTGGCATCTTGAAAAACATTTTAAGCTTTTATTGGATTTGCTCAGAATTTAAGGAGTTTGTTGCTATCAATCTCTTATGGCTTCTGTAAATATACATGTATATATTTTTTTTATGAATATTTTCACCTAAAAATATGGAACTTCCCTTTTTCAAAATTTGTCTCTAAATTCATCCTTTGATTTGTTTTTTGGTATATTTCAGAAACTTATAAAAAGTCTTAAAAGTCAAGAGTGGTTCTTTTCAACTGACTTTCAGACAAAGGAAATCATGACAGAAACATCTAGTCAAAATATTAATTTCACTGAACATTTTCGATTGTTAGTCAACAATTTAATAGCTGAAAAGAATTTTGGATGTCTTGGCCCAACAAAGGGAAGTAACTTTTATGCTGACTTGCAATCAGAAATTGCCAGTTAGCTGTAGTTTTTGGGTTGTGTAGGTTGGTTAAACAAACAACTTGCTTTGATTTTGACGCATGTCAGTTACAACGGGATACCTTTGGAAGCGTTTAGTTAAAGTTACACTGAAAACAATGATCATTTATGAAGACCTTAAGAGATGTTTGGAGGTCATTGGGTGAATCTAAATAAGTAACAGGAAAGGGATTAACAACAATATGGATTAACAAAAATAGTGTTTAAAAACAATAATGATTTGCCAGTCAGGTGTAGCACATGGATACAAAAGTATGTTTAAGAAAAAAATTGTTAAACAAACAACTTGCTTTGATTTTGATATATCTAAATCACAAAGTATGCTTTCAAAAGTGTTTAGTCAAAATGATAGTGAACACAAACGAACGTCTATGAAGACATAAAGAGATGTTTGGAGGTCATGGGGTGAATGTAAAAAAGTAACAGCAAAAGGGATTAACAGCACTATGGTTTAACAACAGTAGGGTATTGACAACAATGATTTGCCAGTCAGCTGTAGGTTGTGGGTAGAAGAATACTTTAAAAAAACACAGAAGAGCAATCTTCTCTTTAAAAATGTGTCACAAATGAAAGAAAAAAAACCCAAAATTCTTGAAGCAGTGGGCACTGAAATGTAGAAGAAACAAACTGATAACTTACATCAGTATTCTCTGAAAGGGTTTTGTTTGTGAATGTATATTTTGAACAAGTTCCTTCATCGTCACCTCATTATCTGAAAATCTGCCAAAATATCCAAACCTGAAGAACGACCTCAATCAGAATAGAAAGTTGGCGAGAAATAGACCTTTCATCCCAAGCTCATGGCATATCTGGTGGGTTTTTAATGTGTATGCCTCCTTTTTTCTTTGGTCTTGTGTATGTGTAACCATTCTCTATATGTACAAAATGCATCGCATGTATCTGAGTCTGTCATTATTATTTACCCTCCCCTTCTTTTTTTTTGTACCCCTGTCTTGTGACAAATGGTTCTGTTAAATGTCAATCAAGAAAAAAAAACGGATGGACGGATATAAAAAAGTCTCCATCAGAATTTTCTTCCTTATGTCTTGATAGGCACTCATTAAAGTAGTACTTTCGATTTAAGTCTAAGAATGAAAATTCATGTCTGGTTGTAGTATCACAAAAGATTAAACAAAAAAAAAAAACAGAAAGATACAAGGTGCACAGTTTCTCTTTTGTTTTAACAAACCTTCCTTCCTAGTTTGAGAATTTTCTTTCTTTCAAACTCACTGCATGATTTCAAGGAAAGATTGTTTTCTTTTTTTATGAACTTTTGAAATCAACTCTCACAGCATGCTGAGCTCATGTAACAGCATTTTGCAAAAATTCAAGGAACAGTGGTACGAATTTAGCACAACTAATGTGGTAAAATATCGTCAGAAGAGTAGGCAATAATACATTGCCTGATAATAATAATAGCTTTTTGTCAGTAGGAGTTTGCAAATGACCGAAATTCTTGTGCCAAGCAGTCAGCCCCCGTCCAGTTGTCTTCGTTTTGCTGACAGTTCCCAAGGTACAGTGATCTTACAAGTTACAGTTGATCGTAGGTGGCACATCGAGTAGAAACAAAAAGAGTATAAGCAGATGCATAAACTTGACAATCTTAGCAACGAGTTGAATCCGTCGATCACCCCACCCACCCATGGTTTACACAAATCTTTTGTTCACTTGTACCATGTGATGATGTCTGTCTGATGGTGTGTGTCCACAGGTGGCAATCACATCAATGCATGCCCCATGTTTTAATGACAGCCTTTTTTTTTTTAATTTTTTTTACCAGCACCATCTCACATTTCAAGTAATCAGATTGAGCAGAATTATCCCAAGCCAAGCGCAATAACAAAAAAAAAAGTCTTAAGTATATTGAAGTCAAGCGCCAAGTATAACAGAGAATTAACTTTGTTAGCCCTAACCAAATAATGTGTATCCTTGACACACCTTTTCTAATCAAAGCATTCGTCACTTTCATTTCACCGTTCTTCATCCGTGCACTTTGCAACATTTCTTAATAACAGCAGGATGATGTGAAGAATAATATTAAAATTGTAGGAGCAAGTTTCATCCAAATCATTGCAGTCTGTCCTCTATCGTTTATGCTCTCCTTTGTTTTGAAATGGGGAAAATGTAGGTACACATGGTTTAGCTGAAGCTGTTCAACCCCTGGGGAACGTGAGTTTTTCACTGCCTCAGTTTCTCGAAGACATAAAAGTTAGCCATTTTCACCTGTGTGTATAGCAAGTAGTGGAGTTCCCCTGGGGAGGGGGGTGGGGGTATAGGTAGAGGGATTTGTGGTGGTGGTAATGGGCAGTAAAACTCAATATTTCAGGAGGATGAGATGATTCCTGGTGACTTCAGTATTTCTCATACAGACTAAATCTACATCATCTTCACATTTCCATAATTCATGTTTTTTTTTTTTTGTTTCCTTTTATAAAGGGGCGGTTTCCACTAGCTGAGATTTGATGCAAACATTTTCAACTTGAAAACACTGAAAACATTATTTAATAAAGATTTATGTCTGAACAAATCAATTACTGGGAGGGCTTAAAATCGAAAAAGAATAATCTACCTTCTTCCTTGAAGGATAAAATACTTTTGACAGCAAAAACGAAAGGGGAGAAAGAAGGGAAAGAACAGAAGACAAAGCAACTTCATCAACTGAACAAGAAATAATTCTATGATCCATGAAACAAACGTTGCTCTCTGAAATGGAGTGAAATGATTCTATCCCCGTGCTTGATGAGTCTATGGAAGCCTCAGGCATCAATTTGTGTGAATGCAGCCGGCAGCCCGTGCTGACAATTTGAATAAAAACTGCCTGAGGCAATTGGCATTAGCGCTGAATTGGCCTCAAAACTAGATGAATTTCTGACATTAAGGTGTTTAATATTTTATTCCCCTAGAAATGGGGCTCCGTGCTGTTCCGTGCAAGGGAGACGTAAATGTGATTGGTCGGTGCCTGGATCGGTACACGATCTGTGCGTTTGTGCTATTATGTGATAAATGTTAACGTGCTCTGTCAAATCCCGGAGATAATTTGACGTCGTTGTACCTTTTACACTAATTGTAAAGTCCAAGCGGCAGAATGGTCTGTCATTGGACTTGATACAAGAGATGGTTGAAAATGTTAAGTAGCAACATTAATCAGGAAATTAAAAAGGTAGGCTACACTGATTATTGCCTAAATTAAGTAATAAATTTCAGAAAATGTAGTTACCGGTGACTTTTCGCGTCATAGCTGAGGTCTCAAGGATTTTACTTGAAAGTCTTCCCTTTCCATTTGAGTGTAATGCTGTTTGGATTGATTTTCAATTCCCTCAACTGTTAAAAAAAGAAATGATTTAGCCTTGTGGAATAGATAGATATTGTTACACTGTGAAAGTTTTACAGTCTTCAGAGTTGAGTGTCTTGAAATGACAAATGTTATCATTGTGCAATGAGATGGAGAAGTCATTAGGTTGCAAGTTGTGTCCAAAAGGTGCTTTTGTTTACATAATTCTGCTCCGTGAAAAGAAGGGAGTGTCTGCAGTAATGACGAAATCACGTCCGTCCATGGCTAGTAGTAGGGCACTGTTATTTGTGGTGGTGGTCATTTAAGAAACCAAAGAATGTTCGCAATCATAAATTAGCTAGAATCATTCATATGGTGGTGCTTGAACTGCTTTAACAAATTAACATATCTGTATCTGATATCAGATACAACGAGAAGATGGTTTTAGATGCCGGGTCGAAACAGTCTGGTTTTACGAGTGAATCACGTCCCTAGTAGAGGTGACCCGGAAAGAACCGTACATGTCCTGTCAACGTGCTACGATTTGCATTTTCTGTGAATATTAACAATCCTGCTTACTGTGCTACTCTGTCAGCTGCGTACTACTCTCTTACAATGGTGATGATATAGATGTCATTCTCCCCACGCCCCCCCATTGCACAGTGCTCAATGTTTGTGTCTCTTGAAATTTGCTGCCATCAGTTAAGCTTTTCTTCATGTTAGCTCGTTGTCTGTTGGTGCTTTGATGCCGCCTGGATCGCCCAACCGAACGGCAAAAAGGAAGGACGGCAGAATTGTGGAACAATTGAAACTAAGACACTGCTCCGCAAATGTTCAAGGTTATCCTTACTGTGATGCAAACGTTTCTTGTGGGTGTGAATTCTAGAGTTACCTTTAGTGAGAGTTTGTCTGTCATAAAAATAAGATATGTTTATGGAATGACCAGATTGAATGAAAGGTGGCATCTTTGGATAGTGTAGGTAGATTTAGGAAGAATCTGAATTTAATTACAACAGCGATTTGAACTGGTTCAAACTTCTTGTTGCTTCAAAAAGAATAACCCCAGTAACTTGAGCAGGCTCATACAGTACTGATTGATTGGAACAGAGTTAGCAGGTTCTAGTTGGTTGGAGCCCTGAGTAGAATTACGTCAGTGATTTGAGCAGGCTCAAACTGTTCGTAGTTGCGAGTTGATTTACTTCAGTGATCTGAGCAGGTTCAGACTTGTTGGTTCTGTAATTGCAATTACTTTAGTCATTTGAGTAGGTTCAAACTTGGTGGTGCTAAGCTGAATCACTTAAGTAATTTGAACAGGTTCATACTTGCTGGTGCTGTAAGTATAATTACATAGGAGGTGCAGACTGGTTGAAGCTAAAAACAGAATTACCTCAATGATTTGATCAGGTTCAGCCTTGTTTGTGCTGAAAGTAGATGGTTTGTACAGGTTCAGACTGGTTGGATCTGAAAAAAGAAAAAAGGAATTACAGCAGTGAAATTGAGCAGGGTCAAACTTGTTGGTGCTGTAAGTGCAATTACCTCAGTGAGGTGAGCAGTGGCATCAGTGATTTGAGCAGATTCAAATTTGTTGTAGCTGTGAGTAGAATTACCTCAGTGGTTTGAGTAGGTGCAGACTTGGCGGTGAAAGTAAGATCTTGGAAGTGATTTAAGCAGCTTCATACTGGTTGAATATGGAAGTAGAATTTCCGCAGTGATAAAGCGCAAGTTAATAGTCGTTTCTTTTTTTTTCAAACCCCTCTGTCATCTACTGTCAATGCCTTAACCTGTTTATAGGTAGCAAAGCAGTGAGACTCATCTTTGTGATTGAATGGTATCCAGGAAGTCAAAATTTCTCGGTCTCCTGAATCGTCATTGGCAAAGTGGTATTAAAGCAGGATGTGCTGTTTGAATGTGAAAAATAGCCTTTAATTGTCATTAATCTTGTCTCATTCACTTTCATTTGTTACCAGGCTGGAAAATAGCACCTATGCCATGTTTCTTTCAGGAGAAAATTTATTCATTAGAGTATTAATTATGGTAGATAGAAGAGTGACTGAGTTTTTTTTTGCCTAAAAAATTAGTGGAACTGAGCCCTGTGATGGATGTATGGCATTGAAAATAACCTACTGTACAACGAAACTCCTATGCGAATGAATTTCTTTTGAAAAGTAGGCTATTTTGGACAAACAGACCTCAGTATGGTAGTTTCTATAGCTTTTTACTACTGCTTAGAAGCATAGCCAGTACTTTGGTGTGCTTTTGAAAACTCAGGAGTAACAGCACATCCTGCTTTAACTTGTACACAAAATTGAAGTGTGCCATCAGCAAGGAAAGTTGAGAGAGAGAGAACAAGCAACAGAATTATGTGGACACAAAGTGTTCTTTAAAGTTTAAGTAAACTCCTGATTTTTTATTTATTCTTTGAGGACATGTGACAAGTTGATAGTTCCTGCCACCTTCATTTGTACTTGAGATTTAATGGGGAAGGGGGGGGGGGGAGAGGGTTCAGAGGTGCTGGATGGGGTGCTAGACTTGTTGGCAAACAATAGGTAGCACTTTGGACTTACCTGAGCAACAAATGATTTTGTGTTCACAAGAGATGGTATTAAGAGATGTGGGAAAGCCAAGTTACAGACAATTATGTGTGGTGAATTGTTTATAGAGGTCATTGTTAATATTAAAAGAGAGTGTTAAAAGAATGTCTCAAGAAGTAGCTTAATAAGATAGCATAGCATATTGCTTTGAAGTGGAGAAGCTCTGTGATGATTCTCAAAGTTAACTATCTAGAGTAGTAGGTAAAAGTTTCCAAAAGGGGAAATGAACTTGTCCATCAAAAGAAATTTTATCCAAAATTTCCAAATTTTGATGAGACTATGTTTCCTTCTGTCATATGAGTCATTTGGTAAGTGCAGTTTTGTGGGGAAAAGATTAATGAGCAATTCAAAAATGGCAGTCTTACTTTTAATAATTGCTGTTTGCCAGCTTATCTTTAACAAGGGGTTTTGGATTGTAAATAGGCTGAATTGGATCCATCGTGATAATGGGTTGGGTCAGTGGCAAGGAGAAGACCAGACTGTTTTGTAGATTTAACCGAATGTCCTCTTGTTTCTTTCCATTTTTTAGCACAATATCGAGATAATTTAACTGTTTATCCTTGGATCGATGTTTGTTTCGTTACAGCAACGAGAAAGAGTGGCCTCGGCAATGCACCGGCAGGAAACTGTCGATTGTCTTAAGAAGTTCAATGCTCGCCGTAAGCTGAAAGTAAGTAATCGGTTCTCTTTGGTGTGACAGTTTTCAATTTTGAGTCAAAAATGGCTTATGTTCCAAACATTGAATGCAATTGACATCAACCATTCCTTGTGAAGGGGAGGGGAGGAGGGGGGAAGGTAACTCTGTTGAAATAGTTTAAGGCTTGGTCTCTTGGCAGTGATGTATACACCAGAAGAAGCAAAAGAAGTAAAAATTAAAGGGAAGGCAGGCATCAGGGAAATTGTGAAGTAAGAATAGATTCTGGACCTTTGATGTTTTTTCCATACATTTTTATGGACATTTTTGTGATATCTAGACCTTCATGTGAACATCGCTTGCTGTCAGTGATCTACTCGTCCCTTTGCAAAGTATAAAGCACATTCACATCGTAGTCATATACTTACCCCTTGCCTCACTAGTGCATACATTTCACCCTTGCTCAAATCGTCCTGATAACCAATTCTAGCACCGTGCCCTGTATTGGCCTTAGAGGGCACGGTGCCACCACAGACCACCCTGTGTGCGGCAAGTTGCGGGCACGTCGTCACTTGGGGAAGTGTGGTGTATAGAGGGATGTTTCTCATCTGTCATTGTCATGGGAGGTAAAGTTTGAAGCTAGATGCACGCAGTTCTCAGGGCATCAACAGAGACTTATTTGCCAAAACACATTACTTCAGTTCAAAGAAGTGTCTCTTCTTGTTTGGCGCTCCATGAACCATTTCTCTCTCTCTCATTGGGGTCCGTGTTGTCATTTTGTCATTTTTCTGATTTTTAGGGAGCCATCTTGACAACGATGCTCGCCACGAGGAATTTCTCCAGTGAGTATACACCGAGTGCATGTTTCGCTTTCTGTGGTCAGCAAATTTTTGTTTTTCATGTTTATGATCTATATATGTATATATATATATATATGATTGCATGACTGATGTTAATCTTTGGTGTTAACCTTTGAGCTAAGGTAGAGAAATTAGAGCATCCATTTTGAGGCTGTTTCGGTGTGATTTAAGGGAAAAGTGAATTCGCTAAATCGTACTTTTAATTGAATCACTGGGAACCTTGTCCACAGCAGTACGTTCAATTGGCCTGATATATTCACACAGAGCATAGAAACTCATTTTATCGGAAGACGGATAGCACCCTGTCCCGAGTTCTCCGTCTAGGAAGGACACTTTCTTTTTGGGCGTGACATGTTCTTTTCGATATTGTAGAATCAAATTATGGGTTTTGTCAATACCAAGCAGGGGAGGAATTTCTCCAAGATGAAAGTGCTGATAGCGATAAATTATTTGGTTTTGCATATTTTACTCTCGGGAAAAGAAGACCTACCATTTGTGGTTATTTGTGCTGAGTCTGTTTAACCTTTCATTTTCCCCAAATTTCACTTTCATATCAAAAATTCAAAATTGAGACAATAACCAGATTAGGTGGGCATGCACAGGAATCTGAGACGAAAGTTAAAGTATTATTGAGATGGTTTTCAGTGCTAGTCGTAGATCGGCTTTGGACATCCTTCAGAAAATATGGTATAGTCTTTCAGAAGTGAGTAACTTTCAGAAGTGATTTACTTTCAGAGGTGATTGACTCCGTGACTTATAACATGAATGATATATTTTATGTCATTTCTTGAAACAGAAGTTATTTGAAGCCACTAAGGTCTTCTTTAACTTTTTGTCTTAACATCCAAAATCTAGTACAGACAGGTGTTGGTGGAAAGCCAAAAAATTCTCATTGTAAGAAATGTCTAATTTTGCAGTACATGAATTATCATCTTTGTATATTCATTGGCAATAGTTTCATCCCTTCAAATAGCACAATATCAAAACACCAAAGACTTGTTTTTTTTTTGTATGTAGAAGAAAGAACAAGGTGTAGTGCTCAGTCCTCAACCAGGAGAAACTGTTGTAAAGTTGGACAAAAAGTATGTTTTTTAAAAGCTTTGTTGGTACCGTTCTATGCAGATCTCTATTTGTGGTTAACGGTGTTCCCAGGCAGCTTGTATGCTGAAAGTAAACAATAAAGAATGGATCTGAATTCTCAGCTAACATCGATTGGAAGCCATCCTTTTCAAAGCCCCAGATTTAAGTGCAATTTCTTGCTGCCTGATGTATCAACTGAAAGAAACACATCTGTGGATGAGGTGACTGCTGTAGCACTGTAAAATCATTCGAATATCAACAAACAAGCCGTCCTTGTCCCAAATTTTCAATCGAAGAACTTGGATATTAGTGAAGTTGGTTTTGATGCTAGGATGCAAAGTCATTTGATAGTTGAGTTTCATAACAGAAGTGGAATTTAAAGATTGATCTTAAGATACCAAGTGATCTTTCATATCATTTCGTATGGACTTCATGTTGTCTAGGTACTCCTGTTTCGTGAAAAATTGTAAAAGAACATCTAGCTCGGCATAGGTAGCATTCCCGATGTCGTCAAAACTTTTAATAGACCAGCTAAGTGTTGTAGATAGTGTACCTCTTGTGTTTTTAAAACCTGTTAACGACAGGCAAGTGTAGGTATAGCACTGCCTTGTCTTCAAAACCTGTTACTGGCTATTGAACCACGTGTAGGTAGTACTCCATGTGTTATTAAACCTGTTAGTGACTACCCAACTAATTGCTGTTAGTACTCACTATGTTATTAAATGTGCAAATGACCATTCAACTCAATGCAGTCAGTTCTTGTCTGTGTCATTAAAACTTGGATTAAAGACCATCCAGCGTAGGGTAGGCAGTACTCCTTGTGTCTTTAAAACCTATGGGTAGGTGTAGTAATTCATTGTCACTACAAGGTGGTAGTTAGAATATCCAACTAAGTGTAGGTAGTGCTTCCTGTGCTATTAAACCTGTAAGTGACTATTGACTAAGTGAAGCTTGTTCTCTCTGTGTCATTGAGACTTTTAAAAGACCATCCAGCTAAGTGTACCTTGTGCCTGGAAAACCTGTTAGTGACAGTCAAGTGTAGTTGTACTCCTCTGTCATTAAAACATGTTAGTGACCATCCATCTAAGTGTAGGTAGTACTCCCTGTGTTTTTTAAATCTCTTGATGACTATCTGACTAAAGTGAAGATAGTAGTTCCTTTGTTATTAAACCTGTTAGTGACTATCCAATCTAGTGTAGTTAGTACTCCCTCTCTTATGAAATCTGTTGATGACTATCCAACTAAATGTAGATAGTACTCCCTGTGTTGTTGAACTTGTTACTGACTATCCACCAAAGTGTAGATAGTTCTCCATGTGTCATTGAAATCTGCAAGTAACTATCCTTGTAAGTGAAGGTAGTACTCCTTGTGTTATTCAACCTGTTAGTGACTATCCAACTTAAGTGTAGATATTACTCCCTGTGTGTAAATAAGCCTTTTAGTGCCTAGCCAGCTAAGTTTAGATAATATGCCATGTGCCATTAAAACCTGTTTGTAACTATTCAGCAAAATGAAGTATTCCTTGAATTATTAAAAACTATCAGTGACTATCCAGCTAAGTAGGTAGTACTGTCATTAGAACCTGTTCAATAATGACTATCCTGCTAAGAAATATACTGTTCCTTGGATTCCTTATTAACTCTCAGCAAGTTTAGGTATCCCTTTGTCATTAAAAAACATGGTAGTGACTCTCCATCTAAGTGTAAGATATCAATTCTTGGGTCGACAAAAACCTGTCTCTGACTTATCAGGCTAAGTGCAGCTATAATTTTTGGATAAACTGAACTGCTAATTTTTATACATTGCTCAACTGGTTCTAAGAGTATTCAGTTTATGTTGACCGCTTGTTTCGGGTAGAATGGACCGGTAGAAACTTTGTCCGCCTGTGTGAAGGTGTTGTCATGACATGACAGTATTGTTAGGAGAACAGACCGCTTGGTAGTCCCCCCCTCCCAACATCCCGTACTACCAGATATCCATCTAATTATTCTCAGTTTTTATTGTATACCTTTCTGATTAACCAGTTAAGATCCACAAACAACACGGTCTCCTCGCATTTTAGAAGCTTTTGTCGTTGGTAGGACGATGTCTCGATCAAAGTTGTTTGAACCCCTTTTGCTAGTCAGCTTTCAGTTTTAATAAATAGTCCAGCTTTCATTCTACTTAATCTGTCACTCTTAATCTTATTTTTCTGATCTGCTTCTCTTACCCAATGCCTGCTAGTGTTTCTTGATGTCCTCAGTTACAGCCTGCCATTATATATCAATGGTCTCTCCCCTTTATATTATAAATGTACATCTATATCAAACCCTCTCGCAGCCTTCATTGTGAATAGCATTGCTGGACTTCACAAAACATCCTCAACCATTGAACTGAACTGCCAGTGTGAGATAGAGTCCAGTGTACCAAGATCTTTAAGTCATGAATACTAATTACCCCAAAACAAACAGGTTGATATGATTGTGAATGATATTTCCTTTATCAAGTTTTATTATATGTTGCACTGAGAGAACAAAAAATGCCTCCTCTACACCCCTCCCAAAAAAAAAGAATAAAGAAAAGTGAAATGAGCCCCAAGGACAGTAGATGACACTTTTGGTTGATAGACAGTTTGGTGTTATAAATATTGTTATCAAGTTGTGATAATTTGACCAGTTTAAAACAGACAAATCAATGGGAATTTCTTCTTTCTTGAATATTTATTTGAGTCATTCTCACAGAGAAAAATATAATACAAATGATATAGTAAACATAAAGCCAAAAACAAAAATATGAGAGATTGAAAATGACCCAGAAACTCAATAGAAGCTGTGAAGAGCTTGCAGTAAGAGCCCTCCTTAGAACAAAAGACTAAGAACAGAAAACAGAATTAAAGAGAAACAAAGGAAAATACTAATTATAAAGTACTCTGTTAATAACCTCTTAAATGAAAGCAGTGAATTGAAACTCTGAATATCAGGTTACAGTGAGTTCCAAGTACTAGGACCTGCAAAATGAATGGTTTGTGAGGATAGGGTTCACCTAAAAAGAGGAATGGAAAGTGAGTTGCTGATGTGTGTAATATATGAGTGAGTTTCGTGTCTAAATGTAAAAAAAAAGTGAAAATGTGTGGAAGAATATTTTAAACCAAGACAGTAGGAATATTCCAACCTGATAACAATAAATATCGAAAACAGAGAGAAGGTTTAGTTTCGCAAAATATGCAGGACATGTTCCAAAAGAACAGCAATTAAGAGTCAGACAAAGGGCTCTCTTTTGGAGGAGAAACTTGGGCTTGTGACATGCTAGGAAGCCTCTATCATAACAGTTGTCTCTTGTGTTTTTTGTTTTATTTAACAGAGAATCGGCCAAATGAGCAGACTGACCCCTTTAAACTTGTCTGTGATGTTCTGCATCGTTGCCGTACAAGAAAGAAGTTAACTTAGTTCATTTGGTTGATTGCGCTTATGCCATGTCAAGGAATCTATGTTATCAAGGTGCCATTGTTGATTTACAGACCATCAAGGCAACCCCCCATCCTAGCAACTTCAAAAAGCCATCGTCAGCGTCCTCTGCAATGTCTTTGCTGGCGTAGGATAAATCTGTCAATGGGAATGGACAGAGTGTTTTCCTGTCCCTATGAGCAGAGTAACTCCTTAAAAGTTGTCTCTTTTGTTTTGTTGCTTCATGAGGCAGGACAAATTAATTTCATCTTGCGATTGTGCTTACACCGTGTAAAGATGTCTAGCTATCAAAAGTTCCATGGCAGAGCGGGAGATATCTGCATGGTAACACCTGAGAATTACGTCTTCATTGTCCTCTGCAACCTCCCCCTGTGTTATAGAACAATGGATGGCAATGGACAGCCAGTTTACCATATGAGTGAGAGACATGCCAGGAAGTCGCTATCATAGCAACTTAAAATTACTTTCTCAGCGTTCTCTGCAGAACCCTCTGTGGCCTAGGATAGTTCTGTCAAGGAGTTGCTATCGATGCAAGCGCTGGTGTGCTATTTGCCATTCATTGAGAGGTGATATATCTTTCACTCCTATTTTGGCAATTATGTGTCACTCGTAACCGTTGGGATATTCTGTTTTTTTTTACATCCTTATATCATTTATATAGATTGCACCTAATGCCTTCTTAAAGGAAGTGAAGACCAGAGTATTGTGATGTGTTGTGCCGTAAGGTGGCTTGTCTAGAGAAAGATGTCATGTATGACGTTGTCTCACCATCCGAGAGTGGCAATTAAAAATGAAACAGTTTTGGCAAAAGTTGTGAAGTCACGTCAGCTGCGTGTGAAAGAAAGCTTTTGCCAAGGGTGTGAAGATTAGTCGTCGTTATTAAACCAGATAATGTGGATCCCTTTCCTTTACAGAATCGAGTCATAAATCCCAACAAAACCAGAATTCTACATTAACTACTCAAGGTCTGGTGAATTATGTTATCTTTTCTTGCATTTGGCATGATTAAAAGAAAAGTTACAAAAGCTTGATCTTTTTTTTTTCTCTCCTTTTCACTTTTCATTTTTTTTCCTCGAATAATCCAACTTTTCCTAAAAAAAATTTACTTTTGTCAGACCATTTTTCCTTGGCGTCAGCAAAGATACTAATTACTGCCTGATTTTGTTTTGTCTAACCAGCCTAGTTTTACTCGAATGAATCACAAAAGTCATTGCATGGTGTGCTGATAGGTGTGATATACATGAAGCCCAAAATGGGAGAGGTTGGCCGTGAAAAGAGGTGTAAGCAAACGTAACGCTCTGTGCACGTTCAAAGTCCGTTGAACTTTGAATATGTGCAGATCTACCCAAGCAACGATAAAGGTAGAAATAGAACTGCCGCTTTATTTCATCAACATTTTCAAAGTCATCCTGAGACTTCACGATCATAAGATCATCATACCACCTTGGCGTGATGTAAAGCCCCTTTGAAATCAGCTGTGTGATTTCGGAAGGATTTGTCGGAAATGGTGTCAGGGTTCAAACCATTCCTTGTTGGATGAGAAAAAAAAAAAATCAGGTAAAAGATGATGCCAGAGATTTGGAGGGATGTTAGGTACCACTTTACAATCATTTTCTACCCTTGTAGACGATATGTGTGTCGATTTGCAAATGTGTGAAGCACATTTGATATTTTGAACTACACCAGGGGATGGACATTAAAGTGAAGGAAAACTCCAGACCTACTAGGACAATGGAACGCACAGCTCACGTGTGTATGGGGTTGATTGTAATGTTTGCGGAATGATAGTGTAAACTGGTTTGTATGAAGGAAACAGCTTTGATGGTTTTAAGAAAAATGAGGAACAAAGTTAAAAACAATCTTTATGACAAATTGCCTCAAAAATCCTTGATAAATTTTTTGACTCACTGGCGATGTTTAAATTTGACATCGTAACCCGTTGGAGAGTTCTCCCACCAGTGTCTCAGCAACTGCTCTGTAAGGTCTGCTCACCACACTGCTTTGCCATTCCTCATGTCGATGTAAAAATACCAAACATTCTGTCGTCAGTGCATCATATTCGCTCCAGGCAGTGTTGCAGATTAAATTTTCAGATTAAAGTGATGTTCCCTTTAGACGGTGGAAGCTGGATGGACTGACAGCGATGGTAATGTTGGAGGGACCCATTGTTTAGTATTACAGTGAACTGATTTTTAAAAATTTGACAATAAGCTGACACTTTGAAAAAGAAATAAGAAAAAAAACTTCATTTTGCATGGTTTCATAAGATTTGAGCATGTTTGCCAGTTTTTGAGTTAGATTCATTTTGCAATACAATGCATTTTTCATGTCATGTGTCATTACAGATGTAGTGCAGTGTGACGAACATATAGTGATATCCATTCCCACTGCAAAGCCTACTAACCAAAGAATTAATAGTGAGCAACCTTAGGATCATGACTGTACTTCAAGCTAACCTCACAGTCAGCAGGAAAGGTTTTGTCACCACTTTATTTTTGGCAATAAGACAAGAGGCTTTGGAATGTGAACGAAACTTATGAATGTTAATCGTTTTTGTGGCTGTGTGCTGTGTTCTTAAAAATGTTAATAACAAAACCTCTGTGCGGTAAGGTTCTCTTTAATAGGTGTAAAGTATGGAGTACCTATAATTTTCTTTGTGACCCATATAGTGCATCAGTATTCTGTGAAATAATACATCCCAGTTGGGGTTGTAGCTACAGTGGTCGGCAGTGGTTGGCTGTAGCCCTGGCTCACCTCAGCCGACGGCCACAAGACCACCTTAGAGAGACAGACGCAGAGTCACCACAACTGGAAATTGCAACAACCATCGCTGTTGTCTTATCTCCGTAGGGGGAGTTCATAGCTTTCAGTGTGGCAGCCTACTCCACAAAATGTTCAACGGTGAAAACCATTTGCAGAGAAAAATCAAATGCTGCAAGCAGTTTTCAGCTTTACAAATCATCAACTTCTCATAATAAAACTCAAAGTTGCAACTGACAACAAGAACATAAAGTGTAGCATGAATGTTGACTAAAAACGTGTGAAGAAAATCATTGCATACTTCAGGCCCCTGGACCCAACGCTATGTTGGCTAGCTGTACACACCTATTCGCTTCGCCCACCACTGTCGACAGTAATACTCATTCCTTTGTAATAGCAACCAATACATCAGCCTGTGTGGCTTCAATCCTGATTCCAGTACAGGTTTATCATAATGTCTATCTCTTTTACTATTTTCTGTGGCTGTTTCTGGTCTACTACAGTGAGATGAACTGTGTTACAAAGTCATTTCCAAAGTTGCTTGGATGTATTAGCAGAGATGACATATGATCAACCTTACTATCCAGCCAATTTGCCAGTATGGTGAAATTTAATGATGTTATTAAAGGGTGGGAAGTTAGCATACATGTGGTAATATCTGAATTAGCTGGAGACCATGTAATTCTGACTTAATTTCTTACGCAAAATTATGGTCAGCCTAAATTTTTTGTAAATATGGTCACTTTTCATTTAGACTCAATACTTTAGTCTCTCATAAAGGAATGTCTTCAGACAAAAGAAGGATTTCATTTTGAGATAATCTGGCAGAGTTTTCAGAAATTTCAAAACATCTGGAATGATAAAGTAAAAAAAAAAAAGGAAACCCTAAAAACAAAATCCAGTGATGATCTCTAGTATTTATCTACTTCATTTACTGAAATGCCTTCGTCTGCGTATTCCTAAGATAGTGTCACACAATGACGTGCCAATGTCAAAATTCTGGTTGTCCCTTCTTATGCAGTGTAGCATAATTTCTTTGCAGTCATGATGAAAGTGAATGGAAATGTGTTTCATATACTGTTTTCTCTGTCAGATTCACGCATTACAGGATTATGACATGAGATAGTGAGAACGTATGCTTGCATGTTTGAACGAATGTTTGAATGAATCCAAAAGTTGACATTCAGGGGAAAAGGAAAAGACCAGATAATTGCTGTACTGTTGAAAGTTACGGTTGCCGTCTCTGCTCCTGATCACCTCAGGCTATTATCTTTAGTCGTCACTGTGTCATTTGGAGCCTCAAAGTAGTGGCTGTAAATTGAGGTGAATCAAATACTCGGTTTTAATGGCCATGTATCCTCTTTCTACCGAAATTTTGTGCATCCATGTATTAAGGTTGTTTTCTCTGATGGGACAAGAATAGAAACAGACCACTTAAAGTTGCCCTTGACGCCGGTATGTTTCTCGTTCACGGTGGTTTCTATGTTGTAAAAGCTGTTAATGTAATCTTAGGTGTTTGCCGTTGAGGGCGATGGATGGGGTGATTTTTATTCAAGCAACTTTTCTTTCTCTCTCTCTTGCGATGACAGATTCTGCTGGTTCTAAGTCGTCAGGTTAGCTCTTTATCAACGGATGCACATTTTGTGAGGCCTTTCGTCAAACAATACACTTGCAACCAATTTTGTAGTCTTCTGCACTCACCGAAACCGTCAGTGTTTGGAGGCCGTTTCTAGATTTTCCACATCATTTTCGTTGTTCTCGAAACTCATCTGTCATGTCTATTGACTGGTCTCTGTGGCATTACCATAGTTTCTGGTTGACTTTTCCATAATTCCTCACTGTTTTTTTTTTTTTTCTTTTCAACTCATTTTGACATTTTCTCTCTGTTGGTAATCCCTGGATGTTTTGGTGTAACATCTCTATAAAGAGTTTTGATCACCCCGTCGCACCATGTTCTTCACATGTGAAGTGTTGGTACCAGAGCTGTGTCACACAATCCCCACAAGCAGTCAACACCTGCTTTGCCACACTGAACAGTCGTGTCGTTTTCGTGAATGTCCAGATATTGCTACAGCACCCTCTAGTCGGTATGCCTCGACCGTGCTTTGTCGTTTCCATACGTGTCTGGTTTGTTCCGTGGTTGTTTCCCTTGTTCAAATGTTTTTCGAACGAAACGGTGCTAGGAACATTTTTGTCCGAGATTTGCTTTCCTCCGTGGGAGGTCACAGGCAGAAATGTATGAAGTGGAAAGATGGTCATTTTAATTCTTGAGATCATGATAACGTTCAGCTGCGACAAATTATCCCAGATTCAAAACCTGATAGTGTCCATGATCAGAGTTAGGTTGTAGAATTCAGCATACTTTCCACATTTTATGTTGGCCATTTATTCTGACAGGCTGTCATTTTCATTTGCTCTTTGTTTATACCATTCACCATTTTTGAAGTTGGCTTTTCAACGCACAGAAGGAATTTTGATACTAAACAAGCCGGTAATAGTGATGGTTACCAAAAATACTAGCGAAATGATGCTATTAATAGGAACACTTGAAGGTAAATATCTGTATAGATGCTGTGAGACAAGGACTTTTTAATTCGTGTTGATCTAAATGTGGAACAGAGTGGCAAAGCTGGGAGAGTTTGGTGTGATTGTTCAATCTTTCTGCCATTGTTGTAAAGTAACTTCAGGAAGTACAACTTGGCTCGCACTGCTTCCTCCCTGTTTGAACGTCTTGTGTGCATTATAATCTGGGTTTGGGAGGGGGAATGGATTGTGTACTGGAGGTACGATAGGTTGAACAAAGGTACATACTTTTTTATTGCATAATATGGAGTATTACCCAATGAGCAGCTCAGTTTGAGACGCACCGATCTCAGAGAAGTGTGCTAAGTGTATGTAACCAAGGAAATGATGTGAACAAATTGATCAGCAGTTTTCTCTGACCAGTGTTAGAATTTGGTCAGCGGGCAACTTATTTTGATTAGCAGATGTTAAACAAACATGGCTCTTTGGATAAGTCAAAAACATATCTCACTGAAAAATGTGCTACAGGCAGAATTGCGGCTTTGACTTAAAACATTTCAAGAGAGATTCCAACTTTTCATGTAGGACCAGAGAAAACATTCAAGTCACTACTATTGTGAAGCATTCATGGATTGAATTGCTTTTTCCCTTTCTTAGGTTGCAATTTGTGATGTGGACCTGATTATTTTGTCCCTTGGTATGTTCCATGACAGAAGAACCTTTAAGCAATGGCTTATTCTTTCCCACCCTTCCTTGTCCTATCACCGCTCTTTGCGATGCTATTCAGGATGTGCCTGGTGCTGTTTGTTGGTTTATCATGGAGGAGTGGGGAGGAGGTTCTGAGTACCCATCAACCTCAAGGAGGGTAGGTGGGGGAGGAGAGATGTATGCTGTAATTGATCGATTGATAGATGGATCAGTGATAGTTGTATTTACAATTTTTGCTCCAGATGTTGGTGTTTCATATCTTTTTTTAGGGGGTTGTCAGTGCAGCTGTCCGTTTTCAGTCAGAATCCTCTACATTGTGCTTTCTGATATTGCAGTAATTAATTTATTCACTCTGTTAGCATGTAACATTCATACTTCTTAACCAAGTTTTGAAATGTTCCAATTTATATCCTGCATTCTTTCTGATTGACGTTCAGAAATCATTTGAGATTATGTTAGTGTTCTGGAAATTGACTGGTGTTTCTTCAGTTGCTTTGACACGGCTTTGTCTTACGTTGTGTTCAGTAAAACACGAAAGAGTGATTATGTGCTAGCAACACACACTCTAGCCATACTCATCATGAATCTCAGCACTTCTCTTATACTGTAAGTGTTCAAGTATAGTTCTTGACCGGCAGTCCCTATTACTTCCTTTGGCCTGGTGTCTTCATGCAGCAACCTTTACTCAATGTAGTTTGGTTTAGAAAACTTTATGTTCAAATGGGGAATGAGATTTGGCCTGATTTTAGTTCACTTTTTGGTTCACTTTACTGTATTAGAGGTCAACCATTGCATAATTTTGAAGTTCTATGAAGTTCATTGGCTCCACCGATTGGCTGAATTGTTTCTCATTTCTCCCAGTTCTGTCGGACATGTGTAAGCCAACAACAGTTTTAGTTTTCAAGTTGTGTATCTTTTTTCTGAATCTGACATCTGATCACTCCCTGTCCGGCTCATCTCATTAAAGTGACCTTTGCGGACAGGTAACTTGTAGCTTTTGCCCTAGTTTAGAGTATGTTAAAACCTTCTGCACACCTGACCCTGAAAGACTAGGGATACAATTTTGAGATGGGCACTTCTTTCAAAGCATTTTAAAGGTGGAGTATTGAGATTGAAAATTTCTTAGTGAAAGTCAAATCCAGCAGATTGTGTCATCGCTAATTAAAAGAAAAATTTTTTTTTTTCGCATAAATGAATATTCATATCCACTCCCATTGGTCTGTTTGATTTCAAGTAACAGTGATCAATTGCTATGCTTTCTTGGAAAGTCTGAATTATGAAGGACCAACTAAAACATAGAGACAATTTTCATATTCAAATATCTGGAAGATGAGTGGATAGTTCTCTTTCAGATTTTGTGACAGGTGATCTCTCTCCCTAGAGCAATGATTGTTTAATCCAATTACATTATATATTATTCCTCATGAGTAGAATACTACATGTATTGTAACCAACCTAAGTACACAAGCAAAGTCATTTGGCAACTTTCATGTTGTCATGCTATGGTTGTGAATTATGCATGAGGCCATCTCATAAAATGCATGACAATTTCCATATTTTTGTGGACCAAGTGGGTGTTATTTTTACCTGAAAATGCCTTGTTTGATCCTTACATGGGTAATTCCTCCTTCTTGACAGGAGTTTGGGGATCGTCTGGACTATTTTTTTGTGGACAGCTTTTAAACACCTCACTGTCAAATAAAAAGTTACCATATATGGAGAAATGTAGAATGGACATCTTTTTTTCCCTTACTTTTGTTCTTAATACTATCTCTTAGCTCTCAAATGCCCTCTCCTCCCTCCGACTTCCCCGTGAACCCACGACAAATGTCCATGTAGGACGTTTGACCGGTTTGCTTCCACTTCCTTTTACACCCTTTTGAATTATTTCCTGTTCGGTGGTGTCTTTTGGTCTTCTGTATCTGTGCCTATTTTTTTTGGAAGGTTCAGTGGTGAGGAACCCAGGGGGACACTGGTCAAGAAATAGCGACCCCAATAGAGGATGAGTTCGTTGAATTGTCCACCACTTGGGCTGACTCCCTCTCAACACTCCCCTCACCCCATCGAACCATCGTGGCCTTTTTGCTTCAGAATCGCTGCCAGTAATGCAGTATCCGTAACCTTCAGTTTTCATGCTACCTGTGCTTGCAAAAGAAAATTTTTTTGTGAGTTGTCAGAAGAGTTGTTGTTGGTTCCGTGAATTGTTCATTTTGTTCAACCATCTTAGCAAACCTTAACGGGAAGACCAAACCGACCTTTAGGAGAAAGCTAATCCTGGGAGGGTCTATGAGCCAGTGTTTATTAGCTTTAACCACAAGTATCATTCGAAGATTTCGCGACTAGTGGGTACGACGCGAAAGTTAAATGCTGTCGGAGGCGTGATGAGACAGTGATGCTGTTATCAGTGCTATCCTTCACAGATGGTGGTCATTAATTAGCACACTTGGCATTCCTGTGTATTTCAGCACTTTCCACTTCAGTCAAGAAGCTGGTTTCTACCATGCTTTTTCACTCAAAAACCACTTTTAACATTTTAAGATGACTTTTTGGACAATTTGGGGGGTACTTGAGAAGACCTAGTGTTTCTCCAGACTGTATAGGTGATCGACTATTGTTGCCAAGGATTCTTGTTTGAGAACCATTTGCCTAGTGAGGAGAAATTTTAGTATTTGTGTGCTCTATGCACTCTACTGTGATGGGAGAATTTGTTAGTAGAAAGTACAACAAAAACTTCTGTATTTGGAACTCAAAAAATGTTTGGTTTCAGGACCCACGTGATGATCACTCTTCGTTTCAAAACTTTCTTTCAATTGCTCAATCAATAGGACTCAGCCGGCTTTCATACCGTGGTAAGGGCGTTCCATATTAGATGTGTTAATGTGTGTCGTTTGCAACCAAAAAAAAAAAAAAAAGAGAAAAATAACAGAAAGGCAGATTTAGGCTTCGAGTGAAATGGAAATTTTGGGGGATCTTAAACGTTCTGAGTCATCTTCATCGTAACAGTTTTTCGATCCTAATAAATACTGTTTGAAAATTGTGCTGTATCCAGAAATTTACTGCAGTAAAAAATCACCTGAAAACTCAAAGATCAATGATTTGCCCAGAAATGACAATCACTAAAACTTAACGTAATTTAAAGTCAGAACTGACAGAATTCATTCTTGGATCTGTTGATGAAAGATGAATCTTCTACCGTCTCTCTTTTGCCGATGAGGAGGACTGACGTTAAAACAGTCCTCTTTATATTGACTGCTGTACCTCCAATTGCCTGTTAGAAATTTACGTTAATTTATTGCTTCTGCAAGATTGGAACTGTATTTTCCATTGCATTTACAAAAAGCAAACGGTGGAGACGACCCATTTGATCGTTTATTGTCCTACGAGCTTCTCATCAGTATGGTTTGATTGTGTTATGACACACACACTTTTTCTTGAAGCCTAGATCTGCTTGTTACCATCCACTCCTACACTGTTGTGCCACTGGTTTTAATCAGTCTTGCATGGGCTCTAGCTTGCAGTACCCGCAATGTCTGTCAGAACACCAGTTGCCTGAAAGGGAAATTGAGCGGAGTCGTTGCTTTAGGTTTAACTCGACTTAAAGGCAACTTGAATGCTTGTCGCAAGCCAAAAGCAGAAATGCTTTGTAGGATAATTTGGCAGGCCGGATGGTACCATTTATCAAATGTCCGTCCAGTTTTTGATCGTCGTCGTGACACACACCGTCAAGGTTTTTGGAGGTCCTTCATGTGCTTGAAAAATGTCAATCACTTGCAACACAAAATGCAGGCACTACCCATGAGTGAAGACAATTGGTCTTAATTGAACTTTTTTTTTCTTTTTTGCTGCTGCTGGTGGTTCAGTGGCCTCTGCACAACAGTTGTCTGGCTTTTGTCATAAAAGATTGCATCACTTGGTGGCAAACATTTTCAGCAACAGTCAAACCTGTTATAAGGCACTTATGCATGTGATTTACATTCCACACACACTGTCAGTGAAGTCATTGTCAGAACCAGATGGCATCATTGTCATTCTGTTCCACTTATAGATCATTCACAGAGCTTCTTGCAATTTTGGTCGTCCATATCGTGTCCGTGTCTCCCGTCGATGGAATCCCCACCCATTTGTCAGAAACCCCCCTTCCCTGCTTTGTTTGTGTTTTGTTGGTGGACGTAGATAAAATGGGTCTTTGACCGTCTGGCAAGCTCTCGTGTTCCACTTGCACCGTGATGGCATGATATCCATGATGAGATGGAGATGTAAGGGAGAGGCGGCTCGAGAGGAGGGGTGAGAGGAGAAGAGAGGTAGACATTCAGATTCAGCAGCTGCAGCCCTCATAAAGTAAATGAAGGATGTAGAGTACTTAAGAAATGGAAGTAGTGAAAGGGCAAGCAAGTAACCATTTGTTTTATGAGAAATGGCAGCAGTGTATTTGAATAAGGATTATTACGTCATGAAATTTGTAAGTCTGTGCAACTCCTTGTGTCTGAATTAAATTGTAGAAGGTATTGATATATTAATAACACACTTTAGGGTGCATGGCAGTAGATGGGCCACTGCATTGACTTTGTCAAAGTGTTTCTCCACAGTGGTTTGGTTAGGAATGAGGGCAGTAGACCAGAACACTAGTGACACTAATTAGCTAACTTCAACAAGCTATTCAGTTCTGTGTCACCATCATTGTGAGTAACACTGCTGTAATCAAACAATGTGAGGGGTGGGGGTGGATATAAAATGTTTCTTCTGAGAGCATTGAAAATAAAAGTGATTATGAAAGGAAATGCCTTTTAATGGGACTGATCTCCTCTGCAGTAGTGCTTGATCATGTGTGAGATATAAGACCGGATATTATGGACTGTATATTGGGAATGTTGTTTATGGTTGTTCATTTAAAGGGGCAATCAGTGTTTGTGGACTAAAATTTAGCGATTATCAACCAACCTGAGATATACCCATTGGGTTCCCATAGCCCCATGGAACTTTCAGACCGAAATTTGTTTAATTTTCCAAGAAATTGGACCATTTTTGTGGGATCGTTTGTTAATGTCGCCTATTTTTGTAGATAACCAGCTACTATGTACTGGGGCGACTTGTACATAACACTCTGTTGCAGCATTGCACAGTACCAAACAGACCTAAAGAATTCGGTTGGTGGTTGGAGCTAAATGTTGGTTGTCTGTTAGGCGAGATACACAAAGTGTGTTGTGTCTGTTGCGTCTGTTGCCGAAATGTAAATTGCTTTAAAACTTGAATAATAAAGACCGTGAATATTGTCCGTTCCTGCATAATTTGAAGGCTAGTTCACCCTAAGTATTCAAGCCGCTTTTGTTTAGTGGCTGGCTGACGTGAACAGCCTAGGCTTAGGCTACTTTTTTGACACTAGACGTAAAATTATTGGTTTGGTGACTTACATATGGGCTGGGCATTATTTACCGCACGGAATAGGAACGATACCGAAAGGAAACCCAGGCCTAGTCTTGACAAATTTCAAAATGCAGCCTAACAAGCTATCGTAGGCAAACTAATTTTAGCTGGCTGACCATCAAGACACGGAGGATGGAGATTAACAATAATACACCACTTTTGTATCTTTGTTTAATCAGAGAACTGAACTTCAAGGTTAGACTTGGGCCTAATTCTAATCAGGCATTCAACTGCCTGTTCTAACTTACTACTTACCAATGCTATGGTCAGTCTGTCAGGCCTACGCTATTCCTATTTTTAAAGTGAAACATTGCAAACTCAATTGAAATGTAGCATACACAACTACTGTCAATAGCTTGACAAAGTTTGATCATGTTACTGTGCAGGTAATACTATGTGTCACGGGTCTGTCTTGTTTAGAGTTTGATCCTGGTTCGGTATGGTAAGGTGAAAGGTCATTTTGTAAGTAATGAATTTTTATTAGGTGTTTTTGGCTTTCGGTTCTAGCACGTTGAAATGATTTGCTACAAATTGCCCTGTTCTTTTTCATATTTTTCTTTGTTTCTGGGAGGATATTGGTAACTTTTGTCGCAAATTTCGGACGTTTTAGTAATTTTCAAGGTCTAGTAGCCTTGCTGTGTGGTAAGGTGGCTGAAAATTTTCTGAGAACAAACACTAATTGCCTCTTTTATCCACTTGGTCTTAAAATGGATTAAACTTTCACGTTTATTATCGATCGTCGTCAGGTGTGTCTTATAGTTAGGCCTATGTGTAACATCTGCAGTATTCTCCTCGGATGGGCATGTTTTATTTTTAGACCCATGACACGCTCCATTTTCTGTGAGGATGGGCACGTGTTATCTTGACTCTCACATATGTTGACTCTCACATAGGCCACTTGCCATTTTCTCCCAGCGATGTTAGCCAATTTGGTATATGTTAGTTGAGTTTTTAAGGTGAGCCATAAAGGTGTGCCCATCTAGATCCTTCCACAGGCAAGTATTTGAACTGATTCTGAGCTAAATTTCACTGGGATGCAGGAGTTTGATAGAAATATAGGATTTTTGTACTGTGAGTTAAACCTGTTGACTTTATACATTGTTTTAGGACATGATTTGTTCAGCTAGAACCCTAAGTGTACTGCTTCCTTTAACAGTATATCCACTCGTCATTTGATACATTTGTTGCTGGTAGTTCACATGGTAGTGGAATTTCTGAACTCTCCTATAAAAATCTGCATTGCAGTACGTTATTTTTGCAAGAATTTTTAGTCAAGGTTAGTCTGTTTAGTTCCATCAGTGTTTACATTGGCAAGGTGGTCGATACTTCTCGACGCTGTGGAGGTTTCAACACATCATGAAAGAGAAATCTGGATTAAAATTGAGGTACAACAACCCAAAATTTCCTCTCTGACGCCCAACTGCACTCTCATTTTACGTATTGAAGGCCGTAAGTGGAGAGACGCACATGTGTGGTGTCTCTCAGTTCAGTGGGTCTACAGCTGCGTGTTTCGTAGGATGTTCCAGTGAAGTTGTACTGACACGTGGGATATAAACTCTCCTTAGCTTTGCAGGTCAAAAGGAAGTGGTTCACTATCTTATTTCCATTCCAAGGTTTTGGCTTGTGATGCCAACCTTGTGTGTGATGTTTACTCACATCAGCCGCTGCCAGACAGGCTGATCGTGGATTCGGTGCAATTAACTTTTAGCGTATGGTATCTTTAGACTGTACAGTTGAGTTGCAGTATGTTTTGCATGTGATGGGTCACATACCAGAATTTTGGAAGTAGTGAGTGGTTTCACATATTTTCATCCTTGAGAGAAGATCAGTTTGCAATTGAATGTGCACTCACACTCTCCTGGGAACATATTGAATTGCTTTTTCTGAGAATCCTCGGTAAGCCGTAGCTCCGTACGAGTGGAACTGTGATCTTGTGGTGCACCATGGAAGATTGTTTAATGTGCAGTCTGCGACAGTCAAGTCCAGACCTACAGTAGCTCCTCGGAGTTGTCACAACACATTTCTACCACGCACATGATGAAAATTCAGCGTTACACTGGTGAAAATGAAGAAGTCTTGTCTACTCCAGGCTGAACATTGCACACAAGCTGACCAAGGTTTGGTCACACTCTTCAGTATGGGGATCATGGAATTTCAGGCAAAGCATGCTTAGCCTTTCAAATGGTCTAAAAATTGTTTTAGAAGTACATTTTAGACTGATTTTTCTGAAGTTACCCTAAATTCTTTCCATGATCTTTGAAACCGATGTTTGTCCTTTGTGCATTTTATTCCCTTGGATGCTATCTGTGTGTTTGGATAACTTCAATTTCAGTGAATAATTTCCACCAAACGAAGTCAGGAACTCCGTGCCCCCTGTGCCTCAAGGAAGTTGTTTTGCTCACCAAAAGATGTTTCCGTCATGTTAAATTATCAGATATTTTAAGTATCACAAAATAGTCACCCAGGGGAATGAGAGCAATCGATCAATTGATATAACTGATTGACTAAAATGTTAAGTGATTGATAAGTACAGATTTCGACCGATCGTTCCTTTGAAGTGATCGAAAGTTAAAAATGTTTGCCCTGTGATCTGAGGACAAAAGTGGTGAATCTCTTGTCTACGTAATTTGAGAGCAAGCCTTATACAAACATGGAGAACGCTGTTTGCTCTGAAGCTCTCATGTCTCTCAGCTCCATTCTAACCATGGTGCCCTTACATGCCGGAGCACATGGTAAGCTTCTCAATGACTTTCCAGGATGTTTCTTTTTTTTTTCTTATGACTGCAGACTGTATTTCAAGTCCATGCTTTTGATGAAATCAACCAGACCGTTAAATATTAACAGGACTATCGCAGGATTATTTGGCTGTCAATTTTTGGCAAAACTCAATTCTCTCTCACCTCCCAAATTTCCTGAAAGAAACATTAATCACCCCATTCTCCACGTGCTGCTAGGTTTCTTCCAAATATCTTCTTGTATTCTATCAGACTGCGTATGCTGATTTCAATGTCATTGAAACGACAGGGTGAGAAGTACTGTAGCAACATTTAGCTGTACAAGTTTCCTTTGAAAAGGGTCCGTGCATTTATTAGCAGAATTGACGACCCCTCCTCCATCAGGGGATTGTTCAATTGACGGTTCCCTCCTTCCCCCAAAACTCCTGCGATTTTATGCTGCCAAAATTGCTCTGACTTTGATGTTCATGTTTTTTTTTTTCATGAAAGAAAAAGTCCAAGGCAATTAGGAAAAACTTTTGTAGATTATTCTTTGAAGGGGTTTTGGCAATCCGCGCTGTTCGAGGCATTACAGCCAGCGTTTCATGAAATGTCATCCAATAATTCTACAGTATACTAAAATACCAAGTTGTCAGGTTTTAAGGTAAAATTTTTATGAGTGTAGGCTAAAATCTTTTGGAATAGTTGGAGGTACAGTACCACCTATCTCTTCAGTGAGGAGAAAGGATGGATTTATTATTTCATATAAACTACCATCAAGTCTACACCAGGATAGGACCATACCGACTGATCGTTAATTAATAGGGCAAATCCTGGGTTGCCATGATGTTTTATAACAAGGGCATTAAAAGTCCTTGGAAAATAGTGACAAGTGTCTTATTTTTTGCGCCTTAGTTTATGGTGACTACTGTGTTTTTGAAGTTGGCAATCATTATTAATGGTGAGATCTTTACATCTTCATTTCGATCCTTCCCTTGTGTGAATTAAAGCTGGAATATGACCGTTGTACCAGTAATCACCTCGTCATCTACCTTTGTTCTCTGTCAGTGTTTTGGGGAGGAGAGAGTAGAGGATAAGATAACCTGTCACAAAATCTGAAAGAGAACTATGCACTCATCTTCCAGATGTTTGAATATGGGAATTGTCTCGACACTTTTTACTGGCGGTACAAAATTCAAAGTCTCCGAGAAAGCATTGCAGTCAGTCACACTCACTGGAAATCGAACAGACCAATGGGAATTGATGTGAATATTCATGTATGCAAAAATGGGGCTTATTCTGCAGGCATATTCTGCAGAATTTGACTTTCACTGACAAATTTTCAGTTCATATTCCAGCTTTAATTTTCCTACTTTTACTTTGCAAAACCGTCCACTGCTACTGTAGTTACTACCTCCACTAACAAAATATGGTTGAATGTCACTCTCTGTGGACACTGCCTATATCACTGAATCCATAAATCAGATTCAGTCAGTACTTTGGAGGTTACCACACATCAGTCTTCTTTTCGAGTTTTTTTCCGGGGGAGGTAGTCCATCCCTAAGTTAAAATTGCCACCCCTGAAACAGTGGCTGTTCCCCCCAAAAAGTACGGGCCTCTGACAAAAGCTCCACTTTGCCTACACAAAAATGTTCAAAATAGGACTTTTGTTTCAAATGGAGCAAGAAAGCATACCTCACATACCTCCTTTTTGGGTGGCACCCCCCCTCTCCTTTGAAATGTCTAGAGAACACTCCATATATATATATATATGTATATATATATATGTATATATATATATATCACATGTTAGAAGTTAGACATCTGTTCTTCATCAGGGATAGATAAAATTTTGCTGTAGAGCCTCTGCTGCCCTCTTCCAGATTGCCCCTTCAGATGAGAGAGAGATCATATTTTTGGACCCCCCAATGTCCCCTAGACGTACATTCAGTGTTAGGTGCATGTCCCTATCATGTATCTGGCAGGTCAGGCCCAGTCCAGTGAAAAGTTTAGTGCATGCAATAACTTGAAGGAGACAGTTTGGTTTTTGTCCGGTATGTGTTCATCTTATCCAGCATATTTCTCGTATTTATTCGTTATTCATCCATTCGTAGAATTAGCTATGCTTTCGTTGGTGTCCATCAATGACGTAGACGGACTGATTATAACTGAGTCTTATCAACGACTCCTCATTTTGCCACTGGACAACATCAAATCAAAAGTTGTACAGTGGTGTCTGCTGAGCAAATCGTTTGTGTGTGACACGACCTTAATGATCTGTAGAAGTGGCGACTATCGTGTGGCGTTGTTGTGATTTGCCCTAATTTGACCGTTTGACCAGATATCGTGGGATGGTTTTTTTAATTTTCCAAGATCTTTGTGTAGTTGTTGCTTTAACTGGTGGAATGTTCCTAAAATGTTTACTGTCCAAACCCTGAACCAGTGGGGTTTTTGCATCATATGCACCTAAATTTGATGTTTGCATGTTCACATAATGTCATCAATGACTGCTTTTACAGCCACAATTTCAGAAATGCATCTTTCAATGTCTTTTTGATCCCTCCCACCCCTTTGATGCCATATTCTGTTGAACTTTGTTTTAGCGTGAACTTCTTGTTTCGTTTTCTTTGTTTACAGTTTCATCCTTGATTTCTCTAATTACTTCTTCACTTTATTGTTCTTTTGCCTTTTTTCACAACCAATGAATTCCTGAATAAAGTAATAAGTCACTGTTTCATAGTGTCTTAATCGATAGGTGGCCATGTATCCTCTAATCTGCTCTGTTGAAAAACATTTTCAGTCAAAACTTTTTTTATTTTTAATTCTTCCCTACCAAATTATCCCTTGAAACAATATGCTCTGATAAACGCCAGTTGACATTCTTCTAGATGTCTGTCATGGGATCTCTGTGACTTGTTGTTTTAATCTAATTGAATGACATGAGTGTTTGATAATCAGGGCCAGCGTTATGTTGCTGAAAGTGTTTTAACAGTCACAATCACCCGAATTAGAGAGTTCCTCCATCCACAGGAAGTCGAACCCTAGATAATATTTGGGTAAATTATTTCTTGTATTTGTGCCAAGGGTATGTGACGTTTGGCATCCTCTTTAGTAAGTAAGCAACCAATGTATAAAATCCTACGGTTTTGTAGTTTTTGAAAAATTTCCAACTTTCTGTTGGGGTTGTAGGGTACAGGCTAAGGGTTTAGGTCTTTGGGATGGAATGCAACAAAAATCTTCAACGTACTTTCGGTTTCATGAAAACACATAAAGCACCTGAACTAGGGGACAGCGCAAAAAGTTACTGGTCAGTGGGTTGAGGGATAACAAAATGTCACAAATTGGTCCCTTCATAAAATGGAATTGCCCGTTTTCTAAACTCTTGCATGATGGTGTTATGTCGCCAGTGAAGTCTGCCATCATTTTCAAGCCTTTGTCGCGGATAACAGGGTAACCTAGATTCGCAGTGCAAAGTTTACTGCGCCAGTCATCTGTCGTGATGGCTTTGCTGCATCTGTGAGAACCGCTACCATTTGCAATCATTAAATGAATAATTTTCAGGAGTATGAAAACCCCTCTTGGGATTTTCCTGTTACATTGCATCCACATTGCTCATAAGTTTTTTTTTTTCTTGACATAACTTACAGCTTAGTACATGCTTCCCATCTTAAATTGCTTTTAAATATTTCTTAATTTCAAGGTCTATTCTGAAGTACACTGTAGGAGTGCATAGACTTCCACTTTAAACTGTCTCTTGTATGTTGCAATTTTCAGATCCTTGTATGTATACCTCATGCTTAATCTCACAGTTTTTTCAGCATAAGTATGGGTTAATTTAAGCTTTTTTTTTGTTGTTGTAATGTTGCCTTTTTTTTTTACAAAAACACTTTAAGCTGAGGGTTGCCAATGTGGCCAAGCTTTCAGGAGGATAAAGTGTAGTCATGATACACTGATTATGTTACATCTAGACGTACATTGTTACGTTGGTCGTTCCTTATGGTCATACTTTTGTGGAAGTCGGAACTACTTACGACTAAATATTGAATGGAAGTGTGCACAAAGGCTAGTATTGTTGCTGTTATAATGCAATGTGATATACATAGGTAAGTAATTCAGTGTGACAGATGATGATGATGATGATGATAACAGAGAATGGTTACCCACAGTAGTTTGTGACTAGGTCATTTGAAGACACCATCCATTACTGCTGCATGTTGAGTGGTGCACCGAATGCCGCACACTGCTCTCTGTTTACCGTTGTATTTGAGAGGAGCAAGAGTTTTCATTGTTCTGAAGTTATTCCTAAATTTCCTGATAACTTTATCATTGTGTAAGGAGCCATTGCAGACTATACATCGGTGCTGAAAGAGATGATTTGGGTATATCCTTATTGTGCATCCCACAAAACACAAACCTAAAGAGTATAGCATTCAACAAAATCCTCAATTTTCAACTGATTGTAAAATCAGTTTGTGAAAGGATTGTTCAATATCTTCTAAGCTCTGATTGAGTGGTATAGTTTGTAGTACTTAAGCCACTACATGTAAGTCATTGCTACCTTGCTTCCCATGTACTTAACATTGTCTTCAGTGACTCGATTTACAAGGTTGATCTTCTACCTGTAAAGGTCAAAGTTTCTAGCACTTTACTTCGCAAGTTCTCATATTCCCTCATGTTCGATGAGTAGAAGATTCTCTGTAATGACAAAATTCTTTGCCACCTTATATCCTCAGTCGGCAAGAACAAGAAGGACAACGGCATAAAGGGTTCCACAGAGGGCAGCACTGTTGACGACGAGGACACCAAATGTAAGAGTGCTCGGTTCCTGAATTGGTTTCTATTGATTCGATTAATAATTAATGTTTTACAATTGTAGCTACGCTTGTTATTTTCTACATCGATATGGTCTGAAAACGTAGATTTCATTGTCGTGAGCCTCTGCATCTGTGAACATTTTGTCGCCTGAAACAAGGCTGCAACATTGCACGTCGTATCGTCTCTCGCCTCACGGTAAGGCTACGTTTGGTATCAGCTACTCTGGTCTGCAAAATGTGTAGAGAATGAAATGTTGAAACGGATTAAAGAAATCTCACTCTGTCTCGTCTTAGTCATTCGTGTGGTACATCCTCTTGAAAGAAAAGTTGCCCAGAGGTCCCAAAGCCTGCCTGACGCTGTAACTTTCTAAACATTTGTACTTGTTGTTAAGATTAGCCATTAATTCTTGTTATTTAATACTTCTCATTTGTCTCCATCAAACTCTATTTGTATTTTCTTCTCCACCCATGCAGCGAAAAAACAGGAGATCATCAAGCTAACAGAAAACCTACTAGATTCCATCAAGAATGGCGACTTTGAAGCATATGCGTAAGCAACTGTTCCATGTATCTCTTTTAAAAAAGTTGACCACGCTGTACGAAGGGAGCAGCACAGTGTGTAGTTGGCAGAATGGACTTGTTTGTTTTCTGTGATATTGATAGGAATATGAAAAAAATTGTTCTGCCTAGTGTTTGCATCTGGTCCAAAATTCAGATCAGGTGCTCCCCTGTTCATAGTCGGTCTTTGCCACATGGCCAACAGATATCTTTGGAACATTATTGTCTAGGGTGATTGACTTGCGTTATGTTATCACTGCAGGAGTCTTGTCAAGTGATTGCAATATCAATGTTTAGCAAAGTGGTCTGTTTTAACAATATTTTTGACATTACTCACAAAGTACATTTTCTGCTTCAGTGGTTTTCTTTATTTTCCAACAGAAAATTATGTGATCCTCATCTGACTTGCTTCGAAAAGGAGAGCTGCGGGATGCTCGTGGAGGGACTAGATTTCCACAAATTCTACTTTGACACAAGTGAGTGGTTATTTCTTGGAGGTTTAAATATGTCTTTAAAAACACTTAGTGGAGTGTCTGAAACGTTGAAGTCAGATTCAGTAAAAATAGAGATGGAACAATCCCAGTTGCCAATTGGCTGCTTTAATGATGATGGCATTCAGAACCTGGACAGACTTCAGCAGTATCTGGCTGGCACTAAACCACAGTTGAGCAACTCGTATCAACTGCGCGGGGAAGACTGACATGGCCGCTGTACCTATGAAGTCAAAGCAACTGACCTTCATCAGTATGATTCCAATCTGTCACCAAATTTCATGCCAGGATAGTGTGTTACTTTAATACCATGTTAGAGTATGCAGTCTGCTTGTTTTGTGTATTACATGTTTTCCATGTTGTTTGTTGTCATGACAGGGAGAGCGGTGAATCTAGGTTAAGGCGATGGAGCTGAGAAACTGACCATAGCAGGAAATGACAACACCCCAGTTCAAGCTGGAATATGAGTTGTAAATTTGTCAGTGAAAGTCAAATTACACCGAATATGTCACAGCCACTACAAAAAAAGAAAAAAAAATGCTTAAGCCCCCTTTTTGATTCCTTGCCAAAGGCAGAGGAATCTATGCGATGGTGATGTCGTGTGTGTGTGTGTGTGTGTGTGTGTGTGTATGTATGTATGTGCGTGTGTGACGCCTGCTTGTAAACACGATATCTCAAGAAGCGTAACTCTGAGTGATCTCATATTTGACATGTAGATTGCCCATATTGAGTAGATGATCCCTATTGTTTTTGGTGGAGGTCAAAGGTCATTTGGGGTCACTAGAGGTCAAAAGGTAAATACCTTGAAAATTGCTTGTAAACACGATATCTCCAGAAGAGTAATTCTGAGTGATGTCATACTTGGCATGAAGGTTGCCCTTATTGAGTAGATGATCCCTATTGTTTTTGGTGGAGGTCAAAGGTCATTTGGGGTCAACAGGGGTCAAATTGTGAAAACCTTGTAAACACGATATCTCAAGAAAGGAAGCTTGTAGAAATCTCATGTGTAGTATGTAGTTGCACCATGTTGAGTAAAGGAACCCTATCGTTTTCAGTGGAGGTCAAAGGTCATTTGGGGTCAACAGGGGTCAAATTGTGAAAACCATGTAAATACGATATCTCAAGAAGAGAAGCTTGAGCAGATGTCATATGAAGTGGGCAAATGTATCTTATTGAGTACAAGGGTCACCAGAGGTCAAAAGGTAAATACCTTGAAAATTGCTTGTAAACACGATATCTCCAGAACGGTAAATGTGGGAGATCTCATAGTTAGCGTGTGGATTGCCCGTATCGAGTAGATGATCCTTGTTTTTTTTGGCAGAGGTGAAAGGTCATTTGGGGTCATGGGAGGTCAAAATGTGAAAAACTTGAATCTACAATATTTAAAGAACGGTCCTTCTAGTGAATTTTATACTTGTAATGTAGAATCCTCTTGTTGATTTGAGAACTTATTTTAGGACATACCAACATTGTCTCTTATAAAGAAAAGATGAAGACAACATTAAATTTGGTATCAAAGATTACTATTTTGCAAACCTTATGCTACTGTCCTCATAAGGACATGTGAGCATGCATGAATTGTAAATTGGAATTGATTAAATATACCATGGGTTATTAGCTTCATAAAAAGAACTAAATTACTGATCATTTGGATCAAATACCCTTGAGCGTGCATGAACTGTGATTGCTTAATTGGATGAATCAAATTGTAACTGACCCCCCTCTGTTCAAATTGGTCACTGTTATCTGACATAATTTATCACAGTTGACTGCCAGTAGAAACCACAATGTCCAGAATAAATCATACAGTCTGTTGAACCAGGTGCTCAATGGACTTAACCATTTACTGTATAAACAGTGTCTCTGTTTAGCCCTAAAAGGTAAATAGGGCGTTTGTTTTACAGAAAACAACCATATTTTTAAAACCATTATTTGTGGACATAGAATGATAGATTATTCAAAATAACGAATTACAGTAGCCTTATTTTCAAGGAATAAGATTCTCACAGATCAGAAATTTAGCTATTTGTTGCTCAACAATAATTTGTTCACCCAAACTTTTTAAAATTCAAATGATGCATCTGTTACTTATCACATGCATAATGTTTTGAGGAGATGAAGCTTTGACAGATATTTATTGATGAGACTGAATGGTTTAACAATGGTTACGGCGAATTTCTTTGTATGCCATGTTGATGTATTCTAAACGCCTCATTTCACTTAACAGTAGTTCAGGTAAGCTTTAAACAAATGACTATTGTGTATCAAACCAGGGAAACTTGTACTGTGTGTTGTGTCTTTAAGTAGACTAAAGGCAAAATTGCAAGTCATGCTAGATTCTTGTTTAATAGGAATATCAGTTTTTACTAATTTTCAAGGACCTCATAGCCATTGGGAAGGGCATCATGCCAAAAAATCAAATATGAAAGAGCTGCCACCAATAGCTGTAACTAAACAAAATAAAGTGCTGTAATTTTGATTAAATAAACATGTTTACCTTTTTATCAAGTTATTAGACACAACAAAATATAATTTGTTCCCCTGCAGCATCATATCCGTTTGGGAGTTTTCTCATGTTTGTGTAGGTCAAAGGTTATTTGGGGTGACAAAAGGTCAAAACCTTGTATGCATGATATTTTAAGGGTGATAAATAAGAGGGATCTTATACTTAGTTTGTGAATTGTTCATATTTAGCATGTTGATGGCCATATAGGGTAGGTGATACCTATTGTTTTAAGTGGAGGTGAAAGGTCATTTTGGGTCACGAGATTTCAAAAGGTTTTGACCTTACTAAGATGGTATATCAAGTAGGATAACTGTGTGGGATCTCATGCTTGTCATGTGGGCGATTCATGTTTGTTGCAATATATATCATGAGGCAAGGAATCACTAAGCCTTTTGGCTTTCTAGTTGCATAAATGAATATTCATATTCATTCCCATTGGTCTGTTTGATGTCAAGCAAGAGTGATTGACTGCTATGCTTTCTTGGAGAGTTTGAATTTTGTACCGCCAACAAAATATGGAGACAATTAAAAAAACATATCTGGAAGATGACTGCATAATTCTCTTTCAGATTTTGTGACAGGTGATCTTTTCCCTTGCTTTCTTTTTTCTGAAACACTGACAAAGAGCAATGATAGATGACCAGGTGATTTGCCAGTACAGCTCATATTCCAGTTTTCATCGCTGAATTCTATGTTGTTTGTTGTTGTTATGACAGGGAGAGATGTATATCAATGTAAAGGTGTTGGAATTTAGGAACTGACCATAGCAGGAAATGACAACACACCAGTCCATCACTGAATTTGCTGTTTAATGTGGCTCCCCATCCATTTGTTTCAAAAGGAAACAAGAACTTAAACTATCATCTAGGTGTATGATGATATCCACAATTAAAAAATAATAGGAACTCCCCTCCACATATGTGATTTTTTTTTGTTTTGGATTGCATAGTTCGAGCTCAAATAGGAACCTGGGTATAGTGAAAAGCTTAAAAAAGACAGCAAAGTTTTAAACTGTGATAAAAGATACTTACAATATATGCGTTTGTCTTTGTGTGATTTATTTTTGACATTATAATGGAGTTTTAAGTCGATGGGGATTATTTCTGTCACACAGTGTTTGTCAAATTTCAGAGTGTTGGTTTTTCATACCCATGTATGCTTTGAAAATTTGAAAAAGCAACGGCATTTTCATCTTGTGAATTTTCATTATTGTATTCCTTTCCTCTGTAGTCTTGAAGAAAAATTGTAGGACAGCTAATACCACCATTCTGAACCCTTTTATCCACCTCCTGGGAGAAGATGCAGCATCCATTGCCTATGTGAGACTCAACCAGTACATTGACAAGTTAGTGATATCCTTTTTCTTTTTTTTTCTTATAGCAGTTATCCTTTTTTTGTTATAACTTTGATGTCAGTGAGGTACATAGTTAAGATAAACATCGATGATGTATCACAGATTCAACTTTCAGCCTAAAATTGCACAACCTGAACTGCCATTTACATCAATAAATGCAAAATATCAATCGAAAAATGGATTTGCCAATTCAAGACAACCTTGTCTGAAACAAATGGTGATGATATTCTATTTCAAGCAGCTTTAATGATCAACACGAATTTATTGTAGTTGAAAGTTGAATCATGCGTTGAATAAAACCTTTGCTACCTGGGCTTTGGTGAGCTTGGTGTACATCGACCATTTACTTCTTTTTTTCATAACGTTTTGACCAGTGAGGCACATTGTTTCGGTCATTATTGACAACTTAGCTTCTATAACATTAAGGTCAGTGAGGTACATTATCTAGGTAAATGCTAGCAAATTACTTGATGAGCCTATTTCCTCCATAACGTTGAGGTGAGTGAGTTAATTATCAAGGTAAATGCTAGCAAATTACTTGGTGAGCTTGTTCTCTTTATGAGAAAGAGGTGAGTGAGGTACATTATGTAGGTAAATGCTTGCATATTAATCGGTGAGCTTGTTTTCTTGATAACGTTGAGTTGAGTGAGGTACATTATCTAGGTAAATGCTAGCAAATGAATTGGTGAGCTTGTTTTCTTTATAATGTTGAGGTGAGTGAGGAACATTATCTTGTTAAATGCTAGTAAATGAATTGGTGAGCCTCTTTCCTTTATAACGTTGAGGTCAGTGAGGTTTTAATGAGGCCTCGTGTCTAGGTAAACATTTGACAACCTAGTGATTATACCATTGAGGTCTGTGAGGTAGATTGTTTAGGTATCACCAAAATGTTAGTGGTGTCCTTCCTTTGTAACATTCGTTTGAGTCAGATAGACTGTTCTAGGTGAACACTGTTAATTTCGTAAATGCTTTCTAGACATTAGAATGTTAGTAATCTCACTTTATTACATGTATCACTGATGTTAGTGATACACAGTGTTCAAGTACCCCACCGGCGACTAAGTGATCTCATTTGGTAATATAACATGATTATGTGTAAATCATCTCATCTTGGTAACCATCGAAACGTGGTCCTTCTGTCCCAACATTTGTGTTGCTAAGGCACCACGTCTAAGTGCTGTGTTTTGTCCCATCCTATACATATTACGTCAATGCCGGAGCTGTTCTTCCGACAGTGGTAATTCCGGTATGGCCGAGCTTTGGTGCACGCTTTACAGATATGATCTCTTCAGGCCACGAAAGTGAGCTTGCTGACGAAGTTGCTTACGTTTCACGTTTCTACGTGACGTATTCATGTAAAGTGCAGAGAAGTTCTACTCTTTTATCTCCTACCATCGAATGTTGAATGTGATTTACTCATTCCGTCGAAGCAGAACGCTGTACAGGTAGTCTTTTGATGTCACATGGTAAATACATCAACTGGCGATACTGTCCTTCATATGGACAATGTCATGCTTGTGTGACCTTGATATTATATAAAAGACCTTGATGTATAAAAATCTACCATGGGAGCTGTGTAGTCGTATGCTGTGATGGTAAGATGGAATTACTGAATGATGAAAGGAGCTTATATATTAGAACATAGCCATGAAACAATTGGGGCGATCAGCCTCCTGAAATTCTGTGTGCATTGGACCTTGTAATGAAGTATCCACCACAGGTAGGCTAAAAAGACGCAACCTGAAAACAGAATGAGGTATAATTTTCGTGTTCGTAACTCGTCGAAAATTAGCTGTCATGATTGCAGAAGTTTTTTTGAGTTTCATGTCGTATTTTGATAGTTGTTTGCAAATATCGATATTTACTTATTTTGTATGTCCGTTGGACAGTTTATCTCACTGTGCATGCTCTTTTAGTTCCTGTATAGCGTAAATACTACATTGGCTTGAAGTAATTGTAGTTAGTAACCAAATTTTCTTGGAGTTTCTGTCGCTTCTCTTCACAGAAGTGGTATTGCCGTGACTGAGCGGTGCGAAGAGACTAGAGTTTGGCAACGCAAGGATGGCAAGTGGCAGAACGTGCACATGCACCGTTCCTTCAATGGTGGAGGGCAGTAGACAGAGATATGGAATTTATTAACGAGGTTCAACGAGCTGATGCAGGTTTGTTTTTAAACTGGTGGACACGCAGTGGCTGGTTTAGTGTCGGGGACGGAATGTTATTTTAGAAGTCCTTGTAATCGGTCATGTTAATCTCATCAGTTTAGTTTACGAGAGAAGGTTTTGGTCCAGGCTGCTCATCGTCATGGCAACAGACGATCGATCTGCTGCTGCTGCCAATCCTGTCTTCAGGGACGACGACTTTGGACGTACAGACAGACGGATGGAAGGATGCAAAAATGCAGTGCTTGGCTTGGTAGGACGAAGGCTTACTATGACGGTGATGGGGGTTATGAAGTGCCATTTCTGTTTATATAAACTTTATTATATCATGTTTCTATCTGTTTACCACTTGTCTTATGGAATGTGTGACAACTCACGTATGTATCCCTTATGTATATCAGAAAAAAAAGGAGCTTTTGAAATAGTGTACAAGTTTGATGGAATATTAAAAAATTAAAAGTAGTTTTTGCTGCATGTCATTCGTCTGTTGAGTCAACGGCTGCAAACAGCAAGGAGAAGTCAAAGCAGGCTCATCTATTTATAGTGCCCTACAGGTAGCTGTGATGCAATTACTTTTGGGATGTCATGCTTTGGCAAAAATACACTCATGCAAAAGTAGTTTATACGTACTGTCTAGAAAAAAAAAGAAGCTGTTTCTCTGCCACGTTTTTAATCTCAAGTGGCTATTCCATACATTTTGGTGTGTATATATTGAAAAAAGTGACACTTTTTTGTAATACCGCACAAGAAACTCACGTAAGTTTTTTTTTGTTGAGATAACAGCACTTCATAAATATTAATGAATTATAGTATAAAGGTATGAATATTGAATGTTCCTTCTGGTGTATGTAATGTATTATTAAGGATAGCCTTTTATATATATATATATACATACATATATATATATACACACGACAATAAGTTACGTTTTCTAGTTAAAATGAAAGTCACAATAGTGTATCTTACTTTAGTTTAGAAGCAATCATGTAGGAAAAGAAATTTGCAAGTTTGTAATCCTTTTTTAAGTCCTGGGTAATTTCAGGATACTTTAGACAATCGCAAGTTCATTGGTCAAGTTCTGTTTCTTTTCTCTTTTGCGGAATAGTTGCAACTTAGATAATGCAGTGCATAATGGCATGAAAAGGTAAAACCTTTCACTCCATGTATCTTAAATCACCGACAGTCCACAAATGTCTGGTGCTGGATAAGTAAATTTGGTAGTCTTTTAAAAGTCAGATGTAGGCTAGATAGATAGATAACATGAATGTTTGAAACATGAAATAACATGAAAATTGAAATGTGTTACGCTATTGATCTGCATGCGTTTTTTTTTAGAGAAAGGCTCAACTTCCTCACCTCGGGATAGAAGAGCTTTTTGTTAAATTGTTCTGAGCATAGTAGGTTGGAAGTGGAAACTTCGTAATAATAGCACATTAGGAAAGGGTAAATGTTGTATCACTGGCACACATTTTTAAAAGTGATAAAAACAATGCATGCATTGTTAAAATTGAAGTACATCTCAAGTCAAAGGAAAGCAATGGATCTTTTTTTTTTCTTCTTTTTTTTCCTTTTTTTTTTTTTAAATTTAAACTTTTCTTTCTGTTATTTGCAGTTGATGTTGTAAATTGGTTTAATGTTTACATACACACACACAACATTCCTCATAAACTAAAATGCAAGAGATGTTTCTGAAGCTAGCATCAAAGGATAATAGAAAATGTAATCATACTCCTAGTTGAGGGAATTGTGGCATGATTTCTTTTTGTACATCAGCGGGATATTTGGCCCATAATTAATAAAAGATGTCTCTGTCAAATTGAAAAGTTATTCTTTTTGATATCAAGTAACATTCTTACAGTCAAAATAGAAAGTTCTTGAAGCTGTTGTGTGGAAACTGTTGTCCTCTTCTTTTAATAGAGACCTTTGAAGGGCTGAGGATCTTTGAATCGAGGCAGGCCTATGATTAGCTAAAAAATAATGGAGACTAAATTGTCAGTATGTACTTGGATTTAATTCAGTGAATTCATGAAAAGAATATTTGATCAAGTGTTTGAAGGTATCATGTGAATAATTCAATTTGGAAGTACTTACCTCACACATTCCAAAGATCTCTCCAAAGGTGTATGGAATACCAACCTCGCAGTGGTGAGACTGAATAGAATTAAAATTTCTTCAGCGACTTGTCGGTCTTGGAGCTTGAAAAACAAATTGTGTTTAATTGAGGTGAACAGTGTTGATAAGTCTTAGAAAGTACGCAAAGGGAAAACTTTAGGGCATGATTTTGTTCTACCCCTCGCAGAAGTTTGGATTTTGTGCTTAATCTAGCAGTTAAGCACAATGAAAAGAGGAAAAGATCCAAACAACATAACTGCCTTTGTTTAAATGGAGGGGACAGCACATGTTGCCAGGTGTAATATGATTGCTGGGACAGTACTGGCGAAATATAGGTATTTTGTATCACGTTGATTTGCTCGTGCATAGTCATAGAAGCTGGTCCATTGCTCTGTTGTAGTACTAGCAATTTTAGGGTAAATGAACCGATTGGAATCATGGTAAAATTGACTTTGTTTCTTGTTAGCAAAATTAAGGTCTGCTGTATGTCAGTCATCATCTGCCCTACAAAAGAAGGAAGCAATCACGAAATCTTCAGCAAATTTCATGTTGTAGTCGTACGGTTTACCTTGTAGACGTCCTGGTAACTATAACTTTAATCGACAAGAAAATGAATGCAACATCAGCACCGCTGATACTGCATGTTGACCAGAATAGTTCTATGACAACATTTTGACTCTGGTGCCTAAAGAGTGCTCTTCACACAATTTGAAAAATTAATGTGCAAGACAACTGTTACCTATAATATATTGGGAGGCATGGTTCACCACACGAAATATGTTGTACGTTCTTAACTTGTTAAAAAAAAAAACAGCTGAAACAGGAAAAAAAAAGACAAACAAACATAGAAAGGTGTGAAAACTTCAGAGAAGTTTTCCTTTGCTCCCATGTAACCCTTACACCATCAAATTCATTGCGATTTCTGCCGTTAAAGTTGAAAGAATGGGAGAAAAATACTTGCAGAAAGGGAGGAATGAAATGGAAGCATTGTTAATGTTCAGTGTGGCTGAAGAGATACATGCTAATCTAAGGTTATAAAATTCTATAGAGTATTTCTTTAAAAATGTTAAGAAAACTGAATGTTGTTAAGCCTTTCACCTAACCAAGCCAAGTTTTTTTTTTTTGTTTCCTCTGCCACTGTATGTTTCTGCTGTTTCCATGTTTCTGATATAAGCATGAAGAATTATAAAACAAAATGTCACTCAAAATAACTAATGTTGTCCATAGTATCTTTTTTTTTTTTCAATGTCAAGCCAAAAAATGTATAGTTTATATATTGTTGAACCCCATCAAATGAGAACATCTATGAGGTTATTTTAAGGTTGGAAAGATTTTTTACATCTTAAAATTTACAGAAGGATAAAAATGCCTCTACCTTCAGATGTTGACTGTTGTCGTCGATGGGTATCTGCTCATAATAGGTAACAAGTTGTTCTTAATGCTTTAAGTTTACGAGTCAAATTTGTTGGCAATTGAACATTGCAAGATTTGCGATTTGATGAACAAACTATGTAAGTGGAATGTGTTTTGTTTGGCATTAAGAAAAATTTCAGACATGAGACTTTCATTGTGGTAGTTATGTGAGTGTATCCAACTTTGTATTCGCTGTTTTCGTTTTTATTTTCTTAGCCGAGAAATTAAGCACTCAAATTTTTTACCGTTGTATGCTTTGACTGAACTGTTATTCCTACCTTGGAATATGAGAGTCAACTCTTCCAAACGTTTTTTGTGTAAGTTTTTTTCACAGTGCTCAGAATATTTCTGTTCCATTAAAACAATAAAAGTAAGACAAATATGGGATTGTTTTCATTCAATCAAGAAATTCCATCCTGTCGCTGCTCAGGTTTTCGTAATGTGATTCAACCTTGAATTGCAGTCATGTACGTACGTTTTGCTGTCCAGTCTCTGCACATGAATGAATCTAACTAAATTGGCCCAGCTAAAGAAGTTGTAACTATCAATTGAAGACTTCCAATGGCACTTTTGGATTAATCTCAGGGGGTGGGGCACTGCTTGTTTAACACACTGCCAAATAAATGGTGAAAATAGCTGACTTCAGAATATAAGAACCTAATGAGCCACACACACTTTAATAGTGCTTGCACCGTGGGTGCGTTACCGACGATGTCAGGACTGATTTCTGGAATTCGCTACCTGGATCTGAAGTTTCACTGACCTACTTGCGTTGTACGTGTGACAAATAAAGGAAAGAAGAAAAAAAAGTGCAAACACTGCATTTTAGCATATTTTGGTAGAATTCCTCCCCCAGGTGAAAGGAAGAAAAAACAGTCTTTGTAATTGTCAGTGAAGGTACAAACAGAACTTCTGGTAATTATTACATAATATATAATCAGTTTTGTATCTTCATGTTGTGGTGTTTTGTAGAAACCTGACAGATCTCCAAAAGAAACTGAACCCATCAGAGAGACCTCAGAACTAGATGAATGTTTGTGACTCCTGTAAATAGGTCGTTGTCATGTTCATGTCTATGCTTTCGCTTGCTCTCTTCTCATTCCTCTGGGTGACAATCGTGTACACAAGTCTTTGCGTGTCTCCAGTGCAGGAATTACTGTGTATATGCTTTCACGAGGGGGGTTGTAATGTCTTCTTGGCAATTTACTCCCAAACTTTTTATTCATGGAAGTGATGGTAGGGATACCTTCAGAAAAATGATTTTGGAAGGGGGGGTGGGGTCACAGTCTCTTATGGAAGAAAAAATAAAATTTCCCTGCTGCTTACTTCAGTGTTTGTGGGAAGTGAATGGAGGTTGTGGTTGTGTTAGTGTAAGACATTGTGGATGAACTGTCCACAGAACGGCCTTTGCGCAACGCTCTCAAACGACGAGGGACGTTTCCAGTTTGGCAATGGTTGCACAGATAGCCTCTTGCATTTTGTTTTCATGACCTATTAGCCGTTATTCCTTGCTTCTCCAAATAGTATAATGAATTTGTGTCTCAAAAGGTTATTGGCTCTTAGTTGGTGGGGGAGGAGAACGCAGGCAGTTTTGGATAATTTTGCAAGGATAGACACCGAACCGTTTCTACTTGGCCAAATTAAATGGGTTGATACAGCTGTAACAAGCTTCAAGGAGAGGATAATCCTAATTGGTCAATAGGGTACATTTGTCTACATGTTTCTATTGCCCTAGATTTTTCCTCCTGACCATCTGCTGTCATTTTGGCTGAGGATATTGCATTTCATGGTGATAATGTTGAATGTGGACATATGATACTGTCATATTTGTGTCTGCTCATAGATTATGAAGATCAACATTTTTTTTTTAAAGAAAAAAGAAAACGTTTGGTTCATGTCCCATGACATCAGGCGGACCCAACTTCGTGTTTCACTGCATTGTCACATTCATAATTTTCAATACAAAATGAGAACAATTAACCCTTTATCTTGATGATTAGGATGCCTATGAACATATTTCATATTTGTAACATGAAACATTTTTATTTCACTTGGTGAACTGTTTCTTTATTTTTTTTTTCATCATATCTTTCGAAGTTTACTGGCAAGGATGCCCCTTCTTTTCATTTTCTATGTCGTACCCTTAAAAATATTCTGTAGTCGAGATTTTTCTCTCGATGTTCTTTGGGTCAAGTTTTATGTAAGGTATTAGAATGCTTCTATTCCATGTAGCATTTCAATTTCACACTAATTGTTGCCAATACTATATATGGATGAAATGTCATTTTCTTGTATATTTTGGTCATTTAGCCTTCTTATATATGAAATAGTTTTTTTTTTCTTTAAACAAAAAGAAAACGGTAAAAGCATTAAAAAAAAGATAAAACTTCATTTACTCTGCTAAGATACATTTTGATGACATCCAAATTTTTGTAAAGTCCGACATTGGTTGAGATGGAGGTGAATTTCAGGGGGGGGAGGGAGGGGGTGTGGAGGTAGAAAGCGTTCAGCAAACAGAGACACACAAGTATAAGAGGACAATATCATTATTTACTTATTGAGGCATCGATAGAAATTGTAACAGTGGTGTTTGTGGCATAGCTATAAATAACTTGATCGTTCAAACTGCCTGGAATGCATCCTACTCACAAGAGAGAATATGATCATAATGTCTTTAACTTCATCTCTTTGTGCAATGAACAGGCATACATTTACAAATACATCAAATGGAATCACTTCTTGTCATCTTTTTTCTTCTCATTGTTTTTAATCTTTACGTCTTCAATGTGTCCTGTCGAGTCCTGGCGCACCCACAGAGGACTGATTTTGGGTGGCGGTAATATTTAATGGACGAGGGGGAAGAACGTCGCCACCAAGTCGGGACAGTCCACGCCGAATCTCTCGAGATAGAGGGCAAGCGTATGAACTTGCCTTGCAGTGCGTACTTGTCTCTATTTTTTTTTATTTTACGGCATTGAAAGTCGAAGATTGCAAAATGCCCTTTGGGGTGATCATGGCACAGAATGTCAGGCCATGTTTACCTTCTGTGGTGTTTGTAATACGATGCATGTGTTACATAGATAGACAAAATATGACGTTTATCGAGGGCATTGCTGTGATTGGCTAAGACCTACACATCTTTTATAAATGATGAATTTAAGAGGTAGCTTGCATGCCATTCGTGGCAAGTGACGTGGTTTGGAGTGGCACATAAAAACAATATGATAAGAATGTTGAGTAAAGTACAGTATTTTTGAAAAACCTTAGCCTATTTTGAAAGTTATCAAAACTGGGGTAATTTACTGAAAACTTGGATATTTTGGGGGGAACAAGATGATGAAAAAAAATAACAATCTTTGATGTTAGTGTGCAACTTTTGATATCATTCTCAGAGCCCCAAATTGACTTTTGATGGAAAGTTAGGAATGCTGTAATTGCAATATTTCCTTAAATGAAAAACGGTTTTGAAACTGAGTGCAAATATGTGCAAATTACCCAGACTTTCCCTATCTCAAAAGTCATGTGACATAAAATGACATTTTGGAACACTGATTGCATTAAGCATTGAAAATGTTAAAAATAGCCACAAATTCCATCAAAATCCGTCAAAGATTGACAAATTTACAGGCAGATAAGTGTTTCACAACCTCATCTTGAACATTGGCAAAGTATGTGGAATTTGTGATGTCAAGAGATGGACTCCTATGATATGTCTTATGTCAATCCTTTGTTTATGTAACCTTTACTTCATGGACATTTGAGAATTTTATAAACCCAGAGGGTTTTATTTCGGAAGCATGTATTTTCTTCAGAAATGTCCATCTCACTTACCAATGTGAAGTTCAGTAATGAAGAGGCAAAATTTATAGGCTTAGCAAAAGAAAAACGGACACTTTGCAACACTCTACGTCATCTGTTTCGCATTTTCTCAAACTTTGAAAGGCCATAATTTAACAACAGTAGTAGATAAAAACAAAATTGCAACGGATTATTTTCACCCCGGGTTTTGCTCTGCAACTTCTGCATGAAGGGTGCTCTTTTCCAGAAGCGTGTCACACAACCTTTAAAAACTGTAACAAAACCGAATTTTTGGTGCAGAGCGTTCTGTTGCAACTAACACTGTGTCTTTGAGTAACTCAGGAGGGAGTTGACATTGAACAGTAAGTCAATGGCAAGGCTCTTGTAAGCTAACGATAAAAGGCTAATGGCATAAATGTTGTTTTCTGGGACCGTGACTGTGTTATCCACCCAAGCCCAGACTGTGGATACCTTACTTAAAGGCAAGTTACCCTCACCCTAGACGGTTACGGTTCCTCCCAACCACTCACTTCTGGCCCCTCCCGTAGCCTGTCTGAAACTTTTTGGGCAAACACAATCCCAATTTAAGTGCTGCATATCTGGGAGAGCATTCGAGGACCACACTGTTATCAAAACACTCCCCTGCCCCCCCCCCCCCCCCCCCCTCAGTGCATGCCGAGTAATGTGAGCTACTCTGCATCCTTTGAATTTGAACCAATCGAGAATTCCGCTCACCCAAAATGTAGCTTGGACCTGATGAATGACTGTCTGTGAGGGGTTCACCGGTACTTGTCGTAAACAACAGGTTTAAATAAGCTCCTAATTCGAGTTAATTTTGTAATAGAGACACTATCTGAAAAAAAAACCTTTTATTCAACAGTCAAATAAAAAAGGTTGATCAGATCAAGCATAGTCCTCCATATTTCTCATCAAAATACTATTGTCATTAATGTATTTCAATGATATTAGAATTAGGTCAAAGGACAACAAGATGGACCGAAACCAGAAAGCTACTAAGGAAATGGTCTGAATGTATGGATTTAAGAAGTCATGTTCGATTGGTTGTGATTTTTTACCATGCAGTAACTAGCACTAAGAAATAAGTTATAAGAGAGACTTTTCCCAAATATCTTAAGTTACTCTTCATTCATCAGTCTTTTTAGTGGTTTCAGGCGGTCCATTTGTTTCTCCTTTATCTTACGCTTTTACCAAACAATTGTAGTGCCACCCAAAGATCGCCGACAGTAATCCCCGACAGTATTCGCCCACAGTAATCGCCGACAGTAATCCCCACAGTAATCGTCTACAGAAATCGTCCACAGTAATTGTCCACAGTAATCGCCCACAGTAATCGTCCACCGTCATTTTTGCCAGTACACTTTTGGCAGTCGGACTGATCGCTATCCAGACCTGTGTGGTTATTTCTCAACTTCAACTGTCATGGAATTATTCCAACGCAGGCTGCGAAATGAAAATTTCACAAATTTTCCCCACCTCTTTAACAAAAACAGTGGTAACTCGATTTTATTTCAATGTTTCCACTAGAAATATCTGACGTGATTTGAATACCATGGTGTAAAAGTCCCGAGAAAAGAAACTCAGGAGAACAGATCATGAAACACCGTGAAACATCTTGTTTCTGTACTTATTCAAATGACGACCATCATATGTCACATATGTAACACATTTATCGTAATTACTGGGAGGAGAGCTGAGAGCCTGGAGGAGACGGGATGAGTTAATCGCCACCCCCCCCCCCATAAATATTGGCGACTGTCATCACCAGGATCACCCCAGTCCTGTCCAAAAGCCTGAGATCAAAGTATACAATCAACATGGGGGGGGGGGGGTGAGGAAATACAAATTAAAGCTGTGGTAAAGAGACTTTCGCCTGAAAATTCAACTTTTAATCGACAAGTTTGTGTTGAATTTATGTAGAACTTTTCTAATGGTGCTTTGTGGAGCCCCTTTTCAATACCATTTGATGTTGACTGTTTTGAACAACACCGGATAAAATCTTGGGAGTGCTGAGTCAGATGCAACAACACATTCGTAATGGCAATAAAGAGCGTATAGATATTCGATCATCCGACATTCTCTAGACATGCGGCATATGTGGACTTGAAATATACATAGCCCCCCTTTCCATGACCCCTTTAACTGCAGACTATTACACAAGGTATGAATGAGGCAAAGTCGAATGTGGGATTCTTCATACACAATCCTCACCATAGAATGTTTGCCATCTGAATCCATGTCTCACCCCACCAAAAATAGTTGTTATTCATCATTAATCCAGGAATTGCACTCGTGAATTTTTTTTCAAATAAGAGCATATCAAAACTTACAGGCATATTTTACTGCATGACTATTGAGGGTTTTTTTTAAATCAAAGAGAATACTTTTTTTCTCTGCTGACATTTCGAGGCCCAATGCAAATTTCTTGCTCGTACCTAAAAAGATATTCCTGTGGGAAGAAAGACTCCTCTGGTCGAGAAACATTCCAGTAGCCCGAAGGTCGTGAAAATGCCATTTAACGTTGGGAAATTATCATCGCAAGGAGTCTTTGTTTTCCGTCGAAATGGAGCCCTCATTTAACCTTGAAAATTTGACGCTAGTGAAAGTGTAGATTTAGGTATTTAGACACTTGTAGATCTACCTTACGATGCTGTGAAATGGAAGGTGGCGTCCGTTTCTGATAGTCAAGATAGGTAAAGGATCATCAAGGACAGTGATTTTGCCTGAGTGACGTCACAAGTTTACCACACTGAAGTGTAGTCTACCATTATGAAGTAGATACTTTTTTTTAAATTCATAGATTCCGAATGGAATACGCTGTTGAGATATGGCTAACACCAACAAAGAGAGAAAAAATAGTCCTAATTTTCGCGGTGTATCAATTTTCTTCAGTGGTCGATCACTTTAAAATTGAATTCTCAATACTATCGGGGAAAAAATATCAAATACAAAAACTGCATAAATCTTTATCGAGATCTTTTTTTTTTTGTTCTTTAATTTTTCTCGTGTTAGGTATAAATTACCCAGACCGACTAGGGCCGAAGAGATGCCGGTTACACTGATGATCGGACAGACTCACACGATCTTCAGTCTGAATTCACTAAGACCAACAAAACCGACGCCCCTAAGTCACAAATTGTCGTTTAGATTTCCAAATTCTTCCGTATTTTTGTCTGTGTTATTCCTTAACCTAATTTTGCGGTTCCCCAAATTGAACCAAAGCATTTGTACCCCCTGTTTCCCTCGGCGGGAACTTTGGGGGGTTCTCCCCTAGTTTGAGTTTTATATACACTTCGATTCGATTTCCCAGCATCTGAGAAGCATATTTTTCATATCTTTTTGCTAATTTTGGTAAAAAAATCATTGGTCAACGAAAAAGGGAAAGGGGGTGCGGGTGCCCCTGGCGCTTCCCACCTGGATGCGCGCCTGGATCTGGACGGAATGAAGGAACCGTACCAGAAGTTATGGTGGATCATTTTAAGCAAAATTACAGTGTAAAACAACAATACAGTGCGCCTCCATTACAATGGGGCACCTGCTATCTTGAGACTGTGACTATTGGAGGTCGGGGGCGCTAGAATTCAATGGGAAATTTTGGATAAAAGTGCCTCCTAGAATTGTCCGGATCCGGCAGGATCCGCAAGTAAGCTTTGGGAAGTGGCACTATCAGTGTTTTCTTGAATGGAAAACACCGCATAGATGTTTGGAGTCTGCACTATAAAATAATCCGTATAGAAATTTAATTCAAGTTAAATTAGTTGAAGAATTTCACGGCAATCATTTTTCTTTATTTTCTTATTTTATTTTTTTCATTCTTCGGTTTACATATTATCCTTTCACAAGCAATATCCAGTGGGTCGGTCTTTTTCACTTTTGTTTAATCTTCAACTGGATAGTTCGTCCACGATTACTCAAATCCCACACTAACCCTTTCTCCCTCCCCGTCACTAGCTGTATATGTGATAGTAGGTGCCTCTGCGCACGCCACTGATCTCCAGTAATTACTATTTGGAGTAATTATTTAACTGTTTTCATCTTTTTTTTACTGTGAATTATTCATTTATACCTGATAAATTCATATTTTTCCATTCTTCGAATGGATTTCTTTGAGTGGAACACTACTGTGCAATTGTCATTCAGTTTCACTGACCCTATATCGAAACATCGTATGGACCTTAGAACTGTTATGGAAATGCCGCCTGATACTGTTTTACAACGTGGGAATAAACCTGTTTGAAGGGGAGGGGGGTGGCTGCTTCCAATAAATTCACCCATGGTAAGGTAAGTTGTTCTTTATATTTTTACATACCGTATACGTAATAGTTGAACTTCACTTGTATCAACCACCGGCTGTTGCGCTATATTGAGTGCTGTTACAACCGCAAATGTAGAAAATCCCAGCAAATGTAGTATCGAACGATAATGTAGCACACTCAACCACATATGTAGTAAATTCCCCCGCAAATGTAGAACTATCCAACAGCAAATGCAGTTATGGAAATCGCTCCCCGCAAATGTAGAACTACGTTTGCTGTTGGGTGGTTCTACATTGCGGGGAGCGATTTTACTATACCTAAGCTGTTGATTTTTCTATATCAGCATTGAGTTTACTACCTTACCGGTTAAGTGTGCTACATGAAGGCGGTTGATATTGCATTTACTGGGATTTTTTTTACATTTGCGGTTGTAACAAGTGCATTTGTTCTATGAAAATAAAATAATGATCCGTAGCGGCTCGCACGCAGACAGTAGGCCTACAATCTGTCATCAGTGCATGGCGTGAGCAGCACTTCAAAAATTTGGAAGTCGGTTTTTGGCCCAATCAGTCAGGTCGAGCTCGGGCAGTGATTGGCGGTAAGTTTGACGTTGGACCGATGCTGTTTTTACGGACACCTTTTTTTTTGCGACTGAAACGTCACGTCCGATGGAGGTCTGAAAATGTTGCAGTCCTTTGCCTGATCTCCAAGTAGCCTTATATGGACATTGAACGGTCGGATTTTGGTCAAAACGGGGTCAGATGACAGTCTTTGCCGACTTCGATCCGACGTCGAAAGACTGCGCATGGCCAAGCGCAGCGAACGTCGGAATCACGTGGACGCCGTCTCAGAACTGACATGGAACCGACCGCAAAATGTTTATAGCCGAAGATTCGAAGGGTGCAGGAGTCGGGTTTTGTGGGGGATTCTTTTCCCGCGACTGAGTATGGGGATGGGGTCTAAGGGATCTCCTCCCGTTTAGAAAAATTGTAAAATGAAACGGTGAGGTGCAAAATGACACAATCTATAGTGATTAGAGTGATCGGATATACATATTCCTGCACTTTCACAGGCAAATTTTATGTTTTGGAAATTTACACAATTTAGCCAATTATTTCCTCAAACGTCGAATTTTGCCCAGACTAGCTGACTACGTAGGGGAATATCCCCCCTTCTGTCCCCCTTTGAGCATGCAACTGATATGGTAAGCAATTGATAGTAACAGGCCTATCTGTGGGCAGAATAGAAAACGACCTTAACTGCCAGCGTTAACAGGTGACTGGGTGATATATGCAGTATGTTAATGATAACTTGCTAGGAACATCTTTTGTCTCTAAACTCATCTCCATCGTCCATTATCCAACTAAATTGTGCAATTGTTGGCAGACAACAGAGACAAATGAAAGAGAGTGGGATTGCCCTTTTTTTTTGGTACCGAAATTATTTTGGAAAGACAAAGTAACTTGAATTTTCATTGTGTTTTCGTTCCTTGATAGTCCTTAATTTGGTCGTCAAATGGATCAATTGTTTTAAAATGGATCTTGCGATCCAAATAATGTTTTCCTGACATTTTGGTCGCCAAGGTTAAGTTCTAATCTCTACGGGGACTCCATGGCGATAGGAATTGTCGGGTCTTTGTCTTTTTTGAATAAGTGAATTGTAACGATAGGGCTTCATTTCACAGTACTGTAGGTTTCCATGCAAGTCTCTGCCATTTCATAATGTATGTAAATAACTAATACATTTACCAGAATCACCGCAGAACTGAATTGCAGATCGATGCAATGCAGGCTCGTCAAAACTAACAGATGATAATTGATTTGTCAGTATAGCGGTCATGCTCATGACTACGCATGACCGCTACTGACAAATCTCGACCAGGATATAACGTACTCCATACAATACTTAAAAACCGTCGGTGATAGTCTGTAACAAAAGAAGGAGAAAAAAACTATGTACTACAAATAAGTGTAGACATACAGGCCATTACACGGTATCTATGTCCATGTTTCCGAGGTTCAGTGTTCCCAGGGTTCAATGTTCCAGGGGTTAAATAAAATACTTTTCCGTCAAGAAAAAAAATGTACTTCTCTTGTCTTTGCACAAATTGTATACAGGCATAGTGAGCATGTGTACTATAGTTGAGCTGTAAGACTCAGCTCCGAAATGATTCCCCAACCACCATATGAAATTATGAAACTCATAGATGCTATAGTTCCGACTGTCATCCATCGTTGTAAATTTGCAATGCTGAGTTAATGCTTCTCTAATAAGTAAATATTTTCCTGTTTATTAGGCTGTCACTTTTCCTTTATCTGTACCTCCTATTTATAAGGAGAGTACGCAAGTGCACCATAGATACCGTAGTTTCGACTGTAACTTATCGTTCTAATCATGGAGTATGTGTGATCAGGCCCGTATCCAAGGGGGGGGGGGGGGTTCGGACGAACCTCCCCCCACAAGATCTGGAGTTCCGCCCAGCCTATGACAGTAGGCCTGCGTTAGCAACATATACAAAGAGTTTTAATTTGTTGGTCATAATTGTAGGGTAAAATGTTCCACTTTTGGTAAAATCGAACCCCCCCCCCGACAAAGCTGCATACGGGCCTGGTGATGTGTGAGTGTGTGTGGGTGTGCCCTTGTTTTCGGGTGGGATCGATTACCGAAACAATAGATTTTAGGTCTTCTGTAGAAAATTCAATAGATTTCTCCGGTCCTCTCAAGATTAACAATAGACAGTCTATTGTTAAGGTTAGGGTTGAGGAAGAAAAAACAAAAGAAAGCACAATGAGGTCCTCGGAATGAATCGAAAACAAAGCTGCGAGCGTGTCTGTGTGTGTGTGTGTGGGGAGGGGGTGTGATGTAGGAGAGAGCTATATCAATCCATCATGAGGTTACCCTTCAGACACTGCTTTCTATTTTTGAAACCGATAGAATGTATAGCTTAGACTGTTATACATTATTGATCTATGGCGATTCTCCCCTCCTCCTCACCAGAGTGAAGCTACAGTCTCAAAGCCGAGATGACCAACTGAGCATTTTATAACATCTAAAATTTGACAATAATCTACACAAGTAACGTCCTGTTTTTTGATAACCTTGTGCTCTATATAGGCCTATGTTTTTTTTGTTCGGTTTCTTTTTTTTTCATTTTAATTACTGCTCAGAAATGCACGAGATAGCATTTTATTTCTACCCTTGAATGTTAATTGTGTCCAATTGATTTGATTGGCATGAACTGACGGCTGTGTCAGCCACGAAATGTTCCATATAAATTTAGAAGGTCTTCGTTAGTTCCGTTTGGAGCTCAATAGGGAGATTTTCTGAGGGGCGCGGCCTGTTGGCATAGTTAGTCTCATTTAAATCTCGATAAATGCACTGAAGTCTAGCCGTGCAAAGCTCCAACCCCTTATGGAGCTGCGTGGCTGGGCAAATTAATGGGGCCATGACCGTAAGCAACAGGATTTTAAGGGGCGTCAAAAGTGCAATCAACGTGCGACTGTTGAGCGGGGAAGACGATTTCTGTCTGTGTGATGGGTTTCAAAAAAATTCTGGTAAGCTCCTGCCAACTAATGGTGGCGCTCTGCTTAGGCTTCCTCCTACAATTCTAGCTAAATTGTAAGTGATAAGGATTGGGACTCCTCCCGGACGATGTTCCACTCCTAAAAAAAAAAAACAGATGTGGAGAAAAAACTGGAGGCTGAACCTTGTGAATAAGTTGCAATGAAAAAAGTGGTAGCTAAAGAATAAATAGGAAGCATGAGTCCTCAGGATTCTTGTATTATCTCAGCTAATCTGATGTATATTACCATTTTTCATAGATTGATTTTTCGTTAGTTCTTGTAGACATGTAATGTCGTTCTCAAGGCTGGTTACATGCAGCCTAAAATTGCCGTTTCCGGCCATCTGAGGGGCCGCTTTGTAAAGCCAAAATTTTTCTTGTACGCACCGCGCCAAGTGATAGTGGCGCAACTTCTTGGAAAGTATAAAGAAAGATAGCACTGTACTTGAGAAATTGCATACACGATTTTACAAGCAGTGTAGAACACTCGGAGGAGGCCATTTCTGGCCACCTGCTGGACTTGCAAAGCCAGCATTATTCTTGTACTCTCCGCACCAACTGATGTGTCAATCCGCTTAGATAGGTCTTGAGGAATTTGCATGTAACCAGCCTTGAAAAAGAGATCTCATGTCTGCATTATGACACACTTCCTACAAAAGTGAACTTGAAGCAAGAAGACGTGATTTCATGGATTCACATTGACAGTGTTTTGTTTTTCTTTACAGTTTATCACCAATTTTTATGAAACTAAACTCTGAAATACTGATACGTAAGTGCATACTGAGCAATGGAATTTTCAAAACTTCCCTTAGTTTCCCTTTTCAATCAAAGGTCAAGATAGGAGGATCGGAGTGTAGTTTCCGACCAGTGGGCAGTCAGTGTTAAGCCACAATTTTTATTGTAGGTTCAGCGCTAACCGATGGGTGGCGCTCTGCTTAGATAGTAGCTAGAGTACCTTTATAGGGAGAGTAGCGACAACTTAAAATTGGACGCCATTTTGTTTCCATTTCCTGCATATCTAGAGCACACTGCACATGACTGAAGGGTGCCCTTTAAGCGTTGCGGGTTTTCTTTTGTCGTATTTCTGGTCTCTATTGAACGAGAGGGGTGGGGTTTCGTGTACAAAATCTGTGGGGAGTCACTCACAATGATATGGGTTCGGGGAGGGGGTAATTTAATGTCACAAGGGGCCAGAATAGACATCCCATTTTGATGACTGCATGGTACATGGAGTACACTCTTGATTTTAAAGCAAACGTTTAGAATTGATATTGGTACCACGTCAGGGGGAGACAAACATTACTCGCTGAAGATCCCTCCAGGGACAAGGAGGAGAACAAAGAGGGGGCAGGGGCTGCAAGTGGGAAGATGCCCCTTGGCAAAAATAAAGGCCCGAAAGGTCAGTTAAATTCAGGTGAACTCATTTGGCTGGAAAATTTGTGATAGAAACATTTAGACTACATTGTACTAGTTTAAGAACCCTCTCCCTAGTTTGGGCCGGACCCTTGGATCCCGGTCCCACCAATCTCGAAGTAATACGAAGTATGACATGTGAGGTATCTACGGATAAAGCATTTGAAGAAACATACAAAAATGTTGTTCATGCTCACCATTGAATCTTGTCTAGAATCAGAGCTTTATTTTCGAGTTCTCCCAACATTGGGGCCCTGGGCCCGATTGTCATAACATATTAGAAAGTATAGTATGAAAAGTAATTATGAATAACTAGTTTGAAGGAGAATATAAAACTGCAGTCCTTAATCCTGTGTAACTTGACCCCTACACAACATTTCAGTTTGAGTGAATAAACTTCAACATTTTATATCTCAGCTCAGGAATGCCCTACGAAGATGGGAGTTGCACTGTTAGAATTCATTCTTAATGGTCTATAATTTTGGATTTTTGACTGAAGGTACACTTTTATCAAATTTCCAGCAAACATTAGAAATTTTGCCAGCATACACTGTATGAAACGTAGAAAGACGTAGCAAAAAGCCCTTGGGGAGACTTTGATCTGAAAGGTAGGTTATTGAGGTGAATCATGAAGGTAACTGAAGTTTATGCAACTGCCAGCACTATTAATTATTTCTGTACATACATACTAAATTACAACCAAGGATGAAACAAAAATAACAAAAAATAGTGAGTGAACACAAAACTTGAGAAAAATTAAAAAAAAAAAGACACTTCAAGAGTCATTTCACTTTCTTAGCTAGTGTACCCAAAGTCATACTCTTGCTGACAAGTTCACCATGTCTCTTCAGTCTTGCTGACTCCTTCAACAGTTCCTAATTTCCTTTTCTTTCTTTTTTTTGAGAAAAAGTGCAAGCGAACATTGATGAATTTACTAATGAGATTATGTTTGAGATTGTGGCAGGGAGAGATCTTGATATCTTTGGTCAGCTGTTCTGCTTCAATGACAAGAACATCTTTGATATTGGGTCCCTTAATGAGATTTCTTTACTAATTGCCCCTGAACAGAGTCTCCACTTTAACCAGCATTTAAAAGGCTTTTTCAGACACATGCTGCAAACAAGCGTGTCTGTACTCTTTCAAAAGGGTGAGCGTAGCTGCCTGATGTGGCCCATCCTGCAGAGGTCCACTGGTAACCTCACTCAAACATTCGTCACAAGTCTTCTCATTTTTCTTGATTGAATTAAGACAGTGCCCAGCAAGGTTATAAAAACCGTCACGTTCGACTTGGGGAACGTTTGAGAAAAGCTCCTCATCTGATAAGCAAGGTCCAGGAATTTCTGACTCTTGTTGTGGCATCTGCAAATTCTGGTTGTAGAACTCTGCCAAAAACTTTCCATCATCTTGGTCATAGCTTCCTGCTTGCTTGAGAATGAGGAACTGTGCACTACCGATTAATTTCAAGGCATAATTGAATTCCAGTGGTGAAGGAACAGGCTTCTTCAGACGAACTACTGAAAATAAATTCTCTAGGCAGTCCTGAGTAAGTCGAGATGTGCGGAGAAATTTGTTCCCAGCATTGAGCAACTGATGCAGAATAGCAGTTTAGTTGGTTAACCAATCCCATGAATTTTAGTAATCCAGCTTACTTTGCCAGATAAAGGCTAGGCGACGGTTTGTCCCGTCCCACACAGACTAGGGTTCCTTTATAGTGAAGGATCCTTAACACAGACGAGCCTAAAGTTAGGCTTAGCTACCCTTTTCGTCCTATTCACAGTACGTTAGTAGCCTATGCCTCTGAGTGTTGAGTCGATCTACTACCTATAACTTAGTTCTAACGTTACATGGCAGAGAAACGACGTTGGTTGGTTTCCAATGGACACGGCTGACTTTATTCTCCCAAATCTTTCTTCTCTTAGTATTTGTGGAAAATCTGTACATCCTACACCATTTCTCGGACCGATTGTGGCAACTAAATGCACAACAACCCGTCCTTTTCTTGGAGAACTGGAAAGTTTACGTGTAGTCGCTGTCATTGACTGCGTGCGGTCAAAACTTTTTGGAAACAAAATGGCTCCTGTAGTCACATGACCTGTAATTTTTGGAACGTCAATGTCGCTACTCTCCCTATAAAGGTACTCTAATAGTAGCTAGGGTTCTCTGTACTGGGACCCTAATAGTAGCTGGGGTTCATTTCGAGACCCCTAATAGTAGCCCCCTGAGAAGATATTACAGTACTTGACAAATTGCACTGGCAGACACGTACGAGATTTCTTTTTCAAGGCTGTTTGCATGCAATTTAGAACACCGTGAAAAGGCAGTTTCTGGTCATCTGGAGGGCTTGACCCGAAATTTTTCTTGGGGTAAGCTACCATACGTGATTGTTTATGCGCCAGTGGCCAGAAATAGCTCGTTTAACAGAGATTAATTGTACTGTCATGACGTCATGGACAGTACCTAGGAACGCTTCTCCTTTTCGAGAGGTATAGTCCTTTGTTTCTTAGCTTGCTCTACAACTGGGCACATTTTGTGTTGAGGGCATCATGTAAACGGGAACGAAACTTTTCGTAACTTTTGGTTGGGCTATGACCGGATTTTATTTTGGCAGTTTTGTATTTTATTGTTTCGCAATGTAGACTCGAGTAAGTCAAACTTCACCTCCCCGCCCCCACGGGATATACTGTACATGCAAGCGTGAACTGTACATGCAAGCGTGATAATCGTTCCGTGTATCGCATATCGCTGTCTATGGTCGCAATCCCTACGCAGAGACTGTAGACGCTGCGTGTATAGCCTACAATACACAGCAGCAGGTGGCTGACAATAACGTGTACGGCACCAGTCTAGTCCTACACTGCAGTCCCACTGTTAACCACGGAACTGCTAGAACGTTCCAAAATAATCTGGGACAGGGGCAATCGTGGACAGTATAGGTTGCGATGTTCGTAATCATATTTTCTAGTAGGCGTGATAGGCCTACCACTCAGTGGCCTTGGTCCCAAATTTTACTCCTTGTCCGTGGGATCCAGAATGTGTCAGTTCCCTGCTAACACAAAACGTTTTCAACTTACGTAAGAACGTTTTGTGTTAGCTGGGTTGCTAATGAGACGCTGCTGTCGGAATATAGGGTGTCAGAAAGATATGGTGTCAGAACTGGCACGGTCACCTTTGGCAAGCTATGAAGATGGCAGTTGGGTGAATGAATAGCAAAGTTCTTTTCTAACCTCTGAAGATATACGTTCCTGCATTTCTTGACCACACATTAAATGTCAGTGTTTCAGCCCAGTGAAAGGCTATTGCGCGCAGTCAAAGGAGTTTAAACACAGGACGGTTATTACCCAAGGCTATATGTTACCCACCCGAAGCTCATATTTTCAACTAGAGTAACTTAACTATATAGGCTCTCTCCTAATGCATTGCTTCTGCTCGTCAGATCACCATCCTTTCCTATCATATCCACACACACACACACACAACACACCAAAAAATCAACATGATCTTCATGTTGTTGCTGTCTCTCTGTGTTCCAGCCCCTATCACTCTGTGATTCCATCACGATTAATCATGCAAGCAAACTAGGTCCATTTTCAACATTGACCCTCTCTTTCGCAGTTCTCATGTTTTTTTTTACTATTTATGTGTGATCCTAGCGCTAATGGTCTATGTTCCCTTTCTTGCTTTCCTCGCAACCTGAGTGATGCGCTTGCATTGTTTCTCAACTCTCAGAGACTAGACAGTTTATCTTTCATATGGTAAGTAGATGCAACAGCAGGCTTTCATTACTACACCAAACATACAGCGAGCGTCTGCATACATGCATAAGGCCGTGCTGTTATGTTGTCGCTCAGTAAACCTTGCAAAGTCGTATCAAATTGCATTGACCTTTGTGCATAATTTTAGGTTATTCTTACGGGCAAAACTACCATATTACAGAGGGTTGCCAGTAGACCTGGGTCTGCTCGTTACGAACACATATGGTATCACGACTCAATTTAAGACTGTTTGTATGAGATTTCATGTTTGTAAAAATAATTTCAAAGACCAAAAATATATTATCGTACGAGATGAATGTACCTCTTACATTTATTAGGGTCGTATTTCCAAGGGTGCGCTTTAACTCCCCTCTAAAAGTAACCGCCCTCCACTTGTATGCAAATTATTCATGGGATTTAACTAGCTGGTTTTGAATGCATGCGAAAGCAGTATTTGCATGATAATAATGTACAACTGGGTGTCTTCCGTGCAAAAGAGGTAGAATGCCCGTGCTCTCTCTGCCGATTCCACTGTTGAGGTTTTTCTGATCTGGTGGCTGGAGTTGAACGTATTTTCTTGAAGTAACATAGTTGTGTTCTGTGAGAAAAGTTTTGCCACAATTGGTATCAGTTTGTGTCGTCTGCAAAGGATGTTATGAAGTTGTCATACTTTCTACGTTACTTCTGTTTCTAACGTTATTGCTCTAGCCGATGGACAACTTGTTTCGCCAACTTTGTCGGTGGTGACAGGTATGATGCAGATGATGTAGCACTTAGCAAGAGTCGTGGTTCGCAGGGACAGGCGAGATTCAAGCATTTGGTGAAGAGGCTACAAGAAGAGGCTGCATATCGTGGTCATATATAGCCTACGGTAAGTTAGGTACCTGATCCGCACATAGCCATTACGATTTGCATATGCAAATGAGCTCACGATTATCGTCTCAGTTGACAAGTCACGGTATAGTAATACGTACGTGTGCTCCGTGCTAGAAAGTACTGTAATTGTGGTTGTTCTAGTGGTCTTTTCACGCCACAGAGCCTACATGTTATTGTATTAGCGAACTGTAGCCAGCTATAGTACCTACTTACACATGTTCTGTACCCGAATAGTCTCCGTTTCCCCGGCGGCCGGAACACCATGGTGTTGTGTGTTGCTTGTTGGTAGTGGTTAGAAAGTCCAGTTAGCCTGCAGGCTTTTACAGCTATTGGTTGAACTTGACAACTGTGTGGAAATAAAGATGCGTGTTTGGATTATCAGAATTGCAGCAACACAGTACTAGTTAGTTACTTTTCACATGAAAACTATCCCCATAATCAAGACCCACTCATAGTCAAGTTAAGGGTCAACATAGCCTACAAGGGGAACAGACCCATTGATGTCAGTTTTCTGGAGCTTTCCAAAATTGTACAGGAACCAATAATTAAATCACAACACTGCCTAGAGACTTTTTAGGACAGTGAAAAGTGGGATTTTCTATTCTTCAGCTTTGGCCTTGTGTTATACAAAATTTTCATGTTATCTTGAATATGTTCACCACTTCTTTCCTAATACTATACAAGGAATTGACTAACTGGTGCCAATAATATCCAACTTTCCCAATTTGTAGCTTGGTCGCCAATATTGATTGTTAGCAAGTATATGATATAAAGAAGCAAATTTTGTGTTTGAATTTTGGTCTAACAAACTAGTAAATTAGAATAGTGCAGATTCTTACATCATTTGTTTAAATTAAGCTTTCAAATGATGGCAGTCATTTGAATGTGGTGCATGTCTTCAGTTCGACACGTTTTCAGTCTGAAAATAAATACACGTTTTTAGTCCGGCAAGTTTTCAGTCAGAATATGAAATACGTGTTTTCAGTCCAAAAAATGAGTTTTCAATCTGAGAATGAAATGCACGTTTTCAGTTGGAAAGTTTTTCAGTCTAAGTACAAAATACACGTTTTTAGTAAAAAAAATGTGTTTTCAGTCCGAAGATAACATATATCCCCACTGCCATTTTGATTTTCATTGCCTGAGGTGCTCGTCAACGTTACTGGGCAATTTGAGGGAAACTAAATACCAACCATGGGAGTTAGAGAGACCTGTTGAATTCTTTTGTGAAATTCACTAAATTTTCCATAGCCTCAGTCTGTCAACTTTTCTTAAGATCTTAGTGACAAACATATGGTTAAAGTAAGGAGATCCGTCTGTGTCACATACAAGTGAAAATCAATGAATGAGTATTCAGTGATTCAATTTGGTTTTTGAAAATTCGTAACCAGACACTTTTCATGTTAGCACTTATTCACATGCACACATCAAGTCAGTACAAGTAAGGTTAAAAATTTAACCATTTTGACAGTTTACATTTAAAACACAGGATGTGAAACTTGACCAAGCAATCTGATTACAAGTAGGCCTACCGTATCATCATGTGTCTTATTGATATCAATTCAGTGCACCCCAAAATGTTGGGTGGGTCAATAAAGTTTTATAAAATCAAAAAAAAAAATCATTGACAGCAAAGCCAAAGGTTATTGACCTTAAAAATTCACTTTTGGACTGAAATTGTGTATTTCATTTTCGGACTGAAATCGTGTATTTTATTTTCGGACTGAAAACTTGTTGCACTGCAAACTTGTTGGACCGAAAGCGTGTATTTCATTAGTCTTGGTCAAGATTTAGTGAATCTTTCCCCTTCCTGCCCACATTCCCACAGTGCCTACTGTTACCGCTACTCCCTTGTACAGGCCCTTCTGTGTACTGCTCTGCACTGAACTAGCTGTTATATTGATCCTCAAGTTGCTTTCGTTCATTAAGTCTTGCAATGAATGGATATAACTCCTTTGTCGGTGGGTGTGTACGTAGTGACATGATTCACAGCCCATACGTTCACTGCTCATATCCACACTGTGTCAATCACATACTGTCAACGTGTAATGCACAGTTAAAGTTGACCTTAGGCTATAGCTATGTCATTGACATGACGTGTGGATTGTAATGTGCCTTGTCATAATGAATATTCATATTTTCATTTGTGGTAATGTGATTGAATCCTTCCATTATTGGAAGGAAAATGGCCTGATTTCAGTAAAAATCATAAACATGTCATGAGGAATGTGACAAGATGTGGGTTGAACAGTAATCGACTCTTATGTCATGGTAGGCGCATGCTGTGTGAATGAGTTTGCAGAACTGTATGGGATGTATGATGGAAGAAGAAAATATACCATTGTCTTAACACAAGACTACTATTTCATATTCAGACTGAAAAAGTTTTTTTCTTCATACTGCAAAATGTGCATTTCATTTTTGGCCTGAAAATTTGTCCGACTGAAAACTTGTCAAACTGACAGACAGGTGAACCCCTTAAAATGTTGGGTTGTACAGACCATTGTTATGCATCACTTACCCTTACATTTGAATCAGTATACCTGGATCAACTAGTGGTAGCTATAGCTTGCACTAGTTGATACTGTAGAGTGTGCCAATGTGCATTCACACATCCCCCAACTATGAAAAAAAAAAAAACTACACAAATAATCACCGTTGTTTCAAATGTCCCAAATGAGCCAGCCAACATACCTGAAAATGGTTTATAATTGTAAAATACATAGCTGTCATTCTGTTTAATTAGGTCCGAGGGACTCAATCAGTAATATTAAGGTCAGTTATAAAGTGTTTACGTTTTAAGGAAGCTCCAATCTCACAGGCATGCCATTTACATATCACCGTATTGTGTAGTTTACAAAGTGGCGTGTACATACATCATTGTGGCCATTCCCGAATGATACTGAAAAAGAGCATCTCAGCAGAGCAGAACGACACCAATTGGTGTGTAGTGCACAAGAAATTTTTTGCTTTGGAATCTTCCCAGATAGCCTGCATTCTGAGCTTTCCCGGTGTTCTAAGGGAATGTATAGAGTTGTGAAGTTGAGATGTGTCAAAAAATCAAATCCATCTATGAAAATATGTGCATGAGCAAAGTCCTTCCCTGGCACTTTTTTTTGAGAAGGTTAATAAGTTGCAGTGGATGAATATTCAATATCTGGTGCCATGTGAACGCAAGTTGTCACAAAACGCATCATCACCAATGTGATATAGTCACATTAGTCATTTTATGAAATTCTGCAAGTTGCTGCTTTCCTCCCACATAGATTATCACAATTCCAGTGGTTTGTCATAATGATTCGCTGTAACATGGTACAGCATCTTCATAGGTTCAGGGATTTTGGTCCAAGGTCTAATGTGGGCCCTATGGCCCATTTTATGAAATTCTGCAAAATTCGGTTTCAAACTCTTCCCACAGACTTTCTTATGTATAAATTTTAATTGCTTGTCATAATGATGCTCTGCTAGTAGTACAGTACCTTTAATCTTGAAAAATATTCTTTGGAAGGCGGGGGGGGGGGGGGGGGGGGGGGAAGGGGGCATGGTGTCCTTACACTCCTCTGTCTACAGTGCAAGCCTAATTCATTCCTCTGATTTACGTTTGTGCCCAGGCAACTGTATATGTACATTACAGTAGCCAGATTCATTTCAGAATTTGTGATAGCTGTACATAGCATACAGTATGACAGTCAAAATTGAATTGAAAATTCTGTTTAGCATATAGCACACTAAGAGATCTGCATAATATTTTCTGTAACTTTGCAGGAGGAATGTTGTTGATTGAAGGCTGTCAATGTATGTACCTGCAGAGTCCAGGTAAACTCCTTTAGCAAAGGAACCTGTGCAGTCAAGTTGGCATGTGTATGTATGTGACGCCATTGGAATGCTAGGTATTTAGTGCTATAACGCTTAAAATCGAGTGCTCAATTTTTCTCAAACTTGGTTTGTACATGCATTATATTGAGTAGATGTGCCCTATTGTTTTTTGGTGCTCATATCTTGCATATTAATGAGTGAGCGGGGCTTAATGTTACAATTGGAATGCGAGGTATGTGACTTGATAACTCAATAATTGATGGATCAATTTGTCTCAAACTTGGTGTGTATGTGTACTGTATTACGTTGAGTAGATGTGCCTTATTGTTTTTGGTGCCTATATCTTGCATATTAATGAGTGGGAGGGACTTAATGTACAATTCCCGATCAGGCAATATCTTTGCAGTGCCTTGTCATACTTGATCCAAATGTGGTAGGAAGGTGCTGTTAGATATTAGGTACATGTCATTTTTATTTTCAATGTCATTAGCATCAAGTTATTGACATTTCAGTGAAAACATATATACTACATGGAAGTAAGTGCAGCAACACAGATAGTGCTGAATACAGACTCAGTGTATACTGTACGTGAATAGGTAAGTTGTTGTGTCATTGCTTTTGCATATAAAAGGTACACAAACACATACACGCACAAAACTACCATACTCTACTTTTAGTAAATGGAAATGGAGTAATTTCTCCATCCACATTATCAGAACCTAGCTGATCTCATTGATTGTTGCAAAGGAAAAAGGAAAACTCAATGATATGAGCCAATGATACTAGGTAGGCTGCTACAGTAGATGACCTCGATGTATCACTTCATTTCAGACCTCCTTATCTGAGGCTGTTGTAATGTTAAAGCATCTTCACACAAGGAATCATAGTGCCATTGGGCTCTTGTTCTCTTTTTTTCTCTGTTATACCTTACAAGTATCTTTCAGGATATTTCAAGCTATTGCATATTCAAAGTAAGCAAATAGCCAAGCAATTCAATAACCAAAATATTGTCACTTGATGGAAAGAGCCATCCATAAATTAGTATAGGGGACTGTACTTACACAAATTGGGGTAACTGCATTTTCCCTTTAATGACTGAGGCACAGTACTGTTGATCTTATGTACAGACCTATGCAAACCTTACAATTATTTCAGATGCATGGTATTGGTATAGAGACTCTAGAACTACTGTAGCACTACCATGCTGTATTTTTTCTTCTTTAGTAGATATTGTACCATGTACAGTAATTCTGTATCTTGACAGAATCAAACTTTTTCTGAGAATTACCTTACGTTAAAGTATCTTGTTAATATTGTGCAGACCTGTGCAATATGTCTCACTGTGCAACTCACACGGTCTGCATGGTATCTTAATGAAAGTTGAAAGATTGTAAAGATCTACGTAAACTTAACAATGTATCAAAATGTGGACTTTCATCTTTCACTCACACATCTTACTGGACAGTACATCAGAGTACATCAGTATATCTACAGCACTGGGTGCAGAGCAGTGGGTACCCACATGCATTGTTTGCATTCCCCATGGACACAGCCAGCTGCAGGAATGTGTGATTGCCACCACCTGGAGAATTGCTATTTTAGGGTTCATAGTAGAACTTGCGAGATGACTTTATACATGGATCATGAATAGTAATTCCATGATGGAGGAGACAATTTGAGGAAGCTGTAGAGATGTAAACTGTAGACATTACCTTTTTTGTTTTTCCTTTTGCTTGGTACTAGTAAGAGTCATGACCTGAAGACGAGGGTAGCTAACTGAAGACCCAGGCCACTACATGGCATCACTTCAGGAAGAAAACAGTCCCATGGAATCAGTTAAGGAGGAGCCAGCAGATACAGCTTCACAGCCAGTTAATCCGGGGTCATCTGGGGAGACATCTTGTAGTGATGCCTCTTCTCTCTTGGTAGAGGATGATCTACAACAGGATGCTTCACTGCAGGTACATACAGTAATCTAATTTTGTCCAACACCTCTGTGTATACTGTTGGTCTTCTTTTTGTATATCTAGCATGTAACATAAAGCCATTGTGGCAATTAGTCTCTGCTTAAAATACACAAGAGGATAGGTACAGTAGTTGTGAAATACATCTAACATAACTTTTTGCACTTTTTTCTCCAAATCTAGTGTAAGCATATATCTATTTAACAGATTTGTGGTTAAAAAAGATTTGCCAATGACACATTCTGTTAGAAAGTGCCTCAGTAGAGAGAAAACCCCATTAATTTTTAATTTTTCTTACCTTATGTTGTGCAAAAAGTTATGTAAGATGTATTTTGCAACTGCATATGCACCTTAAACCTTCTCCCTTGGGTCTTCTTTGGCCACAGCAGACCAGTCCATGAAGGACCTTCTGTCAATCATAGTAAATTTCAGGCATTGTTTAGAATTCCAAATGCAGCATGTATAGAAATTCACAATATCACTGCTATCAATTTGGATCTCGCTGTTTTGTGTGATAGTTGTTACTAAGGCCGTGCCATGTGGTGCATGTGTATGGGTAAAACACATTCTGTGCATGGGTGGTGGGGCAGTTATGCAAAATTGAAATGCAATGGCGTCATGTGAATACATGCACACTTTGTATAATACCATACAATAAATGTACAACATTTTGACTGTAATTTCCAGTGTTGTGGGAGTTTTGGCCACTCTGACCCCTCAAATGGAGAGCTTATGCAACAAATAGAAATGTGGTTGAAAATCCAATCACCTACAGTAGCTATGAGTTTACAGTTTTTCTGTATGTAGTGTCTTGTGAGATAGGGTCGGGGATTCTTACATTACTTGACTATGGGCCTCTTGTCTGCAAGAGTTGTTGAACTTTTGGGAGAGTTTGAAAAAAATTATGCATATAAGAACTAAGAATACTGTTAATCTTGCCACATCGAGATGTCCAAGATAGGCAGCTAGTCCAGATGTAAAAGGTAGATATATAATTCCTATTTAAATAGCACGATGAAATGTGGTTAAAATAATCAAGCAAACAAAACAAAAATCATGTAATGCGTTGAACAGACGAATGAGATACTGTATGATTTTTTTTTTTGTTGCAATATTATTCTTCAACTGTTTATTCGATATTGTCCATATTCTGCATTACCATTGAACATAGCACAACAAAGTTGTACATAGTTACAGAAGCAATCTACTGTTATGCTGAAAGGCTGTTTGCCTGGGGCATTCACCATGCTCAGTCAATCACAGTCTATGTTACACTGATACACCCCCATCTTCATCTTAAACATGTGTTGTGTTATCTTTTCACAAGTAGGATCTTATGAAAAGAAAAAGATTGCATTTTGGGAATGAGCAGGTAGTTTCCAGTTAAAAGTTTAATACCGTAGCGATTTGAAAGATTAAACAACCTTGCTTCGTTTGAATGAAGTAATGTGGTTCCTTCAACATTGCAAACTCTTAAGAAGAAAGAAATATGTGGCAGCCTTCTTGACGGTGGAGTACGAAAGTTAAACTTGTAGCGTAGGTGCCTGTAGACATATAAAATGTTAAGCTTCTGAAACCAGGCTAAAATAAATCACTATTTTTGGGATGAACAGGGTGGTTGGATTCTGTAAGTGTAATATCATTTAAAAGGTAATGAAACAAGATTCCTAATCCGTGTGAATGAAAGCCAACGTCTGATTTACAAAATGATTATGAGAAAGGTACTGTGTACTTATGTTTAAAACCTTTCAAAATTCCACCAAAGTAAGAGCCACTGTACTGTATGTACTCATAAGTACTGTTAGGAAGACTATGAACGTCTAAATCATCAGGATATACTGGTATTGCTTTTCTACCACATTGGGAACCACTTATTATTGAACCATAGTTCTAACGGTACCCACTTTCGTGTAGGTCAGAATGTAGCTAGTTTAGTGCACCTAAAGATGGGCACTCTCTTTGGCATTTTGCCCAGAATTTTTACTACATTGACAACGTAGCCTATAATGATCCCAAAAACTACGATTTGAAAGAAAGCCTTGCAAATAGACAGACTGTGCATGGTACAGTATATGATTTTTCGTGTTATTTGGTGTATCTGAGCTGCATTTGGAAGCCTGAGCGAAAGGATAAGGGTGAGGTTTTGAAAGATTTCTGTGTACAAAATTGTTGTGAGGAACATTTGCCATCGATCTATTATGGCACATGTGTACGAGCTATCCAAGCTATGTAATTGCTCCTGGTACAGTAGTGTCAATAGTACTGTTGAACATTCAGAGCTGCTACATAGGCCAGCACTGGTATGACAATCGTGAGTGGCGAAGGTTTTGTAGTTGTGAACAATAACTAACAAAGGGAAGCAAAACTAAATCTAAAATTTCTTGCTCATATTACTTCCAAATGTCTCAATCAAATCTCGTTTTCATCTTCATGATTTTTAGTGAACAGTGAACTTAAAACTGGCCCTGAAATTTACACAGGGGGTTCTATTTTGTGTGACAAAGATATCGATGACGTCACTTTCGGCACGAATTTGAAAGCTACCTGTAACAACACTGACTATGAGTAAACCCATAGCCAGGAACTAACTGCACATGTATGCATGCAAACATCGCCCAAATGTGTCTGACAGACTGATACAGTGATGCAGACTAAAAGCACTGTGGGCCTGCCTTATTTTTTTTATTACTACATGAATGTGATGAAGACTGCACAGTCTATTACTTTATTATGTATGCAAAGCTTGATGCATGAATGACTGCCAATTGATTGAACATCCTGAAGCCATCTTCTCTCGATGGGGATTGTCGTATTTATGTATTCTCCATACAGTATGATATGCTTGCTGGAACATTAAACCTTTCACAAGCTCATTTTGTCAGTAAACTACTTTCTACTGTATGCATTTGATGCATTGATCTACTTATTACATCCCTGCTTTGTGGGTAATCTAGTATTAAATTGTGTTAATGACTGACTGCAATTAATTTCAAAGATGATGAATTTGTTTTCAACAGAGACTTTTCTTACTTGAGTATTAGAGTCACTTGAGCGGAGGAATACATAGCAGTGATTTAATTTCAGATAAATATCAAAATGGGACTTTTAGAATTTTCAGGCTAATTTAAGTAACATATATGCTCCTAAAAATTCAACAGGTAGGCATATTAACGACATCATGCAGAGTAATGGAATTTTGAGCAGGAGATACCATGAATGAAGAGGTGCCCCACATTTGAATTCAATGATCTTATTTGTTAATTGCATTTAAGCCAGATGTTGCAATTTGGTTAAATTCTGACATCAATTATTTTTTTTTGGATATATTGATACGTCTTTCTAACGATAAGTATTGGACTGCAAAATACTTTTGATTGATCCCGTAGATTTACGGTTGCTGGACAGATACTGTGCTTATAGGAAATAACCCGTGGTCTTTTACCACTAGGTGAAGTAACACAAACTAGTGGGGCTATTTTCTGCACTATCTGTCGGGTATTTGTGGGGGGTACTTTTCCTGTCACAAGATTAATATCATGAAGTGGTTCTGGATGTACGGTATTAAATTCTTGTTGAGAAATCTGTGGGTTTTGATCAGTGTCACTTGGACTGATGGAACATGTTTCATTACTGTTCAGTAATGTTATAATGCAGTGGCAACACACCATTGTCAATGGCATGCGATTGTCATCAGTGGCTTTGACAGTATTAAATTATTGCTGATCGGCATTAGAAATAGATCTATGGTTACCATTCTGCAACAAAATATACTGATCTGATATCTGATATTTTATGAACTCATTTGAATTTTTGATTCATTTCTTGCATGATCAGAAACAATGTAATTTAGTCATTAGGAAATTTCATAGGCTGTTCAGTGGTGGCGTGGACTTTTAGATTTCTGTATTTCTAGTCAGTGGACTATATTATGGCTCCTCATCGTGCCGTGACTGGTTACTTCTTTTATCATGTAGAGGCACTGATTATATTCATGTATTTTAATAATACCCACAGACACTTTACTTAAAATTATCTGATGATTGACATTACTGTATCTAAATTGCTAGGAATTCGTCTAACATGTACAAAATCGTCTTTGAAGTACTCACTGATCTTGCACAAAACATGGACTGATCTTGCAGTTGTGATTGTAGGCATCAATTGGTCTGAGTAACAGTGAAAAGAATATATGCATTCCAATCAGTGATTTTGAATTGCTTGATTTCAAAGTTACATGTACTGTACATGTGTGCTTGATATCAGTGTTCCAATCTGCTACTTCTACAGATTCCAGTGCTTTCGTCAGGTATGCTGTTGTGCGTAAAGTACTCCTGCAATGATTTATGATGGAGACTGAGTTTGTCACATAGTTTCTCATTCTTTGTTCTGCGTTTAGGAATCCACATCTGGGGATGGTCCTGTGGAAAGGGAAGTGTACGCCGTCTCACTCGGCCCACACACAACTAAAGAAAGGGAACGTGCCAGGAGGAAGTCGATTCGTGAGAAGACCTTCTTGAGCCTCCCGGGCCTTTTGATATTCCGAGAATTCTGTTTGGAGATGAACGTATCGATGGATGTGAAAAAGATGAACATTAGCCAGATGGTCGCCAACCTTCAGAAGTTTTTCTTCTTTGTCCGAGTGAAGCCCGGTGCTGTCCTCCAACAGCTCTTTGAGCAGATCAGCCTAGTAGTTGAAGCCATGAGAGGTATCAACATCAGAAAAGATCCCAGATTCAAGAAAGTGGTCAGAGTATGCCGTGGCAGGATCAACAGCTTCGATCACATTCGGTGTCACTCGCCACAGATCACGGAACAGCTGTCCATGTTCTGCCTGAGGAAGTTACTCCTCAGTGTAGATGTCCGTCCCAATCATCCCGCAGGTCTCTTCAACTTAACTCTGCTCTATATGATCATTTACATGTGTAAAGGCACAACCCACTGGACAGAGTTAAAGGCTCTCTTGGTCTCCATGAGGAAGTCTTCCTTTGTCTGTAAGAGGGACAGGGCTAAAGGACTGAAGTACATCACCATACGGAATGAACCCCAGTGTACCGCAGGGAGGTTCTATGAGATCCCTGGTAGGTCTCCATTAATGTATTACTCATTTGTTTTGGTCATTCTCTGTGTCTTTTGTGAAATGCCAACAATGCATGCCAAAGGTAGAGACAAGAGTTTATCATTTTGTGAAACTTGGAAAAAAAACTTTTGTGAAACTTGGGACTTTTATCACAATAAAGAGAAGACAAAAAATTAGAAAAAAAAATGCATGCAAAATTGACAGTGTTCAAGTGTGTAACGATTTTATAGTTTTCCTACTATTTTTGGACAAATATCATGTCTCATTTATAATGGAAAAAAGACACCTTACAGATAAAAATTTAACATCCATAATATTTATTCAATGCATTTTTACACGATTTTTAAACAAACAAGTTCTTCAGCAATTTGATTATGCATTTAACTTCATAGATTACTTTCAGTGTCTTCCTGTTACAGTGCCTTCAAAGTCATTTGGCACTTTCTCTTTTTTTTTCTTCTTCAATATCCACTTTCAGGTCACCCGATCTGCCCATTCAAAATCTTTCGATTGTTCATGTCAAAGCTGTCGGTGTCTTCAAACTACCTTTGGCAGCGACCCAAAGCTCACTCTAAAATATACGAGTGTTGGTTTCATCCTGACGCCTGCAACACCATCAATAATGACTGGCTGCTGGACCTCACAGAGAAAGCCTCGATGACTGTCAGCTATACCAATATGTCTCTCGTTCTCACCCCAAGATCTGTAATGGATTCCACACTGGCTGATCCAGTGTTTACCAAATCATATGCTGATGAGGTACTTTCTTCAATGTCATATTCAAATGTGGTCCATTTGATGCTATTCGATTCATCTTCTTCAGTACTGTATATTCCTCCGAAATGGACAGAGGAAGGGCAACAATTGCTTGTGCTTCAAAATTTGTGTGTACATATCATCTTATAGGAAGATGATCTCAGATACCATTCTTAGTTGAAGTCAAAGGTCATTTTAGGTCAACAAGTGAAAACAAAATAAATGCAAACATCTCAATAATGCAAAATCACTGGAACTTCAAACTATGTAGTTTATGCCTCTTCAATAGCTGATCCAAGTATCGTATCAAAAGTTTCTTTTTCTGAGCTACATTAGCAACTTTGTCAAAAAGTGGATGAAGGTGGTAGAATTTGGAGCAACGAAGCTTAGCTGCATCCTGCCCGGTTTGTGATGCAATTTCTGGCCAGATCACAATATGATGGGTTTTCCTGTCTAAGAGTAACTAAGGTTTCCCCCTCTGAACTGACCTTGTAAAAGAAGATACTAGATTTGGTCGAAAATTGTTGAGTGGATCGTAACCCGTTTGAAATTGTAATATAAAACCTACAGACCCCCTCTGTACTTGTTCAGCATATGTGCTGAATTAAATGACATCTACAATGCAATGTACATTAATGTGAACTTTGGATCTGGATAGCAATTTCGTAAATAGTTTCTGACATTGTTGGTCAGGAACCTGGTAACCTGGGTACACAGTGTTTAGGGTGTTAACACTAACAAATGCATAAATTAACATGTCCTTGTAGATTTCCATTAGAGCACAAGCTAAACCTCACTGGATAGCCCGCTCAACCAGCAATTCATCGTAGATCACATCCTTTTAGGCTTTGCTGTCTGGTTTTGCAAGAAAGTGTACATACAGAGTTTGTAACAAGCATACAGAGAATATCAAATTCCTTCTACCACCTTTCATGTGTACAGAAGTAAAGCTTTAATGATATTTTTGTGGTTTTGGTGGATGAATATTTCACTTTAAGTGAAAACACTTTTCATTGCAATCATCAACTCATTCAGTTTCTTCATCTGTTTACTATCATTAAGGACATTGTTTAAGTGCAGTCTACATAACAGTAAGAGAGAGATACTGGCAAGTGATAAGAGTCTGCTATTGCAATGAGATATGAATCATTTTCATGTAAAAGACAGGCATCTATGCAGCAGACTAATATTTGTGCCTCCACTCATAGATTGTCTAGAAAGAGTATCTTTTCTTAGTTGCCAGGGGAAAGATGACATGTTTGTTGGATAACCCATCTACCCATGTGCTGTCACTAGGGTTGTAGCTGCAGTGGTTTGTCACTAGCTATTTCTCACCTTTAACCCAGCCACCACAAAGAGACAAAATACAAATAGTTACTTATTCCAATGTGAGCATCGCAAAGACCACTTCTGTTGTCAGAGCTCATTGCTCATCGTATCACTTTGCTTGCCAACTTCCATAAATTAACCACTACCTTTTTCTCAAAATAACTACCACTCCAGTCTATCTAGTCACAACCCTGGCTATCACTAAAGAAATGGCACTATATTGTAAAGTGCTCCTAGGGAAAAAAGGGAATTATAGGAAGTAAGACAGATCTCAAATGGATTCTGTTATATGGAACATGCCAACAGAGATTTCGTAAGTTCTCATGTTATATGCTATCTATAAAATTATGGCAGATTTTTCTCAATAATTCACTCAGTTTGGCTTCATTGACAGTCTGCATATTGTAAACTTAACGTCTAGTGATGGATTGAGTTGCCTGTGCAAAGTATGCTGGTAATACATTAAAATTCTGTTTCCATTTTCTGTTTTGTGCAGGTTAAGGAAACTCCAGACCCACCAGCATTTGATCCTTCAAACCTGGAGATCGTGCTCCCCGGTTCCAACGACAAGCTAGAGATAAAGCTCTTGAATTCGAGTGAAGCACAAGTAGAGATCAGACTGACAGACATCCTGTGGAAGGAGTTATTCCCAGAGTGGGATCGCACTCGACTGGAGTCTGGCTACCAGAACCACGTGGACTTCATGAAGCACCTGCTGGAGGTTCACAAAACCTGCAAGGATCACACATGCTCAAACCAAGAGAAATATATACAGGAACCAGTCAACGGTGACAGTGCCACTGCAGAGCACATGCCACAGAATGCCTCTACATCGTCCATGGTCACAACCATTCCAATCAACGTTGCTCAACAAGGTATCCAAAATTCATCTCTTCTGACTGTCGTCAACAACAACACTGTCCCACAAAATGTGCAAGGCGCTCAAAATTTTATCGTTCCTCTAAACACACTGTTGGAATCTCTGGCCTCCACATCGCAGGCCGTGCAACCAAATGCAGGTGTTCCTTTAGCGGCCTCCTCCTCTGCCGTGACAAGTGCGGCTGATACTTCTCTCCTTCAGAACACTGCGACTCTCCCTGTCCAGGTTAGCAGGGGAGGATCAGAAAAGACAGACCTCCACATTGGTCAGAACAACTCAAATTTGCACCAGTTGACCGGTTCTTCAAACACTGTCATTTTGCCATCTGTGGTTAGTAATCCTGTCTTGCCTCTTTCCACAGTGACAAGTACTCGTAATCAGCCGATCACTGATGCTAGCTCCTCAGAGTTACTTGCTGGGAAAAGCATCATTCAATCCTTGGTTGATAATGTCACAAAGCTTTCACCTGGTTTACAAGGTGTTAACCTGCAAAGTTTACCATTACCTATTCTTGAGTCCATTCAGAATGGAACCAATGGCGTTTCCTCCGCTGGTGGTCCCAACTCTACGTCTGTCCAGAATAGCCCTTTGAATGTTCAGCCTATACCCGGTCTGTCCGGTAATCTGCCCACTGCTGGTTCACAGACCCTACTAACCAACGGACTGCCAAACCTAGCAACGCCGGGATTACAGAACATTGTTACATCAGGGGGATCATTACCTGCATTGAAGAATGTGATTCCCCTCTTAGAGTCTCAGATTGTCCCGGCTTCTGGTGTGAATGGCTTTCAACAGATCGACCCTGTTTCCAAGCAGTCATCTTCCGTGCTTCAAGGGGCCCAACTTCCAGGTCAGCAGGTCATCACATCAAGTAATGGAAGTACCAACACTGCCTTACTTACCAACAGGATAAACACATTTGCAGAGCAATTGACTTCTACCAACACAGCAGGTTCTACCTTTGTCATAACCAACCATGGGATCATTGCAGTCCCTAACATACAGCAGCCACCGCAGACGGTTGTCGTCGGCACAGACTTGACTGATGCATCGTCTGTTAGCACTGTTGGGGCTTCTCCTGTCACTACTATTACAGAGAGTGAAGTACTTGGGAGAGAGAATGGCAGTGATCCATCCCCAGCTGTTTCCTTGGTAACTCATTGCCAAGACAATTTTACCGAGGAAGGAGGAGAAAGTTTCTCACAGGATGACTATAACCATGAGCTACCTGTAAAGGCCCTGGATTATTCTACCAAGTCACATGTGTCTGAAATAGAGTGTAATTCAGAGGAGGTGGAAGAGGCACCCCTTGACCTATCAGTGGCTAAACCAAAAAGAAAACTACAACTCACTCAGAATTCTGCTTTAACATCATTAGCTCCACCCCTTCCCACAGTTGATGATCAGCAAGCCACTGGAAGGAAGCGTAGAGTCGAAGAGTCACAGGTAGTTGTACCCCACAATAATAACACATGGTCAGGTGCTTCCACCTCCTCCTCTGGTCGTAAACCACCTCCTCCGTACCCTGGAGTCACTCAAAAAGTACTTGCAACTCAATCAGTATCACAGCTAGGATACCCAAGGTTTGTGAGAGAACCATCCAAAGATTATCCTGGGTTCATGAAAATGACTCTAAAGAGGAAAAGCAGCACAGGGAAATCAGTTAGAGAACTACTTGACAAGAAGAGGAAGAATGACTTGGCAAAAGCTGGCCCTGCACCTCGAATCACCGACTCGGTGGCTGTTGGAACACTTGCGAGCTTCCCGCAAAAACTAGGCGTAGAAGTGGACTTGCTTAGGCACAGAAGTGGTGATAGAGTGAGAAAGAAAGTGAAAGTAGAAAGAGCAGGGAATGATATATCAAACAATGGAAGCAGCCAATTAGGAATGGAAAGCAGGATTCCCACATCATCAATACCAGAGACTACTGGCGCTCACCATTCTTTAATCACCTTGGCTGCATTCCATAAGCGAGAAATGGGTGAGTGTTCTTCGGAAAATGGTCAGCCCGACCAGAGTGACTTGACCCAAGGGGAAAGTGCTGATGAAAAGAACAATCTTTTGGATTCAAAGTGTTCGCCGTCCTTGGTTCGAGGTTGCAGACCCGGGCGGAAGTCTCGTCGCAAACCGCAGCAGGTCTTTAAAAGAAACTTGGCCGAGGATCTGGATGTAATAGAGGAGATTGAAGGCTTTAGTTAGTGTCTGCAGTGTTCAAGCAAAAGAAAAAATGTCTTTGCCACAGTATTTAATGTCAATGGACAATTGGTGGCTGTTAGTTTAGCAAACTTTCTTTCTTTGGGTTTTTGATAATGACTAATTTTGTTTCTGTTTTATTGTATTTTACATTTATGTTACTGTCGAGAGCCATTTGAGTTTGGATGTCATGTATCTGGTGAAAGCTGTCTCATAGGCAGTATTTGTAGCATTTAGCATGTTTGATTTCTACTTTCAGATCATGTTGTTTCTTCAATGTGAGTCTTCATCTGATGTCATTATAATTAGGTCGTGCTGTATGCTTGTGGCGGATCGAAAAATGCATATTCTCCGTTATTTTGTGACGTAACTTTTATTATCAGTTTTCACTGCTACCTGATTAAGCGTTGGGCAGAACAGATCAAAGCTCTTTGAAGTTTTAGTGATGTAATTATGGACATATTTTGTTTATTTGCAAAAGTTTGCAACCCTTTGGAACCCTAAGGTTACAACCATGCATGCTTGAAAACTTATCCAGCATAGTACTATAATTATAACATCACCTTGTTTTAATATTCTATAGAGTATTGTTTCTGCTCTCTTTGGTAATGCATATTCTTGATGCAAATTATGCATCTTTGATATTTTCTTGTTGTTTCAGCAGACTGCATCATGCTCATAGCTGTTGGACCGAGCTGTACCCTTTTTTCCCTTATTGTGTAGCTTTAACTTTATCGAAATTGTTTATTTTTACTTTTTGATTGACTATAGCATATATTTTTGAAAGTAAATGAAAGAATCTTATATGAATTTATTCCACATATTAGTCAAGTAAAGTGTTATGTTGATTATAATAATTGTTGCTGATAGAGAATTTGACTCTTCCTTGAAAGTTCAAGACACCGAGCAATGATATAAAAAGAGTACTAAAATAAATTAGGACAAGATTACTTTTAATGATATCTGTTGATAAACTACTTTGGAATGCTTCGCCTTCCCAGCAAGTGTTGGTAGGTGCTGTTTTTTTTGTTTAATGTACATACCAACATACCTCCGAACAATTACAGATTTGTCTCATTTAAGGTCCAATGTCTGTATATTTAATAGTCTTTCTTATCGTCGGATGATTTGGCTCAAAGAATATTTATAGCCTAAGGAAAAGATGTATCGAGTGCTACTGAGTGTAATTGATTACATGGGAATACACAAATTTTAATAGCATACATTCTGTATGCATATTCAGTCAGAATTCAAGTGGTAGTTCACTGATGTTGGTATTACTAATGCAGTCAGAGCTGATGCATGAGTAACACACCTCCGTTGTGTGGGCTAGCTTCTCCTAGGCACACTCTGTAAGTGCATGTTATCTGTGTTTGGAGAGATCAGTTAGTAAGCAATTAAGTCTGACCCTCCTCTCTGAAAAGTGAAATATCTCCATGCAGTGAAGATCATTTGCAATGTAATTTCCAGATTGACACTTTGGTTAAATAATTGAACTTACTTTAAACCATGAGAGAGGCAGTTACCTCCCTATATCATGTTTGAAGTAGTGGTGGTGTAACCAAAGCTATCTTTTAGATGTCTTGTATGGCCATTACGAGAATGGCATAGGGGCAAGCAGTACAAGTGCACAGTTACAAGTTGAAGCATATCATGGGCCTTTTTTCATTATAAATCTGATGTTTCAAATGTGTAATCAGCCTAAATTTAGACTTGCATTGGCATTTTATAGATTTAGTAAAGGCTACACTATTCTTTTTTTTTCTAATTTGGCTTCTTTGATTGTATCAGTGATCCAGTCCTTAAATGGTCATGAACAATTTTGAACCAAAGTTGTTGTGATTTGTTAATATTGTAATCAATATAAACATATTGGAAGTAAATAATGAGTGAAAATCTTATGATGTTGTTTTCCTTACCACTTTATTTTAAGTAGAGAGATAATCTTAAAAAAAATACTTCTCTCACAGTTAGATATTATTCTTCTTTTAATTTTTTTGTTGTTGTTTTGGCTTAGCTATCATTTACGTGTCTCTTTTGTAAGGTGATGACATTAATTATTTCTATGAGTGTATTGGCAACTTGCTCTTCAGTTAAAAAAGTCTTGAACGTGATGGCGGTTTGTTTTTAGCATTTATGTGATGTTGCTGCAAGCCGCTCAGTCTTGATGTTTGCCATCATATTTTCAGAGCATTACCATAAGAAGAAATTGATAGGTACTTGCCTACTCCTTTTTTAAATTTTTTTGAGGTATTAAGCATCAACATTCTTACCAAATATCCAATGGCAATAGATCAAGAGATGTATCAGGGTTTTTTTCAAGTTTCGTCTTGAAGCGGTTGTCATGGTTTGGGACTCTGTTCAACTTTTGTTTCGAAAAAATTACATCTTGCCATTTCATTGTCTTCAGAGACGATTAGACCTCGTCATAAAACCTTTATAACATAAGGAAACTTAAGATCAGTTGGTTTTCAAAGTGTTCTGTTCTACACCCTGGGTTAGGGGGGGGGTTCTTAAGTCCCAATTGGCCACTACACAGTACATGGGGACTGGGAGGAGGGACTGTTGGCACTGATTTGTGGGTTTCTGGTGATTATGACACATCACTGGAGGGAGAGGACAGTGTTACCAAAAGGGCAGCGCTACAGCAAGCTCACCCTTCACACGTGACTGAACTACATTGGAAACTCTGTTCATTATGTCTGTGCAGTAAATGAAAAATGTTGGGAAAGGAAAAAAAAAAATTTTGAGCATCCAACTATGAATGGTACTACATGGGGTGAGGCAGGGTACTGGGATAGGGGATTGGGATAGGTGAGGTTAGATGTAGGACGCTTGAGGGGAATTGGATAGGTTCACAACGGTGAAAGAGGGCAGTGGTCTAACAAAGGACCAATGCTTTGGACCATAACTTGTACTAGCTCAGAAAATGTTAGCTAAACTTTTTATCAGTATTGGTACAAATAAGCAGTCATGAATGAAACAGAAGGCCTGGCTCTGTTTGTTAGTCAATTTTGTGGCAAGTTAGAGGTGGTCATACATCGCCACATTGTGTAATGCTTTGTGGTTAGCACTGGCTGATCTGGCCAGCAGGGACAGTGTGTGGCAAAGTGCCCCTTCTCCACACCTACCAAAAATGTTTGCACCAATGTGATGAGAGTGTGGAAAAACTGGAGAGCCAACACGAAAAAAAAAAAGGGCAAGAGGAGGGAAGGATGAGATAGGAAGTTGGTGTGGGCCTAGGGGAGGGAGGTATGTAAGGTTAGTTGGAATACATTGGCTTGACAAGTGTGGTCTTTTTACAGTATTGAAAACGAAGATGATACAGATTAACAAAACAGAAACACCGCTTTTTTAATATTTTCATTCCTACTGTGTGACTTGCATGTGTGTTATGAAGGAATGAACTTCAAAAGGGAAGCTGGATGAAAGGCAAACTTTCATTATCTCTACAAGCAGAAATTTACCACTTTCTTTCCATTTATAAATTTGTTTGATGTATCTCAACAATTTTGTTTCCACCAACTTGTTGGTGCTCTGTTTATTTGTCAAAGATGTGCAAGTGCTGGAAAGCAACCCCTCAGATTGCTTCAACTGATATTCTTTTGTACTCATTGGAATAGCAGCTGCCCACAGAGACCTTTGCTTTAAATTGGTAGAGCATACAATTAATGCTCTTTCTTTAGGATGTGTATCACGAATGTTGTAGACTTGCACGTCGTAATCAGGTTGACGATTGGATCAGTCGTAATGCGAAGGCCTATTTTTGTCGGATGTCCAACGACGCCTGGAATTACACTCCTCTCAATTTAATTGGTCTGTAGTATCGGTCAGATGTTCAGAAGTGACATGTGAGATAAATGGAGAATGAAAGATGGATGGTTTTCATCAAGGTGACCGGACATTCCTGATTTTTGATACGTACCTTACTTAAAATAAAAAAAATGCCATGCACGTGTCTACTGTCGAATGACTCCAGGGATGCCAATGTGGGATTATTTTCTAGAGGTTGAAAATTTTTGACATAGCCTATTCACTATCTTAGATTAGTGCAACCATGTTGGCCAGAAATTTTTGACTAAATGTACCCCCCTAGGGCCCTGGGAATGACACTTCCCAACCCCTTAAACTTGGTGTTAACGTGTGTGAGAGTGTTATCTTCATGGGTTGTGTAGGTAATGTCGCTTTTAGACAGACATATTTAACATGTTGACCTACAGTAATTTCCTGTCTTGGCAGTCTTGAGATCATTTTTTTTCTTGAATGTTTTTTCTGTGAAATGAATTTTACCCTAAAAGCAATAACGTTGTGTTCCCAGAGAAAACTTTTTATAATGCGGGAGATTTTTGAGGATGTAGGAGATTGTGACAGGTGAGAGCAGGAGATGACCCGAAAATGTCGGTTTGTTATCTCATTGCTATGTTCTAACGCTCCATCCTATGTCCACTGTGGTTAAATACCGGCACTGAAAGTTGCCAATTATGCTGTTGGGAGTGCTGACTTCAGGGAATGATTTTTGCTGCACACACAGAACAAATTGTGACACAAATGAAAAGTGTGTGAAGCAATCTTTTGTATGCATACATTATCCTTGAATTTTCAGCAATGGTTTCCCAAAGGACTCGAAAAGTTCCTGAAACTGCTTACACAGAATTTGAACGATAAATTATTCCCCGATTTATCATCTATAGTGCTCACAAATTCGTGACATCATCATCATCATCATTTTAAAGAGTACAGAAACAAAATCTTTCACAGTCTTTCATGCTGTGCTGTCTTGATGCTCTTCTGTAGCCTCTTAAACCATGTTACTCAAGGCGTATCAAATTTTTGTACCTTAGATTTTGAAAACAAAATCGAGTTTTAATGGTTTGTCAAAGTAATGGCAATAGTTTTGTCAAATTCTTGCAACCTGCTTTTGAATAATTTGGTAACGGCTGCAGTGGAGAAACAACACAGGTTTTGAATGCGATCATTTGGATTGCCAAAGTTAAATCACAATTAACGATGAATAATTGTGACAACTGTCATCACTAAATTGTGCTTGTAAGTACATGTTGTTACAATTGTTGTCCAAATTTCCCTGCATTTTGTGCAACTGTCTCACAACTAAATACCAAGGTAGTTGTGATGAATGGGTTTCCATTTCTGATCATAAAAAATCTCGGTAAGTTAACGTACAGACAGTAGTCAGCCATTTTAATTTTGCCATAGGATTCCTAACACAGTGGTCTTGAAAATGTACATGGCTAATAGAACAGGTCATTACAATTATGCCGTTCAAAAATCACCATCCTCACATTTGCAGCCCCAGTAGTTCGTAAATGTTTTTGTTTTGTTTTTGTGAGTTAGAGTCATTAACTGTTTGTTGACTTGCTTTATGTTACCCTCTGCCCATAAGTCAAGCTTGATGAGGAATGAGAATACCTTTTTGTGTCATTGCACAAAATGTTTATGTATTTCCAAATGAGGCAAATAAAGGTTATGGTCTATGATGGATCGTCATACAAACTTTTGCATTACAAGTACCATCTGAGATGTAGCACTGGCCTCACATGGCATAGCCAACAGCTACTAGTCATCAAGCTGATTTTTAGCACCCCATGGCTTATTTATAAATTTCAGCAAGGGCATAATGTACATCATTGGCATTTTGTTCACATTGAATGTGGAGTGCATTACATAAAGTGAAAGGGTATTCATTATTTATTGTTAGTCCTGGATGTTCAATTGTTTTAATCGAACACAGAAAGTAAAAAGATAACAAAGCATTAATTGCCTTAGCATCTTGCCCACACAGCAAGAGAGAGCATGTATCAAAAAAGTGTGTTGTATACTTAAGTAATAAAAGTAACTACCGTTAACAGTGTGTGTAATTCTAGAAAACAAAGAAATCAAAACACTATTGTGTTACTTCCAAAGTTAATGAGTCTATATCATATAATAAATGTACAGTTTTTGTTTTTTTCTATGAGATCACTGAGTGCTTGAAATACAAGGATGGAATGCAAATTGTACAAAATGTGAATTATTTTTGTGGTTTATTTTGGTTGCAGGGCTGCCTTTTGCCATCGATGGACCATAGTTGATAAAGAAATTTGCACTGACATGAAATTGTGACCACCCAGGTCAAGCTGGAGAAAAAAAAATGGGGCTTGATCTGAACCCCACTCACTGTATGACTATTTGTCTGCCAGATGTTGACTTCAGTTTGTGCTGAAGTATCTTCTTCAAGGATTACTGAGTGCTTTCTGTGCTTATTCGTTTTTTAAGCAATTGGTACATATACTGTAGGCCTTCTGCATAGTCAAAGATGTAAACAACCTCACAAGGAAATCAAGTTGGTCTAAAAGATATTATTTGATATGTGCATACCATACACCACATGCCAGAAGCATGTTGGTGGAGGTCAAAGGTCATTTGAGGTTAACATGGATTAAAGGGAAATAGGGCATTTAGAATACACCAAATGGCATACAAAGAAAATAGCTTTAATAATTGTTTAGCCATTCTGTCTCATCAATAAACATCTGCAAAAGCTGCATCTCCTCAAAACATGTATGTAATGAGTAATGGAAGATGCACCATTTGAATTTTGGAAAGTTTGG